>CM069910.1:94241479-95443479 GCA_036172215.1 Camellia granthamiana
CCGCGCTTGTTTCTGGTCTTGCACCAAGGACACATAGGCCAACTTAATTCGTCTCTAACAACCCCTAATAGCTTTACCACTGTATTTGCCCCTTTGTACAATACATGTGTTCCAAAATAATACTTTCAAAACCATACAAATGTTTTTAAAACATAATACAAACGTTTTCGAAATAGCCTTTTCAAAAATATAGTTTTAAGTTCCAAATCTATGATATGAATCATGATGTGAATGGTTTCATAAATAATTTCGTTTGCCTAATCTACATGCAAATTCATACACACGGCAATGCTTTCCTCCATCGATAGCCAAAATAGTTATCTCTAATGCAATAATTAAAAGATAACAATACAGATACATAATCCAATAGTTCCAAAACCCCGTATATTTCTCAACAACCCAAGATTTCCCAAAAGAGTAATAATACTCATTGTTTCTAAAATCCCATAACCATTTTCTTTCCATCTCTTTCCATCTCTTTCCAACCAAACCATTTTCCAGAATCAACCCAACTTCCCAAAACAATATCATTTAAAGTTTTTCACAAATTGGGGCTTTTCCATTTTTAGAAATCCATATGTAATTTTGTATACCGAAAATAGTTTTAGTAGCAAAACTATAGCCCAACAACCCCCAATTTAACAAAACCCTCAACCCACAAAACATAACTCCAAAATCAACCAAATGACGACAAAATCTATATCAAAATACATCACAAATACACTACCAGACTCACATCGAGTTTAAGAAATAGACACTACCTCTTAAAGAGAAAAGAAGACAAGTCAAAAAAATCATCGATGATGAAAAGACGATCTGCACATATTAAAAGGAAGCCCTCGCCGAGCTCGACATTTCGGTATATGGAACTAGGGGTCAATAGTGAGTAAAAATAGATGAAACCTAAGCTTGAAAAGCTTAAAGGGTTGAAAATGAGAGAAAGGAAGAGCAAGGAAGAAGATTTAACTAAGAAAATAGATATTTTTAACATTTAGAGGCTTTTATAAGCACACAAATCATGGTCACGAAGGCCACACGGCGGCCGCGACTATGGTGACAAAACAGTTTATGGGCATGACCACTAAGACTGCAGACGTGACTATGTTATTCCCAGCCCACACCGCGACCCACACCACAGGCAACGCACCTCCCCCCAACCAAAGGACCCAAAGGCCCAAAATGATCGCGACCTGGTCACGTCTCCTCGCGAGCATGATCTCCACCTTTACACATCGCGACCGTGGACACTTTGGTCGTGGGCTCGACCTGCCAAAACCAGTGACTCCTAGGCTACTGCCCAGCAGCCAACCAGAGACAATCGAAGGCCTAAACTGCCCAAAAATGGTCCACGTCACTTGAGACAGGTGTCCTAGCCAGAAATAGAAAAGGTCGGGTTTATCTAACCTGGGCCACTACATGTCAGGCCTAACGAATTTAGTTATACAATGAAGGCAAGAGGGCATTTTAGAACTCCAAAATAGTAGGTTTAATTGGTCACCCTTATAATATATGGGAGGGCAAAGACTTCTTGTTCTAGGAGTAGATTTTCCGAAGGCACTAGTTGTTGACTTATCATATCCTCGTAAAATGTATTAAAGATCTTCATCGAGAACTTCTATTCCAGAAGGACAAGACTTGGACATGATGGGGCATTATTCTCATAAGTTGCCAAAAGAGAGGGACAACTCCACTAATAGGTAGTCTGTTATCCCATAATTTGGTACTCTAGAAGTTTCTCCAAAGGTGAATTCTTCTGGCCCACCAACTATTGGATACCCATCTCTCATGGGATTCTATCAGGCTTCATCATTCCATAGCCCAATCCAGGGGGGGTAAGGACAAGTATTATGAGAGCATCTTCTTCATAGGCTGTCAGAAGGTAAGGACGACCCCACCAATGATCAAGTCTACAGTAAAAAACCTACCCATAAACTTATGAACCTAGTAGAAGAAAAAGTTAACAATCTTTGATTGCAACATAATTTTGAAAAGTGATAAGAAAAGATGTAGATAGGAGATTGAGCCTCAAGTCAACTTTGAAATCAAGTCAAAAGTCAAGCTTGAGGTAAGCTGAAATAAAGGCCTAAAAAATAGTTAGGAGATCCAACAATTTTTTTCCCTAGAAAGTGCACAAGGGGGACAAAATGGAGTTGGAGAATTCAAGGATATTTTACATGGGGTGCATGATATCATTGAAGGTGATGAAGAACCTCTTCCTCCTCCTCTATTGGATGAAGACCTTTTCTACAACTCTTAAAATGCCAAAAGCATTACATGCATGTATCAACTTTTGGTTTAGTACATGAAAACTTACATCCACATTGGGTTTGTGGGGCACTTCAAAAGAGAATACTATTTACATGGCTTACACAACACAAGAAGGTTAGTGCAAGAAGTCTCAAGTCACATAAATTGTTTCAACTTTTGGTTTAGTACATTAACAAAAGCATTACATGCATGTATCAACTTTTGGTTTAGTACATGAACAAACATCTCCATTCTTCCAAAATGATTCATAAAAAAACTCAAAGGAGGTGTTGAAGGAAGCGAAGTGTATAAATTAAGTAAAAAAGTTCAACCTATAATAAATTCGGCTATTTGAAGAAAAATAGCAAGTTATCTCATGTTAAAGAGACGAACCAAAGTTTTAGCCTTTCAAAATGTTTGAGAAGGCCCAACATCTTTTGCAGGCCTAACAAGTACTTCAGGCCTTCTAGCCCAATGAATGGGCCTTACAGTTTAGTAGACATTTCATGCAAGAGTTTTGGCTTTTTAGAATGTCGAAAAAGGACTAATGGAAGTTTCAAGTTTGACCAACATTTCAAACCTTCTAGCACATTGAACGGGCCTCCTTAGAGTATGTTAAGAATTTCACTCAAAAGAATTACATGTCCACTTCAACCTTGTCTTGTAAGAAACTCACCTAAGCCTGGTTAAAAGAAAAAAGAACTGTAGAGTTCAGCTGCTGGTTTGTGAATACCTAGGCTTGGATAAGGAGGCCAACAGTCTTGGTGTATACTTAAGAGGCACTCAGAATTTAGAAGGTCTTGATAAAGCTTTGTTAGGCTTGTAAAATGTAGTTAAGAAGCTTTTGATAAAGGCTTATCAAGTCTGCAAGAACTAATTCAGAAGGTTTGATATGGATTGAGAAGATCATGATGAAATCTTGTCAAATTTGTAAGAGGTAATCCAGAAGGGCTGACAAATTTGTACAACTTAATCCAAGAGGTCTAGCAAGGATGCAGAAGTACTTCTTAAGTTTCATTTTTGGAGATCTTAATAAAAGCATATTGTAGACATCGCATTTTTTGGCTGGCCTTCAGACTTGGGTGCTCCGTGAAGAGCTCCAGATGATGAAAACAAAGATTAGTTCAAGTACAAGTCATGGATGAAGAGAGATGAGCATTCCTACACCCATTTTGGCCAAAGAGTTTTCCAGACCTTCAAACCTATTTTTCAAAATGATTTTCTTAAGGTGAGTGATAGCTTCTCATTTTTTTAGCTATTTCTAGCATTGTGTTTTCCAAAAAGTATTAATCTATTTTTTTATTTTTGAAAAGTGAGCTTAAAAGCCAGAATAAGTGAGAAGATGGGGGTAACCTTTTGAGAAAAGTGTGGCCGAATGGGACGTGATCGGATGGACAACTTTGGCCAGGATAAGCACGTCACAAGCACTGCTATCTGGATAAGCACATCCGAACCCTTATTGCTCTGACAGACTTTTTTTGAGAAAACACAATGAACCACTTTAGGTTGGCCATACAAATTCTTGTCTGGCCAAATCTACCAATAATTGCTAAGTAAATTTCTCATGAGGAGTCCCCTAGCATCTTGGAGTATGCCATCCAGATCCTTGAGGCCCAAATTACATATTCCAAGCATCCCAAGCCTATATAATCATTCATTTTTTGAGGGGTGAGGGGTTGGTGAATTTTGTAAAAAAGAGTTGTTGATTCTAGTTGTTAAATCTAAAGGACATTTAGCTTTACACATATCTAAGATACCTATACACTTGGAGTCTCTTCTTCATTCTTTGGCTTGAAGATTTGGAGCTAGAGATCTTCATCGGCTTGAGGAAGCTTGGATTAGAGTTTGTGACCAGCTTGGGCCCCATCTCTGATAGCTTTAGAGTTAATCCCTACTTCTATTTTATTTCATCTTCTATCCCTTTTTCCTTTTTTTCTTTTTTTTTTCTTTTCTTTTTTTTTTTTTTTTTTTGAAATCTTCTTGAGATGTTAAGATTGTTGTTGGGTTATTGTTAATAGATTAGTTGGATCCTCCCTTTCTCTACCATTTTTGTAGTGATTTGGGCCCAATATAGAGACTTTGGCCAAGTCTAACCTGTTTTTCTTTCTTTATTATGGGTTAGAAGCCTGGTCATGGCTTCTTCTGTGATAATAGTTTGATTCTCCCTTCTCGTCATCTATTTTTATGGATTTTCTTAGTTTATACCTTTACTCATGTGTTTGATGGGTAGAATCCCTCCATTCTCATTAGAATTTCCTTCATTTTATTGATTTATTGATTTTTGTTGCTATAAAAATCGAGACAAGGTTTCCTCTATAAGAGTAAACTGAATCTCCCATCTCCTCACTCTTTTTCATGAATTTGGGTAGTTTATACTATTTTTCATGTGTTGGAGGGTGAGAATCTCTCTATCCTCATCAAAGCCTTCTTTATTTTATCATTTCGTTGATTTTTGATGCTATAGAAGCCCAATCACGACTTTCTTCAGTAAGAATGAGTTCATTCTCCCCTCCCTACACTTTTTCATGGATTTGGGTAGTTTATACCATTTTCCATGTGTTTGATGGATAGAACCTCCTCACTCTCGCTAAGGTGCTTGTTATTACTTTGATTTTCCTAGATTTAGTCATCTTTATTATCTTAAGAAACCCAGGATGGTTTCTTCCACAAGGATAGGTTGGACCTATCCTCTCAAACCTCTTTTTCATGGGTTCGGGTAGTTCATAATCATGTGTGTTGAACGAGTTTCTTTTCTCTTTACCTCTCTCTCTCTCTCTCTCTCTCTCTCTCTCTCTCTCTCTCTTGTTTTAAGCTTATGTACTTTGCTTCAATTATTGAGTTGTCATCATGGTATTCACATGATTAAATTAGGATCATGCATCTGAGCTCGAATAATTATGTTTTGGTAAATATTGTTATGTGGTATGCTTTCTTTAGTAATTCGCATGTCATCTTAGTTGTGATTCGTAAGATTTATTCCATGTGTGTGTTTGCATTTTGTAGATTATGGTATCTAGGATCACACATCTTTTCTAAGCACTTGTTTTATGTCACACTTGGCTAGAGTATCCGATGAGTCTTCTTTTTATTCCATTGCATATCATTCCTTAGACTATGGCATCTAGGATCATGCAAGGATTTTTGAGCCCATACTTATAGCATGGTGCAGAGGAGTACTATGTTAGCCTTGCCTCTTTCTATTGAATCCTGTGTGTGTTTGCTTCTTATTATGTCTAGCATACTACCATGAGGCTACGTGCTTACATGATATATCTCTATGATTGCTCATTGTTTGGAGGCCTCATTACCTAAGTTGGAATGATTCTTTCGCACGCTAGTTATCTCACATTTCTATGAGATTTCTACTTTCAAACCTTCAAATTGCAAGAGATTAGACTATTCCAAAGTAGGTGATCCAATCTATACTTGCTTTCTCCACATAGTAAAGACAGCTCTAATAATTGGGTTATGTGATCATATTGTGTTAATAATTCTTATATTAAGAACTACTTGAGACCAATATTTGATTGGGTGAGCAAGGGTGCTCAATTAATGACATTCACCCCTCATACCTAAATCTCGGACTGAATCCTTTAGTTATGATGGGCAATGGCCTTCAGTACGAGTCAAGGTTTCCTAGTTTTCCCTTAAAGATTATGTGAAGGGTCCATGTCTCATATTTGATTTACATTTAGCACTTTCGTTTGATTAGTGGATTTTTATTGCATATGCTAAATCTAGGCCATTCGCTCGTATCTCACATTACACGCTTGACCAATCCCATTCATTATGAACGAGACACAAGGTCGGTCGCTCGTAGAAGTGTACAGCTATCAAGACCCCCATTTTCAGATCTGCACACATCAAAAAGATTCTAGCAGTGGAAATCAGTCAAGCGTCTCCTCTTAATTGAACATAATACAGGAAATGTTTAAAGGGAACATTGCTTGTACCAAAAATGACTGCCTAATCAGAAGATGCCAACATTCAAATAAATGAATATTCATTGTAATTTAAATATATTTGAAAAGTTTGATGAAGCTACCCCTAAGATGATTTTTTTTTTTTTTTTGTTCAAAATGTTAACAACGCTTGACCAAGGGACCACATTGCAACAAAATTAAGAGTATAAGAGCCAAATTGTTCAAATTAAAACTAGGGTTATTTACATGCAAACCCCTAAACTATTGAAAATATCATTTTGAGCCCTTAAGCTATAAAAGCATACCAACGGACCCTCTAAACTATTGAGAAATATCACTTTACTCCTCAAACTATAAAAGTGTACAAATGGATCCCCTAAACTATACAAGAGTACAAATTGGAACCCCTAGCAGAAGGGGTCAAAGTAAAAGACGCCAATAATTTAGGTGATCCATTCATATTCTTTTATAATTTAGGAGACAAAGTAATACTTGGGAATAGGGTAGGGGGTCCATTTGTGTGATTTTATAGTTTAAGAGATCAAAGTGGATCTTTTCAATAGTTTAGGGGGTCTCTATGTAAATAACCTTTAAAACTACGAGGACCAAAATAACATTTCATTCAAACTATAGGGACCAATCGTGTAAAATTAGCCTTTCAAAGTTTCTTTCTAATGCTATACAAAGTTACAAAGTGTTTTTGTTACCCATTAACAACTCCAGATGACAGAAATTATGCAAATCCCATTTGCTCATGGAATGGGACTTATTTCAAATGAACTCTACGAGGTGCGCTTTACTACTTTGAAATGATTCCCTTCTCTCTCTTTCCAAAATCCATTCAAATACCATGTATAATGTTATTTCATTACCATGATAAATCACAATTGTCCCAAAAACTTATATGGTAAAAAATGCCCTCCAATCATATGTGATCTCACACTACAACAAATAAGAGTTTTGGGAACCTTTTTTTTTTTTTTTTTTTTTTAATCTCCAAAAGCTAAAATTTTGTTGCAAAAAACACTTGGAGACCAATTCCTATGGTCGCAAGAATATTTGTTAAAATGTCGTTCTAAAAAGTCAAAAAAGGAATTTTAATTGACGCTAATAAATGCATTTTTAGGAATAAAAAATATAATAATATACTTTTGACAACAAAAATATTTCATCCCTAAAATA
Organism: Camellia granthamiana; assembly: GCA_036172215.1. Classification (NCBI taxonomy): domain Eukaryota; kingdom Viridiplantae; phylum Streptophyta; class Magnoliopsida; order Ericales; family Theaceae; genus Camellia; species Camellia granthamiana. The sequence continues at coordinate 94,248,832 of CM069910.1, forward strand.
TGATTTTGTCCCTAAAGTTGTCTCTAAAACCTTAATTTGTATAGTTGAACTCTCCCTAATCACGTGCGACCTCATTTCGTAAAAGAGAAGAATAGACAAAAGGTTGAGTGCCCAATGAGAAAGATAAGGAGAGAGACCATATTTGAATCCATGACCTCCTGAAAGCAATCTTTTTCTTTTTATTCTTTTTTCAGTCATTGCAGAGAAGTTGTCAAGGAGAGTATTTTAATATAGATCCTAGCAATGCACGGGGTTTGCAGGATTATCAAGCTTACTCTCAAGTCAACAAACTGATATATATGTTCAAGTTTGTTCTACAAACCTTTCCATTACCATATTTTGTGCCTTACTTACATACTATGCTGATGAAAATTCATTGTTTGCCTTTGTAGTGTATTGATGGACTTAACACTAATCAAATTATGGAACTATCGTGTGGTTTTGCTGATATGCCGATGAGAAAAACATAGAGTTTTTTTTTTTTGATCAGCAAAAGAAAGAAAACTATATTGATGAAGAGGGAGAAATACAACAATAAGAAAAAGGATGAGTGCAAACAGCATCAAAGCGAGCCAAATCAAGCCCAACTAGGTTGGCACCAATAAGGCCGCCAAATCATATGCAAGCACACCATCAAGGGTTGGTGAGAAACCAACCACAAAACAACGAAAACAACCTAAACCAGACAAAACCAAAACAACTGGAACAACACCAAAATTAACTAACTACAGTAGCCCAACTATACCACAACTATACTTCAGAAGCTAAATAGCAGATCAACCTACCAGCAGCAAAACTCATGGATAGCATTACAACTCACCAGCCATATACCAGCAGCAAAACTCAACAGACAACACAATGTATACCAACCCACGAACAGCACTCAACAGACATAAAAGCCAATTCAACAAACAGACTATCAGATCAAACCAGAAATAACAGCAGCAAAACATCATTTACAGCTCCCAATTCCAATAGCAAATCTGAACCATAGCTATAAATCAATCAACAAGCCAGAGTTTTCAGCCACCATCAGCAAATTGCAACCAACTTTCCACCCAGGACTTAAACTTCCTTCTTACAAGACAGCACAACCGCCGACCTACATTAACCCAACAACATTCCAAAGGCACAGCAGATCAACAAGCCACATCATGAGAACTTCTGCACAGCAAAACTACACTTCACAAACAAAGCCCCTGCTGCCCATCCACAACAGATTGTATTAAAAACAGGTATAGATGAGCAATAGCTTCTCACAACAGCCAGCCTTAACACAATCACAACAGAGCCTTCACCTTACCTAGATAATATGTCTCACCCAATTTATATTTGAAACAATCTCTTGGATTGAGTAACAGCAACCCAAATCATAGTTCTTCAACCACAAGGCCACTCTAACCTTAATTAGCTCAGACAAAGCATCAACATCAGGATGAGTATTATTAAATACACAATCGTTTCTATAAACCCACAGGGACCAAACAACAGAAATAAAGACAACTCGCCAACCATAGAGTTTGTTGTTCATCAACCATCGCCCTGTGATTCTAGTTCTGTAAGCCTTCCTAATTCCAATAATTCGGTCCCAAAATAGATTTAGCATGGTATATCAATTTAAAAATAGTGATAATATGCCATGGCATTAAGAAAAACCAATGGATCAAATTTCGATATTCAATCGGATTTTTATAAGCTATCTTCTATTTCGTATTTAAAATTTTATAGCAATGCCAAATTATATTTAAATAGTTTGTTTTTTGACTTTTGAAACATTACAAGATGAGTTATCAATTTTATATTTTACTTTTCTCATCTTTAGTGAATTTATAAAAAAAATAAAATAAAAAAGCTTTAAACTTTTGTAGTCTAATCAACTAGACGAACCAAAAAGTAAGTAAATAAATAAATAAATATGAATAAAAAATCTACTACTACTACAAAAAAAAAAAAAAAAAAGTTAAAAACAGTTGGCTTTTAAAACTTTTATTGGGTTCATTGAACTGTTTTTTAATTTTGATTTTTTTTATATTTTAAATTTTAGATTATTCTACACTAGAGGAATTGGAAAAGTAATAAATTTTGATACAAATTTGAAAGGAAAAGAAAATACTAAAAGATTAAAAAAAAAATTAGAAAAAATTTATGACTTTTTCAACTAGATGCCAAACATCTTAGTGTGGGATTCCCATGTAACTAATTAGGCCAAATTGAAGAACATCAAACCAAAAAAAAAAACTTTTGTCCATTGCACGGATGTGAGATGCATGCTGGTCCCAAAAATGGCCTTATGGGTGTTGTTGGAACCACGAGCCTCTCACAACTGACAATAGACAACCTAATGCACTAAAGAGAAGTTTGGCGACTACATAGTGCTGTCCATCAAATATTTTTGAAACTTAAAACATTATAGCAGCTATTTGAATTAGTGCTCTAATGAGGCTACCATTCAAGTTTCTAAATTTTAGCATTGCTATTATTTATTCCTAGTTGGCACAAGCTTTGGTAGATTACCAAAGTTTTGACATTAGTATTACCAATTATATATATTTTATAGAGATACAACATTAGTTGGATAGCTGTGTAAAAAATGATAAACTATTCTACAAATAGGTGACAACCAAGACGAACAAAAACCCTAATGGAAAACCTTTAACTGCGTTATTCAATTGGGGCACGGTTCCTAAACTTTGATATTTTTGTATTGTCGCATAGCTAAAATATGACAATGAGTTGATGCTCTAATATATCATTTGAAACTTCATTTTATCCAAATGATCCCATAAGTATGGTTTGAGAAAGAGATTGTGTCTTATGACTATTTCACTTGTCTTCCTTGATTGTAGATTCATGCATTGAAACTTTTCCATTTGTGGCTTAACAATGATAGAGTCCGAGAAGCACTTCATATCCGAAAGGTCCATCCCTCATTGTTTGTGTAGAATAAAAATTTTAAATAGCTGTATTGAGAGAGGAATTAGTATCGAGAAGATCAAGTGAAATGTCTCAAAATTAAGAGATGGGTTGTGAATTTTTTTTAAATCATTAACCATGAAAAAAATGTGTTTTATAGTAGCATAACTTGTCGTATCAATACTGTGAACCAATGGTATCAGGTACAAATCGCTACATATTGTGAATTGGCCAATATACATATATTTTTTCCTTTTTCATTGATTTCTCAAAATGTATCAAGAGAAAAAAGTTATGTTTCTATCGATATTTAAAGCTATTTATAAGAAAAATATCATGAAAATGAATTGTATTTCTTAAAATGGGGAAGCATAGAGGAATGGATAAGATGTGACTACGGATTGCCTTACACTCAATCAATTTGGGACAGTTTCCAATATCATGCGAACCTCAGCACTAAAGGATACAAGTTTCTCATATACAGGTGAGATCGCTATGTTTCTTGCATTAAAACAAAAAAATTAAGTGCAATAAATAATGGTGCTTCTAGTTGCACAATATTTCACCTCATTGTACCTATTTAAAAATAATGTTGCTAATAGCACTCATCTTCTTCTTCTTCTTCTTTTTTTTTTTTTTTTTTTTTTTTTTTTTTTTTTTTTTTTTTTTTTTTTGTGCCGCTATCTTCTTTCAACAGCACCACAATTTTTATTTTATTGATTTTGAACATCAAGCTTAATCTCAATTCTATCATCATCCCTAACATATGAAATTTTAATCCAAGCCCCCTATCTCCACCTTTACTTCAAGTAGCCCATCCTCCATACCTCTGCCACCTTAAAGCCCGTCATCACCCACGCCCTTAATCTCAATTCTACCTTCATTCCTAACATATGAAATTGTAACCTTGGCCTCTACCTCTACTTCTATCTCAAGTAACCAACCCCTCACCTTGCTGCTACCTTTCACCCCATCTCTACCCACGACCACTAGCTCCCAACCCCGACCCCATTTACACCCTCATAAGCCCTTCCCTAACCCCTCTTTTTTCTTCTTTATCACGTCAACCCTACTTATCCTCCATCGATACCTCTTCTTCTTCTTCTTCTCCTCCTCATCCTCCTCATCCTCCTCTCTTTCCCTTTATTGAATGCACTCTTCCACAATTCCTCCTTCTTTATCAAAGGGATTGCACAAAGAAGTTAAATGAGGTAGGGGGTAAAGTGGTTAAGGATAGGCTAGAAATGGGTGATAAATAGTAAAGAAGAACTAAAGAGGGTGAGGTTGGGGCTAGGGGTAAGCAAGAGCCATCGCAGCTGAGACAATAGATGATTCTATGCCATCCTCATTCCGTTGTTTGCTGGCTTTGCCTCCCTGATGTGGATTTGAAACCTGGACTGATCCAGGAAGTCAATACATGCTTTTGGGACATTCATTATCTCACTTCCGATAAGACAGAGAGAGTGTAGGGGTAGGAACGGATTAATGGTGTTAGGGAGTAGTGAGAGAGGGTTAGTAGAGGCTAGGGGTGGCAGCCAAAGATGGTGGTAGTGGGTGGTGTAGAGTTAGGGTTAGGGTTTGAAAGGTCAGGAATGGAAATAATATCGTAATAAAAAATTAAGGATAAGTTTAGGTTCAATATTAATCTCACTCCATCTCTCTATATCCATTCTCGTCTTCACTTTCTCTTTCTCTTCTCTTTACTCTTCATCCTCTCTCATACTTCAAATGTGGGACAAGATGAGCCTAGATCTCTCAATTTAGGTTTTTGAAGGCAACATCAATGATGATAACTAGGATTTTAGGTGGTGAAAGGATGTGGTGGAGGTTGTGAGGAGAGAAAGGAAGAGATTGGGGATGTCACATAGATTGTAAGAGAATGAAGAGGTAGGGCAGTGGAGACGAAAGGTATTGCAACTAGGAAGATGAAGAGGGCGGAATAGTGGAATGGTAACGGATAGTTGGTGCGAAAGACAAGAAATGAGGTGGACAAGTATGGCAAGGAAAGAAGGAAAAGAGGAGGTAGGTGTTGCTAGGGATGTAGATGGCGGTAAGGTGGGAAGAGCAGGTGGCGACTGGGGAAGGGTAGTGAGGTGTAGAGAAGAGATTATCAAGAACGGGATGACAAAGGGAGAGGGTTTAGCAATGATGCAATATTTGTATCATTTTCAGGTTTCAATTTTTAAATAGTAATTTACTTAGAGATAAAATGGTAATAAACAAAATTTAGAAAATGGTGACGGTAAAGAGACTGATTTGTGGGGACAAATAAAGGCTCTCATAAATAAAAACCAAAAAGAAGAAAAAAGGATTCGGCTTCTCCATGGAGAGAAGTCTAATTCTGTCCAATTGGTAGTCAGTCTTGTCACAGACTTCATTTTAATTGTGAGGTGGAATCCTGATGTTCATAGTGGAGGTAAACGTAAAGTGTGGGTCTCCTGTTTTGGGATCCCATGGAGTTTATGGAATAGAACAACTTTAAATAGAATTGGGAAGGTATGGGGGGAGGTTATTTGTATTGAAGGTGATATATGCAATCCAGAATCGTTTGAATATGCTAGGATTCAAATTTTAACAAAGTATATGGACCCTATTAATACAATAATCAATCTGGAGTGCAAAGGGTATTCCCAAACTGTGAGAGTGTGGGAACATTTATCTGGGGTACCACATATATTAGTTGGGAGGAGTGAGAGCTCTATGGTACATGGAGGGGTAGGAGTCTGTAGTTCAAATAAGGGTGAGAAGGTGGGTGTAGAAGTTATGGCGACTGATGTGGCTGTAGAAGATGATAATTGGGATGGTGAGTCAGCTAGGGAGCCGGACCAATTGAAGAAGGTGTGTATTGGGGTTGGGCCAGAAAGAGTGAGGTGTAGTGATGAGTTACAGATGGGATCACCAAGGCAGTCTGAAACTGTGGTTCCAGAGTCTACTGGCAGTGAGGTCGAGGGTATAGCAGATAGCATTATGGAAGTAGCTGGGAGCATAGGCAACGGCTGCGAGTTAGAAGGTCAGAAAAGTAAGGAGCAGGTTGACAAGAAAGGTGCTGTTAAAAGCTTGAGTGGATCTAGTTTGCTCAAACCAGGGGTACATCTAGAGGTGGTGCTGGGTCAAAGTAATGGGGTGGGCCTATGTAATGGGCCTGTGGATATAAGGGCAGGGGGGGAGACGCAAACCCAAGGCTCCAAGGCTGGTTTTCAAAGAGGGCTTCAGTTTGAAAAGAGCCCTTTAATAATATGTTCTGACTTATCTGAATCACAGTGCAACGAATTGAGCTCAAGGAAAAAACTACAGAAGAATAGAGGGAGGAAGAGAGTAGTTACGAAATCCAGTGGGAAGAAAATCAGAGAGATGAAGTAGGGATATCTTAGGCGTCCAAAAAGCCATAATCATAGAGGAGCCTCCTCTAGTAAATTGGGACCGAGAGGTGCTATATGGAGAGCAGCAGCTGCGGCAGCATCAGGTGTAGATTCAACAACTAGTGGAGTAGCTAGAAGCAGATCGTTGCTTAAAGAGGCTCAAGGAACTATTCAGATGGGAAAATTGTTGGGTATAAACTATAAAGGTAAAGAAGAGGAAGTATTAACCAAAATCTTGGACCTTGAGGCAAAGGATAGAGCAAGGAGGGGAGGGGATGTAGTTCCTGCGGATTAATAAGATCTTGGGCGGTCAGAGTTCAGTGTTATGGTTATGATGAAGATACTAACATGGAATGTCAGAGGTTTGGGGAGAAAGGAAAAAAGAAGTAAAATTAAGAGGTTGTTGAAGGATAGAGGTATTGATATAGCTCTTTTTCAAGAGACTAAGAAGGCCTCCATGTCTGTAAAGGAGATCAAAGAGATTTGGGCTAGAGATAGTATGGAATATATGACTGTGGATGCTGAGGGCTCAGCTGGTGGCCTATTATGTATTTGGGATCCAGGTGTTTTTCAGATGTCAAGTTGCTGCTGTAATAGAAGGTTGGTTCTTCTCTCTGGGTCTTTATTCTTCTCTTTTGATTGTGTTTTGATCAATGTGTATGCACCAAATGAAGTGGGCCAAAGAGGTAAACTGTGGGAGTGTCTTCTAAAGTTAAAGGAGGAGTATTCTAAGCCCTGGTATATAGGGGGGGACTTTAATGAAATTAGAAAGATTGGTGAGGGGAAAGGCTGCTCTAGGAGGGACAAAGGGATGAAGGAGTTGAATGATTTTGTTGATAGTAGTGAGTTGAATGATTTGCCTTTATTAGGCCGAAGGTTTACATGGTGTAATGCTAGGGAAGGAAAGAAATGGAGTAGAATTGATAGGGTTTTGGTGGACCCAAAATGGGTGGAATCTTTTAATTTGAAGTTGTGGGGACTTCCTAGAGTCATGTCTGATCATAGTCCTTTACTGCTAATGGAAGATGAGAGAGATTGGGGCCCTAGGCCCTTTAGGTTTGTTAATGCTTGGTTGTTACACCCAAAATTCTTACCTTTTGTGGAAAAGTGGTGGAGGGAGCATCAGGTGGAGGGGTGGCCTGGGTTTAGGTTATTCCAGAAACTGAAAGAGTTGAAAGTAGCACTCAAAAAGTGGAATAGTAAAATGTTCGGTAATGTTAATACTAAGTTGAAGAAGGCAGAGGATGAGCTTCATATGATTGATTTGTTAGCAGAGGAAAGAGAGCTTCAAGAGGCAGAAAAAAGTAAAAGAAGAGAGGCTAGAGTTGAGGCTGGATATTTCACAAGAATGGTGGAAAGGTTGTGGTTCCAAAAATCGAGGCTTAACTGGAATTATTATGGTGATAAAAACACAAGATATTTTCATGTGTTAGTGAAATATAGGCAGGGGAGAAATGAAATAAACACTTTAAATGTTGGTGATGTGGTGGTTGATGATCCATGTAGAGTTAGGCTTGAGGCCCTAGCTTATTTTCGGAAGCAGTACTCTGAGGATTGGTAGCATAGGCCTGTATTGGAAGGTCCATTTAAGTCAGTGAGGGATAGTCCTTGTTTTGATATGTTGGAGGCAGAGTTTACTGAGTCAGAGGTATGGGCTGCTGTCAAGGGTTGTGATGGGAATAGGGCTCCAGGTCCAGATGGTTTTAACTTGGCTTGTATTCAGAAACTGTGGAAGGTAATGAAGTCTGATGTGCTGAATTTTGTGTTCGATTTCCATAAGAATTGTAAGTTGGTCAAAGGAATCAATAGCTCTTTCATCACTTTGGTACCTAAAAAGGAGAATCCAGTGGGGTTGGCGGATTATAGACCTATCAGCTTGGTTGGGTCGATGTATAAAATTTTGTCTAAGGTTCTTTCCTCAAGGTTGAAGGCAGTGATTCCTCAGATCGTAAGTGAAAACCAATCGGCTTTTATTGGTGGGAGGAATATTCTGGATGGTGTTTTGGTGGCCAATGAGGTTGTTGACAGCTGGAAGAAATCTAGAAAGAAAGGAGTGATTATTAAGTTAGATTTTCAGAAAGCTTATGACTCATTGAATTGGGATTTCTTACTTTCCATGTTGGTTAATTTTGGGTTTGGGGGAAAATGGGTGGAGTGGATTAAGGTATATATTACCTCTGCTAGGCTATCGGTGCTTGTTAATGGATCTCCTACTGAGGAGTTCAGTACACAGAGAGGTCTGAGGCAAGGGGATTCCTTGTCCCCATTTTTGTTTATCATAGCTGCAGAGTGCTTAAGCAATAGAGCTTTGGATCTGGGGCTAATAAAGGGGGTTAAGATTGGCTCTGAGGGGTTAGTCATTACTCACCTCCAGTTTGCAGATGATTCTTTGTTATTGTGTGAAGCTGATGTAACGGAGATAAAGAATGTAAAGAAGATTCTGAGGTGCTTTGAGTTGATATCAGGGTTAAAGATAAATTACCATAAAAGTGTAATTAGTGGTGTGGGTATTCTCGAAGAGGAAATGTCTGAGTACGCATCTGTGCTGAACTGTGAAGTTAAATGTTTGCCGTTCAAATCCCTCGATTTACCGCTGGGGGCTAACCCAAGTAGGAAAGCAACTTGGCGGCCTATTCTAGACAAATTCAGAAGTAAACTAGCTGGTTGGAAAAGGAAACTGCTGTCATTTGCTGGGAGACTTGTTTTAATCGAATCTGTCCTGTCCTCGCTGCCTATATATTACATGTCATTGTTTAAGTTGCCACAGGGGATTGCTAGAGAATTGGACAAGCTTCAAGCTTGCTTTCTGTGGGGGGGGATCTGAATTGAAAAGGAGGGTTCATCTAGTAAAATGGCAGGAAGTGGCGAAGCCTGTAGACCAAGGGGGCTTGGGGGTTAGGAGAGTGAAGGAAGTGAATAGTTGCCTTATGTTGAAATGGTGGTGGAGGTTTGGCGTGGAAAATAAAGCTTTGTGGAGGAGAGTATTGAGCAGTAAATATAGGATTGAGGAGGGAAGTTGGAGCCCTCAAGTAATCTCTAATGTGAGATGTTCTAAAATGTGGAAGGATATATTATTACAATCTGAACAGAGTAGCAGTCTAGTGGTTATTTTTCTGGACAATTGTAAGGTGAAAGTGGGTAATGGTCATAGAATCAAGTTTTGGAAGGATAAGTGGTGTGAAAACTTGAGCCTTAAAGATGCATTTCCACTGTTGTACAGGGTAGTAGTTGATAAGGGAGTGACTTTATCTGATATGATGATCAGGAAGGAGGAAGCTGGTGAATGGTCATTTCAGTTTAGAAGGGCGTTGTTTGACTAGGAAAGAGTGGAATTAATCAGATTGGTGAGTCAGCTTGAGGCAGGTCCTAATCTTAGGTGTTACTCAGAAGATACTCTTGTCTGGAAAGCCTCGGAATCTAGAAGTTATTCAGTTCAATCTATGTATAAGCTATTGGTTGAGGGATCCAGCAATAGAAGCACAGTTAGCAAAAGGATTTGGGTTAAACATGTCCCACCTAGAGTTAAATTTTTTGGATGGCTTGCTTAGAAAGGAAAACTAAAGACGGCTGAGTTTCTGCACAGAATTGGTGTTCTGCCTGCTGGTGCATCTGTAGAATGTTGTCTATGTAAATCTGGAGCTGAGTCTCTCATACATGTGCTTCTATTATGTCCAGTGGCTTGCAGAGTGTGGTATGAAATGATTAGATGGTGGAAGATTCAAGGAGCACTGCCAGCCTCAGTGGAGGACATGCTTGAATGGTGGGCAGGGGTGGGTCTTAATAAAAAGGAAAGGATGATGTGTAATGCCCTTCCTCTTGTAGTGATGTGGTCTCTATGGAAACATCGGAATGAATGTATATTTCAGGAGGTTGTCCCAAGTGTGGATGGAATTACGGATCAGATTAAGTTAAAAATGGCTGTGTGGTTTAAGGAAGTATTTAAGGAACACTTGTTCTCAGTTCATAATTTCATGTTTAGGGTTGGTTTGGGGTGTCCTAAAAAAGTGCACTTTTTGTCTTTTTACAAAAAGATGTGCAGAAAAGTAGAGAGGTGATGTGATGGAAAAAAGATAAAAAGATAAAAAGATGGATTATATAGGTTATGCCAAACAAGGCCTTAATCTACAGTGTATCAGATTCAGTTTGGGAGGTGGTTTCAGAGGGTGAACTATTTGAGGAGGCCTATTTTTTCTACCAGTCCTTCTGCAGAATGCTTTCGGTTGGCATGCTAGGCTGCAGAGTTTTTGTCTCAATCTGTGCAGGATAGTCTCTGCTGTGTTGGTTGGTTGGTTGGATTTGATAGCCTCAGTTGAGTCTCCATGTTCTGGTGTTGGTTGGATTTGATGGAAGTTGATGTGTGCTCTACTTACTCTATAGGTTTGTTTGCTGCAAATTGGTTGGTCAGCTGCAATTTTTTCTCCAGGTTTAGTTTGGTTTGTTTCAGATTTGGGTGCTGTTTGGTGGGCAACTTGCTGCGGAGTGCAATCTGCCTTTTTGTTTCTCTCTTGCTGTGTATTCTGTTTTTGTTTTCTTTGGTTTTCCTCTGTGTTGGATTCTCTCCAACTGGAGCTCCGAGCTTAATGTAGCTCCGAGCTCCTCTTTATTGATGTACTGTTTTTTATGATTTCATCAATAAAGATATCTTCTTGCTGATAAAAAAAAAAAAAAAAACAGACTTCATTTTAATTATCTAACTCTTTATTTTTATAGGTCTCCTGAGTATCATCTACACACAAAAAAAAAAAAAAAGAAGTAATAAACTGTTATTACATGATTTCATTATATTTTCTTGAAACACAATTAAACAACTAAGATTCCTGGTGAAAAGAACCTACCTTTATTTTCTGAAGTTAAATCTGATGAAATTATATATAAATAATCATTATTAAATCAATTTAATTTTTATTTTTATTGTTTTGAAGGGTCGATATGCAAAAAATTTACATAATAAAGTGTACTTAACCAAACGTAACCGAATTTTTCTTCAACGGTAGAGAATTTGGTTCCTACACACAACAACAACAACAACAACAATAAATTTGTAATAATAATAATAATAATAATAATAATAATAATAACAACAACAATAATAAGAAGAGGAAGAAGAAGAAGGTTGTTGTGAAATGATGGCTGAAACAGTGGTGATCACGACATGACAATTGCATTCTTGGGAACCCAAGCATGGATTAGAGCTCTCAACTATTCAATTGTTAATGAATGGCGTTCATGGTGAGTCCAAGGCCAAGTTGCCAGCAGGGTTCACCTCAGTTTTTCATATTCATTTTTCTTAGATTAAAGCTTATTACAAATGTTGTTTTATTTATTTATTTATTTTTCATTGCCAATGTGCAGTTATACAAGGACTTACTCCAATCAGATAACATTTGCTATGGTTAAGGTATGATATTTCTCCTCTTCACTTGTTTTGCATATTTTTCAAAAGTGTTTGGTATTGTTTTAAATTTTTTATTATTGCTTTTCATGTTTTTAAAATAAATTTTTTTTTAAAAAATGAAAAGCCTCTCCTTTTTATTTTTGCATGAAAATAGTTATTCTTAAAAATTGAGAAAAGTATTTCTAAAAAAAGGAGATGTTCAAAAGATATTTTGAAAAAAACAAGTATCCAAAAAAGGAGATATTTTAAAACAAGGAGATGTTTTAAAGGGTGTTTTTTTTTTGAAGAAAAAAAATGAAAGGAGTCATGCTAAGGATCTCAAATAATCTATCAAAGCTTTTAAGAAACCTCTCACATAGATGTGGGACCTACACACATATTGATTTGTATGGATTCCGAACTCATGTGAGAAGTTTTGTGATACCCCTGTTCTGTCTTATGCTAATAGGTCTAATTTGAGTGTGATTATATGTTTTGATATGATTTTGTGTGCCATTATGTGAATATATGTGATTTTGAAGTTCTATCTGTTCACCGTAGGAATATCTGTTTGAATAATCTGCTTTGGAAATTAAATTGAAGGCCTTATCGGCCACCGAACCCAAAATTGATTGGGCCATTGTGATTGGCATAATTTTTAGAGCCTACGGTGAAATTTAATTGAAAAATTGATTCGGACCAGATCAAGTTGATTTAATTGGTAATTTGGTGCCCAAATATTTATTATAATTAAATTGAGTTAGTGGGAATTGTTGTAAAAGGGGGGCACTACACTTAATTCTCCTATTTGGCTTCATCTTGGCTGATCAACTCTAAGAGAAAAAAAGGGAGGGTCGGCTTAGAGAGAGAGAGAGTGTAGGAGATTGAGGTTTTGGTCTTGAGGCTTGGAGATTTTGGGAAATTATTCAAGAATTAGCCAAAGAGTGTGAAGATTAAAGCTCCTTGGTGAGTGATTCATGCATTTTAGTAATTATCTTGTGAATTCAAGTTTAATAGATAGCCAAGAGCATGAATTAGTTTGAATGTAAGGGGATTGGGTTATACATGTTGAATTTAAAGTCTTGGAACACATGCATGTAGGAATTGGCCATGAATCTCCATGTTTGAGCTTAATTTGTATAAGCTATGTTGAAGTTTAATTGAAATCCATGTGTATGACCACTTCTTCACCAAATAAGTTGTGAATAATGTGTATTTCTTACATGCAAGAATAGATCATGAAAGTGGATCAATTGCTTTGCATGTTTGTTTTTGATGTGTTGGTGATGAATTTGGATCAATTTGAGACATGCATGTAAACAAAATAAGAAATTGAGCTTCCTAATATTGTAGTCTTGTATTGGTAGCATGTTAGCAGGTGTAAATGTGAAATTTGAGCCATAACTTGCATGTTTTGTTGGTTGAAAATCGAATTGGAGCTCAAGAACTCAATCTGGAAAACTCAGATTTTTTATGTCCGCTCGAGCGGGGGAAGCGCCGCTCAAGCGGGAAAATCGTGCTCCCAGCAGTTTTTGCAGACATGGTGCCCGCTCGAGCGGAGAAATTGACGCTCGAGCGGGAAGCTATGTAGACAGGCAGTCCGCTCGAGTGGGAATTTGAGGTAACCAGCACTTTTGCAAGCTTAAGGGTTCGCTCGAGCGGGGAAGTCCACGCTCGAGCGGGGACCCTGTTTTCTGAAATTCCGTTTTTGCATTCCGTGTTCTGTTTTCCGTTCTCTTTCACTTGTAAGCACTCTTAGGCATATGTTAAGCATCGTAAATGAGTTAATGAGATAGGAATAAAGCCTAATGAGGAACATATGAATTAAAGAACAGATTGAACTGTTAGTGACCCTTTTGTGTTCATGAAATGTGTAGGGTCAAGCTCCAGGGCAAATCCACAAGCCGATCACTGTGAGTAATATCGATATTCGAATGTTTTTGAATGTCCAATTGTTTATTCCCTTATAAGCTTTATGAGTTGCTAATTGGGATTGTGGACAAAAGTCTAACATGAATAAATGAATAGACCGAAGGTCGTTTTGATAAACATAAATGGACCAAAGGTCGTTTTGATGAACATAAATGGACCAAAGGTTGTTTGATAAACATAAATTGACCAAAGGTCGTTTTGATAGAAATGAACGGACCGAAGGTCGTTTTGACATATATGAATGGACCAAAGGTCGTTTTGACTTATATGAATGGACCAAAGGTCGTTTTGACTTATATGAAAGGACCGAAGGTCGTTTTGACATGAATGAGTGGGCCGAAGGCCGTTTTGACATGAATGAGTGGGCCGAAGGCCGTTTGACAAGAATGAACAAGCCGAAGGCCGTTTTGACATAAATGATCGGGCCGAAGGCCGTTTTGACATAAATGAGTGGGCCGAAGGCCGTTTGACATGAATGGAAATCTGAATGGGCCAAAGGCCAGAATGTTGAAACTACAAGTCACTTGATTTGAAATTCGTATAGTTATATATCTGTTGAATAGAAATATGAATTGGGCCCAAGGGCGTTTGGAATCTATTGTACTACATTGTTATGTAACTTTTGTATTTGATATTATTCACTGGGCTATCGCTCACCCTCATTCATGTGTTTGTAGGTGAGCCAAGAGAAGTCCAAACCCAGCCCAAGTGAAGTCTGCTATGAACAACTCGAGTTTTGGAGAGTCAGCCTTGTGTCTCACGCACGAGACCCATCCTTTCCATTTTGTTATGCATTTACGTTTTGTCCTGTTGGCAAGGACTTTGTGTATATTTATATATAGTCTGTTATGGGTTGGCTCAGTTTAGATGATCCTGTCTGTAAAGAAGTTTATGCTACTGTACTTTTGATGTAGGTTATTAACGTATATGAGTATGGTTTGTTTGATGTGCATATAAGCATGGCTCTATGGACAGAGTTTTAAATTTTTACTTCCGTTTGGCCCCTTTACTCTGACGAGTTATGTCTGTTTTGGTCTGAGACCGTAGGCAATCTCAGGATTACTGGCCGGTTATGTCCTTAACCCACAGGGGCGAGTTCGGGTCATGACAAGTTTGGTAAAAAATTTAATACATTATTTCGGGTTCATATCATTTTCCAAATGAAAATAGTACCAAAGGTGAAGTACATTCTTTTATTTGTTCTTTCTTTATTTTTTGTTTACATCGTAATATTTTTTAGGTCATTTTCACTTTTCTATCTTAAATTATCGTCCTTTATTCTATTTCTATCAATTTTGTCTTATTAGTTCCTAAAGTTTCTAATTTGAGGGTAGACTTTTGTAAAGCCTCGAAATAAATACAACAATCCATCCACAGTATCAATAAGTGACAATAATAATAAAGTAATTATCTTTCATTAAGTCCAATTGACCTAAAAAAAAAAAATGTAACATATGCAGGTATACATTCACAAGTCTAGCCCTAAATCTATAGCATATGTTGCAAAATACAGAAATAGGATGGAAGTTGAACAGATAAGAAATGCCCTAAAGGCATATAGTTTTCCAAGTCAATACTAGGTTACAACAAAAGTGGATTCAGATCTAATACAGTTAAAGCCCTTGGTTTGTACAAAAATACGTATGACAAATACATAAAATGAAACCCTTGCTCCAAGTCCCTCCAAGCTATTGCCTTGGCGAAGGTATGTCACCTGCACCTAAAATGTTTTTCGCACATAGAGTGAGCGAAAAGCCAGTAGAAATACTCCAACACAATTTGTGAAGTTTAACAGAGATATAAGATGATATGCAGGTGCAATGCTCATACAAAACATTTTATATTTCCTTTCAAACCATGCGATGTCAGGTTTATATCAAAATTCATAACCACTTCCATTACTTTAGAAAACAGGACAGTGAATCACATTCTGGGAATTTTAAAAAAAATACAACCTTTCCCAGAAATTTCATCTAGAGGAAATCGTAAACCGAGACCCATGTAAACATAGGTTGTACAAGCACTACTATTGTCATTTTATAGAAATTTCATCCGCAGGATCAACATCCATGTATACGCGTAGTTTTTAGGACTTTCGTCATAGACACTTAGACCAACTTATTTCAACAAGATTACATTCACTTCCCATATTCACCTATTTTTCTCAGAACAATAACATTTTCATCAGAACAATAACATTTTCAATGTTCAATGCAAATGAATAAGAAATTGGTTTTAGTTCACCTAAATCCTCATGCAATTTCTACAACAATCATGACTATCCTCCATCAATAGCTCAAAATAGATATCTCTAAACAGTTAGATAATTTTCCATAAAGATAACTTTCTAAATTCCAAGATGTGAGTGGTAATACATACCTAACTCCACCATCCTAATCAATATTCACCCAATTTCACATTTTCAACATTAACTCCATATATTTATACAAAATCAACATTTAAGATATTTAGGACAAAGTCCCTTTTTCTTCCAAAATCAAGTCCAAGTGTCAAAACCAACCACTTTATCACAACTCAACCTCATTTCCAATTCCATAACCATTTTCAAGATTTCATTTAAAAATCCCTAATTTTTAAGCCCAAAACCCTAGTTTTGACCAAAAATTCTGAAATCACAAAGTTATTTTAAAAAATAGCAAATACCTAAGTGAAAATCCATAAGAATGTGTGGAAAATCCCTACCTCAAGCCTAGAACAGGGAGAAGGAAGAAAAACCCAGAAGTTGATGGAGACGAAACGATGATTTGCTCTAATCAACGCGAAGCCCTCAACAAGCTCTATACTTAATCCCAAAGGAGCAAGGTAAGGTAATGCTTCTAAATTAGTAGATCTGAAGATCTAGTGTGAGAAAAAGTGAGTTTAGAAAGAGGGAGAGATTCACGGTTTAGAGAAGAAGGGAGAGAAGGTAAAATGAAGAAAAGAGTAAGTGAGGGCCCTATTTATAATAAAGTGAAATAAAGTCCCAAAGTCAACCCAAAAGAATAAGTCAAAACCCTCAAAAGTAGGGCCCAAAACCGAACTGAAATATGGAAAAAGAACTCAGGGGTCGACCCTCGGACTAGAAGTGTCGACCCTCAAGAAGAAATGGCAGAAACGCCAACATTTGCAGCAGCCAGGGTGTCGACCCTCGAATTTTAGTAGCTAATTCCAATTTCAGCAGCAGACAAGGGTTGGCACCTCCTAGACTAGTGTCGACTCTAGAGGCTAACAACAAAAGACAAGTGTCGACACCAAAAGGGTTGGTGTCGACCCTAAATTCTAGTAGCTATCCAAGAACACAACAGCAAGATGGTGTCAACATCACCAAGGCTGGTGTTGACCCTAGAAGTTGAACAAAACAAAGGAAATAAGGCAGTGTTGACACCAACTTGGATGGTGTCGACCCTTGAAGCCAAAACCAACTATGAACAGAAAAGAACGACCACCATGGATGTAGTTTCTCGGATTTGAAAGCAATAAATGGGTGGAGACTAAGCCCGGATCGTTATAACCTCCCCTCATAAGGAATTTCGTCCTCAAAATTTTAAATTAATAACAAAATCATATTTAAACCCATTACAACAATGATAGTAATTCATTTTCGTCTCCATGACCCATCCACTGGTCATTCATTCTCACCACCATGATAAGCACATTCTCATCACTGATTACACAATTCACATTTCCAAAACATATCTAATGTTTATATTACATTAACATGATAATATTTTTAATACAAGTTCGACAAATAGGTCCCGATATTTCTCACGGACTTGCACCTCACGTTCCCAAGTTATTTTGTTAACCCCATGGTGTCTCCATAACACCTTTACCAAAGGAATTGTCTTGCCATGCAAAACTTGGTCTCAAGTGTCTGAAACTCTAACTGGTCGCTCCTCATACGAGGCATCTTCATCTACCTCTAGCTCGATCCAATCCAGCATGTACGATGGATTCGGCTCATAATTCCAGAGTATGCAAATGTGAAACACGTCATGGACCTTGGAAAGCTGTGGCGGCAAGGCCAAACGGTAAACTACCTCTCCAATCCACTCTAGGATCTCAAAAGGTCCAATAAATCTAGGAGACAACTTTCCACTCTTCCCAAACCTCATCAAACCTCACCTTGGTGATATTTCCAAGAAGATGTGATCTCCTACCTCAAAAGATAATGGTCTCCTCCTACGGTCGGCATAGCTCTTCTAACGACTCTGAGTCGTGACCAACCTTTTACAAATAAGCACAACCTTCTCCGTCATTTCCCAAACTAACTCAGGACCTAACATAGGTGCATCATCAATCTCGGCCCAACACACAGGAGATCTACATGGTCGGTCGTACAAGGCCTCAAATAGTGCCATGCCAATACTCGACTTGAAGCTATTGTTATAGGCAAACTCCACTAAAGGCAAGTGTCCTTCCCACAACCCCTTAAAGTCAAGAACACAACCCTAAATCATATCTTCAAAGATATGAATGGTACGCTCTGACTACCTATCAGTTTGAAGATAATAAGTGGTGTTAAAAGTTAACTTAGTGCCCAAGGAATTCTGTAGGCTCTGCCACAATCGAGCCGTTAACGCAGATCTCTATCCAAAACAATAGTGACTGGGACCCCATGAAGTCGAACAATGTCCCTAATATAAAGGTCTGCAATATAATCTACCGAGTCACTCGTGCACATAGGTACAAAGTGCACTGGCTTAGTTAACCGATCAACTATCACCCAAATGGCATCATTACCCTGTTGAGTCCTTGGAAGACCCACAACAAAATCCATCATAAAATGTTCTCACTTCCACTCAGCTATAGGCATGGTTGTAACAAGTCCACTGGCCTCTGATGCTCGGCTTTCACTTGTTGACAAATAAGGCATCTCGATACAAACAAGGCTACATCTTTCTTCATTTCCCTCCACCAGAACTAGCGGCTAAGGTCACGGTACTTTTTTGTGCCTCCCGGATGTACCTCAAGGCATGAATAGTGGAACTCTCGGAGTACCTCCTATTGACACGACTCCGACATGAATAGACGGTCAAGGTATCTAACACTCAAGTCAGAATACACGTTTAAGTCCTTTTTTACCTTTCCACTAGATATCTTCTTCCGAAGGGTTTCCACCTCAAGGTCACCCCTCTGTGCTTGTATAACTCGGCTCACAAGTGTAGGTTGTGCAGCGACCGAAAATAAAGCTGCCGACTCAATGGACTCGCTAAAATGCAAGTCAAACTCACCAATCACACCCAACATCTCCCATTCCCAGATGGCAATGCTCGCTACATTGCTAAAGGATTTTCTACTCAAGGCATTGGCCACTATATTGGCCTTTCTCGGATGATAATGTAACTCAAAGTCATAATCCTCCATAAACTCCATCCACATTCTCTGTCTCAAATTCAGATTTTTTTGTGAAAACAGATACTTCAAACTCTTGTGATTGGAGAATACCTCAAATCTCTCACCATACAACTAATGCCTTCAAATCTTCAAGGCAAAGATCACAACTGCTAACTCTAGGTCATGAGTAGGGTAATTTCTCTTATGTGTTTTCAATTGCCGTGAACCATAAGCTACTACATTTCCCTCCTGCATCAAGACACATCCCAAACCTTCCCGAGATGTATCACAATATACTGAATAACCTAAACCTCTCTTTGAAATAATAAATACTAGAGCAGAAGTATGTCTAACCTTAAGCTCCTGGAACGACATCTTGCAAGTCTCACTCCATACAAGTTTGATTCCCTTCCTCGTCAGCCTAGTCAAAGGTGAGGCTAATCTAGAATAATCTTTCACAAAATAGCGGTAATACCTTGCCTACCCCAAGAAATTACAAATCTCAAAGGCATTCTTAGGTTGTTCCCAATCTTGTACTGCTTCTATCTTGGAGGAATATACACTTTTCCAGACACTACATGGCCTAAGAACTTGACTTCTTTCAACCTGAATTCACACTTTCCAAACTTAGCATACAATTTGTGGGCTCTAAGCAACTCAAGCACAACTCGCAAGTGTTCCTCGTGTTCTTCCTCAGAGGGTGAGTAAATCAAAATGTAGTCCACAACGACGACCACAAAATGATCTAGGAACTCTTAAAAGATCCTATTTATCAAATCCATAAACATGGCAGGTGCGTTGGTTAACCCAAAAGGCATCACTAGGAATTCGTAATAGCCATACCGCGTACGGAATGTCATTTTCCGGATACCCTCCTCCTTCACTCTTAGCTGATGGTAACCTGATCTCAAATCTATTTTAGAAAAGTAACAAGACCCCTTCAACTGGTCAAACAAATCATATATACGAGGCATTGGGTACTTGTTTTTGACAGTTATCTAGTTCAACTTTCGGTAGTCAATAAAAAGTCGTAGTGTACCATCTTTCTTCCTGGCAAAGAGAGACGGTGCTCTCCAAGGCAATGTACTAGGGCAAATAAAGCCCTTGTCTAACAATTCCTAGAGTTGAATCTTCAACTCACTCAGCTCGGCAGGTGCAAATCTATACGGTGCAATAGAAATCGGTGTTATGCCAAGCACTAAGTCAATAGAGAACTCACTCTCACTTTGAGGTGGTAAACTAGTGAGATCCTCGAGAAAGACATCTGGCATTTACAAACTACCCTTGGCAATTCAACTCAAACTTCATTACACTGACTACCCAAGAAGTTTGCAAGGAGACAACTAAGTTCACTCCGACCTCGCGAATCACATGCTGGTAATGAAACTCTATCGGCTCTGTCCCCTATGAAATAAAAAAAATCGCCACTCAAGGTACATACAGTAGCCCTTTGACAGTAACAATCTATGACAACCCGATACGATGACAACCAGTCCATACCCAATATAGCATCGAAACCCAACATGTTAATCAATACAAATGCAAAAGGAAGTCAGCGACCCGCAATCTCTATCTCACAATCCCGTCACCCCTGTTCCAAAACAATCTCACCACCAACAAGTGACTTTACACTGAATGGGGATGCTAACTGAGCTAATTCTAATCCCAATGTCGATGTAAATGCAGACGAAATAAAAGAATGGGATGCACTTATATCAATCAACATATTGTCAATAGAATTGCATAACAAGAAAGTACCTCTTACTACCGAAGGCACTGGTACCAAGTATGGTGTGGTAACAGCATAGATACGCCCTGTAGATCTCTACTCTACCTACTCACCCCTTGGAGCATAAGTTTGATGCACTGACTGAGCCAAAGAAGCTCCTTAATTGGCCCTCAAGGCCTGTACTGACTAAGTAGGTTGATGACTCTGTGTCTGTCTTGAACCAGAAGCACCAAGCGTGCCACCCAACTGAGGGAAAAACCTATTCATATGCCCTAACTACCCACACTGATAACAGGTAGGCAACTGCCCTCTCCCTTGACTCTGGCTCTAAGAACGAGTCGTTAATGGAGCAGACTGTTGCCCTCCTTCTCTCTGCAGGCAAGCTGGAGATTTGTGACCTAACTGGCCACACTTGTAACAAGAGAAGCCTCCGGATTACCTCTTCCTGAACCCGAACTCGACACAAGAAATGTGGATTTTACACTATGCTGCCTGGGACTGCTGTGAAGTAAAACCCCTCTGCCTCTTATTGTCCCATGTTTCCCCCTGAACCTCTTGACTCCTCCTGTAACCTATCATCCATTCCTCCTTCGTCTGGATCACGATCTCCAGATGAGCCGCCACTTCCACAAGGCATCCGTAATCCCTAATCATTGACGTTGCCACCTTGATAATGAGTCTAGTCCTTAACCTCTTTTCAAACTCCAAACAACGGCGTTCCTTCGTTGCACAAGCTCCGATGCAAACCTTGAGAGGCTAGTGAAAGTTGCCTCAAGCTCAACTACTGGTAAACTAAGCTGCTTGTGCTCTCTCAACTTCTCCCTAAGAGTGAGAGGTAAGAACTTGTCCTGGAAGGCGTTAACAAAAGCCTCACAAGTCCCTCGAATGTGTCCCCGTACAAACTTCCACCACTGAACCGCATCTCCCTTTCAGCTGGAAGGATGCCAAGGTTACTCTCAACCCATCATTCTCAACGCCAAGCATCTCGAACGTTTTCACTATCTGCTCGAGCCATTTATCCGCTTTCAAGGGCATTTCGGATCCCCTATAAACTCATCGGGATTAGACAGGAAGAACTCCCTCATCAAGAATGATAGCACTGTCTTAGCTACATGGGCATAGACTTGATTTTCAGCCGTAAGAATGTCTACAGATTCCTGCAAGGCTTCGGCCATTTCTCAGGCTAAAGCGCCCATGGCCTACTGACCAACCGGTTTGACAACGTTGGCCTGACCAACCCCTTTCTCCTGAGCTGGAATATTATCCGATAACGACACCTCCTGCCGTCTAGGACTACCACGCTTATTACCACTATGCCCACGTCCTGACATCCTAATAAAGGTAACACCAGAGATTAGCACATTTACAAATATGCCGAAGCTAACTCACTCGAGTCCTAATGTGATGGACAATAGTAATTCACTCCACATAATCACATAATCACATAAACACATATGAATTTCCTTTCGGTATAATGATCGTCCGACGGCGTTGCTCCAATTAGAAATAGCAGTGATCAAGTGCTCTTCTAACAGGACTTCGAGAAACCCATAGACCCAACCAACATCTTAGAAATTAAATCCCATACCCATTTGGTCACAGAAACATGTTATCACATAGCATACCATACAAACAAATATCTCTATCAAGCGAGATAAACCCATTGTGGTAAAAATCACTTTCCAAGTACGCAAAGTATTCAAACCCGGTACGCTCTGATACCAAGTTGTAATGCCCCAAAATAAATACAACAACCCATCCATAGTATCAATAAGTGACAATAATGATAAAGTAATTATCTTCCATTAAGTCCAATTGCGCTAAAAAAAAAAAAAAAGGGTAACATATGTGAGTATACATTCGCAAGCCTGGCCATAAATCTATAACATATGTTGCAAAATACAGAAATAGGATAAATGTTGAACAGATAAGAAATGTCCTAAAGGCTTACAGCTTTCCAAGTCAATACTTGGTTACAACAAAAGTAGATTTAGATCCAATACAGTTAAAGCCCTTGCTTGTACAAAAATATGTATGACAAATACATAAAATGAAGCCCTTGCTCCAAGTCCCACTAAGCTATTGCCTTGACAAAGGCATATCACTAGCACATGAAATGTTTTTCGTACATAGGGTGAGCCAAAACTCAATAGAAATACTTCAACACAATGTATGAAGTTTAACAAAGATATAAGGTGATATGCATGTGCAATGCTCATCCAATACATTTTATATTTCTTTTCAAATCATGTGATGTCAGGTTTATATCAAAATTCGTAACCACTTCCATTACTTTAGAAAATAGGACAGTGAATCACATTCTGGGAATTTCAGAACAATACAACCTTTCTTGGAAATTTCGTTCAAAGGAAACCATAAACCCGTACCCATGTAAACGTAGGCTGCACAAGCATTACTATTGCTATTTTACGGAAATTTCATCCGCAGGATCAGCATCTATGTATACGAGCAGTTTTTAGGACTTTCACCATAGATACTCAAGCCAACTTATTTCAACAAGATTATATTCACTTCCCATATTTACCCATTTTTTTCAAAATAATAATATTTTCAATGTTCAATGCAAATGCATAAGAAATTGGTTTTAGTTCACCTAAATCCTCATGCAATTTCCATAACAATCATGGTTATTCTCCATTGATAGCCCAAAACAGATATCTTTAAACAGTTAAACAATTTTCCATAAAGATAACTTTCCAAATTTCAAGATGTGAGTGGTAGTACATACCCAACTCCACCATCCTCATCAATATTCACCAAATTCCAAATTTCCAACATCAACTCCATATATATATACAAAATCAACATTTAAGATATTTAGGGCAAAGCCCCATTTTCTTCCAAAATCAAGTCCAAGTGTCAAAACCAACCACTTTACCACAACTCAACATCATTTCCAATTCCACAACCATTTTCAAGATTTCATTTGAAAACCCCTCATTTGATTTTTAAGCCCAAAACCCTAGTTTTGATCAAAAATTCCCAAATCACAAAGTTATTTTAGAAATAGCAAATACCTAAGTTAAAAATCATAAGAAAGTGTAGAAAATCCCTACCTCAAGCCTAGAAGAGCGAAAAGGAAGAAAAAACCCAAAATTCGATGGAGATGAAACAATGATTTACTCCAATCAAAGCGAAGCCCACAATAAGCTCTACACTTATTCCCAAAGGAGCAAGGTAAGGTGATGCTTCTAAATGAGTAGATCTGAAGATCAAGTGGGATAAAAAGTGAGTTTAGAGAGAGAGAGAGAGAGAGAGAGAGAGAGAGAGATTTGTGGTTTAGAGAAGAAGAGAGAGAAGGTAAAGTGAAGAAAATAGTAAGTGAGGGCCCTATTTATAGTAATAGGTTAAAGTGAAATAAAGTTCCAAAGTTAACACAAAAGAATAAGTCAAAACCCCCAAAAGTAGGGCCTAAAACCGAACTAAAATCTGGAAAAAGAACATAGGGTTTGACCCTCGGACCAAAGGTGCCGACCCTCAAGAAGAAATGCCAACGTTGGTAGCAGATAGGGTGCCGACCCTTAGACCAGAGGTGTTAACACCAAATTTCAGTAGCTAATTCCAGTTTTAGCACTAGACTAGGGTCGACACCTCCTAGACTGGTGTTGACTCCATAGGCCAGCAACCAAAGACAAGTGTCGACACCACCAAAGGGAGGTGTCAACCCTAAATTCCAGTAGCTATCCAAGAACACAACAGCAAGATGGTGTCGACACCACCAAGGCTAGTGTTGACCCTAGAAGCTGAGCAAGACAAAGAAAAGGAGGCAGTGTCAACACCAACCAGGATGGTGTCGACCCTTGAAGCCAAAACCAACTATGAAGAGAAAAGAACGATTGCCATGGATATGGTTTCCCTAATTCAAAAGCAATAAATTGGTTAGGTATAAGCCTGGATCGCTATAACTTTAGTCTAATTGGCGATGATTGTCTACTGAAAATTTAATTTAAAAACTAGTTTATTTGGTAAAATAAATCAACAAAAAACTTAATACTAAAAAGACTAATTTATTTGGCATATTCTTAACGTTTATGGTTTTATTACAAGCTTTTGAGTAGTTTAAGTTCACTTTTACGAAAAACATGAATTAGTTAGATGAGATTAGACTTTTTAGCAAAATAAACTTTTTTAGCCAATAAGTTGGCTTTTTAACCATAGATAAATGAAGAATAAATTAGTAACCACTGAGGCTAATTTGAAATTTTTTTAACAGAATTTTGAAAAGAGTTTAGTTATGAGTTTTTAGTTATGAGGTTGGTTATGAGTTTTAAAAATAATTTTTGAATTGAGTTTTGAGTTATGTGTTTGGTTACAATTTAAGTGTGGAGTTGTGTTTTGAGTTTAAAATATTAAAACAATTAAAATATTTACAAAACAAAATAAAATATTTAAAATAAAAAAATTAAATAACAATTATATATTTAAAATAAAAAAATAAAATTTTCTTAAACATTTTTACATATTTTAAAAAAATAAATCCAAAAAATTTCAAAACACAATTCAAAACTCTTTTCAAAATGCAAAACTCTTTTCAAAACTCAAAATTAAAAAACTCTTTTTAAAACTCTTCTCCAAACTCTTCTCCAAACTCTTTTCAAAACTCACAACCAAACAAATTTTCTCTTTTCAAAACTCAACTCACAACTCACTTAAATTACAACTTCACACTCAAATTATAATTCTAAAACTAAACCAAATGGACCCTTAATTTTTTTATCATATTTTGTCCAATTTTTGTTAATATTATATTTTGATATCATGTTTCATAGATATGGAGTAACAACCACTTATCTAGAGAGAATGATCACTCAAAAATTGTGTAAAAAAAAAAAAAAAAATGAATAGAACATCTTAGAGGGGTTGAGCCACTATAATTTGTAGATGGATTAACTAAAAAGCCAAAAATTATTATAAATAGTCACATCACTCTCTCTATTTTTCTATATATATTTTTATTAAAAAAAAATCAAAAAATTACTAAAATAACATATTCTCAGACGAAACCTTAGAAATCGTAGAAAGGACGATTACCCCGACTGGTCTCCTTTAAGTCCAGTCATCCTTGTATATAGGTGTTGTCCAAAGTTATGTCACCATCTAGAAACTTCCCTTTTTCTCACTATTAATTAGAGCGCATTTGAGAAGTTGGCTATTTTAGTTGGCTTTTAACTTTTTAATTATTTTAGTCTAGTTTAAAAAGTTGTGTTTAGAAAGATAATTGACTTTTTATAATAGATTTGGTAGTTGTTTGATTTTGTTAATTAACTAATTAAATAAAATACTTTAGATTTGATAGATAAGGTAAATCTTAACCAGTCCAAAGAATTAGGAGGTTGTTAAGACATCTTAAATTGGTGCCTTATCTCTTAGTTTGTTACTAAGTTTGTTTCTATGTATGAAAATTACATGGGATTTGAAGATTTAGCAAATCAACAACAAAGCTATAAAAGTAGAACCAATTTTTCCAACTCAAGGAAAGTGGGGTTTTTATGGGACACGTGTCAGCTTGGAAGGAGATATGACATCAACAGTATACTACAAATAAGGAACCATTTTTCCAAAAATGCAAGATTGGAGTTTTAGGTTTCTTGTGGATAAACATATATGGAAAATGAAGGGACTTTGAGGATCAATCCAAATGAGTCTAAATCATGCAAATAAATTCAAATTTGATTCTTGAGGACACATGGCAGCTTCAAGGAGCTTGATAGATCGACCTGAAAAGCTCTCTCTCTCTCTCTAAAACCCAAACTCTCTCTCTCTCTCTCTCTAAAACCTCCTTCCCAGGCCTCACTTTGAGGCCGGCCGGCCGCCGCTTTTGGCTATGGAGGTTGGCTGGCCCAGATCTTTTATTGTGTCTGACTGTTAGTTTTTTTTCGTTTTAATAAACTTGATTCCACCATTTTTTTCCCACCGGTGATGTGCGGGCTGCCGTAGATTTTGCTTCGTTTTGTGGGGTGTTTTGGTGAACGTTTTGGTTGTTCTTTGGGTCGGCAAAGAGGACGATCCAGATCTGGTTAGGTTGTTCATTCGGGCACTTCTTCGCGAATGGAAGTTTGAGGGGTGTTCTCCGTTCGGATCTATGGAGGTGTTTCGGTGTTTTGGTCGGGGGGTAGTATTTGTGTCGAAGACGATCCAGATCTGTGTAAGATTTCATTCGAGCGCTTCTATGCGTATGGGAGTTTGAGGGGTGAACACCGTCCAGATGTGTGGTGTGATTTCGGTATTTGGGTTGTTCGACCGTAGGAGTGGAGAAGTGTAGATGGCAGTGTTTTGACCATAGGAGTGTTTGGGTTGTTTGGGTTGTTTGGCCTAGGGTGTGTTCGGATGCATTGAGTGCTTGGAGTCTTGGGTGGCTATGGAGTTTTCTTGGTCGGTTCAGCAGCATAGGTGAGGTGTGGCCTTGGGTGTTGTCAGCGGCGTGGGTCTTTGCTGGCCATTGGGAGTGTAGCAGGAGGTGGGTCTTGGCTGGACATGGAGATGTTGGCAAGGGTGTTTTTCCAGCCATGGAGATGTTGGCCATTGAGTTTTCCAGCCATGGAGATGTTGGCTTTGGTGTTTTTCCAGCCATGGAGTTGTTGCAGAGGAGCGTGCAGCAGGTAGGTGAAAAGTTTTAGTAGTAGTAGCAGGTGGGTGTTGGGCGTTGGATGCTGACAGGCGTAGGAGTGTAGCAGGTGGGCGTTGGGAGTTTGAAGTAGCACAGGTGTAAAGCTTTAGTTTTAAAAAATAGCAAGTGGGTGGGAATGATTTTTCTTTGCTGATTATGGGAGTGAAGCAGTTGTAAAGCCCAAGATTTTCTTAAAAAATAGCAGGTGTAAAGCTTTAGTTTTAAAAATAGCAGGTGGCGATGGGAGTGAAGCAGCTTCAGATTTGGTGTTGGGTTTTGGATTTGGCTTTGGGTTTTGTGGGTTGATTTTGTGGGGATTCTTGTATTTTATTTTCTAGTTAAGTCCTTCTTAACTTTTTTATTTTCTTTGTTTTAAAAAAAAAAAATCGTGAGGCCGAGGGGTTGGTTGTATGGATGCGAGTAGCAGTAGTAGGGGTATTTTGTACTTTCCGAATCTCTCTCGATGCATGCCATTTTCCTGTACCTTTAATTTCATGCTGTTAATGAAATTTTTCTTTCCTGATCAAAAAAAAAAAAAAGGAGCTTGATAGATCAAGTCAAGCTATAAAGATGGGCATTATCCATATAGGTCAAAATCATTCCTATTCTTGGAACGTCAAGCTAAGGATCATGGACATATGTCACCAGGAATGACTATCATGTTTCTTGCTTGCGCAAAAATAAGGGCTTTCCCAACACTATATAAAGAATTTTAAGTGCAATATTCAAAGGGCTCTCGACCAAACAACTCGACCAACAGTCTTTTAAAATATTTATCTTAGCTTCATAGCTGTAACTTAACTTCTTAGCTCAATATAGATCAATTAGATTAGTCAATTGTACTTCATTTATCAATCAATGAAAATTCAAGTTTAGTTTAGCCTATCTTTGTCACCTAACAAATTTAATAAAAGTCAAATTTATTGGAGCAAGATCTGAACCAAAGGCGATTCCTCTAAGCCACACACAATCATTTTTATGTGTTAAAAGTCAAAAACAGTTAAACATTCCTGCACCTGGAATTAGGTTTACAAGTTCTGGCACGCTTGCAATCAAACACAAACACAACCCTACACATTTGCCCCCTCAAGAATTTCTGATTGGTAAGCAAGATCTGAGTGGTAAGCAAGAGTTTCTGAGGTGATAATTAAAATGTAAATTTATAATTAATTTAAATTAGAAAAGATTATTACACTTATTATTGGATGATGAAATAAATCTTTCTGTATTACAAATATAAAATAGACAGGATCACAACCGATGTAAATCACAATATAAAATTGGACAAGATATATTAACTTTTTTGAATGCTCCTAAAACCCCTCAATACTTTTAGAATTTTCTCCACTGCTAAAGCAATATTATACATCGCAACATATTGTGATATGATTTTAATATTTTGTTATATGAAAGCATATTACAATACTGTATCATAATCTCAAATCTCAATATATCGTTGGACATATCGTGTTAATTTTTGATTTTTAGGAAAAAATGTAATGCAGTGTATATTTAAAAAAAAAAAAAAAGAAGAAGAAGAAGAAGAAGAAGAAGTCACACATAAATGATAAATTTAATAAATATTAATAATCAAAATGCTAAATTTGTTTTGAGTCATTCACACATAAGTCCTAATTTATAAATATACACTGCATTAAATCTTAATTAAGATTTTTTGCACCTTCAAGTCCTATTAAATTTGTAATAGTTAAAACTGCATTCAAACAATAATTGTTAATCATTTATGATTATCTATAGAAGAATATGATGATTTGACATTTATTTTAATTTTCAAAACTTTAAAATATCAACTTTAAAATTAGAAAAACTAAAATAAAAAATATGCAAAAAAAATATGTTTTTTTTTTGAAAAGTTTTTAAAAAAATTTAATTATTTTTTTTGTACAAAATTAAAAATTTTGTGTCTATAAAGGAGTATGATAATGGAACATTGATGTGTGAAACTGAAAAAAATAAAATAAAAATGAAAATATGGAAAAACTGATAATATTCTCAATTTTAAAACTGAAAAAAAACTAATAATATTCTCAATTTTATTGAATAGTTTAATCAAACCAAGAAGTAGAAGGGTAAAAACGTTTAATCTCATATTCTATTTTTTTTATCAGTTAGTGAAATAATTATCTAAAAAATTATTATACAAGATTGATAATGTTATTAATTTTAAAAATTAAAAAAATTGATAATATTCTCAATTTATTGAATAAAAATTATTCATCTAAAAAAATTTAAATAAAACCAGAGTTACTATAACATTTATAAATAGAACTTCTAAATAAATTACTTTTTATAATTTCCTCGTGACCCGCGTGTTGGTGCTAATTGCTATCACGAATTAAAACAAATGGGAAAATAACTATAAGTGGATGGTACTCGTGACCCTCGTGTTGCTGCTAATTGGTATAACGAATAAAAAATTGAAAAATAACCATAGGTGGATGATTGAAAAAAATTTGCAAATTCATGATAGAATTTATAAATTTTAATTATTAAAATTATAAATTTTTTTCATAGTTATGTAATTATTTTTTAAAATACACTTAAATTATAATTTCCTTATCAAAAATTAGGAAGAATTACAATTTAGTTGGATTTTAAAATTTATTTACAAAAATATTTAAAAAAAAATTAATTATCTAAAAAGTCCTATTTCAAAATATTATGGCAGCTCAGATTTTATTTCAAATTTTTTGAACTAATAAGTCTTATTTAGTAAAACTGAAAATATGATCAATTTTTCTCAATTTTCAAAACTAAAAATATTATTAATTTTATATTGTAATATTCTAGATAATTGTTTCATTAACTGATAAAAAAAATAGAACATAAAATTAAACATTATTTCTCTTCTACTTATTGGTTTGATTAAATTGTCTAATAAAACTGAGAATATTAGCAGTTTTTTCTAGTTTTAAAACTAATAACATTATTAATTTTTTATTTTTAAAGTTCTTTTCAGTTTGTACGTCAATGTTCCATTATCGTACTCGTTTATAGATACAAAATTTTCAGTTTTGTAGAAAAAAAAATTCAGTTTTTAAATTTTTTTTTTTTAAATCATTACTTTTTTTTTTGGCACATAATTTTTTTTTTGTTTTTTCAATTTGAAAATCAAAATAAATGTCAAATCATCATATTCCTTTATAGATAATCATAAATGATAAGCAATCATTGTTTGAAAGGCAATTCCGATTATTAAAAATTAAATGAGACATGAAGGTTCAAAAAAATCTTAGTTAGGACTTAATGGATTATAAGTTTATAAATTAAGACTTGTATATAAATACCCTATATTTGTATCATTTTAAGGTTTTAATTTTTATATGATAATTTAATTAGAGATTAGAGATAAAATGGTAATAAAAAAAATTTAGAAAATGGTGAAGACAAAGAGGCTCTCATAAATAAAAACCAAAAAGAAGAGAAAATGATTTGGCTTCTCCACGGAGAGAAGTCTAATTCCGTTGGCAGTTAGTTTTGTCACGGATTTTATTTTAATTATCTAACTCTTCATTTTTATACGTCTCCTGAAAATTGATCATCTACACACACGTACAAAAAAATAAAATAAAATAAATAATAATAATAATAATAATAATAATAATAAAGCTATCAACTATTCCATTGTTGATGACTGGCATTCATGGTGGGTCCAAGGCCAAGTTGCTGGGTGGGTTCACCTCAGTTTTTCATATTCATTTTTCTTAGATTAAGGGATTGTTTGGGGTGTCCTAAATAAGTATATTTTTTATTTTTTTAGACTAAAAAATTGAGAAAAAAATATGGATGTTTGGGTTAACTTTTTGACTTTTTATGGAAAAATGTGTATTAAAAATTTGTATAAATTAGTGTGTAGGAAAAAATTAAGATTGAGAGTTGTGCAGCCGCAATTTTTAAATTTTGGTGAATAGTGATAACTTTTTAATTTTTTGAGTAACTTTTTGACTTTCTAACTTTTTTTCAACTTGTCAAATTTGACCAAAGCTTATTATAAATGTTGTTTTATTTATTTACTTTTCATTGCCAATGTGTAGTTATACAAGGACTTACTCCAATCGGATGACATTTGCTACAGCTAAGGTATGATATTTCTCCTCTTCACTTGTTTTTGCATATTTTTCAAATGTGTTTGGTATCATTTTAAATTTTTTTTATTTTGGCTTTTCATGTTTTTAAAATAAAAATAATAAAAAATTTGAAAACACTTCTCCTTTTTATTTTTGCATGAAAGTAGTTATTCTTAAAAATTAGGAAAAGTTTTCTGCATCATTTTTCTGTTCTTTTCTTTTCTTTTCTTTTCTTTTTATTTTTGAAGGAAAAAAATGAAAATAGTACCAAAGGTGAAGTACATTCTTTTTTTTTTTCTTTTTTTTTTTTCCCCTTATTTTCTGTTTACGTCGTATTTTTTTAGATCATTTCACTTTTATCTATTAAATTATCGTCCTTTATTCTATTTCTATCAATTTTGTTTAATTAGTTCCTAGAGTTTCTAATTTGAGGGTAGACGGTCTAATTGGAGATGATTGTCTATTGAAAATTAGTTTAAAAACTAGTTTATTGGGTAAAATAAATCAACAAAAAGCGTAATACTAAAAAAACTAATTTATTTTGCATATTCTTAACGTTTATGGTTTTGTTATAGGTTTTTGAGTAGTTAAAGTTCACTTTTACGAAAAACACGAATTAGTCGGATGAGCTAAGACTTTTTAGCAAAATAATTTTTTTAACCAATAGCATAGCCAAATGAATAAATTAGTAACCACTAAAGCTAATTTGATATTCAAAAATGTCATTTCAAAATTTAAACAATTTAAACCATACAATTAAACACTCATTTTTCTTGCTCGTTATTTTGAAATAATGAGTGAAGAAGAATATGGGTTATTTGGTTATAGGTTATAAGTTGTCTAGTATAATGTGAGTGAGAAGACAAATGGTTGATTATATGAGTTAGATTGTGCAGATTATAAAAGTACCTTTTGTACAGACGTATTAAGTTAGAATTCTGCCACTATTAATTTTAACATTTTATCTCGAACTAGATCATATGAATTGAAAGATAAATAAATAAAACACTCTATAAACTAATGTTGAAAATATAATATAAACAATAAAAATGTCCTTCTCTCTAGCAACTTGAACTTTTAGATGAGTTTGTAGTCAACACTGCAATATGGTATTCGAACAGACAATAGATCATGTCTTCAAATCTCACCAACTACTCGATAATTAAAAAATGTTTGCACGTGTTTGGCTTGTTATGAAGAATAAAAGCCCGGCCACACGTAAGGGGGCATGTTGAAAATATAATACAAATAATAAAGTTATCAATTTATCAAGCAACTTCAAGTTTTATGAATTTGTGGTCAACACTTCAATAACTAAATAGATGAAATTAATAATTTAAGAATAAAATTAAAAAAGAAAAATGACTACTTTTTGTGTGTGTTAACAGGGAGAAGAACATATAGCTCCAGAGTACAGGCCTGTTGAATGTTGTGCTATGTTCGACAGATGAATTTCTAACCAATCTCTATGATCAATCATTTTCCTTACCCAAATAGATGTGCCAACACCCAAAAGTATGAGCACTTTCAAGCTGCCAAAACTCCAATATGAGACATGGTCATATCTATACAACTATTTTTATATAAATACCATTTTTTAAGGATGCAATGTTTATTATATTTCTATGAGAAAGTGATTGCCCACTAGCTTGTTTGAAAAATGATCCTAGTGGATCTAGAAATAAAATATGGTATTCAGGTCTGATGTTTACTTCTAAAATTATTGGGCTAGTAGGCGCAAGCGTAAATTTTTTTGGGCCAACAAGATATTACGAGTCTGTTTGGAAACGTTTATGTTTTCAGTTTATATTTACAAAAATTTTATAAATTGATTTTTGTTTATTTTTAAAAAAATATAAACTACAAGCGCGTTTGGTAATTGACAAAATGTTTAAAAAAATTTAAAAATATAAAAAAGAATGAGAAATGGCAAGTGGTGGCAAGTGGCGGCGGAAGACGGTGGTAGAAAGTGGTGATGGTGGGTGGTGGGTAGCGGGTGGCGGTGGGTGGTGGCAGGTGGGTGGTGGTGGTGGTTGGCGGGTGAGTGATGGTGGCGGGTGGTGGGTGGTAGCGAGTGGGTGGTGGTGGTGGTGGTGGTGGTGGCGGGTGGTGGGTGGTGGTGGTGGCAGGTGGGTGGCGGATGACGGGTGGTGGTGGGTGATGACGGGTGGA
Organism: Camellia granthamiana; assembly: GCA_036172215.1. Taxonomy (NCBI): domain Eukaryota; kingdom Viridiplantae; phylum Streptophyta; class Magnoliopsida; order Ericales; family Theaceae; genus Camellia; species Camellia granthamiana. Next base: position 94,282,364 of record CM069910.1, read on the forward strand.
TGGTGGTAGCGGGTAGATGGCGGGTAGTGGTAATGGGTGGGTGGGTGACGATGGCGGGTGGTGGGTGGTAACGAGTGGGTGGTGGTGGCAGGTGGGTGGCGGATGGCGAGTGGTGGTGGGGCGGTGGCGAGTGGGTGGTGGTAGCGGGTAGGTGGCGGGTGGTGATGGTGGGTGGATGGGTGATGGTGACGGGTGGTGGTGGTGGTGGTGGTGGTGGCGGGTGGTCGGTGGTGGTGGTAAGTGGGTGGCGGATGGCGGGTGGTGGCGGGTAGGTGGTGGTAGTGGTGGGTGGGTGGGTGACGGTGGCGGATGGTGGCGGTGGTGGTGGTAGCAGGTGGGTGGCGGGTGGGTAGTGGGTAGTGGTGGTTGTGGTGGTGGTGGGTGGCAAGTGGGTGGTGGGTGGTGGTAGTGGGTGGTTGGTGGTGGCGAGTGGTGGATGGTAGTGGTAGGTGGTGGTGAGTGGTGGTAGCGGGTAGGTAACAGGTGGTGGCGGCGGGCGGTGGATGGTAGTGGCGGGTGATGGCGGGTGGATGACAGGTGGGTGGTAGTGGTGGTGGTGGCGAGGGGTGGGTGGTGGTAGCGAGTGGGTGGCAGGTGGGTGGTGGCTGGTGGTGGGTAGTGGTGGCAGGTAGGTGGTGGGTGGTGGTGGCGGAAGACAGTGGTGGAAAATGGTAGCGGGTAGTCGTTAGTGTTGGGTGGTAAAAAGAAAAAAACTCAAAACGGAAACACATTTTTTGAGTTTACATTTTTTGGCCAAATTTATAAACTAAGACCATTGATTTATAAATCAAAAATTTATCAAACAAGTTTTTATTTGAATTTTTAAAATTTTTGTAAATATAAACAGAAAACTGAAAACGTAAGTATTACCAAACGGCACCTACCTGTTCAAAAGCACACCTATCTGTCCAAAAGCTTATCCAACTGTTTATCTGTTCAAATGTAACTTATTTGTTCAAAAGGTGACACCTATCTATCCAAATGTTACCTATCTGGCTAACGCATCTATTTGTCCACCTTATTCCCACAACCACCACCTTCAGTGCCCAATGACTTTTTTTCGCCAATTTTATTGCAACGACAACTTTTCAACGAGTACCCTTATCACCAAAAGAGATTAAATCTTAGATCAAATAACACATGACCTTATAAGTGTGGACTTTTCATGTGCAATTATTTATTTATTTTAAGTAACAAATATACCATACAATGATGAAACCTTAGAAAAAAAAATATATATAATTCGCTTCAATAATATAATTGGTGTCATGTCATTGATATATTGTTGGTGTCATATAACTCATGCTTAGTACACAAGTATTTTAAAATTATATTTAAAAATAAGTCAAAGATGTAAGTGTCAATAGTCGGAGTTGGTTACCGGACGCGAGAGTTGGTAACTAAAGGTGGTTGCCATCGATGAGAGGTAGTTGGTGGTGGCTAGATGTGGTTGTCGACCGTGGTGGTTGTTGACGGTCAGAGCGGTGATCAATTGGCAAAGGTGGTTATCACAGGTAGGTAGTTGGCAGCGGTAGAAGGTATGGCTTGTAGCCGAGGGAGGTGGTTAGCAAAGGAGGTCATTCGCAATAGTGGTTCGTGGTAGTGATGTGCAATGGGGGTGGTTGAAAAAGATTGGAGGAAAAATAGAAGAAATGGAATAAATAAATAAACAAGTGAAATCAACTCTCTCTTTTTTTGGGTTACCAAACTAATTACAACCTTTTGGAAATAAAAACAAATATTAAAGGAGTTTTTGATTAAAATTTTAAAAATTCTATAAGTATAAGCATATAATTGTAAATGTAAATGTTACCAAAACATGCCTTATATATTATTTTATTTTACATTTTTATATCACCAAGGTATGTGATAAGATATTATTTGTATTAATTAATTCTTTGAGATAATCAATCATTAGTATTTTTTAGGGTGATTCTATTTACATATCACTAATACTCTCAATACATACCATTACTTAGTATACAGACAAAATTATTTTTAGGGTTTAAAAAATATCTTAGTTAATAACTTAACTTTCCATTACTAACTCTATATTAACACACGACTAACTCCTTAAATACACACTGTTAGGTTTTTATTCTTGGCAATCCCGTCTGACAAAACTCTTTTCTATTGTAATTTTATTCGATCTTGTATTTAAGTGAGGTTATGAGTTTTACATGTGAATCCAATCTGAATCGTGTCTTGCAAAGAAGTTTCAGAAGTTAATTCTTTCATGTTTGCCACTACGCTAACTATGTCGGGGATCGAAGGGTAGCACCCCCGAAGCAAAACGCAAAAATACAATCGAAATTGTTTGTTTGCTCGAGCGAAGGAATGTGCGCTCGAGCGAAGAATCCTTGGTCCCAAAAGTTTTCCTTGACTGTAAAAATACTGTGAAGTTGCATTTCTAACTCGAGCGACACTTTGGTGGCTCGAGCGACGACTCTTGGAAAAACACGCGTTTTAATTTCCTCGCTCGAGCGAGAGATCCTTCGCTCGAGCGACCATCGCGGTCCTATTTTCTATAAATATGAGTTTCAGTCCGTTTTTAGATTTATGGCTTCCAGATCTTCTTTTTGGATATTAGGCTTTATATCTAGAGTTTTTTTGCTAGTTTCTTTGATTTTTTTTGAGTTTAAATCTGGTTTGAAAAATATACATCAAAGGGTTGTTTATTTCATTCAATATAAAAGAGAGTGTTGTTCTTCGGTGGATTCCGTGGAATTCGGGCCTGAAACTTTGGTGGATTTCAGAGTGGCTCATCGTCGTGATTCGACATCAACGTTGGGTAAGATAATTCCGAGGTAAAGACAGGGCTGGAAGAGGCACATAGGGGTGGTTTGATTCAGGCGTGGATTCTCTAGGTGATTGAGAGTACACTTGTGTAATTCCTTTATGTCTTCTTACTGAATTGTTTTGTGGTTTTTGCCCGTGTTTTTTTTTTTTATCACAATTGGAGGCACTCCAATTGTGATTTTTCCACCTTAAATCGTTCTGTCAATTTGTCTTTGATTGTTTGATTGGGATTGCTATTTACTCGTTAAAATTAATACATAATCACAAATCAATATTTAGGGGATTTTTAGATTTTTCACACACTATTACACACACAAAAAACTCTTCATCTTCACCACTATACACAACAAAAACCCATAATCTTCAAAACAAAGACCAACAGAGACAATCTTCGTCGATCTTGATCTTCATTGCCGACTAAGGTTTCATTTGGCCTCCATCTTCAACGGTGTTGATCTCCATAGTTGGTGTTGAACTATCATCATGCCTCATCTCGTCATCTCGTTGTTTCAAATCACCGATAGAGTGTTTTATTCAGCCTCCATTTTTGCCGGTATTGATCTTCATTATCAATCTTGAACTCTCGTCTCTCGTTATCATTTTAAATTCATTAAATTAGTCATGTTCATAAATACAGAGTTGAACAAATTTAATGTGTTAAAAAATTTGTATCCGAACAATGAATAAAATTTAATTTATTTTAACTGAATTAATTTAAAATGTTCAGTTTTTCATATATGAATATTTAATATTTGGTAAATCTTAATAATTTGAACAAAATTGTTTTGTTTAAATATAAATAATCGAACATTGTACAAAAGTTCAACTTTGGTTATTCGAACACGATGAAAAAACTTAGCTTCCCAGCATACGAACGAGATAAATAAAAAATCAAAAAACTAAATCATAAACTAACATTTTCAATATTCAAATCAACGCTTTCAATGTTTATATCAGAGCTAACCATCTCAGTGTCATCCATTGTATGCAAATCTTTGAAGCTAATTGATTTCAATATTCTAAAACCCTAAATCTTCAAAGGCAATAATGTTTTGAGTTTGAAAAATAATTATAATGAAGAAGAGAATGAAGTGAGCTAATTGATAATAAATGATATTATAAGTGTATGTTAATAGTGAAGATGATGAAAAAATACAATAGTTATATATTAAAACCCTAAAGCACATAGGAATGATGATACGCGAAAAGTATTTTGTATTTTTAAGTATGAAATTTTTGAATAGATAGAATGCACATCATATTGTCTTTAATGGTCATTTCATGAGAAAATATTATTAGAATATAAATTTAATCTATTCATGATTTATACTGATACCGAAAGTATTAATACTGTGTAAATAATCACCCTTTTCTTTATAGGCTATACGGACAAAAAAGCTAGCCATTTATAACATTTTTTAAATTAAAAATAAAATATAATGACATAGATCTTGATTAATGTCTGGCTACTCAATTATTACAGATTTTTTATTCTCTATCTCTGACACTATAGGTGAGTTTACAATTTCCATTTGACCCGCGTGTTGCTGCTAATTGCTATCATAATTAAAAATTATAAATTATACAAATCCTATGAAACATGCACCTTTTTAGATATGTATTTTATGCTCCAATTATTACTTTTTTAATGATTGATTTTGAGTTATTGTGATATTAATTATGTTTGATTAAAATTTATTGAGATGATAGTTATGACATTATTTTTATTATGATTTAAAAAACTCTTTAGTCGTACTTTATGTGGAGTTTGGTTATTATTATTATTACTTTTAAAATTATAACTTAAAAGGATCTACCTATGACATTTGTGACATTCAACACTACAAATATCATAACTTGCAACCATAACATGACGCTCAACTCCTTCCATTTTCTCCAAATTACCAAACCCACTTTTCTCTTTGTTTAAGTTTGTATTTTTTATTGATTTTTGGCTTTTATAAAAATTAAAAAGCCTCAAATGTGTTTGGGAAATTACTAAATAAACTACTTTTGAGTAATGAAAAAAAATATATTCAATGTGATATTTGATTTTTTAGTCAATGACAAACAGTTTGGTGATTATATATATATTGTATAGCAAAAGTTGGTGGTTTTTTTTTTTTTTTTTTTTGCAAAGTCTAATTTAAAAATTTTTGGGACCATAGCCCCAAAGTCTAGTATATTTGTATGATAAAAAAGTATATAATAATTTGAAGAGACCATATTATCCCTATCTATTTGTCTGTCCGTCCACATCACCTATCCGTCCAAGTGTCATCTATTTGTTCACCTATCTATCCATGTACCCATATTTGTAACACTTTGGATCTTTATTCGACTCAATTCCTCATATTTGTTTGATGTTAGGCATGACCCTTTTAGTCTCATACACAGATTCGCTTATATGTATCATTATCACACGTGCTTGATGTTGCTAAAATGATAAATCATGTTTGGGAGTTGAGAAGTTGATATTGGTATTAGTGGCATTAAATACGAGAGTTGAAACCAAACTTTGCGGGCAGAATGATCGATCACCAAGTTGGGGCGATCGATCGCCATACCTAATTTGTTTCAATTGAATACCTTTAAATTTTGAAATTTTTGCATATTGCAAAGATTGATTATTGGCCATTGGTGGAGAATGACATCATTGTAGAAATCATCATTATAGGATGAAATTGATCATGTGACGTGTATTGAATTGTTGAATTCATGAGATGCAAATCCATTGATGAGCGAAAGTGTTGTTGAATATATTTTAGATGAAAATGAGAATTGCATGTGTTGTTGCATTGAGATTAGAAAATCATTATTTTAAATTGAATGGTCATGGTGAATCCATATAATATATATAGGAATGAGATTAAGTTGGCAAGAGAGTTCACAATGAAAGATTGAAGATTCGCGCAGAATAGGTACCCACTTGTCCTTCCAGCTAGCAACGGGTAAAGTGTGGTGTTTAGATGGTGCTTAGTGATGGTCACTGACAAATGAATATACCTTGAGAGGATTTCATTGGAATGTAATGAAATGAATTGAGAATTGAGGTTTCTTACTAAACACTTTGAGAATTTATGAAATTTGGAAAGTAAACATTGTTATTCATAGAAAATGAGTTTGAGCATCCTATATATGTGTAGTATCATTATCAATTGCTTTTGTGGATACATATTAGTAGACATAAAAGAATTTTCTATTGGACCATATGTTTACCCTACGTTGTCAATAAATTTTTAGGTGTTGAGAACGTGCCAGGACCTTGAGTTGACATCAGATGTATGCATGAGCTAGAGATAGCTCTGTTAATTGTTGGCCTATATGGCCTTTATATTTTGTAGGTCGAGTGCCTATATTTTTGCTAAGGGTTACACATTTTTTTATATAAGCCTAAAGGCATCTCTTTTGTAAGAATATTGATATTTTTTAATTTATTGTAGATTCATGCCATATAGAATATAGGATGTATGTAATAAATATGTTTCATGTATTAAATGATACACACATAGGAGAATGATATTTTATTTTCAGTATTCATTGTTTTTCCTTTGTTGTGCAGGAATATATATTTTAGTTTGGATCTCGAAAATCCAATGGGTGACAATATTTATCCACATGTCACTCATCTATCCATGTAATCTGTCTATCTGTCCATATCACCACAACCACTAGTCGCCACCTCCGGCGGCATTTTTGACCATTTTTCTAGTAAATTTTCCAGCATTGGAGGTGGTCTGGTAGTGATCTAGTATCAGGGGGATAAATTAGAAAACAAATTTCATCAAAACAATAATTTGTTCTTCTCACAAAATAATTTCATTAATCATGTCTTTATTTTTATAAAAAAGTGAATCGCAAATTGCATTTGCTAACTACACATCATTCAATCACTATTTCTCTCATACTCATATATTCAATTACCCCCTCCTCTCCCCCCCCCCCCCCCCCCCCCAAAAAAAAAAAAAAAAAAAAAATGCAAATCATCCCAAACTATGAAACTCCAATTACAAAATTATAAAACTATTTTCAAAACATACAACTAAACAAATGGCAGATTAATGAAATTGCTTGGTGACCTTTTCATGGAAATGAGGACATAATTAATGAAATTGTTTTGAAGCACACAGAACCATTCATCAATTTCATTAATCACAGATTGCATTTGTTTCAATGGCAATTATGATTTGAAAAATAAATCGCAACACAAATGCAAAATGATCAAGTGGTTATCAATATCCGATTAATGTAATTTTTTGTAAAAAAAATTATATACTTAACGAGTTCTACACATTGAATGATTTGAATTATCGAGACGAGGCCAGAGTTAGACCCATCATGGCCCAACAATATTTCTGGACTGGAGAAGAGCTAGACCCATTCTAAAAATTGTTCTTGAGCTGAGGCTGAGTCAGCAACATGTCAATATCAAGTGTCCCTTTTTCCTCAAAACATAGATGGTAGGTAACAATTGGATTACATTTAAATAAAAAAAAAATAAAAAATTATTAGCTCATGATCTAAATTAAAAAATATATATTGTAAAAAACAAAGTAAACAACATGGCCATACATGATAGTTTATCTTAAAATTATGTACGAAAACAAATTTGACACGTACAATTATTTGTCATTGTTTTTATATAGTTAAAATATAATTATTTGTCATTATCACGAAGAAACTAGAATACATGAATTTATTTGCCATCATATCAGCAAGAAATTAAGAAAGAAAGTCCAAAGAAAATAAAGAGAAGGGGGTAAAACAACCCCACCTTCCTGTCCCTTTTTCTTATCTGCGTGCCATCATGCATAAATTGTCATAGAATTAACTCTTTAATTTTGATACACCCAAATAAACAAAAATAAATATATATTTTTGTAAAACAGATATGATATTAATATATCTTTTTATTCATACGACTTACGAATTAATTATGATAAAACCTGAAGAGAAGTTGCAATAATTATATTAAAAATGTGAGACAATCTGTATTTTCTGTAAAGTTTAGGGGACGTAAGCGTAATTTACCCAAATTTCATGCTTCAAACATCCCTATTAATAATTGCTTCCCAGTTGAACACAAACATGGCTTAAAAAATGGCACACTTGCTTCTGATTTTGCTGCTTTCTACTTCGATAATTGCTTGTTCAAACCTGGTACTCTGTCACTCTGTGGTTGAGTCTCTCCCAGGATTTGAAGGACCCCTTCCCTTTGAACTTGAAACCGGGTGGGTGGGTCAACTCAGCATACTTGATTCATCATCATCTTCTTCTCTCTTTGTGCATGAATATATAGTTCATTAATGTTATGACATGTATTGTTTATGCATGTATGTGTGTAATGATCAGGTATGTGGGTGTGGATGAATCAGAGGATGTACAGCTTTTTTACTACTTTGTTAAGTCTGAGTCCAACCCCAAAGAGGACCCTCTGATTCTTTGGTTGACAGGAGGCCCAGGCTGCTCTGCCTTCTCTGCTTTCATTTATGAAATAGGTAATCTTTCTTCTCCATGCTCACTTTCTCTCTCCTCAAATTCTTCTATTTCATATTTCAGAACAATAGTGATTGAATTATGCATCGAGATTCTCACATAATTCACTAAGCCCTTTACATCGGTTATGAACAAAAACCTAAAGATCTTCTTTTCTCACTTTAGTAGGATCAATTTTGCACATGTTCTCAAAACATGTTTTTATTTGATTTGAACACTTTTCTTCTTCTTCTACTACTACTTTTTTTTTTTTTTGGGGTGAAAAACCGTTTTAACAAACATTTAAAACATGTATGAAATTTTTACTTGAGTAGGTAATGGAGCGAAGCTTTTAATCTTGATGCACGGAACTGAGTGAATGAGTCAAATTATCAAAATAGCCTCACACAATAAAATACACCATTACAATCGGATTTTGATAACAAAAATAATTAATACAATATCTTATGTCTAATTGATTTGAACTGTTGATTTATTGACAATATATAATGGGTTAACTAATTTGCAGGTCCACTATATTTCGAGGTCAAGCAGAATGATGGAAGTTTGCCTACTTTAGTCTTGAATCCAAACTCATGGACGAAGGTAGATAGAATACAAGAAGGCTGAGACTATTATTGTCATACTAATTTTATATGCTGTTAAGAGCAATTATATAGGAAAATGTTTGAGGGTCACAATTTTTGTGGTCACAATGGCTCAAAACTGCCAAAACGATGTCGTTTTGGCATGTTTTGCACCCAAAACGACATCGTTTTGGCAGTTTTGAGCCATTGTGGCCACAAAAATTGTGGCCCTTTAGCATTGTTGAATTATATATAACTATCTGAAGCATTAAAATGTCAGATGTTGTCTTGACAACAACCATAGTTTGTTTAACAACTGGCCTATTTTGTAAGAAATTGTATAACCACATGTGCATATACAGATTAGGGATGAGTTTCTCTTCAGTAAACCAAACATCTAGTCTAACAATCTGTGACTACACATTATTGTTGGGGTCATAGGATCCACCATGTGTCCTACTTTGGTGATATATTCACATTGTGGTTTTATCACTCCAAAAAATAATAATAAATAAATAAATAAATCTAATTGATTGATTGATTATAACCGTATAATATTTATCTTTAAAAGAATAAAAGGTTTACTTTGCCGTCTATTTGTTATTTTAGAAAAATTACAAATACACCTCTTGAAATTTGTTTAAAATACAGATTATTCCTATGGTTATGAAAAATTACAAATACCCCATTGTCAAAATTTTTATTTAACAGAATAAACAGAAATTGAAATTTCTAATTGATTTCCTATACAACAACAAAATTACCTGAAATGTTAATTAAAATATATTTCTGATATCATTAAAAATTATTAATTGACTTTATAATTTATTAATAAAATGAGTCATTTATTATATAATTAGAAACTTGATAGTGTGGAATGCAATTTTCAGAATCATAATATTTTAAGAAAACCTCAAGGGATATATTTGTAATTTACCCTATTATTTATTTTTAAAGTCAATCATATGGCTACAAATTTTTGATTGTTATTATTATATAAAAAATCTACACACATGGTCCCACACAAAAATTTGTTTAGATCTCCAAGTTATTGTTATTATTATTTTACCAGTCCTCTCACAAAAAATTGGACTGCATGCCCAATTGACTGAAGAAAGCCAATCTCCTTTGGTGATGTTAAATCACGGTGATGTTAAATATCAGGTGGCGAGCATACTCTTTGTAGATTTGCCTGTTAGTACTGGATTCTCCTATGGAACTACCCCTCTTGCTTCTAAATCTACCGATTTGCAATCATGTGACCAAGCCTATGAATTTCTCAAGAAGGTAATTTGTTAACTCTCCAACAAAAGCAACAAGAAACATGCTTAAGAGTAGATTTTGGTAGTAAATGGACAATTGTTCATAGCATTAGACAATTGTACACAATTTCATAATATATATATATATATTTTGGCTATCAATAGTAGATTTTGTTTATTTTTGTATCCATTTATCAATTACTTAAAAAAAAAAAAAAACATTTTGCAGTGGTTGATTGATCATTCAGAGTTTTTCTCGAACCCAATTTATGTGGGTGGAGACTCATACACTGGCCTTACGGTTCCAATAATCGTTCAACTAATATCAAATGGTAAGAAACTATCAGGTCAGTGAAAATTTAGAAAAATTAGGTTTTTATCTTGGTCTAATTTTAAAATTTGTCTCTAGCATCCTTCATGATGTTAGTTTGAGTCATAAATTAATCTCTTTAAAAATAGAGTAAAACTGCATATATCTTGTGCTCTTTAGAAAATACTCTACCAGATAGAAGTCTCTTGCTCTACCAGGAGTCCCATACATTGATCCCATTTCTACATATATTACCTTTCTGGGTCAAATTGGTCCTCTTCCCAAGTGGTTGTTGGTCTTGTAATTAACTCTTTAAAATTAGGGGAAAAGCAAGATTAAAAAAAAAAAAAAAAAAAACACCCTCTAAGTTGGACTAATAAAAATGAAATAAACTTCTTTAATCGGTGATAAACTTAGGGTTTGTTTGGTAACATTTACATTTTCAGTTTATATTTACAAACATTTTATAAACTAGTTTTTGTTTATTTTTAGAAAAACATAAACTACAAACGCGTTTGGTAATTGACAAAATGTTTAAAAAATTTTAAAAATATAAAAAAGAGTGAGAAATGGCAAGTGGTGGCAAGTGGCGGTAGAAGACGGTGGTGGAAAGTGGTGACGGTGAGTGGTGGGTAGCGAGTGGTGGTGGGTGGTGGCGGGTGGGTGGTAGTGGTGGGTGGGTGGGTGACGATGGCGGGTGGTAGGTGGTGGTGGCAGGTGGGTGGCGGATGACTGGTGGTGGTGGGTGGTGGCGGGTGGTGGTGGTGGTGGGTGGGTGGGTGACGGTGGTGGGTGGTGGTGGCAAGTGGGTGGCGGATGGCGGGTGGTGATGGGTGGTGGCGGGTGGTGATGGTGGGTGGGTGGGTGATGGTGGCGGATGGTGGGTGGTGGTGGTAGGTGGGTGGCGGATGATGGGTGGTGGTGGTGGGTGGGTGGGTAGGTGACGGTGGTGGGTGGTGGGTGGCAGGTGGGTGGTGGGTGGTGGTGGTGGTGGTGGCGGGTGGGTGGTAGGTGGTGGGTGGCTGGTGGTGGCGGGTGGTGAATGGTGGTGGCAGATGGGTGGTGGATGGTGGTGGCGGGTAGGTGGCAGGTGGGTGGCGGGTGGGTGGTGGGTGGTGGTGGCGGGTGGGTGGTAGGTGGCTTGTGGGTGATAGGTGGTGGGTGACTGGTGGTGGTGGGTGGTGAATGGTGGTGGCAGATGGGTGGTGGGTGGTGGTGGCGGGTAGGTAGCGAGTGGTGGTGGTGGTGGTAGTGGCGAGGGGTAGGTGGTGGTGGAGTGGGTGGCAGGTAAGTGGTGGTGGCGGGTGGTGGGTGGTGGTGGCAGGGGGTGGTGAGTGGGTGGTGGTGGTGGGTGGTGGTGGCAGGGGGTGGTGAGTGGATGGTGGTGGCAGGTGGTGGGTGGTGAGTGGTGGTGGCGAAAGACGGTGGAGAGTGGGTGGTGGCAAAGGGTGGTGGGGAGTGGTGGTGGCAGGTGTGGAGTGGTAGGTGGGTGGTGGTGGCGGGTGGTGGTGGCAGGTGGGTGGTGAGTGGTGGTGGGGAATGGCTGGTGAGTGGTGGTGGCGGAAGACGGTAGTGGAAAATGGTGGCGGATGGTGGCTAGTGTTGGGTGGTAAAAAAAAAGAAAAACTCAAAACTCAAAACGAAAACATATTTTTTGAGTTTACATTTTTTGGCCAAATTTATAAACTGAGACTACTGATTTATAAATCAAAAATTTACCAAACAAGTTTGTATTTGAGTTTTTAAAATTTTTGTAAATATAAATAGAAAACTGAAAACGTAAATGTTACCAAACGGCATTAGTATTTACTTTTTTCTTTTTTCTTTGCTCTTTTTTTTTTTTTTTTTTCCTTTTCTTTTGTTGTTGTTGTTATTTTACTGTCTCTACAAAAATGGGTGTAAATGAGCGATAGAAGCAGCATAAGCCTGTGAGCGGTGTGCTAGGACTAAGTATAGTCCGATCTGATGAATATTGCTAATTTCTTCTGAAGAGAATATGTGAGGTCCATGGATAAAAATCTTCTTGGTTTATTTGTTGCGTCAATGAATAGGACTTAGAATCTCCTAAGCGCTTGAAGTTGGAAGAGAACACAACAAGAATTTTATTATATCCAAACAAATTAAGGTACAATAATTGGAACAAACTAAGCTAACTTTTGAAATAGAAATAAAAAATATGGTAAGCAAATGAATTTACTAGTAATCTAAATTTGAAATGACACTGAATCTTGAGAGATAACTGCCAAGTATTTTCTGAATTGACTGGATGATTGGTTGGGGTTTTCCCATCTTGAAATGGGCTTCATATGCTTTTCTAGCCGTTTTGAGCTAGCTCCTAATATATCCCTCAACTACTTATGGTTAGTGGTTTTCTAGAACACCTCCTAGAGTGCCAAGTGTCCCTCAACAACCATGTTGCCCAAATATCTCTAATGTATCCCTCAAGAGATGTAGATGATTGCCTCATTTTCTCCTAGTTGTTGGACCAAGTAGTAGGGGGTCTTGAATTTAAATGGATGGGTGCTAAGGGTGCTCGCAGATAGAGTTGGGTTGGGTGCCTCCCATTCGCCATCCATCTGTACTTAGATGGATTATAAAAAACCAATCCATACTCATTTGCTTAGTTAGTAGATGTGGATTGAGTAGGCCGTGCGGATTGACAGGTGGATGCGAACCTTTTTGACTGTTTGGGCTTTACTGTTTATATATATATATATTTTGAACTATTTTAGAGTAATTTTTTACTATTTTGGGCTTTATTTGAGTCGAAAATTTTTTATTCTTCATTTTTAATAATTAAAATAAAGGCCAAACTTTCATATTTTATAAGTAGCTAATATTATTACTAAATAAAATGTCATTTTTTTTAACATACAAATCATGAAAACATAACATCATTTTCTTAAGGAGGGTTGGTGGATCGAGTTGGGTCGAGTGGCTTCTTATCTGTCATCCATCCGAGCATAAGCAGATTAGAAAAATCTGCATCCGCATCTGCTTGCTCATACTATTGAAACCACTTAAAAGTGAGTGGATTGGGCTGGATCGAGTTAGTTTTGACGGATCAGCCTGGTCAATGAATACCTCCAATGGGTGCCACATGTCCATATCTCCAGTCCATATCCGAAGATGATAGCTCCATGGTGGTTAATAGGAATGGTTAATAAACATCTCCTTGAAAATAGGTACATGATTTTCTAGATATAATGAGTTAATATCTCAACATATTAATATGAAACCATCATTACTTAAGCTTACTTGATAAAATTACCAAGCACCTTCACTCTTATGGGTCTCCCACACAACGTATCACCCCTAGATTTGGAGGTTACTCTAGGAAAAACACCATAGAGATAACTTTATAAAACTTTACAAATCTATTAATTGATTAAAATTACCGTGCACATCCATTTATTTGAATAATCAATGCCATGTGGTATCATCTGATAGGCTGTCATTTTTTGTACAAACACTTACACATATATTTTCATTTTCTACATATATAAAGTATTCATGTTAAATACTTGACATATGAATATGTGGGTAAGGAAATGATCATTTGATATTATTTTAGACTCAATGGTACTACGGTAAGTCACAATAGTAACTGTTGTGAGCTTCCGTGGAACATTATTCTAGACTTATTTTGATAATCCAAACTATTTATATTGTAAGGTTTGTCGAACATATCATCCATGTAAAAAGTTATATTAATCAAATATCTGTAACCTTATCGAGTTCTAATTATTTTTAAAAACATTATCAAAATCATGCTAGCCATTTATTTTTTTACAAACAACAATGTGATCTTGTTAAGGGACTAAATATCCAACTAACATGATTCTTTTCATAAACAATCTACTTGATGGACCTTGCAATATAAACATTTGGACTATCCAAATAAGCTTAGGAAAAGTCACCACAGATGTCACAACTGCTACTGATATGGCTTACTTACAACAGTAACCCCGGTTTCCATTATTTTACTTTGAAACATTAAAGAAGTAAATTAACAAACATGATCTTTTTTGTTGTGTCCCCATGTCCTTGGATGTGTGATCAGATGAATTGGACACTTAAATACATGTCCACACTAAATACCCATATTTGATATAAATATATATGTTGAATTTGTTATAAATAAATAAATAGCAAGCTTTTCAAAGTTGAAAGTAGGACTTGGTAGCAATTTGAAGAAGCGATGGATGAATCAAGTGCAACTTTTTCCTAAAATCATTTGGCTAGGAGGACAATATTACCATAAAAAAGTGAAGGAAAACTCTATTTGTTGATGTTTCAAATGTACTAACTGTGTTGCAATGCAGGAAATGAAGTTAGCACTGAACCACTTATCAATCTCAAGGTTGGTAGCTCTTTATAGGGTAAATTACACCATTAGTTTTTATACTTTAAGTGAAGTGTCATTTTATTTCCCATAGTTTCAATTTGAAGAATTTATTCCTTACACTTTTAATTTTGTTGCAATGTTATCTCTTCGTTACTTGCCATTAAATTTGTAACTGGAAAAGACCATGTATAAAACTATTTGTACCGAAAACGACTACCCAATCGGATAATGCCACTTGGTGATCATCATTCAAATCAATGAATGTTCATGGTAATTTTAGTAGATTCGGCAAGTTTGATAAAGCTACCCTTAAGGTGATTTTCTAGAAGGAATAGCCAAATCAGAAGGTGACACGTTGCGCTATTGATCTATGAAACTAAAAGTTCTTGGTGGTTCTATCAAAATGCTTATCAGATAATGGTGGTGATTGTTTCCAATTTTATAGGAATTAGTTAAGAGATATTCTTCTATTAATATCTCTAGTAGAATGTGTTCGTAATATTTAAAGATATGGCTATTGACCATTATTTCATACCACCATAGAGCTATAATCTTGGGATTTGGTCAGGTGATTATGACATATGTTATTCATCCATCACATCTTGAGTCCCACTGCCTATGATCCAACAACAAGAAGAACGTGGCAAAAACTATTCTTCCTGCAAATTAGAAAATTCAGTAAATGTAAATTCAACACATGTTTGAAATTTTTGGGCTTCAAGACTTGTTCATAGGGCACATGGTAGCCATAGAATCAACCTAGCATCCTACTAAGCAAAGTGGCCGAAAAAATTTAGGAGGTCGTTTGTAACTTTCAGAAGGCACCCAACGGCTGTACAAAGGCCATTTACAAGCTCAAGTTCAACGCATTGACACCAACTTAAATTAACAAAACATTTAACAACATCAATGTCAACTTAGCCTTAGTATTTACCATTAGTTCATCTTTAAGGCACCTATGCAATAGTTTAGTTATTTGGCATCAGTGCCATTAACATCAGTGTCAATGTAGATTAGTTTTGTTATTTGTGGCTGATTTTTCTTATTTCAATTGTAATTACAATCTGTTGCAACTCAATTGCTTTTTATGTAAAACTGTTTTTGCCACTTTGTGTATGTTCAATCCTTTTTAGTACATTGAAGTTGATAGTTTCTTGTTTGTATTTCCTCCTGCTAACTTTTCTTCCTATCTTATAACCTTTAGGAGATTTTAAGTCCTTTTTATTGAGGCGAGTAAAGGACTAGGGGACTTTTATCCCCTTGGCCCTAGCACAATCTCTTGATAAGCAATCAGATCCATTTTCACATAGGCAATATGTTTCCTTGGCACGTCTGCATCCCAAATCTCCTTACTTCGCAAATTTTTGTTCAAACATATTTTGCTATGTCCATTGGAACCCCTAAGGAATTTAAGTAGTTGAATATGCCGATTTGTTATTATATCAATTCATTATCTTTAGTTAGAATTAGCAATTTGGCATTGTAAAGAAGAAGTACATTGGTGCGAAGATGAGATTGACAACTTTAAAAATGAGATTTATCATATTGACTAGATAAAATCTCAACTTATGCCTTTATATTTTATATCTTCTATGGAAGGGTGCAGTTGGGGGTACAACGAAAAAAGTTGATTGAACTATACAATCGATTAGCTCATGGATAAAATTGATCATTTGGAGATGAAACTCAATATTTTCGTTGTGATATAAACTATCTCCTTAAAGACCTTCTACATGAAGTGTCATGTCACACCCCGGATTTACAAGGTCTGGTCCATGTGAATAAATCCAAAACCGATAAATAAAAATGACAATAAGATATAATAACATAACATCTCTTGTGCAAATGACTTCTATTATAAAGTTAGACAATTTATGAATTCATCCGGTTTTATGCACCTCACATTCAACATCTAAGTGGTATGAGTGCTCTTTATATAACACATACAATGATGTCATACATAATTGAAATGCCCAAAGGCTTACATCTATACAAAGGGTGTAACCCTTACAAGAATGGTACGAGGCCAAATAAATGAACAAATGGCCCGCAGCCTACAAATAATGGAACTACCCTACTTAGCTCCAATCACACTCCATTGTCTCATTCCAAATCTGTACATGCAACACACCTGAAAAACATTATCAGCCATGTAGGGTGAGCATAAATTCCAATAGAGTATATTTCAAAAACTAAATATGCTCCACTAGCATATATGATCATAATGCAATACATATATACAATGTGTCAAATGCACTTTCAAAATTCCACTGATTCTCAACAGAAAAACCCTTTCTTTTCAATCTTCAAAACCTTTCCATTTAATCAAAACATTTTCCAAAATCAGAACATCTGTTTGATAAAAACTCATTTCCAAAACAAATCCAGGTATCTCAATACCAACCAGCAAATACATTGCTAAACATTTTCCAAAACATCATTTTAAAAACCAAACGATAATAAACAAAATGGGTAAATCTCTAGGGCTAGTGTTCATAATAGTAACTATATACATCACATGATTTTCTGGATGGAATCGACACCTACCACGCGGGTTTTTGGTCTTGCACGAAGGGCACACAGGCCAACTTAATTTGTCTCTAACAACTCCTTACAACTTTACCACTGTATGTACCCCTTTGTACAATACATGTGTTCCAAAATAATACTTTCAAAACCATACAAATGTTTTTAAAACATAATACAAATGTTTCGAAATAGCCTTTTCAAAACATACAATTTTAAGTTCCAAATCTATGATATGCATCATGATGTGAATGGTTTCATAAATGTTTCCGTTTGCCTAATCCACATGCAATTTCTAACACACGGCAATGCTATCCTCTATCAATAGCCAAAATAGTTATCTCTAATACAATAATTAAAAGATAACAATATAGATACATAACCCAACAGTTCCAAAACCCATATATGTCTCAACAATCCAAGATTTTCCAAAAGAGTAATAATACTCATTGTTTCCAAAATCCCATAACCATTTTCTTTCCATCTCTTTCCAACCAAACCATTCCGGAATGAACCTAACTCCTAACAACAATATCATTTAGGGTTGTTCACAAATTGGGGCTTTTCCATTTTTAGAAATCCATATGCAATTTTGTATAACAAAAATAGATTTAGTAGTAAAACTATAGCCCAACAACCCCTAATTTAACAAAACCTCCAACCCACAAAACATAACTCCAAAATCAACCAAATGACCACGAAATCTATATCAAAATACGTCACAAATACACTACCAAACTCACATCAAGCTTAAGAAATAGACTGAACCTCTTAAAACAAAGAGGAGACCAGTTGAAAAAATCACCGACGACGAAATGGCGATCCGCTCAAATTAAAAGGAAGCCCTCGTCGAACTCTACATTTTGGTATACGAAACTAGGGGTAAATTGTGGGTAAAAATAGATGAAACCCAAGCTTAAAAAGCTTAAAGGGACGAAAATGACAGAAATGAAGAGAGAGGAAAAAGATTAGACTAAGAAATACATTGGTTGGACTTTCTAAGTTTATTGGTCTGAGGTTCAAAGAAGATTAGTTCCACAGCCAAAGTGGACCAGAGTTAGTTTAGTGACCCACGAAGATAGACCAAAGAAAGGGGCAGGAAATAAAAGGGAAAGAAAGGTTGTAAGTTATAAAAAATGGCGCTATAAGTGCCCTTTGCTATTGCTCTAATAGTTGCTCGAATCAAGATCAAGTAGAGCTTTTTGACGAACCCTACGCATTCACTCATGCTTTCCAGCAGAAATTTTTGCCTCCCACAGCAAGGGATAGGTTGAGGAAACAATTTGAAGACTTGAGACAGTGGTAGAATTTGAGGCCACATTCACTAGTTTAGCCCATTTTGCACTCGAGCTTGTAATGATCGAGGAACGTCAGTGTTTGGAATTCAAGAAGAGATTAAGGTCCAAAATTTTAATGAAAGTGATGCGTAATGTGTACCAAGAGTTTGACAGACTGGTAGAGGCTGTGGCTCATGTAGAGATTATGCTTGAGGCCGAAGAAGCAAGACAGAAGCACAAGAGGCCTAATTATGTTGAATCTATGGATGATACAGGATCTTCTAAGAGATCTAGGGATTTTTATTCTTCATCTTCCTAGTCCACACCCTAACAAGTCAAATCATCGGGGTCCGTTTCCATGAGGAGTTCAGGGAGTGTGGGTCTCTACCGTGTTACTTGTTTCAAATCACTACAAGAAAAAACACTTTTGGCGACCACCTATTTTTTTGGTCGCAAATAGTCCACTTTCTACGACTAAAATTTAACTTTTGGCGACCACAATTTTTTGGTCACGGAAAATCATCTTTTGGCCACCAAAAAAAAAGTTGGTAGCGAAAAGTATACCTATTGGTGACCAAAGGATTTTTTGGTCGCGGAAGATCACCTTTTGGCGACCAAAAAAAAAGTTGGTCACAGAAAGTATACCCTTTGGCGACCAAAAAAAAAAGTTGGTCGCGGAAAGTATACTATTGGCAACCAAAAAAAAAAGTTGGTCGCGGAAAGTATACTATTGGCGACCAAAGGCTTTTTTGGTCGTAGAAGATCACCTTTTGGCGACCAAAAAAAAAAGTTGGTCGCGGAAAGTATACTATTGGCGACCAAAGGCTTTTTTGGTCGCGGAAGATTACCCTTTAGCGACCAAAAAAAAAGTTGGTCGCGGAAAGTTATAGCGGGATAAATTTTAAAAAAAATGATACTACTGTAATTACATGTTATTTTTCTGTTTAGACATTAAAAGTTTTATAAAATAATATATAACCCAATTTTTATGGGTTATATATATTTTTTGCCAAATATGAACAAGGAGCAAGTTATTGGCAGAGGGGATTAGGTGCATGGTGATTCCTTGGTCAGGAGTTCAAGTCCCAGACAGCACAAAAGAATTATTTTTTTTGGGTCAAGGCGCTGACTTTTGGCGACCAACTTATCTTTGGTCACTAAAAGTTTACTTTTGGCTAATATGAATTGGACTTTCCGTGACCAAAAACGTTGGTCGCGAATGGTCACTTTTAGCGACCAAAGGCTTTTTTGGTCGCCGAAAACTATCTGTGATGAGGCTTTAGCGACCAACTCGCGACCAACATATTTTGGTCGCAAAAAGGTTTTAGCGACCAAATATGGTACTTTTCGCGACCAAAATGTTGGTCACGGAATGTGTTTTTTCTTGTAGTGGATGTGGCTAGTAAGGTCACAAGGCATCCGATTGAAACAGAATCCGTGTCCCCAATAACCAACTTGCTCTTAAGGCCAAGCCTACGTGCTATCATTGCGGGCAATCGGGCCATATAAAAAGATCTTGTCCATAATTGGTTGGAGTGGGGAGTACTTCGGGGTCTTGAAATTCTGGGGGACATCAGTCACGCCAAGGATAGAGATAGAGTTATCAACCGGTTTAGTTTGGATAGACAACGAGGGCAGTGCAAAGGGGTGATCAACGCAATCGGCCAATACTTCGAGATGTGATCGGGGTGATTAAAGGCCCCAATGATGAGCCTATGTTGTTTCTGCTTCCGAACAGTCATCCCGGCCATCAGTGATAAGAGGTACCTATCTCGTTTATAACACCTACGCAAATGTATTGATAGATACCGGGGCATCGCATTCATTCATCGCATCTGCACTTGCATTCGCGTTGGGTCTAAAAGTAGAATGATTAGAATCTTCACTTATGATTGAGTCACCACTTGGGGGTCAAGTCGTTTTGGATTGGGGGTGTCATGGGTGTATAATCGAGGTAGCGGAACGTCAACTTTGTTTTAATCTTGTGTTGTTAGAAATGTCAGGCTTTGATGTTATTCTTGGTACGGATTGGTTGTCCTCTTATCGTGCTATTATAGATTGCTATTGGGGAAGGGTTACGGTGTGTACCGTAGAAGGGGACTATTTTTATTTTCTAGGGGATAGAGCTAACGGAGGGTTGTCACCATTGTATAACCTGCGAAATCGGGGCAAACTCAGCTTCCTTCTTGCAACCATCATAGATGATGAGAATAATGTGGTTCGGGGGATGTTTCCTAAGGTAGTTTGTGAATATACATATGTTTTTCCTGAGGATCTCACCAAGTTATTACCTCATCGTGAGGTAGAGTTTCCTATAAATCTAGTGCTTGGAACAACACCCATCGCTATGTCACCATATAGATTTGCCCCAGCAAAACTACTTGTCCTAAAGGAGTAGTTACAAGAATTGTCAGACAAGAGTTTTATATGCCCTAGCACTTCACCATGGGGAGCACTGACCCTCTTGGCTAAAAAGAAAGATGGATTGTTGTGGTTATGCATCGATTATCGTAAGCTCAATAATGTCACAATCAAGAACAAATACCCTTTACCCCAGATAGATGATTTTTTGACCAACTTAAGGGTTCTTGGTGTTTCTCAAAGATAGATTTACGATCTAGTTATCATCAATTGCGGGTGAAGGAAGAGGACATTCCTAAGACGACCTTTCGTACCTGATATGGCCACTATAAATTTCTTTTGATGTCATTTGGCTTGACCAACGTTCCTGCCACCTTCATGGACTTAATGAATCGAGTCTTCTGAGATTATCTTGATAAATTCATGGTAGTTTTTGTAGATGACATTCTTATTTATTTGCCTTCTGAAGAGGAGCATCAGAAGCACCTTCACATTGTCTTACAAGTCCTTAGAGAACAATGATTGTATGCCAAATATGAGAAGTGTGAGATTTGGCTCTCGGAAGTGAAATTTTTGGGTCATGTGGTTTCGAATGAGGGAGTTACAGTAGATTCCTCTAAAATTGAAGCAGTGCAAAAGTGGGAATGACCTAGAAATGTTTTTGAGATTTGTAACTTCTTGGGCCTTGTCGAGTATTATAGGCATTTTGTAAAGGATTTTTTTACTCTAACAGCGCCTTTGACCTGATTAACCAGAAAATGGGTGAAGTTTGTTTGGAATGATGCATGTGAGAAATCCTTTCTAGAGTTAAAAAGTAGATTAACTACTGCACCTATCCTGATTATCCCAAAAAGAGGAAGAGGTTATACCGTTTATTGTGATGCTTTGAGAGAGGGGTTGGGATTCATTTTAATGCAAAAGGGCAAGGTTGTAGCTTACGATTCTTGTCAACTGAAAACTCATGAAAGAAATTACCCCACTCACAATCTGGAGTTGGCCGCAGTCATCTTTGCCTTGAAACTTTGGAGACACTATCTTTATGAAGAGAAATTTGATGTAGTTTCTGATCATAAGAGCCTAAAGTATTTATTTTCTCAAAAAGATTTAAACTCGTGTCAGAGGAGGTGGATAGAGCATATAGGGGACTACGATTTTGAATTACACTACCACCCTAGGGAAGGCAAATGTAGTTGCAGATGCCTTGAGCAGAAAGTCTATGAGTGTGGTTGCTAGCCTTGCCATAAGGGAGTGGAAGATGTTAGGTGACCTAAACGAGTTTGATGTACGACTTGGCGAACCACCTAGTCAAGCTACCTTATTTTCAATTTTAGCCCAGCCAACATTAATTACCCGAGTCTTAAAAGCACAACAAAATGATCCAGAAGTGGAGGCTATTAAAGAGAAAATTTTGCAAGGAAAAGAGGAAAAGGGACTAAAGGTGCATTCTGACTTAAGTATACGGTATGTAGATCGTCTATTTGTTCCACAATCTTGTAGAGACGACGTATTATGAGACTTCCATGACTCCCACTTTGCTGTTCATCCTAGAGGTACAAAAATGCATCGTGATTTGAGCCATCAATTTTGGTGGAGATGCATAAAGAAAGATGTGGCTCAATTTGTGTCAAAATGTCTAACTTGTCATCAAGTCAAGGCAGAACATCAAGGCTAGCCGAGGTTGTTGCACCCCTTACCTGTAGCAAAATGGAATTGAGAGGTCATTACGATGGACTTTGTTTCAGGTCTCCCTAGAACTCAAAAGGGTAATGATGCTGTTTGGGTCGTAGTAGATTGACTGACAAAGTTGGCACATTTTCTTGCAATGTGCATGGGTGACTCAATTGATTATCTAGCAGAATTGTATGTTAGGGAGATTGTTCGGCTTCACGGGGTTCCGATGAGTATTGTCTCGAATAAAGATCCTCGCTTCAAAACACGGTTGTGGCAAAGTTTACAAACAATCATGGAAACTTAATTAACCTTTAGCACCGCTTACCACCCTCAAACCGATAGTCAATCTGAGCTTAAAATTCAAATCTTAGAAGACATGTTGAGAGCCTGTGTACTAGACTTCAAAGGGTCATGGAAGAAATATCTATCATTAGCTGAGTTTGCCTATAACAATTGTTTTCAAGCTAATGTTGGGATGGCACATTTGAGGCTTTGTATGGGTGTCCATGTAGATCCTCCATGTGTTGGACTGAAGTAGGAGATTGACCCACGCTTGGTCTAGATTTAGTTTACGAGACCACGGAAAAAATAGCTCTCATTCGGAGGAGGGTAATCACAACACAAAGTTGGCAAAAGTGCCATGCAGATAGGAGGAGACTACCCTTATCCTTTGAAGTAGGTGACCATGTATTTTGAAGATATCACATAGGAAAGGTTTGAAAGTTATCACCTAGATTCATCGGTCCCTTTGATATCATTGAACGAGTAGGAGAGGCTACCTATCACCTTGCTTTAACTCCACAGCTATCTTGGATACATGGCGTGTTCCACATCTCAATGCTCTGCAAATATGAGCCAGATCCTTCTCATGTTCTAGACTGGAAGAACTTGGAGGTAGATGAAAATGTTTTGTATGAGGAAAAACCCATAGAGATCCTAGACTACCGGGAACAAGTATTGAGAGGCAAGATGATTCCCTTAGTCAAAGTACTATGGCACCATCATGGAGTAGAAGAAGCCACTTGGAAGAGAGAAGTTGAAGTCTGAGAAAAAACCCTGAGTTGTTTAGAAATTAATGTGTGATCTTATTGACTTTATAATGTTGATATTTGTAATGTGGCCTAAAGAATATGAATAAACTTTTTGTGGGCAACATGTGTTGTAATTATGAGAAGTTCACGAGTTTTAGCTATTCATAATTTGAATTATTGTGTTGTGATGATGTTATGATGATTAGAGAGAGTACAAGACTAGTATTTGTCTTCTTGGGAATTGTTTGGGTTGCTTTTGATTGGGATTATTGAATTTTTTTTTGGGGGGGAGGGAGAATTCCTTAAGGAGGGTAGGCTATGACACCTGGGTTTTTTGGACCGCTCGAGCGACGCTTTTTTCGTTCGAGCGTAGATCTTCTGCTCCCAGTAGTTGTTAGTTTTGCAAACAGATCTCTCGAACAAAGAAGTTGTCACTCAAGTGTAGAATGTTTACTCTCAGTAATTTCACTATAGCTCTGCAAAACTTCTGGGACCTCTCATTTTTCTCTTTAGCATAGGAAGTGTCGCTCGAGCAACCCTTTCGAATTTGTTCTGTTCACTCGAGCGAAGGAAGTTACGCTTGAGCAGTTAGCTGGGACAGCAGATTTTTAAAAGTTGATTCTTACTCCTTTTCTCTCCACTTTTTCATATCTCTCTCTCTCAAACCTTATTTTCCTAAAAAAACCCTAACCCACAAACCCTAAATTCCTCTAACTTCAACCCAAGATTTCCTCAAAATCATCCAAGGAAAGTTGAAAGGAAGCCTAGATCAACATTTTTACCGATTGTTTCATGAGCTCATCAACATTTCAAGTGTCGTTCGCAAGCCTAGCTTCCTATTTCAAGGTAGGGGTGTCTTTAACTCATTATATTTTCACTTTGAAACACTTATGTGGTAATTTAATTAGCTATTCATGTTGTGTATATATGTATGTATATGTATAAATTGTGTGCTAGTAAGTGATTTGGGAAAAATTTGGTGACATTCTATGATTAAGGATGAAATCATGTTTATTATTGAAGATTATAGAAGTGATGATGAGAGTCGATCTCTAATTTGTACATTAGAGAGAAAATCCCAATTTTTCCTAAACGCTAACTTTGAGACTTATTCAATAAAGAGGGGTTTTGCTTAATTGGTTTCAAAAACATGAAATTGAATATATTTATTTAACTTTAAGGATGGAATGTAAGATTTGAAGCTATTCCCCATATATAATCCTTGATGATAATGAGAATTAGTTATGAGATATCTTTCATTATTGATGTGAGAAATGTAAAATTGTTATGTTTTGGAATTATCTTTGGGCAAATTAAAGGTTTCAAAATTCATGCATCATATGCATCTTGCATTCTCTCTTGACATCATAATGGAATGAAGGTTAAAAGGTTGTAAGGCGGTAAATTGTCTACAAGTCTAGGTAGTGAGTCGGGGTTGAGTTGAGTGGTATATTGTACTTGGTACCTGCACGGGGAGTCAAGGTGCCTAATTGCCTTTTCTGCGCATATCGCTGGACAAATGTAGGAAAATATATTTGGGTGTCCACGAGCCCGCCATTTCTAAAGCCAACAAATGTGAAAAAACATAGTTTTGGGTGTCCACGTCCCCGCCATTTATGGAGCCAGCGAATGTGAAAGGGAAAAATGTTTTTGGGTGCCTATTGCCCTGCCCTTTTTGGAGCAGGCAAATGTGAGACTATTTTCAGTATACAAAACTATAATTATATATATTTGTTTTGACTTTTGGCTCTTACTTGGGATGTCATAGTATGTTTACCACCCGAAGCGAATATGGGAAAGATAGAACAAAGTTCATACATCGCATCTCTTCTTTTACATACATAGACACTTGTATCCATTTTCATTTCTATAATTCAAATGTTGCATTGCATGATCATATGTTTTTCAAATTTCTATATAACTTGTTAAATTCATCACCTACTGGGCTTATGCTTACCCTAAAGATAACAATTTCAAAGAATGATGATGAAGTGCCCATCAAGTGATTGTTTTGATAAGAAGGAACCTTTTTGGGAGCTTGATAGCATGTTTTGGGATATTTTGTTGAACTTGGTTTACAAGGGTTGTAATTATATGTTGATATATTTTGAAGATTTACATTTTGTAAGAAGTTCAGTTTGGATGTAATGGTTGTAGATGTTTCTCACTCTTTGAACCATTTTTTTTTTTTTTTTTTTTTTTGTATTATGTATGTAAGAAAGTGACATTGAAAATTCTTTTGGGAGATGGTAAGAAATGGAAAAGAATGCTATGATCTTGTTATTATGTTTATTATTGTTTTAGTATGGTGTGTTGGTAACGCTTGGGAGAACATGATCTAGAATGGTTCTTTCTAGGGCGTTACACTTAAGGTGAGTGATACTTTCTCATTTTTTCGGTTATTTCTAGTGTTGTGTTTTTCAAAAAGTATTTATCTATATTTAGAAAAGTGAGCTTAAAAAGCTGGAATGAGCGAGAAGATGGGGAAAAATTTTGAGAAAAGTGTGGCCGGACGGGACGTGATTGGCTGGACAATTTTTTAGAAACACGATGGACAACTTTGGTCAGGATAAGCATGTCACAAGCACTTCTATTTCGATAAGCACATTTGAACCCTTTTTGCTCTGATAGACTTTTTTTGAGAAAACACGACGAACCACTTTAGGTCGGCTGTACAAATTCTTGTCTGACCAAGTCCGCCAACAATTGCCAAATATATTTCTCATGAGGTGTCCCCTAATTTCTTGGAATATGCCATCCAGATCCTTGAGGCCCAAATTGCATATTCCAAGCATCCAAAGCCTATATAATCATTCATTTTTTATGGAGTGAGGGGTTGGTGAATTTTGTAAAAAAGAGTTGTTGATTCTAGTTGTTAAATCTAAGGGACATTGAGCTTTACACATATGTAAGATACGTATACACTTTGAGTCTCTTCTTCATCCTTTGGTTTGAAGATTTGGAGCTAGAGATCTTAATCAGCATGAGGAAGCTTGGATTGGAGTTTGTGACTAGCTTGGGCCCTATCTCTGCTAGCTTTAGAGTTAATCCCTACTTCTATTTTATTTCATCTTTTATCCATTTTCCTCTTTTTTGAAATCTTCTTGAGATCTTGAGATCGTTGTTGGGTTGTTGTTGATAGATTAGTTGGATCCTCTCTTTCTCTACCCATTTTTGTAGTCATTTAGGCCCAGTATAGAGACTTTGGCCAAGTCCAACTTGTTTTTCTTTCTTTATTATGGGTTAGAAGCCCAGGCATAGCTTCTTCTATGATAATGGTTTGATTCTCTCCTCTTGTCATCTATTTTTAAGGATTTAGGTAGTTTATACCCTTATTCATATGTTTGAGGGGTAGAATTCCTCCATTCTTATTAGAGTTTCCTTCATTTTATTGATTTATTGATTTTTGTTGCTATAAAAATCCAGGCAAGGTTTCCTTTATAAGAATAAACCGAATCTCCCATCTCGTCACTCTTTTTCATGAATTTGGGTAGTTTATACCATTTTTCATGTGTTGGAGGGTGAGAATCTCTTTATCCTCGTCAGAGCCTTCTTTATTTTATCGTTTCGTTGATTTTTGATGCTATAGGAGCCCAATCACAACTTTTTTCAGTGAGAATGAGTTAATTCTCCCCTCTTCTTACTCTTTTTCATTGATTTGGGAAGTTTATACCATTTTTCATGTGTTTGAGGAGTAGAACCTCCTCACCATAGTTCTAAATACCGGTCGGTACGTATCGGCCAATACGTATCGGAAAAATGGGATACCGTGACGGATATAGGCCGGTATACCACTGAGATTGAAAATCGCAGGAGTATCAGCGGAGTCCTAGTATGTATCGATCTGTAACCGTTACACAAGCCGCAATGGGCTGATATTCACTGATTCAGATTGATACAGGAAAGAAAAAGTTGAAAAACCTGTGAAATGATTTTTAAAATTTCACTGTCGTGACACCCGATTCCTAATACGTACCGATCGATACTACCGATACCGATACTCCGCGATTTATACCGTTACATTACCTGATACTGCGATTTGGAACCTTGCTCCTCACTCTCACTAAGGTGATTGTTATTACTATGATTTTCCTAGATTTAGTCGTCTTTATTATCTTGAGAAACCTAGGACGGTTTCTTCTACAAGGATAGGTTGGACCTATCCCCTTAAGCCTATTTTTCATGGATTCGGGTAGTTCATAATCATGTGTGTTGGAATGGGTTTCTTTTCTCCACACTTACCTCTCTCTCTCTCTCTCTCTCTCTCTCTCTCGTTTTAAGCTTATTTACTTTGCTTCGATTATTGAGTTGTCATCATGGTATTCACATGATTAAATTAGGATCATGCATCTAAGCCCAAATAATTATGTTTTGGTAAATATTGTTACGTGGTATGCTTTCCTTAGTGATTCACATGTCATCTTAGTTGTGATTGGGCTCATAAGATTTATTCCATGTGTGTGTTTGCATTTTGTAGATTATCGTATCTAGGATCTCGCATCTTTTTTAACCCTTTGTTTTATGTCACACTTGGCTGGAGTATCCAATGAGCCCTTTTTTTATTCCATTGCATATTATCCCCTAGACTATGGCATCTAGGATCATTCATGGATTTCTGAGCCCTTACTTATGGCAATGTGAAGGGAGTACTAGGTGAGCCTTGCCCCTTTCTATTGAATCTTGTGTGTGTTTGCTTCTTATTAGGTGAGTCTAGTATACTGCCATGAGGCTACATGTTTACGTGATATATCTCTATGATTGCTCATTGTATGGAGGCCTCATTACTTAAGTGAGAATGATTCTAATTTCTTTGCATGCTAGTTATCTCACATTTCTATGAGTTTTCTACTTTTAAACCCTTCTCAAATTGCAAGAGATTAGATTATTCCAAAGTAGGTGATCCGATCTATACTTGCTTAACACTAACAATTGGGTCATATGATCATATTGTGTTAATAATTTTCATATCAAGAACTAGTAGAGGCCGATATTTCACTAGGTGAGTAGGGGTGCTCAATTAATGACATTCCCCACTCATACCTAAATCTCGGACCGAATCCTTTAGTTATGACGGACACTGGCCTTCGACACGAGTCAATGTTTCCTAGTTTTCCTTTATAGATTAGGTGGGAACTCCATGTCTCAGGTTTGATTTAAATTTAGCACTCCCGTTTGATTGGTGGATTTTCATTGGATATGTTAAATCTAGGCCATTCGCTCGTATCTCACATTGCACGCCTGACCGATCCTATTCATCGTGAGCGAGACACAAGGCCGGTCGCCTGAGGAAGTGTACAGCTGTCGGGACCCCCCTTTTCAAATCCCCACACATCAAAAAGATTCTAGAAACGGAAATCAATCAAATGTCTTCTCTTAATTGAACATAATAGAGGAAATGTTTGAGGGGAACATTGTTTGTACCGAAAATAACTGCCTAATCGGAAGATGCCAGCATTCAAATAAATGAATATTCATTGTAATTTAAGTAGATTTGGAAAGTTTGATGAAATTACCCCTAAGATGATTTTCTTTTGTTCAAAATGTTAACAACGCTTGACTGAGGGACCTCATTGCAACAAAATTAAGAGTATAAAGGCCAAATTGTTCAAATTAAAACTAGGGTTATTTACATGAAGACCCCTAAACTATTGAAAATATCATTTTGAGCCCCTAAGCTATAAAAGCATATAAATAGACCCTCTAAACTATTGAGAACTGTAACTTTCCCCCTCCAAACTATAAAAGTGTACAAATGAACCCCCAAACTATAAAAGAGTACAAATTGGGACCCAATGACGCCAATAATTTACGTGATCCATTTGTATGCTTTTATAATTTAGGAGGTAAAGTGATACTTGACAATAGGGTAAGGGGTCCATTTGTGTGATTTTATAGTTTAGGGGGTCTCAATGTAAATAACCCTTAGAACTATAAGGACCAAAACAAAATTTCATTCAAACTAGAGGGAACAACCGTGTAATTTATCCTTTCAAAGTTTCTTTCTAATGCTTTACAAAGTTACAAAGTGTTTTTGTTGTCGTTTGGAAATGGTTTCAGGGATACATACTTGGCAACCCAGTAACAACTCTCGATGACGGAAATTATGCAATCCCATTTGCTCATGGAATGGGACTTATTTCAGATGAACTCTATGAGGTGCTTTACTACTTTGAAATTAATCCCTTCCCTTTCTTTCCAAAATCCACTCAAATATCATGTATAATGTTATTTCATTACCATGGTATTAAATCGCTATAATCCCAAAAACTTATATGGTAAAAAATGACCCCCAATCACGTGTGACATCACACTACAACAAATAAGAGTTTTGGGAACCTTTTTTTTTTTTTAAATCTCCGAAAGCTAAAATTTTGTTGCAAAAAACACTTGGAGACCAATTTCTGTGGTTGAGAGAATAGTTGTTAAAATGTCGTCTCAAAAAGTCAAAAAATGAATTTTAATTGTCGCTAATAAATGCACTTTTATGGATAAAAAGTATAATAATATACTTTTGGCAATAAAAATATTTCATCCCTAAAATGTGATTTTGTCCCTCAAGTAGTCTCTAAAACCTTAATTTGTTGCAATGAATTACCACAAAAACTTGTATAGCCGAACTCTCCCTAATCACGTGCGTCCTCAGTTCGTAAAAGATAAGAATAGCCAAAATATGTTGAGTGCCCAATGACACAGATAAGGAGAGAGACCATATTTGAATCCATGACCTACTAAAAGCAATCTTTTTTCTTTTTATTCTTTTTTCAGTCATTGCAGAGAAGTTGTCAAGGACAGTATTTTAATATAGATCCTAGTAATGCACGGTGTTTGCAGGATTATCAAGCTTACTCTCAGGTCAACAAACTGATATATATGTTCTAGTCTGTTCTACAAACCTTTCCATTACCTTATTTTGTGCCTTACTTACATACTAAGCTGATGAAAATTCATTGTTTGCCTTTGTAGTGTATTGATGGACTTAACACACTTCAAATTCTGGAACCATGGTGTGGTTTTGCTTCTCGAAAACCACAAGAATTGTTTAGTGAAAGAAGATCTGTCGATGAGAAAAACATAGAGCTTGTTGTTCATCAACCATCGCCCTGTGATTCTAGTTCTGTAAGCCTTCCTAATTCCAATAATTCGGTCCCAATAGAGATTTAGCATGGTATATCAATTAAAAAATATTAAAAAATAGTGGCAATATGTCATGGCATTAAGAAAAACCAATGGATCAAATTTTGATATTCAATAGGATTTTTATAAGCTATCTTCTATTTCATATTTAAAATTTTATAGCAATGCCAAATTATATTTAAATAGTTTGTTTTATGACTTTTTAAACATTAGAAGATGAGTTATCAATTTTATTTTTTTACTTTTCTCATCTTTAGTGAATTTATAAAAAAAAAAAAAAAAAAACTAAAAAAAAAAAAATTTAAACTTTTATAGTCTAATCAACTAGAAGAACCAAAAAGTAAACGAATAAATAAATTTGAAAAAAAAAAAAAAAAATCTACTACTACTACTAGTACTGCTACTACCCAAAAAAAAAAAAAAAATGGTACAAACAGTTGGCTTTTAAAACCTTTTTTGGGTCTTCATTGAACTGGTTTTTAATTATGGTATTTTATATATTTTAATTTTTAGATTTTTCTACACTAGAGGAATCGGAAAAGTAAAAAATTTTGATACAAATTTGAAAAAAAGGAATACTTAAAAGTTTAAAAAAATTTAGAAAAAAATCACGACTTTTTCAACTAGATGCCAAGCATCCTAGTAAGGGATTCGCATGTAACTAATTAGGCCAAATTGAAGAACTTCAAAGAAAAAAATAACTTTTGTCCATTGCACGGATGTGAGATGCCTGCGGGTCCCAAAGCTGGCCTTATGGGTGTTGTTGGAACCATAAGCCTCTCACAACTGACATTAGACAACCTAATGCACTAAACATAGTCCTGTCCATCAAATATTTTTGAAGCTTAAAACATTATAGCAACTATTTGAATTAACTGGGTGCTCTAATGAGGCTACCATCGAAGTTTCTAAACTTTAGCATTGCTATTATTTATGCCAAGTTGGCACAAGCTTTGGTAGATTGCCAAAGTTTTGCTATTACTATTAAAAATTATATATATATATATATTATAGAGATACAACATTAGTTGGATAGCTATCTAAAAAATGATAAAGTATTCCACAAGTAGATGACGACCAAGACGGGTGAAAACCCTAATGGAAAACCTTTAACTGCGCTATTCAATTGGAGCACGGTTCCTAAACTTTGATTTTTTGTATTGTCACATAGCTAAAATATGACAATGAGATTTAGTACTGTTGATGCTCTAATATATCATTTGAAGTTGCATTTTATCCCAATGATCCCATAATTATGGTTTGAGAAAGAGATTGTGTCTTATGACTATTTCACTTGTCTTCCTTGATTGTAGATTGCTGCATTGAAACTTTCCCATTTGTGGCTTAATGATGATAGAGTCCGAGAAGCGCTTCATATCCGAAAGGTACATCTTTGATTGTTTGTTTAGAATAAGAAGTTTAAATAGTTGTACTGAGAGAAAAATTAGTATCGAGAAGATCAAGTGAAGTGTCTCAAAATTAAGAGATGGGTTGTGAATTTTTTTAAATCATTAACCGTGAAAAAAATGTGTTTTATGGTAGCATAACTTGTCGTATCAATATGGTGAACCAATGGTATTAGGTACAAATTGCTACATATTGGGAATTGGCCAATATACATGTATTTTTTTTTTTTTTTCCCTTTTCATTGATTTGTTGAAATGTATCAAGGGAAAAAAATTATGTTTCTATCGATATTTAAAACTATTTATAAGAAAAATATCATGAAAATGAATTGTATTTCTTAAAATAGGGAAGCATAGAGGAATGGAATAGATGCACCAATGGATTGCCGTACACTCAATCAATTTGGGACAGTTTCCAATATCATGTGAACCTCAGCACTAAAGGTTACAAGTCTCTCATATACAGGTAAGATCGCTATGTTTCTTGTATTAAAACAAAAAAAAATTAAGTGCAATAAATAATGGTGCTTCTAGTTACACAATATTTCACTTCATTGTGACTATTTAAAAATAACGTTGCTAATAGCACTCATCTATTTTTTTGGGACCCCTATCTTCTTTCAACACCACCATAATTTTTATTTTATTTTATTTTTTTGATTTTGAACATCAAGCTTAATCTCAATTCTATCATCATCCCTAACATATGAAAATTTAATCCTAGCCCTCTATCTCCACCTTTACTTCAAGTAGCCCATCCCCCATACCTCTGCCACCCTAAAGCCCGCTCTCACCTACCCCCATCAACCCTAATTCGAACACCAACCTTAATCTCAATTCTACCTTCATTCCTATCATATGAAATTGTAACCCTAGCCCCTACCTCTACCTTACCTCAAGTAACCCATCCCTCACCTTGTTGCTACCTTTCAGCCCACCTCTACCTACTACCACTAGCTCCCAACCCCGTTTACAGCCTCCCATGCCTTTACCTAGGATCTCTTTTTTCTTCTTTAGCACATCAACCCCTACTTATCCTCCCTCGATACCTCTCATTTTTCTTCTTCTTAAGCTTCTCCTCCTCCCATATTTTTCTTTATTGAATGCGCTCTTATACAATTCATCTTTCTTTATCAAATGGGTTGCACAAGGAAGTGAAAGGATGAGGTAGAGGTTGAAGAGGGTAAGGATAGGCTAGAAAGGGGTAATAAATAGTAAAGAAGGACTAAAGAATGTAATGCCCTGGGAGAACACCTCCCAATCCTGTTCACTTGGGCATTCCCACCATATAAACACCATACCAACAGAGACAAAAATAATGAAATAACATTTATTACATTTCATTCCCTTTTAATCTATCCCCCAAGATTTACAATATTGTCTCATTACATCCATAAACAAAACAAAATAGTTCAAAAGTAAGAAAATATATAACAAGACAAGTCGCAAGTCGACTTCTTTAAAAAATGTGTCCTTTGTTACACTAGCATAAAACCAACATCCAATTACAATACAGCCTTAGTCTTGAACACAAAAAGATTTCAACAAAAGGTTTCACACTCCGAAAGGGTTTTCTTCTTCTCAAGAAATCACTTAGGAGATGCTTAGTCTTCATTTTCTGAAATTGATTAGCTTTGTGGTGAGGAAAACTCAGTAGGTAATGAATTTAACAAATTATATAATTAATTGAAAGACACATGATCATGCAATGAAAACATTTGAACTATAGAAATGAAGATGTATATAAGTGCCTATGTATGTGAGTGAAAACATGCAATGCATGAAAATTGCTTAATCTTTCCACATTATCCACGGGTGGTAAATATACTTTGACATCCCAAGTATGAACCAAAAATCAAAGCATACGTATATAAATGTAGTTTTGTATACTAAAAAAAAGTCTCACATTTGCCGGCTCCAAAAACGACGGGGCGATGGGCACCCAAAAGCATTTTCCCTTCCACATTTGCTAGCTCCAGAAACAGCAGGCTTGTAGGCATCCAAAAATCATGTTTTTCCACATTTTCCAGCTCTAGAAACGGCGGGTTCGTAGACATCCAAAAATATTTTCCCATATTCATCCGGTGATATGCGCAGATAGGGCAACTGGGCGCCCTGACTCCCCACACGGATACTAATTACATTACACAATTCAAAAACCAACCCGACTCACTACCTGGACTTATAGACTATTTACCCCCTTCCGTTTTTCAACAATCATTTCATCATAGCGTCAAAAGAGAAATTTCGAATGCATATGTTGCATAAATTTATAAATCTTCAATTTTCCCTGCAATGATTTCAATTCATAATAATTCATTACTTTACACATCAATAATAGAGGATACCTCATTAACAACCTTCACCAACTCAAGGTGTATATAGAGAAAAGTTCAAATCTTACATTTTAACCCTAAAGTTAAGTAAATACATTCAATTTCATGTTTTTGAAACCAATTGAGCAAAACCCCTCTTTATTGAATAAATCTCAAAACTAGGGTTTATGGAAATTTTGGGATTTTCTCTCTTTTATGAATTAAGGACTACTTCCTCATCAACATCGAAAATCATCAACAAAAGACATAGTTCCATCCAAAATGAATGAATT
Source organism: Camellia granthamiana (assembly GCA_036172215.1). Classification (NCBI taxonomy): domain Eukaryota; kingdom Viridiplantae; phylum Streptophyta; class Magnoliopsida; order Ericales; family Theaceae; genus Camellia; species Camellia granthamiana. Next base: position 94,317,159 of record CM069910.1, read on the forward strand.
ATTGGCCACATCCTTCCAAATCATTTATTAACCAACACACTCCATACACATATACATACATATATATATATATATAAGGATGAATATCTAATGAAATTACCATATGTGGGTCTCAAATTAAAGATATGACAAGTTAAAGACACTTCTACCTCAAGATTGGAAGTTGAAGATGAGAATCCACTTGAAACTTTGGCAAAATTACGAAATAATCAGTAGAACTCTTGATCCAAGCTTGCCTTTCAACCTTCTTGAAGGATCTAAGGTGGATCTAAGGTAAAAATTGGAGAAATCAAGTGTTTGGGGCCCTAGGGTTTGGGTATTGAAGAGAGTGAGAGAAGAGATGAAGAAAGAATAAAGATTTTGGGCCAAAAAATGAGTTTAAAGTGCCTGATATCGACCAGACCGCTCGAGCGGTCGAAGCTTGGCTCGAGTGGTGAAAAGAAACTCCCAGAATTTCTGAAATTCGCACATACCACTCGAGCGGTGCAAAGTTCGCTTGACCGGACTTACTTCCAGCACAAATATTCAAATTTCAAACAAACATAACTCTCTTGTTCGAACTCCATTTTAGGTCATTCTTGTGTCTAAATCGAAGCCCCAAAAACAAGCGTTCCAATGGTTCTAGCTGCACATTCAAATTCAAAGTATGGAAAGAGAAAAGGGAAAAAGAGTGAAGACTACTCATGGGCCAATTATTCGAATCAATGTTTTTGATCCAATCTTACTTTACCATTGTGATATCACCCCAATCAATACTCTACCATCAACCAAAGAGGCTCCAAGTACAATAATAAGAGTGTCAAAAGCAATCCCATGAGTTTAAGAAGTATAAAGTGTTACAAAGAGGGTTAGGTTGCGGCTAGGGGGTAAGCAAGAGCCATCATAGCTGAGACAATAGATGATTCTATGCCATCCTCATTCCCTTCCTTTCTGGCTTTGCCTTCCTGATGTGGATTAGAAACCAGGATTGACCCAGGAACTCAATACATGATTTTCGGACATTCACTATCTCACTTTCAGTAAGACCGAAAGAGTATGGAGGTAGAAACGGGTTAATGGTGGTAGGGAGTAGTGAGAGAAGGTTAGCAAGGGCTAGGAGTGGCAGCCAAAGATGGTGGCAATGTGTGGTGTAGAGGTAGGGTTAGGGTTTGAATGGTTAGAAATGCAAATAATATTGTAATAATAAATTAGGGATGAGTTTAGGTCCAATATTAACTTCACTCCGTCTCTCTACATCCATTCTCTTCTTCACTTTCTCTTTACTCTCCGTGCTCTCTCATACTTCATGTGTAGGAGAAGATGAACCTAGATCTCTCAATTGAGGGCTTTGTAGGCAACATCAATGACGATACCTAGGATTTTAGGTGGTGGAGGTTGTGGGAAGAGCAAGGAAGGGACTGGGGATGTCACGTAAATTGTAAGGGAATGATGATGTAGGGTAGTGGAGATGAAAGATATTGCAAGTAAGAAGATGAGGAAGGCGGAAGAGAGGAATGGTAGCGGATAGTTGGTACGAAAGACTAGAAATGAGGTGGACAAGTGTGGCAAGGAAGGAAGGAGAAGAAGGGGCAGGTGTTGCTAGGGATGCAGATGGTGATAAGGTGGGGAAGAGCAGGTGGCAAGTGGGGAAGGGTAGTGAGGTGTAGAGAAGAGGTTATCGAGAATGGGATTACAAAGGGAGGGGGTTTAGCAATGATGCAATATTTGTATCATTTTCAGGTTTCAATTTTGAAATGGTAATTTACTTAGAGATAAAATGGTATTAAACAAAATTTATAAAATGGTGAGAGTAAAGAGACTGATTTGTGGGGACAAATAAAGGCTCTCATAAACAAAAACCAAAAAGAAGAAAAAAAGGATTTGGCTTTAATTCTGTCCAATTGGCAGTCAGTCTTGTCATGGATTTCTTTTTTTTTTTTTTGATCGGCAAAAGAAAAGACTTTATTGATGGATTTCATTTTAATTATCAAACTCTCCATTTTTATAGGTCTTTTGAGTATTGATCATCTACACACACCAAAAAAAAAAAAAAAAAGTAATAAATTGTTGTTACATGATTTCATTATATTTTCTTGAAACACAATTAAACAACTAAGATTCATGGTGGAAAGAACCTACCTTTATTTCCTGAAGTTAAATCTGATGAAATTATATATAATAATCATTATTAGATCAATTTAATTTAATTTTAATTTTTTAATTTTTTAATTTTTTTAATTTTTTTTTTTTTTTTTTGAAGAGTCAATATGCAAAAAAATTTACATAATAAATTGTTTAGATCATTAAAGTCAGACTTAACCAGACATAACCGAATTTTTCTTTAATGGTAAAGAATTGGTTCCTGCACACAACGACAACATCAAAAACAATAAATTAATAATAATAATAATAATAATAATAATAATAATAATAATAAAGAAGTTGTTGGTGTAATGATGGCTGAAACAGTGGTGATCACGACATGGCAGTTCCATTCTTGGGAACCCAAGCATGGATTAGAGCTCTCAACTATTCCATTGTTGATGACTGGCGTTCATGGTGGGTCCAAGGTCAAGTTGCCGGGTGGGTTCACCTCAGTTTTTCATATTCATTTTTCTTAGATGAAAGCTTATTGCAAATATTGTTTTATTTATTTATTTATTTTTCATTGACAATGTGTAGTTATACAAGGACTTACTCCAATCGGATGACATTTGCTACGGTTAAGGTATGATATTTTCCCTCTTCACTTGTTTTGCATATTTTTCAAATGTGTTTGGTATCGTTTCGAATTTTTTATTTTTGGTTTTCATGTTTTTTAAAATAAAAATAGTTTTAAAAAAATGAAAACACTTTCCTTTTCATTTTTGTGTGAAAATAGTCATTATTAAAAATTGAGAAAAGTATTTCTAAACAAAGGAGAGTTCGAAAAATATTTATAAAAAAAAAAAAATCAATAGCCAAACAAGTTTTCTGGATCATTTTTCTTTTTCTTATTTATTTTTTGAAGAAAAAAATGAAAATAGTACAAAAGGTGAAGTACATTCTTTTGTTCTTTTGTTTTTTTCTTTCTTTATTTTTTGTTTAAGTTCTTCGTATTTTTTTAGGTCATTTTCACTTTTATCTCTTAAATTATCGTCATATATTCTATTTGTATCAATTTTGTCTAATTCGTTCCTAGGTTTCTAATTTGAGGGTGGACTTAGTCTATGTGGAGATGATTGTTTATTGAAAATTAGTTTCAAAACTAGTTTCTTGGGTAAAAATAAGTCAACAAAAAAAAGTAAAAAACTAATTTATTTGGCATATTCTTAATGTTTATTGAGTAGTTAAAGTTCAATTTTTTGCGAAACATGAATAGTAAGAAGATATAAGACTTTTTAGCAAAATAAACCTTTTTGACCAATAAGTTGACTTTTAAGCTAGCCAAATGAAGAATAAATATAACCACTCAGACTAATTTGATGGGCAAAAATGTCATTTCAAAATTTAAACAATTTAAACCACACAACAAGACACTCATTTTTCTTGCTCGTTATTTTGAAATAAGGAGTGAATAAGAATATGGGTTATAGGTTGTGAGTTGTCTAGTATAATGTGAGGGAGAAGACAAATGGTTGATTGTATGATTTAAATTGTGCGGATTACAAAACTACCTTTTGTATGGACGTAATAGGTTAGAATTCCACCACAATTAATTTGTACATTTTATCTTGAACTGTATCATATGAACTGAAATATAAATAAGTAAAATACTCTATAGAATAATGTCGAAAATATAATATAATATAAATAATAAATTGCCCTTTCCCTCTGACAACTTGAGCTTTTGGATGAGTTTGTAGTCAATATTTCAATATGGTATATGAGCAGACAATATATTATGTCTTTGAGCCTCACCACCTGCCCAATAATTAAAACATGTTTGCATATGTTTGGCTTGTTATGAAGAATAAAAGTTCGAGCACACGTAAGGGACATGTTAAAAATATAATATAAATAACAAAGTTGTTATTTTATCAAGCAACTTCAGGTTTTAGATGAGTTTGTACTCAATATTTCAATAACTAAATAAATAAAATTAATAATTTAAGAATAAAATTAAAAAACAAAAATGACAATAGTTAAAAGTATAAAAGAAAGTGAAATTAACCCCCCCCCCCCCCCCCCCCCCTTCTTTTTTTTTGTTTTTGTTTTTGTGTGTGTTAACTCTATGTGTGTTAACAGGGAGGAGGACATATAGCACCACAGGACAAGCCCGTTGAATGTCGTGCTATGTTCGAAAGATGGATTTCTAATCAACCCCTATGATCAATCTTTTACCTTACCCAAATGGATGTGCCAACACCCAAAAGTGTGATCACTTTCAAGATGCCAAAACTCCAATACGAGACATGGTCTTATCTATTGATGCAACTATTTTTATATAAACACCATCTTATAAGGATGCAATGTTTGTTATTTTTCTATGAGAAAGTGATCAATGAATGGATAGGCTTGTATATTTCAAGTGTCCATGCTCACTAGCTTGTTCGAAAAATGATCTGAGTGGATCTAGAAATAAAATATGGTATTCAAGTCAGATGTTTACTTCTTAAATTATTGGGCCAATAGCCCCATGCGTAAATTTTTTGGGGCCAACAAGACATTACCTGTTGGAAAGCACATTCATTTGTGCAAAAGTTTATCTATATGTCTATCTTCAAATATAACTTATTTGTCTAAAAGCTGACACCAATCTGTCCAAACGTCACATATCTAGCTAATGTCACATATTTGCCCACCTCATTGCCATCAGCTGCCTCCTTCGATGCCCAATGACTTTTTTTGGCCAATTTTATTACAACAACAACGCCTACCCTTATCACCAAAAAAGATTAAATCTTAGACCAAATAACATATATGATCTCATAAGAGTGGACTTTTCACATGCAATTATTTATTTACTTTTTTAGTAACAAATGTGCCATGCAATGATGAAACTTTAGAAAAAATATATATATAATTCACTTCAATAATATAATTGGTGTTATGTCACTGATATATTTTTGGTGCCATATAACTCATCCTTTGTACACAAGTATTTTAAAATTGTATTTGAAAACAAGTGAAAGATGTAATTGTCGACGGTCATAGATGGTTAGCGGACGCAAGAGTTGGTGACTAAAGATGGCTGTCATTGGTAAGAGGTAATTGGTGGTGGCTAGAAGTGGTTGTCGACCGTGGGAAGGAATGGTCAAAAGTGGTTGTCGACGATCAGAGATTGTGATCAATTGGCAAAAGTGGTTATCACCGGAAGGTAGTTGGCAGCGATAGAAGGTGTGGCTTGTAGTTGAGGGAGGTGGTTGGCAAATGAGGTCATTCGCAATAGTGGTCGATGGCAGTGATGTGCAATAGGGGTGGGTGAAAAAGATTGGAGAAAAAGAAGAAGAAATGGAATAAATAAATAAATAAGTGAAATCAACCTTTTTTCTTTTTTTCTTTTTTTTGTGGTTACTAAACTAATTACAACTTTTTGAAAATAAAAATAGAAATTAAAGAAGTTTTTCAATAAAATTTTTAAAAATTCTTTAACTATAAACATATAATTGTAAATGTTGAAATCCTAAGTGATTTGTGATTAGATCAAGATTAAAATATTCCAAATCTCAATTATCCAAAACACTCAATCCAAAATCAACAAGCACTTACGAGAGTGATTTTAGATTGTTTGTGTTTCAGAATAAACAATAAATCGACACAAACGATTTTTTACGTGGAAAAACCACAATTGAAGAACCTTCAGTTGTAATAAAAAACCACGGGCGAACCGCCACTAATCAATCCACTACTGAAGGAAGAAAGATTACAAAGATAATACACAAATTACCCAACCCAGTCAATTTGTCTCTGAATCTTCTGTAACTCTTTCGCCACGCCTTCTTCACGGAACTGATCCTGAAGTTGATCCCATAACTCCACTTGTCGAATTAACGACTACGTATAGAATCAAACGCCTTTTGAAACTCTACGTCTTAATCTTCGGAATTCACCGAAGAACACTCTCTTGAATATAAAGTATCAACCTTCTTGATGTATGAATCTCAATGCATAAGTTTAGAACACTCTCAAGAACATCAAGAAAAACTCATCAAAATCTCAGAAGAAAACTTCAAACCAAACCCTAGGACTCTTGAATAAGATCTTGGAAAAGTAATCCTAAAAATAACCTAAACATGTATAAATAGAAATCCTGAGTCCGCGATCTCCGCTCGAGCGCTCCACATCCCGCTCGAGCGGCTTCAACAAAATATGCGTGTGACTAAACTGAGCGACGCTCGAGCGCTTGAGCTTCCGCTCGAGCGTGAAATCTCACCCCCCAGTACTGTTACAGTCCTGCCAAAATACTGAGATCCTTTAATATCCGCTCGAGCGCCAATGTACCCGCTCGAGCGGAAAGAACAAAAACACAAGAAAAATTACAACTTTATCACCACAAAGTTTTGTCTCCGGAGTTGACAATAAAGGGTCCTAACAAGCTCCCCCTTTGTCAATTCCCGGACAAAACCTTTCTAAACATTTTTCCCTGAAACACACGCACTAAAAAGACAAAATGTAAAAAAACAACCACTCTTGCCATGAACACAACTATTCAAACTTCATCCAATATACACCACCAATGTAACACAGCCATTCAAACTTCATCCAATATGCATCTGTGAAATAACAACCAACATACCAAAACAAAACTGTGGAACGGCATAAGATAAGATTAATATTAAACAATATCCACAATACTAACAAAGCTATCATGCGATCCAAATATTATCCAACCATCAACAAAATAGTTAAAACATCAAAATGACCACAAAAAAAAAAAAAAATATGTACCACCAATGTAATAACCCAAAACCCAAAAAAATGTCCAATGTCCAATGTCCAAAGTTGTTGTACCAAATCCAAAATTGTCCAAAGTAGACTGTACCAAACTGTTTGTAATGTACCAAAGTGTGTTTGTAACAAACTCTCCCCCTTTTTGTCCGGGAAGCAAAACAAATCATGCATCAGGAGGCTGGGGCTGTGAAGACTGAAGGAGATGGGCTAGATGAGTAAGAGTCTGCTCCATCTGACCAAGACGACCATCAAACGCATCAAAGCGTGCATCCTAAAAATCCAAGCGCCGGGTCATGACCTCCTGTAACTGCTGAATCTGAACATGAAGATCTGGAGAAGGAACAGTATCCTCACCACCTGCTGTTGCGGCATCAAACTCCGTCTCCTCAGCAAGGCCAGCAGCGACACCTGTAGAAGGACCAGCCCGAGACGACTCCCCCTTAACATGAGCTCTACTTTGTGACACAGTTTTTTTAGTAAAAGGGCGAGAAGGGTAGCCAAACTCGTCATCTTCTAAAACCGGGACCTCAAGATCAAACAGAAGATGGTTTATCAAACAACCATACGGAAGGCCAAGCTGTTTATTCCCATGAACCCTGATCATCTTTTTGATAATAAGGGTGGCTAGGTCAAAAGACATGTGATTGGTAATGCAGTATAAAATGAAGCCTTGGTCTTGTTTAATCTCAGACGAGTGGGTGGTGACAATGATGTTGGCACAGACAATAAGATTAAGCAGTCTGAACTCCAGAAGAAGTTCAAACTGTTTAAGCAAATCACCTTTCGGCTAATGGCGGGAAACACCACACAACTCCTTAGCCACAATATCAAAATTACAAGTAGGTCTGTCTGGAACGGGAAAAGGATAGTGTTCGGGAAAGACTTGCTCAATCTTAAGGAGCTGGCGTATGAGGTCAGTGGTGACAGAAATAGATTTTGACCTAACCCAGGTTGTGAAAGAAGGCTCATAATCACGAATACCCTCCATATTACAGTAGAATTCTCGAACCCAATTGAGATTCTGACGCCCAGAAAAAGATAAAACTAAGTCACCACCTAGAGGGTCGAACAAAGGACGAATGTGGATGGAATCAAAAGTATCAGGTTGAATATTCCGTTCTAAATGAACGGTACGAGACTCAAAAGACTGATGGAAGGACTTGGATTGTTTAGCTGACTGAAACCTCACAGAATTAAAGGTAGGGCGCGACACTGTGGCCTTACGACATTTAGGGGCAGGAGCAGACATGACTAGGGAGAACATAACTAGAACCCAACAACCCACAAAAGCCAAAAACCAAATCAAACCATTAGTCCAGTAATCAGTTCATGAATTAAAACAGAGCATGAAAACAGTCCAGTAAACATTCCAAACACATAATGCAATAGATGTATCAGAAAGAAATTCCCAATGTGCAATGCAAAACATCAAGCATGAGACAAAGCCAAGACCCTCAAAGCCACACTATGTTATACCCAAGAGACCACTTCGAACCCAAACCCAAAAAACAAGCAAGAAGACATGAGATCACAAAACAAACAACTGAAACCCTAGGTCTAAGACACAACAAGCCACTAAAAGAAAGAGAGTACTATGGAGTGAATGTGTGTGAGAGAAAGGGAAAAAGAAATGAAACACAAAACACCCAAAAACCCCGAAATACTACCCCCAAAAGGACTTAACTTACAAAAAAAACAGAGGAGAAGAGAGGAAACAACTTACCAACAGTGAAATCGGCAATGGAGAGGAACAATGAAGGTGGAATCGAGCCCAACACTTGCACAATCCAAACCCTAGGTCTGAGAGATATGAAAAGAAGGAAAGAAAATGACCTGAAGAGTCGAGGGAGGGATTTAAATACAAATTGGATCCACTCGAGCGCACTTAGGCCCGCTCGAGCGTAAAGAAATGCAAACGGAAGCCAACTCGAGCATGAATACGGAGGCTCGAGCGCAAAAACCCCTCTCTCAGAACTGTAAAACCAAGAACAAAATGCTGCAAGGGTGAAAAATACGCTCGAGCGTAAAACAGGTCGCTCAAGCAGAAACCCTTTTTTAAAAAAAAAAAATAAAAATAAAAACACCTAGGATGTCCTGTAACAAGCAAGGTGACCAAGTGAAAGACTATACCATAAAGACAAAAGAATCCATCAATCATGAGTCCTGAGAATTTGAGAAAAGATTTGAAGCACCAAATCATGAATACAACAGATAGTATTAAATCAAAGCCATAAACATCATAAGAATGCATAACTCAAAAACACACATGAGGGCTCACATAAACAAAGTGTGTGTGTGCAATCCTTGAGAGTCACAAAGCTAGAGTTAATCCTCGTAGTGATCTGATGGCTAGACCTCCGACAAGGGTAACTGACTATCACAGAGAAAAGTCAAACCACTAGGAATCACGGGGTATTTGTTGAGTAAATGCGGAGGCTCTCCCTCAAGCAATGATCTTATTAATTTTTTTCTTTTAATTTTTCTTTCTTGTGGGCACTCACTGGTGGCATACACTCTCAAGAGTATGGAGACCGAACCAGAGAAGAATGAAATCAAAAGGATGGCCTGGTTGGTGCCTCTGAGGTAGCCTTTTCCTAATGCCTGGATATCATGTACTGAGGGAGAAACCATGGAAGTGAAAAAAGATGGTAGATGGTTAAGAGACTCAACATCACCCATGATGTACTAGTATAGGTCAATTCCTCTGAAATAGTACAAGAAACACTGTCAGTGGTCCATAGAGAACTTTGATCACTTGTGCGGAAACCCCTACAACAGTTTATCTCAAGGATGTGTACAGAATGAGATCATGTAGTAAATGAGTATGGGCATTCAGAATGATCTATGAACAATGAAATAATGAGATCCTGTAAGAAACATGTGTAGTGTTCATAAAAAGATTTGATGCAAAAATTTCAGGACTCAATAAGAATGAGATTAAAACATCCAAGAATAGTAAGCCAACCACTCACACTCACCTCACATAAAAACAAGAAACAACCTAGTTACTGAGCATTACACCCAAGGTCTTTCTAAGAAACTCAAATTGAAGAAGATCAAGGGGTTTTGTAAAAATATCAGCTTTTTGATGCTCAGTAGGTACATGTTCCAAAACAACAACGCCTTCATTCACTAACTCTCGTATAAAATGATGACGGATGTCAATATGTTTGGTGCGAGAGTGTTGGACAGGATTTTTTGAAATGTTTATGGCACTTGTGTTATCACAAAAAAGAGTGAGAGTGTTCTGTTCTATTCCATAATCATGAAGCATTTGCTTCATCCATAGCATTTGAGCACAACAACTCCCTGCAGCAATGTACTCAGCCTCAGCAGTTGAAAGAGAGATGGCATTTTGCTTTTTACTATGCCAAGACACCAGATTATTCCCAAGGTAAAAACACCCCCTGGATGTACTTTTCCTATCATCAGCACACCCTGCCCAGTTAGCATCAGAAAAACTAGTAATTTCAGCTGTAGTATCAGTGGAAAACCAAACCCCATACCCCAAGGTCCCATTAACATATTTGATGATGCGTTTTACCGCAAGAAGGTGAGACTCTTTAGGACTGGCCTGGTAACGGGCACAAACACCGACACTAAAGGAAATATCAGGATGACTGGCTGTGAGATACAAAAGACTCCCTATCATACTCCTATAAAGGGTAGGATCAACATCAATACCAGAGGAATCTTTGGAAAGGTGAAGATTGGTGCTCATGGGAGTGCGTGCATGTTTGGCAGACTCAAGACCAAACTTTGACACAAGATTTTTTGCATACTTAGACTGGGAAACAAATATACCCGAAGGAGACTGTTTAATTTGAAGACCCAGAAAATAAGACAACTCTCCCATCATGCTCATCTCAAACTCATGTGTCATGCAATCCGAAAAATATTTCACAAGATGCTCAGCAGTGGAACCAAACACAATATCATCAACATATATCTGAGCAATAAGAATATGAGACTTAGTATGTTTCACAAATAAAGTCTTATCCACACTACCCCTTTGAAAATCATTATCAAGAAGAAAGGTAGTAAGTCTATCATACCAAGCCCGAGGGGCTTGTTTCAACCCATACAAAGCCTTGTCTAACTTGTAGACATGATTAGGACATTTAGGGTCCTCAAACCCTTTTGGTTGCTCAACATAAGCCTCTTCTTTTAAGTACCCATTCAGAAAAGCACTTTTCACATCCATTTGAAATAATTTAAAGCCAAGAAAACATGCAACACCAAGCAAAATATGAATAGATTCGAGACGTGCAACTGGGGCAAACGTCTCATCATAGTCAATACCCTCGACTTGTGTGTAGCCTTGAGCAACCAACCTAGCTTTATTTCTCACAACAGTACCATTCTCATCAGATTTATTTTTAAAGATCCACTTGGTACCTATCACATTCATGTCTCTAGGTCTAGGAACAAGAGTCCAAACTTTGTTACGTTCAAATTGACCTAATTCGTCATGCATAGCATTGACCCAACTATCATCTAGCAAGGCCTCTTTAAAATTCTTAGGTTCAATTAATGAAACATAACACATATGTGATACCTTATCCTGAATCTGTCTTCGGGTTTTCATTCGATCCGAAACACTTCCAATCACCTGTTGAGCTAGATGATTCAGTTTCACTCTTGCTGATGGTTTAAGTTCAGGGCTTGCGGTGACAGAAGCAACAGGAGTGATGTCCTTTTGAGTACTCTTTGGACTTGAGTTTACCTGTGAGGATGGTGCTGTAACACTTTCTTGTGATTGAATCGCAGCTTCTCCTTGATTTTGTGGTTCAGTATCCAAGATTGGAGACTCACCATTGTCATCCTCTTTTGTTGCTGGAGTAGGTGCATCTGTGTCATCTATAACCACATTGATAGATTCCATTAAAGATAAAGTTCGCAAGTTATAGACAAGAAAAACCCTACTGTTGGTTAAATACCCCAGAAAAATACCTTCATCACTTCGGGAGTCAAATTTTCCCAAGGGCTCCCTATCTTTGAAGATGTAACATTTACTCCCAAAAGTTTTGAAGTATTTTACGTTATGTTTCAATCCCTTCCACAATTCATAAGGAGTTTGTAAAGTGCCGGGCCTTAAATACACGCGATTTATAACATAAACTGCAGTATTTAGGGCTTCAGCCCAAAACTTAGGAGGAAGTTTCTTACTAAGGAGCATGACCCTAGCCATTTCTTGAACAACTCTGTTCTTCCTCTCAACCACTCCATTTTTTTGTGGAGTAATAGGTGCAGAAAATTCATGCTTAATTCCATGCATATCACAAAAATCCGAAAACAAGCTATTTTCAAATTCACGACCATGATCAGTTCGGATTCTTATGATACGCCCAATGGAAACACCCTGTTCATTTTGGATTTTAAGAACTAAAGCCTGGAAAGCATCAAACGTATCAGATTTTTCCCTTAAAAAATTTACCCATGAAAACCGAGTAAAATCATCAACAGTTAGAAAAATATATCTTTTACCTCCAATGCTTTCTGTGCGAGTAGGACCCATTAAATCCATGTGAACCAATTCAAGAGGACGTTTGGTTGTAAAGTTGTTCACCTTTTTATGAGGAGCACGGGTTTGCTTCCCAAGTTGACATGGTCCACACACATGGCTCAAATTCTTACCCAGTTTAGGTACTCCTCTCACAAGCTCTTTGTTGGCTATCTTAGTTAGGTCTTTGAAATTCATGTGACCTAATCTTTGATGCCACAAATCTATGTTACTTATGATGGCAGAGTGACAAGTGAGATCATCAGTAGTAACAATCCCATAGCAATTATCAGATGTGCGAACCCCATGTAAGACAGTATTTCCCTTTTTATCCAAAATTTCACATTTATTTTTTGAAAACAATACTTCATGATGGGAATCACACATTTGACTAATGCTTAAAAGATTTGCTTTAAGACCATCAACAAGTAGAGCATTGTCCAATTTGGGAAGACCAGCAACACTTATAGAGCCCTTACCGATGACTCTAGAAGTGCCGCCATCTCCAAAGGTAACAATTCCTCCTTCATATTTTTCAAGAGAGGTGAAGTAGGATTTGTTACCGGACATGTGATGAGAGCAGCCACTATCAAGATACCACATGTGTGAGTCACGTGCTTTTAAGGCAGTGTGAACAACTAAACAAGTCAAATCATCTTTCCTAATCCAAATCCTTTTGGTCTTGGTTAATGTCTTGGCGTTGTGAACACCCTCATGAATCTTGGTATTCCGTCTAGACATGTAAGGTTGTCTCCTAATCCAAAAAGTGTTCGAATTTCTAGCCTTTTGAGACACCTTACCAAACAGTTCATAGCAGTAAGGACGAATGTGGCCATACCTACCACAATGATGACAAATAAAAACAGGTTTTACCTCCTTTTTGTTGATCTTACCCACTTTCGATAGATGAAGAGAGGAATCATCCTGCTCTACCTTCAGCTTTCCTTTTGCTTGAGTCTTCAGATTATGGGAGGTAGAGGCCTGTCCCTTATGAGCTGTCGCACCATAGCCTAGCCCAATTTTGTTAGAACCCATTTGTTGAGACCCGAGTATGTCTTCTAGAGATCTGGAACCTTTGTTCCACATGGCAATTGTTGCTCTAGCGATACGAAGTTCTTCATCTTTCTGACTGACTATCTCTTCCAATGCAGCTTGTGACAACTCAAGACTTTCAAGTTTTTCTTCATATGTGGAATACACCTTCAGAAGTTCATTCCTTTCAGTTTCACAGGGTAGAAGTTTTCCACATAAGTCTTGCCTGTCACTTGAGATCTGGATGACATTCTGTTTTGCTATTACAAGTTCTCCTTTGAGCCGGACATTCTCGCTCTCACATGTTTTGAGCTTGAGAGAGAGTTTGTCGTTGGTTTTGGACAAATTCAGAGATTCCTCATACAACTTCTCGTAAGCTTGTTGTAGTTCATTGCCATTGATCTCATCATTGTCTTCAGATGTTTCGTCATCCTCTTTTTGTTCTTCATTCTCCTTGACCTCATCCAATCTAGCAACCAATGTAGACAAGTTGCTGGATGGAGGTGAAGGTGAATCTCCTCTTTCATGAAATTGGCTCAGAATTCCCCATGCATCTTTTGCCTTTGTGCAGTGAACAACCCGTTGCTGTTCTTCATTAGAAATTGCTCCATGAATAATGATCAGGGCTCTCTGATTGCCCGGATTATCTGCACTTTCTGTATCTTCTTCAATGGTTTGCCAGCCTTCTGGTTCAAAAGCTCTCAGAAAAGCCCTCATTCTGATTTTCCAATACAGGTAGTTAGTCCCATCAAAGGTGGGAGCATGATGCAAGTTCTGACCTCGAGCTGATTCCGAAGGCTTTGGAAGAGGTTGAGTATACGTAGTCCAAAATGCCATGAAAGCACTATCCCCATCTTCACCGGATTCAGGTTCTTCGGGTTCTTGCTCCGACCCGCTTTCATCATCCCAAGTTACAGTGTAAACTTTCTTTCAATTCTTTTTCGAAGGGCATTCAAGGGACATATGGCCAAACCCTTGACATTCATAGCACTTGACCCCTTGCCCCCTTACAATCTTCTTTTCAGTTTTTTGAGCAAATTTTGGTGGAACCGTTTTGGGTTTATCATTACTCTTATCTTTTGAAATAGGGTCTCTGAAATTAGGCTTCTTTTTCAAAAAAATTTTAAACTGTTTTGTGAGCATAGCCGTCATCTCAGACTCTAAATCAAATTCAGTCTCCGGAGGTTTTGCAGTCTCATGAGCACTCGTGAAAGCCACACTTTCTTTTTGTTTTTTCTTTGAAATTTGGTGGGCTTCATAAGTCTGCAAATTTCCAACCAATTGATCGAGCTTGAGGGTATCAACATTCTGAGTCTCCTCAATGGCTGTCACCTTTGATTGGAACCTCTCGGGAAGGGACCTCAAAATTTTTCCAACAACTTTCGCTTCTGGGATTTTTCCACCGAGCGTGAAACAGGAATTCACGATATCACTGAGTTTTGCATAGAGATCATCAAACGTCTCATCGTCGCGCATAAAAAGGGTTTCAAAGGCGGAGTTGAGACGTTGAAGTTTTGACCTTTTGACAGAGGTAGTACCTTCATGAATCGTTTCAAGAATATCCCACGCCTCTTTTGCTACCTCACACGTGCAAATTCAACGAAATTCTTCAGGTGTGACGGAGCAAAAGAGGGAGTTGAGAGCCTTGCTGTTCCAACTCGAGTTCTGGTAATCAGTTGTGTCCCATTTATCAAGGGGTTTAGGAATATCAATGCCATCAA
Source organism: Camellia granthamiana (assembly GCA_036172215.1). Classification (NCBI taxonomy): domain Eukaryota; kingdom Viridiplantae; phylum Streptophyta; class Magnoliopsida; order Ericales; family Theaceae; genus Camellia; species Camellia granthamiana. Next base: position 94,332,267 of record CM069910.1, read on the forward strand.
TGGTGACAGTAGGTTCACTCCACCCAAAGATTACGCAGTGCCAAACTTTCTCATCGATGGATTTTAAAAATGCTCTCATACGAGCTTTCCAATAAGAATAGTTTGTACCGTCAAGTAAAGGTGGTCTATGGGTTGAGTTACCTTCACGAATAGAATCCATAATACTAATCACACAAAATCACACTCCTATAGTTTTGATTAAAACAAAGAGTGACCAGCTCTGATACCAATTGAAAATCCTAAGTGATTTGTGATTAGATCAAGATTAAAATATTCCAAATCCCAATTATCCAAAACACTCAATCCAAAATCAATAAGCACTTATGAGAGTGATTTTAGATTGTTTGTTTTTCGGAATAAACAATAAATCGACACAAACGATTTTTTACGTGGAAAAACCACAATTGAAGAACCTTCAATTGTAATCAAAAACCACGGGCGAACCGCTACTAATCAATCCACTACTGAAGGAAGAAAGATTACAAAGATAATACACAAATTACCCAACCCAGTCAATTTGTCTCCGAATCTTCTGTAACTCTTTCGCCACGCCTTCTTCACAGAACTGATCTTGAAGTTGATCCCACAACTCCACTTGTCGAATTAACGACTACATATAGAATCAAACGCCTTTTGAAACTCTACGTCTTAATCTTCGGAATTCACCGAAGAACACTCTCTTGAATATAAAGTATCAACCTTCTTGATGTATGAATCTCAATGCATAAGTTTAGAACACTCTCAAGAACATCAAGAAAAACTCATCAAAATCTCAGAAGAAAACTTCAAACCAAACCCTAGGACTCTTGAATAAGATCTTGGAAAAGTAATCCTAAAAATAACCTAAATAGGTATAAATAGAAATCTTGAGTCCGCGATCTCCGCTTGAGCGCTCCACATCCCACTCGAGCGGCTTCAACAAAATATGCGTGTGACTAAACTGAGGGACGCTCGAGCGCTTGAGCTTCCGCTTGAGCGTGAAATCTCACCCCCAAGTACTGTTACAGTCCTGCCAAAATACTGAGATCCTTTAATATCCGCTCGAGCGCCAATGTACCCGCTCGAGCAGGAAGAACAAAAACACAAGAAAAATTACAACTTTATCACCACAAAGTTTTGTCTCCGGAGTTGACAATAAAGGGTCCTAACAAATGTGAATGTTACCCAAACACGTCCTATGTATTATTTTATTTTAGATTTTTATGTCATCAAGATATATGCGATAAGATATTATTTGTATTAAGTAATTATTTAAGATAATCAACCATTAATATTCTTTATAAGTTGTAATACAAAATATGGACAAAAAAAAGACAGCAATATATAACATTTTTTTAATTAAAAATAAAATATAATGACACAGATCTTGATTAATGTCTGGCTACTCAATTATTACAGATTTTGATTCTCTATCTCTTACTGTGGTGATTTTATAATTTCCATGTGACCCTCGTGTTGCTGCCAATGCTATCATAATTATAAAAATAAAAAATAATTTTTTTTTTAAAAATTAGAGAAATTCTATTATATATACACCTTTTTAGATATGTATTTTGCTTTCATAATTATTGATTATGAGTTATTATAATATTAATTATAATTTGATTATGACTTATTGATACGATAGTTGTGATAGTATTTCTATTATAATTTAAAAGTCTTTTGTCGCACCTTATATGGGATTTGGTTATAACTTTTTTTTTTTTTTTTTCAATTATAACTTAAAAAGATCTAGTTATGACATTAATTTGTGATAATCAACACCGCAAATGTCATAACTTGCAACCATAACATGACCGCTCAACTCCTTTCATTTTCTCCAAATTTACCAAACCCACTTTTCTCTTTGTTTAAGTTTATTTTTTCAATTGATTTTTGGCTTTTTAAAAATTAAAAACCCTAAAATGTGTTTGGGAAATTACTAAAAATCTACTTTTGATTAAAGAAAAAGAAAATATTTGATGTTATATTTGATTTTTTAGCTGATGACAAATAGTTTGGTGGTTTTTTATATTTTATAGCAAAAGTTGGTTTTTTTTTTTTTTTTTTTTTTTTCGCAAAGTCCAATTTTAAAACTTTTGAGACCATAGCCCTAAGGTCTAGTATTTTTATAAGTTCAAAAGTGTTAGGTTTTTGTTATTGGCAATCCTGTTTGACAAAACTCGTTTCAGTTATAATTTTATTCGATCTTTTATTTAAGTGAAGCTATGGGTTTTTAGATGTGAATCCAACCCGAATTGTGCATTGTAAAAGAGTTTTTGATGTTAATTCTTTCATGTTTGCCACTTCACTGACTATGTCGGGGATCGAGCTATTTGTTCGCTCCAGTGAAGGAATGTGTGCTCGAGCGAAGAATTTTTGGTCCCAAAAGTTTTCACTGACAGCAAAAATACTGAGAAGGTTTATTGTTCACTCAAGCGACCATCGCGGCTCTGTTTGCTATAAAACTGTGTTTCAGTCAGATTTTAGGGTACAACTTCTAGATCTTTTTCTTGGGTATTAGGATTTTTATCTAGAGATTCTTTGTTTGTTTCCTTTGATATCTGTGAGAGTTTATATTATGAATTGAGTAGATTATATCAAAGGGTTTATTTATTTTGTTTTATTCACAAAAGAGAGAGTTGTTCTTTGGTGGATTCTGTGGAATTTGGGCCTGAAACTTTTGTGGATTTCGGAGTGGCTCATCGTCGTGGATTCGACATCAGCGCTGTCGATTCAACGTTGGGCAAGATAATTCTGAAGTGAAGATAGTGGTGAAAGAGGCATATAAGGGTTGGTTCAATTCGGACGTGGATTCGCTAGGTAATTAAGGGTACACTTGTGTAATTCATTTTTGTCTTTTTAGTGGATTATTTTGTGGTTTTTGTCCGTGGTTTTTTTATCACAATTGGAGGCGCTCCAATTGTGATTTTTCCACATTAAATCGTTGTGTTGATTTGTCTTTGATTGTTTGATTAGGATTGTTATTTATTGCTTAAAATTGACACATAATCACAAATCATTATCTCGAGGATTTTGAGATTTTTCAAAAAGTATACAATAATTTGAAAAGACCATGTTACCTTATCTATTTGTCTAGCTATCCACAACACCGATTGGTCTAAGTGTCATTTATTTATCCACTTATCCATCCATGTGTTATTGCCCATATTTGTAACACTTTGGGTCTTTATCCAACCTAATTACTCATATTTAATGTTGGGCAGGACCCTTTTTAGTCTTGTACGTACATTTGCTTATATGTATCATTATCACACGTGCATGATGTTGCTAAAACAATAAATCATGTCTGGGAGTTGAGAAGTTAATATTGGTGTTAGTGGCATTGTATAGGAGAGTTGCAACCAAACTTTCTAAGGCAAAACGATCGATCGCAAAGTTAGGGAGATCGATCGCCATACCTAATTTGTTTCAATTGAATACCTTTAAATTGTGAGATTCTTGCATATTGTAAAGATTTATTATTGGCCATTGGTGGAAAATGACATCATTATAGAAATCATCAATATATGATGAATTGAAACTCATGTGATGTATATTGAATTGTTGAATTCATGAGATGCAAATCCATTAGAATTGCATGTGTTGTTGCATTGAGTTTAGAAGATCATTATTTTAAATTGAATGGTCATCGTGAATCCATATAATATATAAAGGAATGAGATTAAGTTGGTGAGCAGAGTCTATAGTGAAAGACCGAAAATATGAGCAGAATATGTAACGCCCCGACTTTTATTACCTGAATCCATTACCAAATCCTTTATATTATTACCATATTTAAACCATTCATTCCATTGAGGAATATGAATCAAGAATAAATAATAACATTTTCTCACGAAAATGATGATATATAAATAAAGCATGGTTATAACGATTCCGGTTCAAACCCGACCCCCTTTTTTTTTTTTGGATCGGGGATTCTTTGTCTTGATGGTTGTTCATGACCTTGTTCATCTTATTCCTTGTTGAATTTGATTGTTTAAGTATTGTGGTTGCATTTAAAGCAGGTTGGGAATTTGTTTTTCAAAGGAGTTATTGCCCAGAATTCTGCTTGTTCGCTCGAGTGAACTTTCTTGCGCTCGAGCAGTTTTCGCGAACTCCCAGTACTTTCGCAGGTCTTCAAAACTTTTGAGAGTGTAGTGCTTTTAGCTCGAGCGAACTTTCTTACGCTCGAGAGGTCTTCACTCGAGCGATCCTTCTTGTAATCGAGCAGTTAGCCTCTGTCTGCAAAACTTCTAGGAGGGTGTCATTGTGCACTCGAGTGTAACTTTGTTCGCTCAAGCGATCTCACTTATTATGTCTAGTCGCTCGAGTAGTGTTTTGGTCGCTCGAGCAGTCTGCACGTATATCAGTCCGTAAAAGTCACTTTTTAGATCCCTATTTCATTTATCTCTCTCTCTCTCTAAACATTTCAAAAACCTAGATATACTCTCCCTCTCTCTAAGACTCACCTTTAGACCTCAAATACACCCTCACCCTTTGATCTTTATACCTTTGTCCTTTAGAGAAAAGATAGAGTTTGTCGAGGGCTTTGTTCTAATCTGAAAAGTTCGTATTTTCGTCGACGTTGAATTTTGAGAACTTGGGGCTTTCTCCTCTTCTAGAGTGCAGGTAGGGATTTTCTTAACGACGTGCATGTTGTTTAGCTTCGTTATATGTTATTTTTGTTAGTTATGGGTTTTCAAAAAAATAGATTTGGATATATATTTATTAATGCACATATTTGTATATATGTCATTTTGTCATGACCCACGCTCGCCCCCATGGATTAGGATCATAATTTGCCAGTACTCGTGAGATTACCTACGGTCTCTGTCGTAAAACAAGTCATAGTTAATAATAGGGGGGGGGGGGCAAATTGCGGAAGCAGAACTTGCAAAAGTTATCGTATGAGTTGTGCATACATGATTTAACAAAAATTGTTCTTATTTATGCAATAACACACCATACAAACATCCAAAGTATGAATATACTTATATACAGGATTATTCCAAATTCAGTCTTAACAAAACCAAGGTTATACACAAAGTTGGTCGCATATGACCACAAAAAGAAACAAAAGAAAATAAATTAAACGTAAGGCCTCTTGTGTGAGGCGACCTTGGTTGACTTCTCAAAATTCAGTTCCCTCACATGCCATTGGGACTGGGGCTGGACATCCCGCTGCTCGCCTACATACATATAAATAAAGAATAAGCTAACGCCCAGTGAATAATATAAGAGTAAAGGGGTTCATGAATGGGATTCATTAAGTAAATCATACTTATAATTAAACATTTGAAATATTCTCCTCATTCATGGCAAATTTATAGATCATAACAAAGCAAAACGACCTCGGGTCCAATATATCATATCCATGTACAAAACGACCTCAAGTCCATTATGTGCAAAACAACCTTGGGTCCAATTCATAAACAAAACGATCTTAGGTCCAACATTTCATATTCACATTTGCCTTCGTATTCAAAACAACATTTGGTCCATCATATGCAAAACAACATTGGGTCCAATCAATTCCTTATTCAAAATGACCTTTGGTCCATTTAATAATCATATAAAACGGCCTTAGGCCCAATCCGTATCCTTGTCAAATATACCAAATGGCCTTGGGCCCATTTCATATTCATACATCAATCACTTTACATTTTCCATTGCGAATCAAACGGATAAAATACTTATTCATAGTACCAATTCGGAAGTTTAGAAACTTACTACATAGTTAACATTTAGAAAATATCATATATACCAAAAAATATCTTACTAAGATATTACTCACTGTGTTCCGGTGCTTGATTCGTCGTTGCACTTGACCATATATAATTTACAATACAATGGTTCATAATACAATTCAACCCATTCTTTAGTTTGCTTAATTCTCATAGGCCTCTTTCGTGTCCTTTAATTCATTTAGGATGCTCAATGTGTGCCTACGAATGCTTAGAAATGAAACAGACTGGAAATTGGAACATCAAACAACTTTTCAAAAGTTCCTAAAACAGGGCACTCCGTTTGAGCGCAACTTCCTTCGCTCGAGCGATCTAGAAAGCTTTGCGAAAGTACTAGTTGCTTGAATTTTAGGCTCGAGCGCAAGAACTGGTCGCTCGAGCCAAGAGCAGTTCAAAATAGGGTTCGCTTGAGCGCAACTTTTCCTGCTCGAGCCACTGTGCAATTGTCTGTAAAACTACTGGGAGCTTGTATTTTATGCTCGAGCTACAATTTCTTTGCTCGAGCTACCTGCACAAATTCTGGGTTTTCCAGAATGTTGCTTGAGGTTCAAAATATGTTTTTAATGGTACAACTCACATATTATGGCCTATATTTGAGTCATACAACCACTAAGATGATCATATGAGTCAATCTACAAGATTGAAGTTCAAATTATCATGAATTCATCATGCAAGTCCCAAACCATTACAAATTCTTCTTGATAACTTCAAAACTCATGCAATCAAGCTTCACAACTTCATGAATTATGCATGCATGTGAAATATAATATCCAATTCCATCTCAAATGGTACAAATGATGCTCAAATTCATGAGACTCAACAAAATTATGCATACATGTGAGTTTTGACACAAAATTCTTCATGTTAAGGTTGTATCTAATATTTATTTTCCAATTCTTCTTGAATACACATTATTACGGGCTTAAACTCATGAATTAGAGTTCAAATACTCACTTGGAGCCTTCAATCCTTCCAACTCTAGCAAATTCTTGAGCCTAGCTTCCCAAATCTTCAATCTCTAAGTCAATTCTACAAGAATTTAGTCCCTCTCTCTCTAAATCAAGTGTTTTCCCTCTCTAAAGTGTATAAACTCAGCCAAGAGATGAAAATGAGCTCAATATCTTGAGCCTAAGCACTAACTATACACATATATAGTGGTGATTAGCTTAATCTAATCATACTTGCCTAGAGTTAATCAATTGCACTTATTTTAATCAATTTAATCTAATTATTTTGATCCGAATCAGTTTTTAATTAAATTTCGCGGTAGACTGTAAAAATTATGCTAATCACAATGGTACAGTTAATTATGATTTCAGTCACCTCTACGACCCTAAATTTCCAGTTTATACTAGAATACTAAACAGATTTTCCTACGATGGACAGATATGAATTCAAAAATACACATAGTCACATAATTAGCATCTAAATTCACATCAAGCACAAATCACAAGTATACTTAACGATTAACAGTATATCACAGAACGGGGTTATCACATTCTTCCCCCCTTTAGGAAGTTTGGTCCTCCAAACTTATGTTACCTTCCATCGAAAACAAATGTGGATAGTGTTGTCGCATCTCTTCGTCTTTCTCCCACATGGCATCCCTTCCATAATGTTATTTCTACTCTACTTTCACCATCATAATGGATTTGTTCCTCAGTTGCTTTACTTGTTAGTCAATGATTTGTTCTGGCCATTCCTTCTACTCCATATTTTTGTCAAGGGCTATTCGGTGATAATCAATTACGTGGAATGGATCTCGCAAATAGCCCATCTACATTGATATGTGGAATATGTTGTGCATTTGTTCCATTCTTGGTGGTAGAGCAACTCTATAAACAACAGGACCAAATCTTTTCAAAATTTGAAACAGCCCAGTGTAACGGGGTGACAATTTACCCTTGTTACCGAACCTCAATTGGCCTTTCATTGGATTTATACAAACTTACACATGATCACCAATCTCATATTCAAGAGGCCTTTTTCTAACATCCACATAACTCTTTTGCCGACTCTATGCTTCTTGAGTCTTTGTTAGATAATTTTAATCTTTTCGGTGGTAGTTTGTACGATTTGGAGCCCAAGCAAAACTCTATCCCCGACTTCTGTTCAACAAACCATTGACCTACATTTTCTGCCATATAAAGCTTCATATGGCGCCATGCCGATGTTGGAGTGGAAGCTGTTATTATATGCAAACTCTGCCAACGCTAAATAATCTTCCAAACTCCCCTGAAAATCTAAGGCACACATTTGAAGCATATCTTCTAGCGTTTGTATAGTCCGTTCTGACTGTCCATCAGTTTGTGGATGGAATGCAGTATTGAATCTGAGTTTTTGTCCACATTGCTGCTTGAAGGCTTTTCCAAAATCTAGATACAAATTTTGAATCTTTATCTGACACAATAGATGCCGATGCTCCATGTAAACGGACAATTTCATCAACATATTAAGAGGCAAGTCTATAAGCAGCATAAGAAGTCTTTACAAGAAGAAAATGCATAGATTTAGTCAGTCTATCAGCTATAACCTAGATAGAATTCATACATTTCGGGGTTCGAGGTAGTCCGACAATAAAATCCAAGGTTATATGCTCCCATTTCCATTCTGAAATAGAGAGAGGTTGAAGTAGACCTACCGGTTTTTGATGCTCAACCTTAACTTGTTGACATTGAAGGCACTTGGACACATAGTTTGCAATTTAGAGCTTTATATTAGGCCACCAATAGCATTGTTTCTAATCTCGGTACATCTTGTTGTTTCCCGAGTGCATTGCAAACATTGACTTATGAGCTTCATCCAGAATTTTCTTCTTTAACTCAGGAATGTTCGACACACACATTCTATCTTGAAATTTCAACACTTCATTTTCAATACTATATCCCGATTTTGGATTCATTTTAATTTCGTCAATTATCTTCTTGAAGAATTCGTCTTCTCTTTGCCTCTACTTGATTTCATCAATAATTGCCGGTTGGGCTGCAATAGTGGTTATCAACCCATTTTGTTCATGTAATACCACTTTAACATCAGAATTCTTAAAGTCATGCAGGATTTCCTTCTGTTCAGTGAGTAGACAAGTCAAGTTCCCTATTGGTTTTCTGCTCAAGGTATCAGCAACTGTATTGGCCTTTCCTGGGTAATACAGAATTTGGAGATCATAGTCTTTTATCAATTCGAGCTATCTTCTCTGTCGCATGTTCAACTTTTTTTGGGTGAAGAAGTATTTCAGGCTCTTATGATCAGTATAAACCTCGAATTTTGCCCCATACAAGTAATGCCAGCAAATTTTTAAAGCGAACACAACTGTGGCCAATTCTAGGTGCGTCGGGTAGTTCTTTTCATGCAATCTTAACTATTTGGAGGCATAGGCAATTACTCACCCATTCTGCATTAACACACAACCTAGACCCTTGTAAAATGCATCACTATAAATCATAAAGTTTTCCATACCTGTGGGCAATGTCAACACTAGTGCAGTAGTCAATCTTATTTTCAGTTCTTGGAAGACAGATTCTCTTTCGTCATTCGACTCAAATGGTTGTCCTTTGCATGTAAGTTGGGTAAGAGGCACTGCTATTTTTGAAAAATCTTTCACAAACCTTCTGTAGTACCCAACTAAACCCATGAAATTGCAGACTTCCGTTACATTCGTTGGTGTAGGCCAGTTCACAAATGCCTCTATCTTCTGTGGGTCTACTAAAATCCCCTCTCTTTTGATGATGTGCCCTAAGAAAACAATCTTATCCAACCAAAATTCATATTTCTTTAGTTTAGCAAATAATTTCTTTTCTCTAAGTGTTTGTAAAACAATCCTCAAATGTTGTTCATGATCCATACTATTTTTCGAATAAATCAAAATATCATCAATGAGAAAACCACAACAAATTCATCAAGGTAAGTTTTTAAAATCCAGTTCATAAGGTCCATAAATGTTATAGGTGCATTAGTCATTCCAAATGGCATAATAAGAAATTCATAGTGACCATACCTTGTTCTGAATGCGGTTTTCTCAACATCTTCTGCCTTCACCTTCAACTATTGGTACTCAGATCTCAAATCAATTTTTGAAAATACTTGTCAACCTTGTAACTGATCAAATAAATCATCAATTCGGGGCAATGGATATTTTTTTTTTTGATTGTTACCTTGTTCAGTTCCTGGTAGTCAATGCACAAATGTAAAGTCCCGTATTTCTTCTTTACAAATAACGCCAGTGTACCCCATGGCGAAGTACATGATCGAATAAACCTTTTTCAAGCAAGTCTTGCAACTGTTCTTTCCATTCTTTCATTTCAACAATAGACATTCTATAGGGGGGTTTTGAAATAGGCTAGGTGCTTGGGACAACATCAACAGTAAACTCTATTTCTCTATCAACCAATTCCCCCTGGCAGTTCATCGGGAAATACATCCGAGAATTCTTTAACAACAAGAATACTATCCATTTCAACAGCCACAGATTGTTCAGTCAAAATACTACATACATAACCCTAACACCCTTTCCTAAGTAGTTTACATGTTTTCATTGCTGAGATCAGATAAGGTGGAGACACTACTCCATTACCCACAAATTCAAATTCAATATGTCCTAGCGGTCTAAACACAACTCGTTTTGTTACACAATCGATAGTGGCATAGTATTTAGACAACCAATCCATACCCAGAATTACATCAAAGTGCCTAATGTCCAAGGGTAACAAATCCACATACAAGGTACCACTGCCAATTTGCATATCACAAACACGATACACAGATGTACATAATACAGATTCTCCAAATGGAGCAGATACACATAACAAATATGGCAATGATTCTAGGGGTCTAGTCAATTTAGATGCAAATATAGTAGACACGAAGGAATTTGTTGAGCCGGAATCAATTAACACGAAAGCATCTTGATTGCATATAAAAATAATACCTAAGACAACAACTTCAGTATTTCGTGTGTCTCTTGGGACAAGTGCAAAAACTTTCCCTTGTCTCATTGTGTCTCTGGTAGCAGCAGGCCTCATAGTATTACCCGATTTTGGAATGGATCTAATCGAACTAGCAGCTAGTTTCCTACTTCTTTCTTGCTCAATTTGAGTGCAATCCCTTGCCATATGTCCCATTTCACCATATTTATAGCAAGCCCTGGAAATACAGTAACAAACCCCGTGATGCTTCTTACCACGTTAAGTACATGTTGGTGTCATATCTCTAGTAGAGCCTAAAGTGCTTGAGGATCCCGTATTTTTCTTTTTTGACAATCTCTTCCTTAAGAAAAAGCCCTGCCTCTTAGCTTTCTAGTCAACTCATGGTTTACTCTGATTGGTCATGTTAGTTTCTGACGTCAATGTTTGATTTAACACGTCAACATAAGTGGGCAGTTTCAACACGTTCACCCTTTCTAAAATGTCATTGCGAAGACCTCTCTTAAACTTCCTTGCCTTTTTATATTCGGTGTTGACCATGTGTGGAGCAAACCTAGCCAATTCAGTGAACTTGGCCTCATACTCAGCTACAGTCACATTGCCTTACTTTAGTCCTTCGAATTCAGACACCTTTCTATCGCGAACAAATTGCTGAAAATATTTATCATAAAAGAGTGCAAGAAACCGTGTCCAGCCTATACCCTTGTTATCATATCGAATTAGCATCCACCACCTTCTTGCTTCATCCCCCAGTGTAAAGTTGGCCAATTGTACCTTCTGCGTTTCAAGGCATGGAAATACTTCAAACAACTTTTCAACACCAATGACCCAAGCTTCGACCTTCAATGGGTCCACACCCCCATGAAATAGTGGTGGCTTCATTTTCTTGAATTCTTTGGTGAGAGCAATTGTTCGCTCATCATTTTGTAAATCTTGTACAAGTTGTATCGGAGGTGGGAGTGACGGTTGTTGCCACTGTTGTTGTTTCCTCAGTGTTTCTACCATGTCTTGCATCATTCTCTCCATGCGGTCTAGCCGAGCAATGGAGGATTCTTTTAGCTCATCGGCTCTTATTCTCACCATTATCTAATGAGACTTGCATTATAATTCATATAGGAGTATACACAATATTCATGTACAGAAAGAGCATATAAATACAATTAGGCAACAATTATATATCATGTAGTTGCATATTTTAAATCACTTTAGCACAATCTCGATGCATTCAAGCATATATTTATTAGATGAATGCAACTTAGATCATTTCTAGACACTGTATTACTCATTTGGACAAGTGTGTGAGTTATTACTCGTGCTCCAATACTACTCTGTCATGACCCACACCCGCCCTTATAGATTAGGATCACAATCGGCCAGTAATTGTGAGATTACCTACAGCCTCTGACAAAAAACAAGCCATAGTTAATAATAGGGGGGCCAAATTGCGGAAGCTGAACTTTCAAAAATTGTCCAATGGGCTGTGCATACATGGTTTAACAAAAACTCTTCCCATTCATGCAATAACTCATACCATACAAACATCCAAAGTATGAATATACTTATATCCAGGATTATTCCAAATTCAGTCTTAACAAAACCAAGGTTATACACAAACTTGGTCACATATGACCACAAAAAGAAACAAAAGAAAATAAATCAAAAAGTAAGGCCTCTTGCGTAAGGCAACCTTGGTTAACTTCTCAAAACTCGGTTCCCTCACATGTCACTGGGACTGAGACTGGACATCCCGCTGCTTGCCTACATACATATAAATAAAGAGTGAGCTAACGTTTAGTGAATAATACTAGAGTAAAGGGGTTCATGAATGAGATTCATTAAGTAAATTATAATTGTAATTAAACATTTGAAATCTTCTCCTCATTCATGTCAGATTTATAGATCATAACAAAGCAAAACGACCTCGGGTCTAGTATATCATATCCATGTACAAAATGACCTCGGATCCATTATGTGCAAAACGACCATGGGTCCAATTCATATACAAAACGACCTTTGGTCCATTATATACAAAATGACCTTGGGTCCAACATTTCATATTCATATTTGCTTTCGTATTCTAAACAATCTTTGGTCCATCATAGGCAAAATGACCTTGGGTCCAATCAATTCCTTATTCAAAATGACCTTTGGTCCATTTAACAATCATACAAAATGGCCTTAGGCCCAATCCATATCCTTGTCAAATATAACGAACGGCCTTGGGCCTATTTCATACTCATAAATCAATCGCTTTACATGTTCCATTACGAATCAAATGGATAAAATACTTATTCATAATACCAATTTGGAAGTTTAGAAACTTACCACATAGTTAACATTTAGAAAAGATCATATACACCAAAAAAATATCTTTACTAAGATATTACTCATTATGTTCCGGTGCTTGATTTGTCCTTGCACTTGACCCTACATAATTCACAATACATTGGGTCATAATACAATTCAATACGTTCTTTAGTTTGCTCAATTCTTTTAGGCTTCTTTCGTGTCCTTTAATTCATTTAGGATGCTCAATGTGTGCCCACGAATGCTCAGAAATGAAAGAGAATGGAAATTAGAACATCAAACAACTTTTCAAAAGTTCCTAAAATAGGGCACTCCGCTCAAGCGCAATTTCCTTCACTCGAGCAACCTGTAAGCCCTGCAAAAGTACTGGTTGCTTGAATTTAAGCCACCAGCTTCTTTGTATTAAGTTATAACTCATTTGTTGTAACCGGGCAAGACCCTAAGAATTTGTAACCTTTAAGACATTAACCGGTAATTTTTAGTTTTATTCATTATGGACAAAATTCATGTTGTAAAACTAAAAGAATGTACTAAGGCATATGTTGGAAACGATATTGCATAATCGTATTGTTGTTGTATTCCGCATGTTAGCAACATTATAATGGAGTAGAATGCCTATTTATTTTGGGGCGTTACAATGGTATAATGCCCTTAGGCTTGCATTGAATAACCATAGATAGAAATAAAGAAATTGACCCTTATACATCACATGGCACTCAGCCAACAAATAGAAAGCCCATGTGGCCAAACATAACAAAAGACTTCAAGTCTCAAACAATCTTCCAGCTGTGTACCTAAAAAATTTGTTAATACATGAGATGAGCACTAAGCCCAATAGAGATACCAATGATCCTAACAAATCACAGCATATAGCTAGAAATGATCATGCATGCACCACAATAGACCATATAAGTAATGTGACAATTAATATCCAAAACTATACTCGTATAAATATGTTTTTCCTAAAATGTTTCTCTTGACACAACACAGTTGTAGACACCCCATTTTTGACCGACCTTAAGATTCAGACGTCATCAATTGAGCGCTCGGTGATTGTGCATGTTGTGCTCGTTTCGAGTTTTCGGAGTTTTCGGCTGAGTGCCTTGCCTCCGGGCCTCTGAACTCTTTGTCTTTGGCTCGGTTTGTGCACCAAGCCTTGTTTCTCTTCCCTGGAGGGAGGGAGAGGTCTTGTAGACCACCTTTTTGTTGTCATAGATCGCTTTTTGTGGTCGTAGACCACTTTTCCTGCTTGGAGACTAGTTTCCGATTTTCAGAATCTTCGGCCGCGCGCCTTGTCTCGGGACTGCTCAACGTTCGCCGTTTGGCTTGGTTTTCGGACCATGCCTTGTTGCCTTGCCCTAGAGGGCCACTGTGGTCTTGGAGACCACTTTTGTGGTCGTAGACCACTTTTGGTGCCGGTAGACTAATTTTCGAGGCTTCCGGCTGCGCGCCTTGCCTCCCGAACTTTCGTCTTGCATCCTTTTTGGTTTGTTTTTGGTACAAACCTTGTTTTCCCTGTTTAGAAGGTGGTATAAGGGTGGGAGACCAATTCTTCCCCTTGGAGGCCACTTTCCTTCCTACAAGCCAGTTTTCTGGTCGGGCAACTGGTTTTCTTGGTCTTTGGGCCACCTTTTCTGGTCGGCCACCACACCACCACCTTATTTTCATGTGCAGACCTCTCCTCCCCCTGGCTGACCAATTTGCTTTTTGGGAGATCACTTGTGGTGGTCGGTCAACCACTACAAGTAGCTAGCCGACCACTTCAAGTGGTCGGCAACTTTCCAGCTCATTCCTGGAGATATTTTCTAGCCAGCTATTACAGCTGGAGGGCACATAAACCATCCCCCATACACATGTATGGAGGGATGGCTTTAGGCCTTAAGCTTGCTTAACAAGCTTGAACTTTGGTTCTCCATAAAAGAGAACCTCCCCTCTCCTTCTCCAGGTTCGGAAAATTATGCTTGAGCTATACATACACCTTTGTCTCTATAATTCTCCATCATCTTCATATTTGCGCTTGAAAGTGTCATTTTATCACACTTTTGCACACAAACACATAGTGAAACACCATCCTTTTGTTGCTGAGGCACTTTGAGGTTTGTTTTGGAGTTTTTGGACTGGTTTTAGCTCAAAGAGGTTGCTGGAGTTGTTGCCCTAGAGTGGTTCTACAAGGGTGAGTTACTAACCCTTAAAACCCTTGTTTTTTTTAAAGCTTTTGGACCTATTTTCATGCTTATTTAGGCCTAACTTTCTACTACAAAAAGTTCTGATTTTTAGTCTTTAGCATGTTTGTTTAAGGTCTCTTTTGTGTTGGGGGTGGTCTACCCCCACTTAGGCCTTGTTTTGAACCTTCCTTTTAAGCTATTGGGACCACCTCCTTTTGGCCTTCTCACCACTGAAACTCAGAGGAATTTCAGTGGTGGAAATGGTGTTTTAAGGTCCCAAATAGGAGAGGGTCATCCCCTTTCCTTGTGTCTTGTATGCTTGCTTCATTTGCCTCATGTTTGAGCATGTTTGTTAAGCTTGTGTTGGCCACATGTCAGCCTATTTTAGGCCTTATTTCAGCATGGCATACCACTGTTTTGACTTGGTTTTGTCACCTCATGCATGCCTTATACACTTGTAGTGTATTTCTCACAAACTAGTCTTGTATGCTTCATGAAGTAGCATGCCTTTCTAGCATGATTTGATTCTATTTCAGCATGTTCTTGGTGTTGTTTTGCCATGATATGCCTCTGTTAAGGTTTGGCTTGATGGCCCCTTGCATGCTCCATACACTTGTAGTGTAATTCCATGAACTAGCCTAATGTGTACCATGCTTTTGATCATCATTCTAGCATGATTTTGGCTTAACTCCAGCAAGATTTTGTCCATGTTTTAGCATTCTCTAGCTCTAATTTATGTTGTTTTGGTCATGCATACCATGATTTGTATAGCTATAGTGCATTCTAGCTTGTGAGCTTTGTGTATTGAGTCCACTAGCGTGCATTGCTTGGCCTATTTGAATGATTTGGCATCATTTGAAATGTGACTTCAGTGCATGTAGTGTGGTCATATACTCACATCTTTCACTTGTTCCATGCTTTGAAGGGTTGGTCCTTTATGCCTTAAACATGGGTCATTGTATATGCCTTCATGCCTAAGCTTGCGAGCTATCATTTCAATGTGTTTTTAGGGTTATTTTGCCATGATATAACTCAGATTTTTGTTGGCGAAGCGATCTCATGCTTGGTCTTATTAGGTGTAGTGTAATCCTCCATTTTGGCCTTGCCTATTCCATGCTTTATGCCCTCCATGTTAGCTTATTTTAACTTCCTTCCATACATGTTTTAGCATCATTTTGACATGCTCTAGGACTATTTTGGGTTGTATTTTCCATATGCTTCATGTATTGGATAGCTGTAGTACAATTGGCCTTGCTAGCCTTGTGTTTTGATGCCTCTTGCATGCTATCTTTAAGCTATTTGGAGGATTTGGCATCATTTAATACTTGATTTCAAAGCATGTAACATTGTCATATTCTCATGCACATCACTCTTTAATTGTGGTTCAAGGGTTGTGCATTGTTGCTTTGTTTATGACTTAGCTTGTATGCATGCATGCTTAGACATTTGAGATCCCGTCTCAGCATGTTTTGGTCTTTGTTTAGACCTAATTAAGCTCTGTCCATGTTTGGTTCATGCATTTGTGCCATGTATTGCATGCCTCCTTTGTAGTCCTCTTTGCTGGACTTATGCCTTAGGACCCTTGCATGCCTTGCTTGTGTTGTTTGAGTGGTTTGGCACCATTTCATACTTAATTTCAGAGCATTTGGTGTTGTCACACTTCCATGCTCGTCACTATTTTGGCATTTTTGAGAGTTGTGCCCGTGTGCCTAGTTAATGGGCCATTGTATGTGCATGCATTTCTCTTGCTTTCATGCCTTCATTTTAGCATTATGGCCACTAATTTGGGCATGACAGAGGTCTGTCCATTTTTGGTTTAAGTCCATTGAGCTTGTTTGTTTACATGTTGTTTGCATGCTTATGTTGCCTTGCATTGAGTATGCATGCCATTAGCATTGATAGGTTGCTTACGTTGCCTTACATTGAGTATGCATGTCCTTAGCATTGATAAGTTGCTCGTGTTCATTGCATTGAGTATGCCATGTTGTTCATTGCATTGAGTGTGCCATGTTGTTCATTGCATTGTGTATGCCATGTTCTTTGCATTTTGCATGCTTGTGTTGCATTGCATAATGTTAGCATGCTTGTCCCTTGCATGATTGTTTACATGCTAATGTTGCATTACATTGAGTTGCATGCATTGCATTGTATTTGGCATACTCGTGTTGCATTTTGTTTGGATTAGGTGTTAGTCCAAACACGAGAAACGAGGAGCGTTTTATACTTGAAGTGATGAAACGTGCCTCAATTCTCGGTCACCAACCCTCTTGATCAAGCATGATAGAGGTCAAGGCTTTATGTGTTTATTTGTGCATTCATTTACATTGATTCGTGCAATCTTGGCTTCTCGGCCATCATGCATTGAGATGCGCGATTGGTGGCCCCAGAGTCGAGAACCACACTCCCTTGAGATCATGAAATGATAGGGAGGGTGGTTGTGCACACATACATTGCAAATACATCGCCATGCCCCTTCTTGTTCTTTGTTGCAGCAAACTGGAAGTGTAGCAGCAAAACTGGTCGGCCGACCAGAAAAACTAGCTGGCCGACCACCTTTTCTGGTTTGCAGCAATGGTAAGTGGTCGACTGGTGGTCTACAACATCAACAACTGGTCGGCAGCATCCCTCGAGGTCTCCAAGGTGGAGTAGAACCTATCTGGAGCTTGGTGCAATGTTCTAAGAGCAATTGAAAACAGAGGCAAATTGGTGCATCGCGATGGATTTCCAAACGAGGCGACTGAGCATGCATGTGTTTCTCGCCCCGAGGCCCTTTTTATTTGCTTTATCTAGCTGCCATGCTTAGTTAGCTAATGCTTTAGTTTATGTACTTAATTAGTTAATGCGCTTAACTGATTAATTTGTGTTGTAATAACTAGTTAGTTAACTTGTTAGTTAATTAGCTTCGTTTTGTACTTAATTAGTTAGCTTGTTAGTTAATTAGTTGGCTTGTAATAATTAGTTTAATTAGCTTAAGATTAGCTAGTTAGCTCATTTTTCGGACCCTTCTGCGAGAGGGCGCATTGTTGTAACAAGCGTGCGTGTGTGTGATGCATGTCTTCTAACCTCCATTTCTTTCTCCTTTTTACTTAACCGCTTATGATGGTTAGTTTTAGGGTCATATTTCATTAGCATCCTTATGCTTCGGATGCGTGCACCCATTCATTCGTATTGCATGCACCGGGCTCGGCACATCATACTAACTGCATTGTATTTCAATACATTTACTTGAATACGTGTTCAATAGCATGTTATCAAGTTGCATTCACATGACATCTTAGAATAGCCGAGTTTATTTTAGTTGCACTTTTGCATGTGTTGCATTAGCCATCTTAACATGAACTACGATCATGCATGATTTCTAACTAGTTCTCTGTTTTGGCTCGAAGTACACTGTGAGTGTTTATGCTTTAACATCCTTGCATGTGGGTAAGTGACTACCATGTTAGCATGCTTGCCATGAGGCTAACTGCTTATGTGATTAACTGCTTGAATACCTGTGGGTGAAGGTTGGATTGTTTGAATTGGAACAATTCATCGAAATACGAGTTTTAAAGCCCACTTGAGGGTGGCAAAATTCACGGCTTTGCCTACTCGCGAGTAGCACCTCTAAACTGTTTTCAAACAAACGAACATGAAATGTTTTGTTCCAACTTAGGCGATCTAGTCTATACTTGTATGTTGTGCGCATCACATAGTAATTCTAGGTTAATAACCGGAATAAGAACCCATGTGTTTTGAAAAACAAAATATCATGTTAGTAAAGGCCGATCTTTGATTGGGCGAGCATGGGTGCTCATTGCATGACCTTCCCCTCTCATATCCAAGTTCCCGAGCTGAGGCAACTTTGGTGATGACGGACACGTGGCCTTAGGCATGAGTCAGGATTTCCTAAATTTCCCAAAATAAAACATTTAGGTGGCGTCTCTGTATCTGGCAAAGCAGTCCATGTTTGGCACTTCTTTATAAAAATCAGTTTTCCAAAACGATTTGCCGGATTTGGACACTTTGGTGATTTATCGGTCTCACATTGCACTTTGTGAGATTAGATTCAGAACCGTGACACGAGTCCAAACTTGTAGTAGCTAAGAACAAACAATTCGTGCCCTCGCGCGCGAAGCTGGGAGTTCTCGGGTGGTCTACAGTTTCTGGTGACTCTGATGGGGATTTAGAGAACTTGACTCGAACTCATGATATCTTGTTTTGACTACACTTATGTGTCTCTTTGCATTGCATTTGCATTGGCGCACCTAAGACACCGTGTTCGCCGTCTGCTATTCCTAAACGGTTTGCCGGAGGCCGCGTGCCATAAGGTTGACCGGTTACGGGCTCTGCCACGATGGGAACACAAACCTCGGTTGTTACCGAGGCACCCTTTTGACCATTCGACCTAGTTGCATATTAGAATCCCTAGTGACTATTCCAAGCTAGGACAGGTTGCTTATCCGATTGTAGGTTGTTTGAAACCGCTGGGTGCGTAGTGAAACCCTAGTCCTTGACGAAACTAGGACAGGGAAACCTTACCCCTCCGTAGGGGTGTTTTGGCTCTCATTTACTTATTATGTGCTTTTAGAGTGCGTCTCTACAGGAATGCATGTATCAGTTTGCAAGTCTGGGAATCAGGCCTGAGGGCACCAGTATTTGGGAATCAGTTTTACCTAAGGGTATCAGATCTGGGGTAGTGATTTGAGAACAGTGATCAGTGGTTGAGAACAGTTACTTCAGCTTGTGTTTGCCAACTGTGTGTTCTCTTTAATTTATTCAGCTCATAACATAGCACACTGCACTTTCTGGTTATTTGTTTCCTTATTATGCTTTATTTGTCTTTTTGTAAGGTAGTTTAGCACAATTGCATCCGACCAGACAGATATTCCCCAAGCACTCTGGGTTAAAGGTCGCAGACTTCATCGATTCGCGGATCTGATAGACGGACAACCAGTGTTCTATTCTTTACCCCCGGTTATTAGACAGAGGTCAGTTAGGCGCAGTGCATCAGTACAGCAGTTGCCAGATCAGTGGTCCTTGAGTAGTCGGGCTGAGATTTCAGTTTCTACCACAGGGATAGATATACTGGTTGTTCAGATAGATCAGTACATTATGGCAGGCATGGAAAAGATGATGCGTCAGCTCCAAGAAACTATGCAAGCCATGCAGGGGGATGGTGCCCACCAAGCAGAGTTGGTCGCGCGCCAAGCCGAGGTTGTGGCCCAACAAACAGAATTGATTACCAGACTTCAGCAGCAACAACCACAGCAAGCCGGAGCATCTACTTCGCACCCACCTCTTCCCTCACCTAGAGTTCTAATACTCAGGGAAACTGCAAACGTCCAGGAAAATACGGACGTCCCAACGGGGCCGGTTCCGCCCCCAATCCTACCTCAGCTGTCCAAAGCGCTGACCAATCTAGTGGATTCACCGTTTGAATTTGAGGTAGACCCAACGGCGTTAAAAGTGATCAAGCTAGAAAAGCTTTTCAAGAAGGCTCAAGGCGTGAAATCCATTCCGGATATAGAGGATGGATACACCGACTCAGCCATGACGCTGCCGGACTGGTTTAAAATGCCGCACATAGACCGTTTTGACGGTTCTGGAGATCCTATGGTACACCTGCGGCTGTTTTCGGATATCCTAAGGCCAATGGGCCTCTCCAGATTGCAGAAGCTTTCCCTCTTTGGTCGGACCTTATCGGGTGTAGCGGCTATTTGGTATGCAAAGCTGGAGGACTCTGTCAAGAGAAACTGGAAGGAGATGGCTGAGGCCTTTATAGCTCAATACTCCTACAACACGCAGATCGAGGTCACAACTCGTGATCTCGAGACAACCAGACAGGAGCCAAAGGAGAGCTTCTCCGATTTTGTGACCTGTTGGAGGGCCAAGGCCTCGATGATGACCATCAAACCGGTTGACAAAGATCAGATACGGATGGTTGTGCACAACCTCCAGCCCAAGCTCATGCAAAAGATGATCGTCCTACCCCTTCCCACCTTTGCAGACTTGCACGAGATTGGGGGGGTAGATCGAGGATGCCATGAAACAGGGTCTGATTGACCATGAGAGAGAGCAGCCCAAGAGGGCATTTAATCGCAGTACGAATGCAGGCACGAGTAGTGCTGCAGCTGCCAGAACTTCAGATGTAGGCATGGTCACCACCACCACTCCAAAAGCCCTTGCAGCTACACCATTTACCGGTGCATCCAGAAGTAGTTCACAAACAGCCAGATATGCACCTCGAGGCCGGAGAGCCTTTGCCCCATTATACATGTCTTTGTCCAAAGCGTTGCGGGTTTTGATCAAGAAAGGGCACTTAAAGCCCCTAGAGCAGCGGCCATTACCAGAAAAACTTCCTCCCTCCCATAACCTAGCAAAGTACTGTGCCTATCACCAACAACATGGTCACGAAACCGACCAGTGCTTTCGATTGTGTCATGAGATTCAGGATCTCATTGACAATAGGGTGATCGTGCCTCCAGAGAAATTGAATATCACCACCAACCCACTCCCACCACATAACCAAGCTCCACCTCCCAAACGCATCAACCTAATCCAAACCTTGGTCATTCCTTATGACCCGAGCATATATATCACCCCTTCCCACCTACCCAAGCCGGAGGTATTCATTCCAGACAGCACGGACTTGTGCATGTTGGATATCTCCCAAACCCAACCAGAACTAGTGGTGATGACTATCGAAAATAGAATTGGGTAGACTGTGGGGGTAGATGAGAATGATCAGTCAAAGCCTGAGGGGTCTGCGAGATTTGTGTACAACCTAAGCGGTTACATCACACTAACAGATCAGCCTAAGCCAAGGATGGAATTGCTAGTGAGGGAAGAGATCAGTGTAGTACGGGAGGATGAAACTAATCAGGGGCTAGATGACCTAGCGAAACTGGAAGAGGACATTGCCAACCTTCAGTTCTTCAACGAACAGGATCTGGGGGACGTGACTGTCAACTGGTTTGATTTGGAAGGGTCAGTAGAAGCTTCTGGGTGGCTCAGCGACGAGCCGGATGTTGTTGATCAGTCCCAGCCAGAACGGGGTCCGTCAGACACGAGGACATCAGCAGTGGCCGGAATGGTCGGGAATCAGGATGCATCACCGGAGAGCACCGGTGTTAATAATTTTGCTCAGAATACGGGCAGTTTGAGTAAGGAAGATTCTGAACAACAGGCTGCGCTGAAGCAGTTTGAACATGAAAAGATCGAAGATCTGGAAAGGGTTAGAAAGGCCAAAGCCCCTGCAGAGGTGGAATGTGCTATGCGCACAGAAGCAGTTGTAATGGAACCGGACAGGTGTCTGTCGGTTGCCGATGGCATGTGGTGGGAAGACGACGACTTTGTGTCTTGTCCACACCGACGAAGATTGGGGACAAAACCAACCGGATGATACCTGGTATGTGGGAGAGGTGGACCACATGACCAGAAGTGGGCGGTACTTCAAGCCCCAACACTTGGATCAACGAGAAGCATCCGGAAAAGACAAGGAAGTGGAGAGGCAGAAAGAAAAACTACTTGAAGAGGAGGCTGTACTGAAACAGCTCAAGAAGATCCAAGCAGACATCTCCATCTAGGGACTGCTAATGGCCTCAAGAGTTCATAGACAAGCTATTATTTCTGCCATGGACAGGGCCAAGCTATCAATCGCCACCACGCCTAAACAGTTGGTGGGGCTGGTCTTTCCGGGAGGAGCTTCCCCGACGTTAACCTTCACTGACAAGGAACTGCCACTTGAGGGCTCAAACCATAATAAACCTCTCTACGTCTCTGTGGAGTGTAGAGAAAAATGGGTACCGGTGGTTCTTGTTGACACAGGATCCGCTATCAATGTGTGCCCGTCGACGACGGCATATGCTATCGGGTTGAAGCTCACAGATTTTGTGCCAACTGCCCAGGTGATACGGGCATACGACAATACCAGCAGAGAGGTGATGGGGACTGTACAGAATCGGACTCAGGTTGGTCCAGGACAACAGGATATTGACTTTCATGTCTTGGATGTTCCCGCAACCTTCAATCTACTCCTAGGGCAGCCATGGCTGCACCAGGTGAAGGCGGTCTCTTCCACCCTGCATTAGATGCTTAAGTACCCCCACGAGAAGGGGGTGGCTATAGTTTTTGGAACTTCTTCAATCCATCCACCGCCAGAGGTTTCTACGCCAGTTCTGGAGATTGAGCATGGTGCGGAGGATGTGTTTTTGTCTGGCTTCACCTTAGCCGAGGCCCGGGTTGTACAGAATATCTTAGCTGTGGATGAGGGGTTATATGTCAGTGCATAGTTTGTCTACCTTATGAACAAGCTCCAGCACATCCCCGGGATGGGATTAGGGCGTAGTGGCCGGAAAGGCGTTGCAGCATCGGCCGAAGTACCGCATAACCCACACACCTTTGGTTTAGGTTATCTGCCTACCAAGGATGACTGGGTGAAGAAAGGAAAAGAGATGGCCGGAAGGGCTAGAGCAAAGCAAACCAAGAAACCTTATGAGTTGGTGCACCGGCCTATCCAGGGGACCCTGAATGGATGCTTCGTCCGAGAGGGGAAAGACTTCCCATTCTGTGGCTTTCCAGAGCCCTAGATAAATGCAGAGAGGCGGCACTTGCCGAGGTTCGAGATTTTCTTTGACTTGCAGTTGTCCGGGGATGATGTTGCCGAAGAGCAGACAGACCCACCAACTGAGGCTAAGCAGTGCAAGGAGAAGGATTCCGAGAGCACAGAGATTGAAATGGGGGTAACACTGGCTTGTCTACTCTCAAATCCTTAGATCGTACAGGAGTGCTTGGGGGATAACTTCTTGGTGTCCATGATCGGGAATGAAATGGCTACGAGCCCATCTTCAAACATTCTAGATGCATCCATCGCACCCTCCCCCGTCTGGCAATACGAGGAGGGCTTTTTATCAAGCATCACCGAGTCAGGTAGTGAGCTGGAATCTGATTCCACTGAGTCTATGGAGTCGGAATTAGGTTCCAGCTCGTCTGAGTCTGAGTCTGGTATTCTTGGGGGTGACAACCCGGATGCCACAGTCCTGTCTAGATTGTCTTTTTCTTTTTCCTTTGAGTCTGTTGTAACAGAGGAATCAGGCGATTTAGAAGTGATTAATGAGAATGGAATGGCTGTGGCTTTCGAGTACTTTTCTGTGCCCTTAATTTATTGCATTAATCAGGATTTTCAAAATTTTGATGAAAACGACGAGGAAGAAATTCCTCCGGTTTTGAAATATTTGCTTGATCAAGAGCAGGAGAGGTTTGTAAAACCCTTAGTTGATGAAATCACCCAAATTAATGTTAGTACTGAGAAGGACCCGCGGCTGGTCTAGATCGGGTCCACGTTGTCTTCAGAGGAGCGCAAGCGCTTAGTCGCTTTATTAAAAGATTTCAAAGATGTTTTCACGTGGTCCTATGAAGACATGCCTGGAATCGATCCTGAGATTGTACAGCACCAGATCCCTCTTGACCCAGAGGCCTGACCTGTTAAGCAGAAGCTCCGAAGGATCCGCCCGGACTGGGCTCTCAGGATCAAAGAAGAGGTCACCAAGCAAATTGACCCAGGGTTCCTGCTGGTATCCGAATACCCAACTTGGTTGGCTAATATAGTGCCGGTGCCGAAGAAAAATGACACAATTCAAGTATGTGTCGACTTTTTACTGCTGGGCATGCGTTGCTCTCGTTCATGGATGGGTTTTCAGGCTACAATCAGATATTGATGGCACCCGAAGACCGGGAGAAGACTGCTTTCACCACCCCGTGGGGAACCTATTGTTATAGGGTGATGCCGTTTGGGCTGAAGAATGCTGGAGCTACGTATCAATCAACGGGTTGCGACCATAATTTTGCACGACATGATCCATAAAGAGGTTGAGGTGTATGTGGATGACATGATTGTCAAGTCCAAGGAAAGAGAGGGCCACTACACCGCCTTGCAGAAATTCTTTCAAAGGATCAGAGAGTATCGGTTGCGGTTGAATGCTCAGAAATGTACGTTTGGTGTTACAGCAGGGAAAATGCTAGGGTTCTTGATCGCACAGAGAGGTATTGAGGTCGATCCTTCCAAAATCAAGGCCATCTTAGAAATGCCATCACCGAGGACTAAAAAGGAGGTGCGAGGGTTTCTGCGTAAAGTGCAATTCATAAGACGGTTTATTGCTAAATTAACCTTGACTTGTGAACCACTCTTTGGTCTTCTGAAGAAAGAAAAGAAGTTCCAATGGGACGGTCGATGCCAAGCTGCTTTTGAATAGATCAAGCAATATTTACAGAACCCACTTGTGTTGTCACCGCCTAAGCCGAGGAAACCGTTGATTTTGTATCTTTCAGTGACTGAAACTACAATGGGCTGCATGCTTGCACAGGAGTCTGAGGACAAAGTAGAGAAAGCTATCTACTACCTGAGCAAGAAAATGCTGGATTACGAGACCCGCTACACTCCACTGGAGAAGGCTTGTCTGGCCTTGGTATAGGCTACCAGGAAGCTGCGGCACTACCTGTTAGCTCACTCTGTAATACTGGTTTCGAGATTAGATCCCATCAAATATCTCTTTGAGAAACCAGCACTTACGGGTAGGCTAGCCCGTTGGTTGCTTCTGCTTTCCGAATTTGATCTGAAGTACATGACACGCAAGTCAGTGGAAGGGAGAGTGGTAGCGGAGTTCCTAGCCGATCACCCAGTTGAAGGGGATGAAGCAGTTGAGTATCTATTCCTAGACGAGGCCATTCTACATGTCAAAGAACAGACTTGGACGATGTACTTTGACGGAGCGTCAAACCAATATGGGTATGGGATAGGGGTGTTGCTGATAGCACCCAACAATTCCCGCATACCTTTAGCATGCAAACTCCAGTTCAGAGTATCGAACAATGAGGCAAAGTATGAGGCATGTATTGCTGGTTTAGAAGCCGCCCTAGAACTAGGGGCAAAACGGTTGGATGTCATCGAGGACTCGAACCTTGTTGTATCTCAAGCTAAAGGAGATTGGAAAGTTAAAGAAGAAAAGATGAAAATCTATCACCAGGCCTTGGACGTTCTGATTCCTCGGTTTGAGAAACTGAAATTCGCCCATTTGTTAAGAGAGAACACCAGGTTCACTGATTCATTAGCAACTCTATCTTCTATAATAGACATCTCTTTCGGAGTCCGGATGCGTCCGATCATCATCGAACAAAAATTCATGCCAGCCTACGAGCTAATTGCTGCCATAGATGAGGTACAAGATGAGAATCCCTAGTATTACGATGTTTGGAACTTCTTGGAAAAAGAAACATATCCACCAGGGGAAAATGCCAAAGATAAGAGGGCAATTCGAAGAATGGTTGCTCACTTCATCGTCTGCGGGGGTAAACTGTACAAAAGGGGTCATCTCGGGATGCATAAGTTGTGTGTTGATGCCGAAGAATCGAAGCGCCTAATGGAGGTCATCCATGGAGGAGAGTGCGGAGCGCACATGAACGAGGTGATGCTAGCCTGGAAGATCCTTACGCAGGGTTATTACTGGTCCACCATGGAGGAGGATTGTATTGGCTTTGTCCGGTGATGCCACAAATGTCAGATCCATGCAAACCATATGAGCATTCCACCGTCGAAGCTATACAACATGACTTCGCCATGGCCGTTTTCAGTCTGGGAATTGATGTAATTGGGGCTGTCACTCTGAAGGGGTCCAACGGGTATGAGTACATTCTGGTAGCGATAGATTACTTTACGAAGTGGGTTGAGGCCCAATCTTACGCGGTGTTGAAGGCATCGCATGTTGCTAAGTTCATCAGAAACAACATCATCTGTCGCTACGGGGTCCCGAATGAGATTATTTCGGATAATGGTTCCCACTTCAAGAATAAGGTGATTAACTTGTTGGAGAAGTACAACGTGGCTTTTCATAAGTCATCTACATATCGGCCGCAAAACAACGGAGCAGTTGACGCCGCCAACAAGAACATCAAGCACATTCTGCAGAAGATGGTGGAAACCTACAGGGACTGGCCAGATAAGCTGTCATTTGCTCTTTGGGCTACCGGACTTCAATTCGAACTTCTACTGAGGCAACTCCGTATTCCTTGGTTTATGGGATGGAGGCTATTCTGCCTATCAAAGTTGAGGTTCCGTCATTACGGGTATTGGCTGAGTGTCAGATAGCTGAGGCAGATTGGCAGCAAAGCAGGTTCGAAGAACTCATGTTGTTTGATGAAAGAAGGCTGAAAGCACTGTATCACGTCCAGGGTTATCAACGAAGAATTTCCAGGGCTTTCAACAAGAAGGTTAAGTCCAGGAATTTGAAAGAAGGGGATCTAGTGCTCAAAGACAACCGAGCTCTCGTTCACGACCCTAGGGGCAAGTTCAGACCCAATTGGATTGGCCCTTATGTCATCAAGTCTATCTGGTCGGGCGGAGCTGTCGTTTTGATGGAGCTAGATGGCCTAGAGTTCTCCCAACCGATCAACATGGACAAGTTGAAGAAATACTGTCCCTAAGTGGCTCGCTAGGCCGAAAACCTGAAAGGCCGACCTAGGCAAAAGTTAGAGCATGAAAAATTTGAAATTATAAAAACTGAGCTCGCAAGGTTGAAAACCCAGAAAGCGCGACCTTGGCAAAAGTTAGAGTGCAAAAGGAGAGTGTTAATACACGAGTGAACCCGAGCTGAACTACGTAAGGCTTGGTTCCCATCTTTGGGATACGTAGGAAACTTCATTCTGAAGTCCAGCCATAAACACTTCCAAATCAACTTTGTCCATCTGATTAGGTTGGTCATCTTTGTCTATTCTGCATTCAAGAGCTCAGTTGTGATCTCCAGTTCAGTGCTATTCAGACTAGGGGCAACTTTCCAGTTGATGGGATCCAGGGTTGTACATCTCAGTGATAGATCTCAGGTGTGTCCAGTTTTGATCCATATTGAAAATGGTTTTGAAAAGTTTTAATAAAAGTTGTTTTTGCTCAAATTAATCTTTTTATGACTTAGACCATTTTTGGACCAAACGGAAAATTTTTCGTACCCACAACGTTCAATTACATTGATTTCAGTACAGAGTTCTCCTACTCTTGAATACAAATTGAAGTTGTTTTTTATTACATTCATAACGAAAATGTGAAAGTACTGATAAAGCAATAAATTCGGGGCATGGATAAATCAGGAGTTCCTGTGCCCCCTCCCAGAGCTGGTCGAAGCCTCTGATATCAAAATAGGCCCAACCTATGCCTCTTCATCAAGCCAAGCTACGCACTCATCAGAGAAGGTGCAACTGAAAGTAGGAGCGGGGGCCAGAAGCTCTCTAGTCCTCCATGCTGTGGCATACCGAGCTAGCTGTGTGCCTCGGACTGGAAATGCAGCAGGGTACTCTATCCCTTCTTCCGGGCAAGTCTGATCATGTCCGAACTGGCACCGGAATCGGAACGGGAAGTAAAAGACACAGTGTGTCAGGCCGATCAGCTGAAGCCCGGGTTGCCGAGACATGCTGTAACTCATCCCCGACAGATTGAGCCAAGGACAGCGCCAAGCAATACTGGTAGCGGATAGACTGCACATCCATTCATACCACCATCCCTCATCAGGGGCATCGACTAGACGTCGCCAGAAGAAATAGCCGTGAGCTGAATATGCTGGCCATGAGTCCACAACCTTCAACTTGTCCATCAACCATATCTGGAGAGGGATAAAAAATGAGAGATTAAAGAATAGAGAGGTGTACATGGAGAGAAAAGTGAGAAAAAGGGTTTTAAGAGAAAAAATCGAGCCTGAGGGCCGAGTGATGTGAGAAATATATGTGAGATAGGGTGGGAAACATTACCTACAGCAGTAGTGGACTCCCCGCGAATCTATTCGTCTCCTAGCGATGGAAAGCATCCAAACCCATCAATGTCTCAGCTAGTGTCATGGCGATACAGCTCTTGCCCTCTTTTAAGCCTTCGGCAACTTTGATCAAACGGATGCTAGACCCTCTAGAGCCTGAGGCAAGCAAGAAATGAGACAGCATGAACAAGCAAAGCGCATGTCACCGAAAACCCTGCCAGTGATGATCGCCGCGGTCACCGGCATCAGAAAACCAATGAACCAAGCTGGGGATGTCCAGTGCTCCATCACGGATCAAAGACCGAGCGTCATGCATAGTGAGTCCACACATCCGCCCTAAGGCTTGGATGTGGCCAAATCGGAATTGTGGCAAGATCTCTTCCTTGCGTTTGGACTCCATCAAAGCTTGGAAGTCTTCGAAAGTGGGACATATCTCTTGTCTGCCAAAGCTAAAGACGTGTGTTACCGGATTCCAAAACCTTGCCGCAGCATGAAAAAACGAAAGACACAGCGGAGTGCGACTCAACATGAATAGTGCATTTATGCCGAAGCCCCGAAAATTCACCTTTTCCGAGGCATCCAAGGTAGCAATCCAATTTGTGAGATTTTGGACAAGAAATGCCTCCATTTTGGTGCAAAACTGAGTTAGAATGAGGGAACCACCAAGCTGGAACCTTTATGGAGGATAAGGCACTGTTTAGAGGACATGTGGCAAGAACCTGGAGGTCCCTAGCATAACTGGTCGGCCAGCCAATTTTTCTGGTTGGCCAGCTAGTTTTTCTGGTCGGCCAGCTACTTTTTTGGTTTGCAGACCAAAAAACTGGTCGGCAAGCTCCTATGGTGGTCGGCCATGAGCAAAAAGGTGGTCTGCAGCTTTTTCTTGTCTCCAGAAGAGAGTCCCTAACCTTCCTATGTGCTGAGAGTGCGAAAGGTCTGAGTTTACCTCTGTTTTGGATACGTTTTGTCGCTTTGTTTGTCCAATGTGCATTTGCTTATCGAGTTGTTACTCTTTGGTTATCGAGTTGTTGCTTTTCATTTATCGAGTTGTTGCTCTTTGTTTATCGAGTTGTTGCTCTCTGCTTATCGAGTTGTTGCTCATTGTTTATCGAGTTGTTAATTCGTTTAACAAATTGTTTTTGTTTTAAGTCGTTTTGTTTGTTGCGTTGGTTCACTACCTGACTTGGCAATACATGATGTTCAATTTCCATTCAATCTCATTTTTGTGCAAAATGATACGATGCGATGCTTAGAATACAAATACAACACTTTTTGAACAAAAACTCATTTTCATTCCATCATGTTTCCTTTTTACAACATTTTGCAACAGGGTACAAGTTTTTAAGAAAATAAAACTGCCTAAGCTGTACAATGTGCTACAACTACATGTAAAAAGAAAAACAAAGCAGGAATATCTACATCAGTTGTATCGAACTCAAGACCGAGAGGCCCTCTTCGCCCCCTGCGACGGAGCAGCCTCTGCACCACCGCCGCCGGCACCACCATCTGAATCGAACCCGCCATCCTCAGAATCCTCCTTGGCGTCACCTCCACCCTCAGAACCGGAACCAGAGTCATCATCCCTGACTATGGATGTGCTGACTCCTCCTCCTCGCTGGACTCCTCGTCATGTCTGACAGGTGCTCTGCGCCTCCCTCTACTGCGCGTCGAGGTCCCTCTCCCAGCTGATCGAAAAGGCCTGGATGGCCCGGCCTGCAGTGGTGCGACCTGAAAAGGCAGTTTTGAATACATCAGCTAGAGTGTGTGTATGCAGATATAGAATGTGAATGTGATGTGTCAGATGTGCTCTACACATGTAGCGAATCAATATGGTGAAATGTTTAGTTTCCATATGTCATAAGAAGTATGATAAATACAAGGAAATTGAAAAGTACCGGAATGCCAGAGGCGTACAGCAGCATCTCCCTCCGCAGGACCATGCTCTCGAGTGAGGCCACCACTCTGAGCAACCCCTCCGTATACTCTCTGGGAGGCTGTAGATGCAAGTTCAAGTCATCAGTGAATGAATGAATGTCTAAATATCAGAGTGATAAATGAAAACTGTGGAGCATACCGGTGGTGAGTCAAGGTCACTAATGTATCGATGATCGGGCAATGGAGGCTCTAGTGGAATCGGGTAAGATGTCCCATACTACCAGCTCGTCAGCTCGGTCGGAAGATCTAGCCACCCAGCATACTGGCAAGTCGAGGGCATCCCTCTAGCCCTACCCCTCGATGTACTAGCCCTGCTAGTGGAAGGGATGTCTGCAGCTCGAGCGCGACTCAACGACGGCATATCGGCAGCCCTCCTCGTAGGAGTACGGACACTTGTCAGTGGAGACATCAAGTATGTATGGTGGTATGTCGCATACTCCTCCTCCTCCAGGAAAAGAACTGCGTCGGCACCCTGCATAAGGTCGTCAACCTCCTGGGGAGTGAGGCTCTCTGTAGAACACATGTCCAGTGGAGGCGGTGAGGGGATCTCCAGAGCAGGATTGCCCATCGTCTGACGCATGAAGCGATCCCCAAGAAACCAAGCTCTGCCAGCTGATCCCTCAAACAAAACCCTGTATTGGGAGGCACCCCATGCCCCGGCGAACTGGAACCGAGAATACCCGGGCATCGCCAGCCAAGGCTGCCAGGTGATCTGCAGATAACAAATGCATAAACTGATTAGTTGTCATAAATATGCAAGATAAATCAAAGCTGAAAGCATGAAGAACTGAGAGTTCTGGATTACTTCCGTCGCCCGCACGGTGTCGAAGTACTGCCGGAGATATGGCAATGTCTCCCGAGGCCTAGACCAGTACCGACCATCAAATCTGTGTGAATATGGTACACTTAGTGGTGCCTCGACCTCCGACTCGGGAGCAAGCGTCGGGAAGTATGCGTAAACCCACAGCTGTGAAAGGCAAGACAGTGGCTGTCAGAATACAGAATCTACAGAGAATACAGAATGCTGAGTGTAGGATGCGAATACAGAATGTATAGAAAATGCAGAATGCTGAGTGTAGGATGCGAATACAGAATGTACAGAGAATGCAGAATGCTGAGTGCAGGATTCGAATACAAAATGTATAGAAAATGCAGAATGCTAAGTGCAGGATGCAAATACAAAATGTACAGCGAATGCGGAATTCTGAGTGTAGAATGCAGAGTACAGAATGTAATGTGTGCAATGTGTGGGGTGAGCAGTGTACAGATAATGAAAAGCAGAAATGAAAATCAAGATGGCAGAACGTACCTCCCAGGCTCTCTAGTAGCCACCTACTATGGTCCCCCCCTCTCGGGAGGTCGCGCTCATGTAGCAGTAAAGGGTAGTGAGGCCAGCGCCGTCCCAATCAAAGTGCTGGACCTGTGATAGGTCAACCAGAGCACTCAGCAGATATAACCCAACTGTGTTCCCCTTGTCGGAGAGCAGAGTGGTCCTGAGAAGGAACATCAAAAATCCCTGGGCATACTGCGGTATGGCCTCAAAAGTCTCGGGCGTAGTCCTCATGTATTGCTCAGCGAACCAGGTGTACCTGACCCTGCCTGATGATCTGTCGATTAGCGGATAGGCTCCCAGCAGATACGTCCAAGCCGCCTCCCACTTGCCCATATCGGTATCATATGGGATCGGCCAGCCTGCTACGTCGAGGCCCGTCAGTATGGAGAAGTCATACGAGGTCAT
Organism: Camellia granthamiana; assembly: GCA_036172215.1. Taxonomy (NCBI): domain Eukaryota; kingdom Viridiplantae; phylum Streptophyta; class Magnoliopsida; order Ericales; family Theaceae; genus Camellia; species Camellia granthamiana. Next base: position 94,364,823 of record CM069910.1, read on the forward strand.
CGTCATGTCCCCGGTGGCAGAAAAATAGGAGTTGATGGTGTCCCACCATCTCTCTACAAGTGCGCCCAGAAGGGTCCTGCTCGCTCGATGATGCGACAACCATATACAAAATGGGCCAAACCCTGCCTCATCCACAATATGTCGAACGGCATCCGGGAGCTCCATGTACCACTCCCTCGCAATGATCGACCCATAACCCCGTATGAAACGAGAAGATACCTGCGAGTAGAATGACCAGACGTAATTAGTTTCAAAGTAAACAGAATGCTGTGTTATGGACTGTGTGTTCAGATTAAGCAGTGTTATGAGCTGTGTGCCAAATAAACCGAATGCTGTGTTATGGACTGTGTGTTCAGATTGAGTAGTGTTAGGAGTTGTGTGCCAAATAAACAGAATGCTGTGTTATGAACCGTGTGCAAAAGTAAACAGAATACTGTGTTATGAACTGTGTGTTCAGATTGAGCAAAATACCGCGTTATGAACTGTGTGTTCAAATTGAGCAAAATACTGGGTTATGAACTGTGTGTTCAGATTGAGCAAAACACTGGGTTATGAACTGTGTGTTCAGATTGAGCAAAACACTGCATTATAAACTGTGTGTTCAGATTGAGCAAAATACTGCGTTATGAATTGTGTGTTTAGATTGAGCAAAACACTGCGTTATGAACTGTGTGTTCAGATTGAGCAAAACACTGCGTTATGAACTGTGTGTACAGATTGAGCAAAATACTACGTTATGAACTGTGTGTTCAGATTGAGCAAACTACTGCGTGATGAACTGTGCGTTCAGATTGAGCAAAATACTGCGTCATGAACTGTGCGTTCAGATTGAGCAAAATACTGCGTCATGAACTGTGCGTTCAGATTGAGCAAAATACTGCGTCATGAACTGTGCGTTCAGATTGAGCAAACTACTGCGTGATGAACTGTGCGTTCAGATTGAGCAAAATACTGCGTCATGAACTGTGCGTTCAGATTGAGCAAAATACTGCGTCATGAACTGTGCGTTCAGATTGAGCAAAATACTGCGTCATGAACTGTGTGTTCAGATTGAGCAAAATATTGCGTTATGAACTGTGTATTCAGATTGAGCAAAATACTGCATTATGAACTGTGTGTTCAGAATGAGCAAAACACTGCGTTATGAACTATGTGTTCAAATTGAGCAAAACATTGCATTATGAACTGTGCGTTCAGATTGAGCAAAATACTGCGTTATGAATTGTGTGTTCAGATTGAGCAGAATACTGTGTTATGAACTGCGCACTCAGATTGAATAGTGTGCTATGTTATGAGTTGCGTACCAAATGAACAGAATACTGTGTTATGAGCTGCGTGCCAAGTGAACAGAATGCTGTGTTATGAGCTGTGTGCCCAATGAACAGAATGTTGTGTTATGAGCTGTGTGCCAAGTCAGCATTGTGTTATGAATAAGCTGTGTGCCAAGTTAGCATTGTGCTATGCGTGAGCTATATGCCAAATGAATGAAGTGTTGTGTATGTAAATGTGTTCAGAACGAGCAGATATAATACATAGCGAAAGTATGAAATGTGCAAGAAATGCAAAATACATCGCAGAAAATGTAAAAGTGAGGTACGCACCTCGCGTGCATGATGAGATAAGTGGGACTCCGGCTCCCGTAACAGCAAGTCTACGGGCGCCCGTCGCGCGAAGTCAGTGAAATGATGGAAAGTACTGGGAGGTAGTATGTGCTCCTGCGGGTGGTACCTCTCCAGGTCGAACGGCCGAATCCTCGGAGGTAGTGGCATGACGTCGGGCTCGTCATCTACTCTTGGGGAACCTCCGCCATATGGAATATCGTCGGCCATCTGAAAAAAGATGCAAAAATGAGCCAAAATGTGCAGAATTAGCCAAAATTACAAAAAGTCAACAAAAGTCAACTCTCGGGAAAAGAAAAAGTCAACAAAAGTCAACACCCGGGAAAAGGTGCTAAACTTCGAGAGAAACTTACCTCAAGTGGTGAAAATGGAGAAAGAAGCTCCGAAAACAAATTCTAATCGGTTCAAAACGAAGAGAATCGAAAGTTCTCGCGAAACAACTTCGTGTGGGGGGTTGGAAAACACATATAAAGTGCAGATCTGAGAGGGAAAAGGGTTTAGGGATGAAGAGAAATGTATTTCGGCCTTGGAGATGTGATGAAAAGTGATTTGGAGTGGTATACTTAAAGATCCGGCCATCAAAAGACCAATCTGTCCCTATTTTGCTAAACTGGTCGGCCAGCCAGTTTTTCTGGTCGGCCGACCACTTAAGTGGTCAACAACTGGTCGGCCACTGATCTAGGTAGTTGGCCAGCCTCCTGGATGATCTTCAAAGCTCCATTGTTCTCCTTGTGTGTTTTGGTGATGATTGGAGTCCTCGGCTCTCGAGAAAGTACAAGAAAAGTACACTTTTCAACTCAAAAATGTCCCCGCGGGAACTTCAATTCAAGTCTTCGATGCGTAGCTCATCGTCACTCGTCAAGAGCAAGGTGTATCCTTTTGAATACGTTGTGACCCCTCCGAGAGGTAAATCAGAGGTTCCGGTTAAATCGCTCGCATTAAGGCTTGTATCTCCGTTTTCAGTATTTTGCTTCGAACGTACTTTTAGAGTTGCACATTTCAAATACATCGTTGTGTACACCTTTCTCGCATTGTCATGCACACTTTAAGCACATTGTTATGCACGTTTCTCTCGCATTGTTATGCACACACTATTTGCATTGTCATGCACATTTTGTTCGCGTTGTTATGTACATTTCTCTTGCATTGTCATGCACTCCACCCGTGTTGTTGCGCACTCTTAGGTTACATTGTCATGCACCCCTCCACCCGCGTTGCCGCGCACACTTAGGTTGCATTGTCATGCACCCCTCCACTTACGTTGTCGCGCACACTTAGGTTGCATTGTCATGCACCTCTCCACCTGCATTGTTATGCACACTCCACCTGCATTGTTATGCATTCTTCACTTGCACTGTCGCACATGTTTACCTTGCATTGTTATGCACATTCTTCACTTGCGTTATCACGCACTTTTCACTTGCATTGTTATGCACCTTCACCACTTGCGTTGTCACGCACTTTTCACTTGCATTGCTATGCATGTTTCCATCGGCATCATATGTGCACGCGTTTATATTGCATCTTGATGTAACATTGAACATGTGTTACTACTATATTGTACCTGTTGAGTTTCTTTCTTTTGCAGGCACGATATTGTATGTACGGTTCATTTAAAGCTGGCACGACTAGACGAAATTGTATGTACAGTTCATTAGAGGCTGATGCGACCAGACGGTATTGTATGTACTTCGCGTGAGACGTAGTAAGAATTTTCTTACATCCTTTCTACATGAAATGTAGTTTGTTTCGTATTTGCCTACTTGAACTATTGCATTTATTTTGCATATTTGCTTCATTACAGTTTTCTTTGCATGATCATAAGTTATGTTCTGCATTGTGCATGTCCTTTGCATTTTGCCCCTGCCTGCGAGCGCATCTCTTTGTTATCTTGCCTGTTTGTCTAAGTCTTCAACCTTGTCAAAAATGGGTCGTCTCTGGGCTTTGACATTCACTCCCGTCACTTTTTGACTTTCGAGTTCTGTCAAAGAGGGGCAACTGTAGACACCCTATTTTTGACCGACCTTAAGACTCAGACGCCATCGATTGAGTGCTCGGTGATTGTGCATGTTGTGCCTGTTTCGAGTTTCCAGAGTTTTCGGCTGAGTGTCTTGCCTCCGGGCCACTGAACTCTTTGTGCTTTGACTCGGTTTGTGCACCAAGCCTTGTTTCTCTTCCCTGGAGGGAGGGAGAGGTCTTGTAGACCACCTTTTGTGGTCGTAGACCACTTTTCTTGGTCGTAGACCATTTTTCCTGCTTGGAGACTAGTTTCCGGTTTTCGGAGTCTTCAGCCGCGCGCCTTGTCTCAGGACCGCTTAACGTTCTCCGTTTGGCTTGGTTTTCAGACCATGCCTTGTTGCCTTGGCCTAGAGGGCCACTGTGGTCTTGGAGACCACTTTTGTGGTCGTAGACCACTTTTGGTGCCGGTAGACTAGTTTTCGAGGCTTCCGGCTGCGCTCATTGCCTCTCGAACTTTTGTCTTGCATCCTTTTTAATTTGTTTTTGGTATAAACCTTGTTTTCCTTGTTTAGAAGGTGGTATAAGGGTGTGAGACCAGTTCTTCCCCTTAGAGACCACTTTCCTTCCTGCCAGCCAGTTTTCTGGTCGGGCAACTGGTTTTCTTGGTCTTTGGGCCACCTTTTCTGGTTGGCCACCACACCACCACCTTGCTTTCAGTGTGCAAACCTATCCTCCCCTTGGCTAACTAGTTTGCTTTTTGGGAGACCACTTGTAGTGGTCGGCCGACCACTACAAGTAGCTGGCCGACCACTTCAAGTGGTCGGCAGCTTTCCAGCTCATTCCTGGAGATATTTTCTAGCCAGCTGTTACAGTTAGAGGGCACAGAAACCATCCTCCATATACGTGAATGGAGGGATGGCTTTAGGCCTTAAGCTTGCTCAACAAGCTTGAACTTTGGTTCTCTATAAAAGAGAACCTCCCCCCTCCTTCTCCAGGTTCAGAAAATTATGCTTGAGCTATACATACACCTTTGTCTCTATAATTCTCCATCCTCTTCATATCTGTGCTTAAAAGTGTCATTTTATCACATTTTTGCACACAAACACATAGTGAAACACCATCCATTTGTTGCTGAGGCACTTTGAGGTTTGTTTTGGAGTTTTTGGACTGGTTTGAGCTCAAAGAGGTCGCTAGAGTTGTTGCTTTAGAGTGGTTCTACAAGGGTGAGTTACTAATCCTTAAAGCCCTTGTTTTTTTTTTAAAGCTTTTGGACCTATTTGCATGCTTATTTAGGCCTAACTTTTTACTGCAAGAATTTCTGATTTTTAGTCCTTAGCATGTTTGTTTAAGGTCTCTTTTGTGTTGGGGGTGGTCTACTCCCATTTAGGCCTTGTTTTGAACCTTCCTTTTAAGCTATTGGGACGACCTCCTTTTGGCCTTCTCACCACTGAAACTCAGAGGAATTTCAATGGTGGAAATGGTGTTTTAAGGTCCCAAATAGGAGAGGGTCATCCCTTCTCCTTGTGTCTTGTATGCTTACTTCATTTGCCTCATGTTTGAGCATGTTTGTTAAGCTTGTGTTGGCCATATCTCAACCTATTTTAGGCCTTATTTCAGCATGGCATACCACCATTTTGACTTGGTTTTGTCACCTCATGCATGCCTTATACACTTGTAGTGTATTTCTCACAAACTAATCTTGTATGCTTCATGAAGTAGCATGCCTTTGTAGCATGATTTGATTCTATTTTAGCATGTTCTTGGTGTTGTTTTGCCATGATATACCTCTGTTAAGGTTTGGTTTGATGGCCCCTTGCATGCTCCATACACTTGTAGTGTAATTCCATGAACTAGCCTAATGTGTACCATGCTTTTGATCATCATTCTAGCATGATTTTGGCTTAACTCCAGCAAGCTTTTGTCCATGTTTTAGCATGCTCTAGCTCTGATTTATGTTGTTTTAGTCATGCATGCCATGCTTTGTATAGCTATAGTGCATTCTAGCTTGTCAGCTTTGTGTATTGAGTCCACTAGCATGCATTGCTTGGCCTATTTGAATGATTTGGCATCATTTGAAATGTGATTTCAGTGCATGTAGTGTGGTCATACACTCACATCTTTCACTTGTTCCATGCTTTGAAGGGTTGGTCCTTTGTGCCTTAAACATGGGTCATTGTGTATGCCTTCATGCCTAAGCTTGCGAGCTATCATTTCAATGTGTTTTTAGGGTTATTTTGCCATAATATAACTCTGATTTTTGTTGGCAAAGCCATCTCATGCTTGGTCTTATTAGGTGTAGTGTAATCCTCTTTTTTGGCCTTGCCTATTCCATGCTTCATGCCCTCCATCTTAGCTTATTTTGGCTTCCTTCCATACATGTTTTAGCATCATTTTGACATGCTCTAGGACTATTTTGGGTTGTATTTTCCATATGCTTCATGTATTGCATAGCTGTAGTGCAATTGGCCTTGCTAGCCTTGTGTTTTGATACCTTTTGCATGCTATCTTTAAGCTATTTGAATGATTTGGCATCACTTAATACTTGATTTCAGAGCATGTAACATTGTCATATTCTCATGCACATCACTCTTTAATTGTGGTTCAAGGGTTGTGCATTGTTGCTTTGTTTTTGGCTTAGCTTGTATGCATGCATGCTTAGACATTTGAGATCCCGTCTCATCACGTTTTGGTCTTTGTTTAGACCTAATTAAGCTCTGTCCATGTTTGGTTCATGCATTTGTGCCATGTATTGCATGCCCCCTTTGTAGTCCTCTTTGCTGGCCTTATGCCTTAGGACCCTAGCTACTAAGAAAGCCCACAAATTTGAGGGAGGATTGGACTTAAACGTATTTGATCGAGTTAGTGTACTAAAGTTGCCAACATATGTGCAAGTTCTTGACAGATCCTTAATGGTAGAAGCCACCCTAGCTACTAAGAAACAAAGTAAGGCCCCAGCAGCAACAACAACTGATTGGAGAGGAAAAAGGTCTGGGTATGGTTTTAGAAAAGGCCGTTCTCATGTAAGTAAAAAGCAGAATACGGGGTTTACAAGCAGCTCGAGTCAGAGCAGTGGGCCTATTCCAGTTTGCCCTGATTGTGGAAGAATGCATAGAGGTGTATGCTACCGAGCATCCGGTGCTTGTTTTCGATGTGGCAACACTGGCTATGTAGTGAAAGATTGCCCACTTGGGTCTGAGAATGCCAGCCGTCCTATGGTGAGTTCAGCTAGGTCCGCTTCTACAATCAAAACAAATGCAAAAGCTAATGCTGGGAAAGAACCTCTGAGACAAGGTCGAGTGTTTGCCTTAGTACCTAGTGACGTACAGAACGCTGAAACTATGGTATCAAGTATACTCCTTGTATGTTCTCAAAATGCATATGTACTGATAGATTTTGGTTCTACACATTCCTTCGTATCGCATGCTTTCTCTCGAAAATTGACTAGACCATTAGAACTTATGATATATGTGTTATCTGTATCTACACCGTCTGGGGGTTCTATGATGTGTGCTTATGTTTATCTGGCATGTGATATTATGATTGGTGATATGACATTGTATGTTGACTTGTTGCCCTTGAACATTGATAATTTTGATTGTATTCTGGATATGGATTGGTTGACTAAATATTGTGCTACTATTGACTGTGCAAGTAAATCTGTTGTGTTTAGACCACCGGGTATGCTTGAATTTATTTTCACTGGAAATGGGGTAGTTCCTCCCCCATACTTGATTTCGGCCATGAAAGCTGTTAAATTGCTTAGGAAGAGATGTAGGGGCCACTTGTGTTGTATACTAACTGCATCATCTAATAGTACTAATGTGGAAACTATCCATATTGCTTATGAATTTCCTGATGTGTTTCCAAATAACTTGCCTGGAGACTTAGTTGATAGAGAAATTGAATTCACTATTGAAGTAATCCCGGGAACACAACCTATTTCCAAGACCCCCTATAGAATGTCAATCTCAGAATTAAAAGAATTAAAAACTCAACTTCAAGAACTGCTAAACAAGAAATTCATCCATCCGAGCACTTCACCTTGGGGTGCCCCAGTTCTATTTGTCCAAAAGAAAGATGGATCTTTGAGGTTATGTATAGACTATCGAGAATTGAACAAAGTAACTATTAAGAACAAATACCCTTTGCCCCGAATAGATGACTTGTTTGATGAACTTCAGGGAGCCCAAGTGTTTTCCGAGATTGACCTCAGATCTTGGTATCGCCAGTTAAAAGTCAAGGCAAAAGACATAGAGAAAACTGCATTCAAAGCTAGATATGGACATTATGAATTTTTAGTAACGCCGTTTGGGGTGACTAATACACCTGCTGCCTTTATGGACCTTATGAACAGAGTGTTTAGATCATTTCTGGATGAATTCGTTGTTGTATTTATTGATGATATTTTGATTTACTCCAAAAGTAGGGAAAATCATGAGAATCAATTGAGAATTGTGTTACAGATTCTAAGAGAAAAGAAGTTATATACGAAATTGTCCAAATGTGAATTCTGGCTTGACAGTGTAACATTTTTTAGACACATAATCAACAAGGATGGTATCTCGGTTGACCCCCAGAAAATTGAAGCTATTGTGAACTGGCCTAAATCGACAAATGTGACAGAAGTTAGAAGTTTTCTAGGACTTGCAGGTTACTACAGAAGATTCGTGAAAGACTTTGCAAAACTTGCCATGCCATTGACCCAGGTAACTCAGAAAAATGTATCATTTTATTGGAATGAACAGCGAGAGTCAGCCTTTCATGAGTTGAAAACCAGACTAGTAACTGCACCAATTTTGACTTTGCCCAATGGTATTGATGGGTTCCAGATTTACAGTGATGCTTCCTACAAAGGTTTGGGGTGTGTGTTAATGCAAAACGGGAAAGTAATTGCTTATGTCTCTCGACAACTCTGCCCACATGAAAAGAATTACCCAACACATGATCTTGAACTAGTAGCTATAGTGTTTGCCTTGAAAATTTGGCGACATTATCTGTATAGAGTGACTTGTGAAGTGTACACAGACCACAAAAGCCTCAAGTATTTCTTTACTCAGAAAGAACTGAATATGAGACAAAGGAGATAGTTGGAATTGATCAAGGACTATGATTTGTAAATTTTGTATAATCCAGGAAAAGCTAATACTGTAGCTGGCGCCTTGAACCGGAAGTCGATTGGAAATTTTTCGTGTTTGCTTTCCAGTCAAAAAGAATTGCTCGATGACCTGGAAAAGAATGAGATTGAAATTGTTTTGCAAGAGCAAGGTGGGGTTTTAGCTGCCATTTTCGCTCAACCTGCAATCATTGAAGAAATCAAACAGAAACAACTTGAAGATACTTGAAAAAGATTGTGGAAGAATTTGACTCAAAGCCGAGGCCGGGGTTTGTGTTTGAGAATAATGTGTTGAAATTTCATAATAGACTCTATATACCAGATTCCTCTGATTTAAGAAAACGTATTATGACCGAAGCTCACAGCACCAAATTTGCCATGCATCCAGGGAACACAAAGATGTGCCATGATTTGAGACAGAATTTTTGGTGGCCAAGAATGAAAAAGTGCATTACAGATTTTGTGGCTAGATGTTTACATTGCCAACAAGTTAGAGCCGAACATCAATGACCCGCTAGTTTGTTACAGCCGGTTTCAATACCGGAATGGAAATGGGAGCACATTATCATGGACTTCATTGTGGGATTGCCTCGTTCTTCCCGAGGTATGGATTTTATTTGCGTCATTGTGGATCGTTTAACTAAGTCTGCCCATTTTTTACCTGTTAAATCTATTTACAATGCTGACAAATTGGCCAATATTTATATGAATGAGATTATGAGATTGCATGGGGTGCTAGTATCTATTGTATCTGATAGGGATTCAAAGTTTGTGTCAAGTTTTTGGTAGAGTTTACAACAGGCTTTGAGGACAAAACTGAGGTTGAGTAGCGCCTATCACCCATAGACATATGGTCAAACCGAACGAACGAATCAAACTTTGTAAGATATGCTCAGAATGTGCGTGTTAGATTTCCAAGGAAATTGGGAGACCTATTTGCCATTGGCTGAGTTTGTGTATAACAATGGTTACCATTCAAGCATCGGAATGGCTCCTTATGAAGCTTTGTCGGGTAGGAAGTGCTGATCTCCTATTTGCTGGGCCGAAGTAGGCGACAGACCATTGTTGGCACCGGAACTTGTGCAAGATGAAATGTAAAGCTGATTCAGCAGAGACTGAAAACTGCACAGAGCCGGCAAAAGAGTTATGCTGATGTTCGGAGGTGTGATAGGGAATATGAAGTCGAAGATCATGTGTTTATCAAGGTAACTCGGATGAAGGGTCAAACGCAATTCGGAGTAAAAGGCAAGTTGGCACCAAGATATGTTGGACCATATGAAGTTCTGGAAAAAAATCAACCCAATAACGTATCAAGTAGCCTTTCCCCCCAATCATGGAGCATATGCATAATGCTTTTCACGTATCTATGCTTCGAGAGTATTTGAGAGATCCACTATATGTGATTGAGCCAACACATGTGCTTTTGAAAGATGACTACACCTATGAGGAGAGGCCAATACAGATTATTAATCATTGGATCAAAAGATTAAGGAACAAAGAAATTCCGTTAGTGAAAGTTGATTTGCAAAATCATGGAAGAACCTATGCAACTTGGGAGACAAAAGAAGATATGATGAAGAGATATCCTGATTTATTTCCCTTGGATCCTGTATTCCTCCAAAATGAAGGTAATTCGAGTTTGGAGGACCAAACTCTTTTGAGAGAGGAAGACTGTAACAACCCCGACTCAAGATTAACGATAATCCATGATTCAATATGCCTAATAAGTTATTAAGATAAGATTTTGAATTAATTGCATATGTGGTGCATTATTTATGTTTTATCTATTCATTGTAGGAGTATGTGTTGGAAATTTCTGTTACCTTTTGTGAATCGAAGGCCTTAATGGCATTCGATCACGAAATTGATTTCGTATAGGTGTTATGTAGAATTTATAGAATTTTATGGTAGGTTTAATTAAAATTCGATTTCGAATGATTAAACTAGAATAATTAATGCCACTTAGCTTAGCTTAGGCCAATTAGCTAAATGTCACAAAGTGGGCTTATACAAGACCACTTCTATTTCTCTTATACATGTTTTTGACACTCTTATTTCCCATCTTAAAGCTCCAAACGTGAGAGGAAGAGAGAATTAGAGAGTGAGAGTTGATCTCAAGAAGCAAAGGGAAAAATTGCTAGGAGATTTAGTGAATTGCTCAAGATTTTGCTTAAGTGGAACTCAATTGAGTAGCTTAGGTAAGAAACCAAGCCTTTAGTCTTGAAGTTGAATTGATTCATCCACGAAATTAAGTGAATTGAGTTAGGAGATGTAAGAATCAAGCTTAAGAAGTAGGAGGGAAGGCCAATTCATACATGCAAGTACATTTCATTACATTTGGAGCATGTTTACTAGGAATTCTCTCAGGCATGTCATAAATTGAGCTTAGTTGTAAGAATTCATCATGTTTTACATCCTCTCATTTCATTTGATCATGATTTGGAAACTTGAAGCTCAATCATTTCATGCATGTCATGTTTTTGGAGAGCTCATGAAGTTTAAGTTGAATTTTTGAACAATTGGCATGCTTTTGGGCCTTGATTTCATGAAATGATCTTCAAAGCATGATGTTTTGTGAGTTTCTAAATGTTTTCCAGAATTTTGGCCCAAGAGGATGAGTTTTGAAGTGTTTGGTTTGAGTTTAAAGCTTGGAGATCAAGTCTGGAAATTTCAGAATTTGACTCTACGCTCGAGCGTAGGAGTTCACGCTCGAGCGAAGCACTCTGAATGCGTGCACTTTTGCTCGAGGGACATGATACCCGCTCAAGCGTGAAATGCTTGTATCTAGAAGTTCATATGCCTTGCAGCACGCTCGAGCGACAGAAGTCACGCTTGAGCAAAGGCCTGAGTCTCACGCTCGAGCGGAGATCGAGCATCCCTCGAGCGTGAAAAATAAGCAACCAGTACTTTTTCAAGAGTTTACAGTCTGCTCGAGCTAAGGAAGTCACGCTCAAGCGAACCTTCACTTTTTGCATGTCCACTCGAGTGAGGAAAGCCACGCTCGAGCGTGGACCCTGTTGTCCGCAAGTTTTGAAAAATGATTTCGAGTGCAATTTTGCATCCTCATTCCATCCTAGGCATTCCTAGGCCATGGTCAAAACACCATAATAAGAATAAGGGTAGGGACACACTAAGAATAAGAATGTAATGGATTAGATGCATTCCAACGTGTGTTTCAAATGTGCATTTGTTATGTGTTAATATAGGTCATGTCACAACCTGAAACCGCCCCTAAAAGTTTGGGCATGACCTATGCAGAAATGGGCACTAGACCTGATATATACATGTAATGTAATGTAATGTAGGGGCCAGAACGGAAGCATTAGAGAACAATAACCAACCATGTCCATTGAGCTACTACTGACTTGCCAGGATCATGCACATTTAACAGAAAAAAATAAAATAATATACATACCATACCGCTGTGCACCGGTTACTTTTACACCTATATACAGGCCCTGCCCTAGGAGTGGGCATAAACAAAAAATATTAATTACAGACGACCCAAAAATAGGTACTTAGAATACAAGCCAAAACTTGACAAAAGTCTACAAAGGTAGGACGGGTCTTCTTATGTGCCTGACCATAAGGGTTGACAAAAAGGAACGAGCTTCAGGAGTTAAGACTGGTTCTCGGGTTGATGACCTACAGAAACAGACAATATGAGGGGTGAGTAAAGCTCAGTGAATAATAGCACCAAGATAATTGAAATCATAACTCATAACCAAATGTATGTAATTGTGAAATGCTACAGAATGGTCCATGACCCAGAATGTTACACTTAGCCCTCGGACCAGAGTATTACAGAATGTCACAGAATATCACAAATGGCCCTCGGCCCAGAATGTTACTCAAAATGTTACTCAATGTCACAAGTTGGCCCTTGGCCCAGAATGTTACTCAGAATGTTACTCAATATCACAAGTTAGCCCTCGGCCCAGAATGTTACTCAGAACGTTCGCAATTCTTTCCACATTTACTTTTCATTCACACCACATGTTATTCAAGCTTAGTTAAGGTAGGAAGATGCAGAAAACAGACAGAAACAGAACTTAAATGATCATCAACAATAAATGAATACACATTCTTTGCACTATTACTCACAGTGTGATGGCGGAGTACGGCTTCCCCCTGGAGTGTGTCCTACACACACATAAAACCCATAAGTTAGTTCATGCTTTCCTTACATTTTCATTCGCATTTCAGTCCAAAACTTCCAAGAAATAAAGGCACATTGTAACAATTTTAAAGGGTCATTTTACATATTTTAGAGGGTCCAACAGGTCAAAAACAACACCCCAATGTTTTGGTCTTGGGCCGCACGTGCGGCTGTGAGCCCCGCACGTGCGGCAACTCCTCCCGCACGTGCGGCAGTGATGCCCCGCACGTGCGGTTTTTACATTGTGCTCGGCCAAAATTGTCCCAAAATACCGCACGTGCGGCAATGATCCCCGCACGTGCGGCGAATCTGCCAAAAAACAGCTCGAAGCTCTTCAAAAATGGGACTTTTTAATGATATTCTCATGGTTCTAAATGGATCTTTAAAGCCTCAAAATGTAGTGTAAGACTCATATAACCTAAGAGACAATATAATTCCATACTCAAACATACTCTTACTCAAAGTATTCTAATTATACATTTATTTGAGTTCAACCCAACCCTTGTTCATTTCACAAACCTATCATAGCATGAAGAGATTTATACCATAAGATCATTCAATAAGATCATTCAAAATCAAGAGGAAACATAATCTTGCATAAAGAATAATAAACATGGAACCCTAATTTATAACATCAACACGTCTCATTTACATCCATATCCTTTCCACATCAAGGAAATCACACACATACACCCAAAATTCTTAACAACACAATTAATTTACATACCTTAGATTCAAGTCTTCTAATCCACAACCCTCTTGGAGAATTTTCTTCCCCCACCTCTCAATCCCTCTTCTAACCTAAACTTATCTAGTTAAGATGTTGTGTGAATATAAACATAAGACTTAGATATTTATTAACATATAGGATAACTATGGTGGGAAAAGGACAAAATTCAATCGTTTAATCATCCGAAATTAAAATTTCATAGATAAGTTTAATATTACCTAAAAATTATACTGAATCCAAATATGACATCAATTTCAGATTATCATGCCTCTAAGGCCCCCAAGTTCTATTCTGGATGTCTTAAGAGTAACAGATACCTTTCTTAACCAACAGATAAAATCTCAAACATTTCACATTAAGCATTTCAAAGCACCAAAAGAAGAGGTTAAACATATCAGAAACACATGCGAGGGTCGGGCTATTACACTCTCCCCCCCTTAAATAAGTTTGGTCCCCCAAACTTGCTTTACCTTAGGACTGAAACAGATGTGGATATTGACGGAGCATATCCTCTTCTTTTTCCCAAGTTGCTTCGGTTCCGTAGTGTTCTTGCCATTCTACCTTTACCATCGGAATATCTCGATTTCACAATTGCTTCACTTGTCGGTCCAGAATCCTAATTGGTTTCTCGATATACGTTAACTTGTCATCTAACACAATTTGTTGAAAGTCTATCACATGTGACGGGTCCGGAAGGTACCCTCGGAGCATAGAAACATGGAACACATTATGGACTTGGCTCATATTTGGTGGAAGGGCGACTCGATAGGCTACCAGACCTACTTTGTCCAAAATCTGGAAGGGGCCAACATATCGGGGCGTTAACTTACCTTTTTTCCCAAATCTCGGATGTCCCTTCATTGGGGTGACTTTCACAAACACATGGCTACCCACGTCAAACATCAAATCCCTTCGCCGGCTATCTGCATAACTCTTCTGTCTGCTTTGAGCCGTTTTCAATCTTTCTCGAATAAGTTTGACTTTCTCAGTTGTTAATTGCACAAGTTTAGGTCCTAGTAAGGCTCTGTCTCCAACTTCGGCCCAGCATACAGGGGAACGACACGGTCTTCCATATAATGCTTCATAAGGGGCCATCTCAATGCTCGAATGATAAGTATTGTTGTATGCAAATTCTATCAAGGGTAAGTGGGTCGCCCAACTTTCTTGAAAATCCAATACACACATACGGAGCATATCTTCTAGAGTTTGTATCGTCCTCTCGGATTGACCGTCGGTTTGAGGGTGAAAAGCTGTACTGAATTTAAGTTCCGTACCCATAGCTTCTTGCAAACTTTGCCAGAATCTCGAAACAAACTTTGGATCCCTATCTGATATAATGGAAATCGGAATACCGTGAAGGCGTACAATTTCATTCACATAAAGCACCGCGAGTTTATCGGCATTATACTGAGTTTTCACTGGAAGAAAATGAGCGGGGTTAGTTAGTTGGTCAACAATGACCCAGATAGAATTCATACCCTGAGGAGTCCGTGGTAATCCCACAACAAAATCCATAGTTAAGTGTTCCCACTTCCATTCCGGAATTGGGAGGGGTTGCAACAGTCCGGCCGGCCTTTGATGTTCTGCTTTTACTTGCTGACACTGTAGACATTTAGAAACAAACTCTGCAATCTCCCTTTTCATACCTGGCCACCAAAAGTGTTGTTTCAAATCCCTATACATTTTGGTGCTTCCCGGATGTATTGAAAACTTTGAGACATGTGTTTCTTCCATTAGTCTTCGTCTAAGTTCCAGTACATTAGGGACACAAATTCTATTTTGAAACTTGAGCACCGAATCCACCACATTAAACCCCGGTTTTGGTTTTATTTCCAATTCATCACATACTTTCCGCAAGACTTCATCCTCCAGTTGACGCATTTTAATTTCTTCGAGTAAGGTCGGTTGAGCCATTAGTGCTGCTATTACGGCCTTCTGTTCCAGTATGATCAAATCCACACTTAACTTATCCAAGTCAGTCACCAATTCCCTCGTAAATAAATTCGCCAAATCGCCCATACTTTTCCGACTCAGTGCATCCGCGACTGTGTTGGCTTTACCAGGGTGATAGTGGATTTCCAAATCATAATCTTTAATTAACTCTAACCAACGCCGTTGTCGCATATTTAACTCCTTCTGGGTGAAAAGATACTTGAGGCTTTTGTGATCAGTATAAACTTCACAGGTAGTGCCATACAGATAATGCCGCCAAATTTTCAAAGCAAAAACAACGGCTGCGAGTTCAAGATCGTGGGTGGGGTAATTCTTTTCATGGGGTTTTAGCTGCCGAGACGCATAAGCGATAACCCTTCCATTTTGCATAAGCACACAACCCAGCCCTTTATGTGACGCATCACTATAAATCACAAACCCCTCAGTACCGGATGGCAAAGCTAGAACTGGTGTTGTGGTTAACTTCGTTTTTAACTATTGAAAAGCGGCTTCCCGTTCTATTGACCATTCAAATGGGACTCCTTTTCGAGTTAATTGTGTAAGCGGCACAGCAATTTTAGAAAAATCTTGAACAAATCGCCGGTAATAACCGGCTAACCCCATAAAACTACGCACCTCAGTCACATTAGTAGGGATTGGCCAGTTCACAATGGCCTCAACCTTATGTGGGTCCACAGAGACGCCATCTTTTGTTATCACATGCCCCAAAAATGCTACCTTATGTAGCCAGAATTCACACTTCTTTAACTTTGCATACAGTTTCTTTTCTCGAAGTGTTTGAAGGATCAAACGGAGATGGTTCTCGTGAGCTTCTGCACTCTTCGAGTAAATAAGGATATCATCAATAAAGACCACAACAAATTCGTCCAAATACGGCTTAAAGACTCGATTCATCAAATCCATGAAAGCTGCTGGTGCGTTAGTAACGCCAAAGGGCATAACCAGGAATTCGTAATGGCCGTATCGGGTTCGAAAAGTTGTTTTCTCCACATCCTCCGCTTTAACTTTTAGTTGATGGTATCCTGACCGCAAATCAATTTTTGAGAAGACTTGTGCTCCTTGGAGTTGATCAAACAAATCATCAATCCGTGGCAGTGGGTATTTATTCTTAATTGTTACTTTATTGAGTTCTCTGTAATCGATACACAATCGGAGTGTTCCGTCCTTCTTCTTTACAAACAGTACTGGTGCACCCCAGGGAGACACACTTGGACGGATAAATCCCTTATCAAGCAAATCTTGTAGTTGAAACTTTAACTCTTTCATTTCAGCCGGTGACATCCTATACGGGGTCTTAGAGATAGGTTGAGTTCCCGGTGCCACTTCAATTGTAAACTCAATTTCACGGTCTGTTAACTGCCCCGGCAATTCTTCCGGAAAGACATCCGGAAATTCACAAACAACTGGAATTAGATCAGTATTTCCATGCATCTCCTGCTCTTTCAAAACACTGCATAAGAACCCCTGACACCCTTTCTGAATTAATTTACAAGCCTTCGCAGTAGAGATCAAGTATGGGGGTGATGCCACTTCCTGTCCCTGAAAGATAGAATTTGGTTGTCCCGGAGGATGAAAACTGATTTGCTTGCTTAGACAGTCTATCGTTGCACTATTTTCACTCAACCAATCCATTCCCAGAATAATGTCAAAAGAGTTCATGTCAAGAGGTAACAAATTGGCATAGACACGGATATTCCCAATCAGAAGCTCACATGCAGGATATACAGAAGTACAGATCATGGTGTTTCCCATAGGTGACGATACACACAACATGTAAGTTAAATCTTCTTCAGGTTTGTCTAAATATTGTGCAAATAATTTGGACACAAAGGAATAGGTAGAGCCAGAATCAAATAATACACAAGCAGAATGACCGTAAACCGTAAATGTACCTGATACCACCGTCGCAGCATTTTGCACGTCCCCCGGAACTAGTGCAAATACCCTACCTTGCCTTGTAGTATCTTTGTTGTTCGCAGGTTTGGTAGCAGACTTAGTGTTGGAATTAGCTTTTGGTGCAGATCCGACTGAACTTGTCACAGCTTTGTTATTAGCTTGTTGCTTCCCTAGAGGACAATCTCTTATCAGGTGACCCACCTTGCCACATCGAAAACATGCGCCAGACAGTCGGTGACAGACCCCACGATGCCTCCAACCACACTCTGAACATACTGGAGCTAGATCTTGAGGAGGAGTGATTATGCTGGAGGTCCCTGAATTTTGCTTCTTCGCCGGCGGGGTAGTTGTTCCCTTTGACCATTGCGTATTTTGCCTCTTTCCCTTCCATTCAGAAATTCGATTTTGGGTTGCGAGATTTCCTTCCGCTATCACAGCTCTCTCTAGTACATCAACATACGCGGGTAACTTCAACATATTAACCCTGTCCAATATTGCACTCCGTAGTCCCCCTTCAAATTTGCGTGTCTTCTTGTAATCGGTATCTACCATGTGAGGGGCAAACCGTGCTAGTTCTGCAAACTGGGCTTCATATTCCGTAACGGTTTTGTTCCCTTGGCGAAGAGTCTCAAATTCGGTCACCTTCTTGTCTCGAATACTTTGGGGAAAATACTTATCATAAAATAACTCCAGAAATCTATCCCATACTAGTCCCGGGGAAATAGATCGTGTAAGCATCCACCATCTTCGTGCCTCGTCCTCTAGAGTAAAAGCAGCTAGTTGAACTTTTTGGGCTTCAGTGCAAGGAAAAACTTCAAATAATTTTTCTATACCCAATACCCAGGCCTCGGCCTTCATTGGCTCTATTCCCCCTTTGAACACCGGCGGTTTCATCTTTTTGAATTCCTTTATGTGGGTAATGGTTCGATCTTCAGCGTGGACATCTGGTGCCACTGGAGGAGGTACTGGTGAAGGTAACGGTTGTTCTTGAGGCTGTTCTTGTTGTTGTGGTTGTTGCTGCCGTTAGGGTTGTTGCTGTTGTTGAGGTTGTTGTTGTTGTTGGCGTAAGGTTTCCGCCATTTCCATAATCATTCTTTCCATCCGATCCAACCTCGCAGAAGTAGTATCTTCCTGTTCCTCTGCCCTTGTCCTCACCATTTCCTACAAAACAATCCATGATAGACAATAGACATAATTGCACTTGTTAGCATTAGCAGAGTACGCTTAACGTTGCTATCGGCCTTTCATATGTTTTTAGGATGTCATGCAAAATACCTAAAGCTTTTCTAGACACCCTACAGCTCAATGGATCCCCGTGTGTGAGATAGCAACTCGTGCTCTGATACCACTTGTCACAACCCAAAACCGCCCCTAAAAGTTTGGGCATGACCTATGCAGAAATGGGCACTAGACCTGATATATACATGTAATGTAATGTAATGTAGGGGCCAGAACGGAAGCATTAGAGAACAATAACCAACCATGTCCATTGAGCTACTACTGACTTGCCAGGATCATGCACATTTAACAGAAAAAAATAAAATAATATACATACCATACCGCTGTGCACCGGTTACTTTTACACCTATATACAGGCCCTGCCCTAGGAGTGGGCATAAACAAAAAATATTAATTACAGACAACCCAAAAACAGGTACTTAGAATACAAGCCAAAACTTGACAAAAGTCTACAAAGGTAGGACGGGTCTTCTTATGTGCCTGACCATAAGGGTTGACAAAAAGGAACGAGCTTCAGGAGTTAAGACTGGTTCCCGGGTTGATGACCTACAGAAACAGACAATATGAGGGGTGAGCAAAGCTCAGTGAATAATAGCACCAAGATAATTGAAATCATAACTCATAACCAAATGTATGTAATTGTGAAATGCTACAGAATGGTCCATGACCCAGAATGTTACACTTAGCCCTCGGACCAGAGTATTACAGAATGTCACAGAATATCACAAATGGCCCTCGGCCCAGAATGTTACTCAAAATGTTACTCAATGTCACAAGTTGGCCCTTGGCCCAGAATGTTACTCAGAATGTTACTCAATATCACAAGTTGGCCCTCGGCCCAGAATGTTACTCAAAACGTTCGCAATTCTTTCCACATTTACTTTTCATTCACACCACATGTTATTCAAGCTTAGTTAAGGTAGGAAGATGCAGAAAACAGACAGAAACAGAACTTAAATGATCATCAACAATAAATGAATACACATTATTTGCACTATTACTCACAGTGTGATGGCGGAGTACGGCTTCCCCCTGGAGTGTGTCCTACACACACATAAAACCCATAAGTTAGTTCATGCTTTCCTTACATTTTCATTCGCATTTCAGTCCAAAACTTCCAAGAAATAAAGGCACATTGTAACAATTTTAAAGGGTCATTTTACACATTTTAGAGGGTCCAACAGGTCAAAAACAACACCCCAATGTTTTGGTCTTGGGCCGCACGTGCGGCTGTGAGCCCTGCATGTGCGGCAACTCCTCCCGCACGTGCGGCAGTGATGCCCCGCACGTGCGGTTTTTACAGTGTGCTCGGCCAAAATTGTCCCAAAATGCCGCACGTGCGGCAATGATCCCCGCACGTGCGGCGAATCTGCCAAAAAACAGCTCGAAGCTCTTCAAAAATGGGACTTTTTAATGATATTCTCATGGTTCTAAATGGATCTTTAAAGGCTCAAAATGTAGTGTAAGACTCATATAACCTAAGAGACAATATAATTCCATACTCAAACATACTCTTACTCAAAGTATTCTAATTATACATTTATTTGAGTTCAACCCAACCCTTGTTCATTTCACAAACCTATCATAGCATAAAGAGATTTATACCATAAGATCATTAAAAATCAAGAGGAAACATAATCTTGCATAAAGAATAATAAACATGGAACCCTAATTTATAACATCAACACGTCTCATTTACATCCATATCCTTTCCACGTCAAGGAAATCACACACATACACCCAAAATTCTTAACTACACAATTAATTTACATACCTTAGATTCAAGTCTTCTAATCCACAACCCTCTTGGAGAATTTTCTTCCCCCACCTCTCAATCCCTCTTCTAACCCAAACTTATCTAGTTAAGATGTTGTGTGAATATAAACATAAGACTTAGATATTTATTAACATATAGGATAACTATGGTGGGAAAAGGACAAAATTCAATCGTTTAATCATCCGAAATTAAAATTTCACAGATAAGTTTAATATTACCTAAAAATTATACTGAATCCAAATATGACATCAATTTCAGATTATCATGCCTCTAAGGCCCCCAAGTTCTATTCTGGATGTCTTAAGAGTAACAGATACCTTTCTTAACCAACAGATAAAATCTCAAACATTTCATATTAAGCATTTCAAAGCACCAAAAGAAGAGGTTAAACATATCAGAAACACATGCGAGGGTCGGGCTATTACAGGTTACGTGCCGTAGAACGTTTGATTAGCATGCTCTATATGTCTGCTCCCGAAGCCAACTGTGAGTAATAACCTAGTAAAGTTATATTCAACTTTATTTATTTTCTATATGATGAATTAAGATCTGTTTTTTGAAATGAGATGTTCTGTACAATGAATGACTGTCCAATTTCTGAAAAGTATTCGTGGCATCCTTAGCATCATGTGATATATGTTAGCTGTTACCCGGTATCAGAGCTTCCATTATGGAACTTATTATGTCTGTCATCTGTTACCCGTACCGGAGGCTCCATCATGGAGCTCAATATGTATATTCTCTGTTACCCAAATCCAGAGGTTCCTTCATGTAACTGGTTATTCATAACCACCATATGTTCTATATCGATTCTGTATCTGTTCTGTTAGTGCTAATGGATATACCACGTATGATTAAGCATGAACTCTGATTTCTGTATCTAATCTGAACAAGAATATGAATATGAATCTATTATGAATTTGAATTATGATTTCTGAATCTGTATGGACATTATTAATTAAAATCCTTTACTAAGTTATTATTCACTAGGTTTCCGCTCACTATTTATATTATGTATGTAGGTGAGCAGGCACGTGACCAGGCCTAAGCTGCCACCTAGATGTTTTGGTGTCAACCTACTATCGTGCCTCCCATGGAGGTTCCTTTTTGCGATCTGCCCAAGCTTTTGTGTTTTGGAACTTTTATGCCTTCTAAATGTTTATGTCTGGACTGAACATGTGTTTGAAAGTTTTGTATAAATGGCTCAAGTGACGTAAGACTGATGCTTTTACAACGTCACATATACGAGTATAAAGTTTTAAATTCTGTCACATGTATTGCATCACAGCTCATTAGACCACGTATATTTCGTATATTTGCTTCCATGGCCCCTAACTATATGATATTCTATTAAGAGGCCTTTGGTAATCCAAGGATTACTGGCCGGTTACGATGTTAAACCCATAGGGACGGGTTTGGGTCGTGACAGCCAAAAACTTTAAGAGTGGTGTATGTAGAAGGAGAACCATACAAACGTTCATAAGAAGAAAGATTGGCTATGAGAGGAGCAGGCACACAATTTATGGTGTAGACAGCAGTGAAAGCAGCTTCCTCCCAAAACTTTTCAGGACACAAAGAGGAGATGAGAAGGGCCCGAGCAGTGTCTAGAATATGATGATGCTTTCTTTCAGCACGACCATTTTGTTGTGACATGCCTGCACAAGAACAATGAGATTAGGTACCATGGGCCCGAAGAAAGGAAAGAAAATTAGAATCCAAGTATTCCATAGCATTATCAGAACGAAAGGTTTTAATAGTTTGAAAAAATAGAGTATGGACCATAGCAGAGAAATCATAACAAATATGTTTAAGTTTAGACCAATTTTTGAGAAGAAATATCCAAGTATAACGAGAAAAATCATCAACAAAAATCACAAAATATCTAGAACCCCCCCTCCCCCCATGGTCGGGGAGGGGGAGGGTCCCCATATATTGGAATGCACAAGAGCAAACGAGGCAGTAAAAATAGAATTACTTTTATTAAAAGGTAATGCAGGCTGTTTAGCAAGTTGACACGGTAAACAATTGACATTTTCAGAACTAACACGACCTAACCGACCACTAGAAACCAAAATTTCTAAACGACTAAAAGTGACATGTCCTAAACGACAATGCCAAAGGTGAAAGAAGACATAGAAGTAGCGTCACGACCCAAACCCGCCCCTGTAGGTTTAGTACCGTAACTGGCCAGTAATCCATAGATTACCAAAGGCCTTTGTACAGATTAGCAATTAATAAGGGGCTACGGAAGCAATAATACAAAATAGACAAGGTCCAATGAGCTGTGATAACGTACATGAGACAGAACATTTTAAAACTTATATTTATATATACAAACATGCCAGTCAATGACACCATATTTACAAAAGTGAACATCCCAAGATCTGTCTTTACAAAATACATACAGTGACTAGCATGAGTACAAAAGGGAACAGCCAAAACATTAGACTTCAATCGGAACCTCCTCGAGAGGCATAACGGGTGGCTGCAAAAAACAGAACGGAAGGCCGTCAACTCTGGCCCTGGTCATGTGCCGTCTCACCTACATACATAATATAAACTGTGAGCAAAAGCCCAGTGAACAATAACAGAGTAAAGAGGTTTCAATGAATGAGTCCGTACAGATTTAGAAATCATAAGTCATGCTCAATCATACATAGTCCATCCGTTAGCGCTAACAGATTGATTACAAAGTATCTTAAATTATACTTGTCAGTTCCATGGAGGAACCTCTGGCCGGGTGAGGATAACTTGTCAGTTCCATGAAGGAACCTCCGGACTGGGAACTTATAAACTTTTCATTTCCAACGAGGAACCTCCAGTCGAGCACAAATAGCTTGTCAGTTCCATGAAGGAACCTTCGGATCCGGGTAACAGAGAAGAGATATCACAAGATGCCAAGGATGTCACGAATACATAACAGAAATTGAACAATCATTCATTGTACAGAACATGTTATTTCAGGAAAATAGATCTTATTTTATCACACAAAAAATGGCTACAGTCGAACATAACTTTACTAAGTTATTACTCACAGTTAGTCTTGAAACAAACAGATAGAGCAGATAGGTCAGCCAAGATGCGGCACGTGACCTACATAGCATAAAACAGATACACACTTGAAACACATGTTCTAAATGTATAAAATTTATGTCACTGGCTCTTAGTGTGTTTCTAATCCCCTATCCTCATTATGGAGTCTTAAACATGGCCTAGGAATGCCTAGGATGGAATGAGGATGTAAAAATGCCTTAGAAAATATTTTTCATAATTTTCAGAAAACAGGGGTCCCGCTCGAGCGTCGGTTTCCCCGCTCGAGCGGACATGCAAACAAAAGTCTCCGCTCGAGCGCAAACCTTCCCGCTCGAGTGGTCTGCAAAACGTGACAAAAGTACTGGATGGGTGAAAATCACGCTTGATGGGCCCTCGACACTCGCTCGAGCGTGTGACACAACTCCCCGCTCGAGCGTAAATTCTTCCGCTCGAGCATACGGTAAAACAGAACAAAATACTGGATGCATGAATTTCACGCTCGAGCGCTACTTTCCCCGCTCGAGCGTGAGTCCAAATTCTGGAAATTCCAGATTTGAACCTCAAGCTCAAAACCAAGTTTCAATGCACCAAATTTGATCCTTTTGGGCTAATTTTCTGGAAAAACACTTCAAAACTCATAATATAACATGTTTCAAAGATCAATTTGAAAAATCAAACCCCAAAGGTGGTTCAATTAAATACAAATTCAAATAAAGTTTCAAGAACATAGCTTGAATGTAACATGCATGAATTTAAACCAAATCAAAGCTTTAATAACTTGCTCAAATGAGCCAATCTTTTTAAAACAAGATGAAATCATGGACTATACTCAAAATATGAACATGCATGCA
The DNA here is from genome assembly GCA_036172215.1 of Camellia granthamiana. Classification (NCBI taxonomy): domain Eukaryota; kingdom Viridiplantae; phylum Streptophyta; class Magnoliopsida; order Ericales; family Theaceae; genus Camellia; species Camellia granthamiana. Next base: position 94,389,152 of record CM069910.1, read on the forward strand.
AGATTTAAGCTTCAATTCAACACTTAGAACCAAAACTTGACTCTAAACTCTAATGCACCATGAACCATGCAAGAAGTAACTCAAAATCACAATGGAGAAGATGAATTCTCTACCTTATGTCTCGAATGTTAAGGTGTAGGAGCCTAAGTATACAATCCTTTCTTCAATTCTTCAAATTTCCTAGCCAAATTCTTGATGAACTCAAATTCTCCTACTCTCCCCCTCTCTCTCTCTCTCTCTCGAATTGGTCTTGTGGATGGAGAAGAGTGATAAAAACAAAAACACCTAATTCAAGTCTAAACAATGGTTTAGATAGTGGCCCACCAAGTGGTATTTTGGTAATTTACTCAAACAAGTATAAATTAACGTGATTTAATCTAATTTAATCGCACCGAACCGAATTTTAATTAAACCTACCATAAAATTCTATAAATCCTAACTAGCACATAAATCAAGTCGATTTCTGATTCGGACGCCGATAAGGCTTTCAATTCGCAGTTTAAAGTCAAAAGATATGAATAGATAATTTAGCGATCAAACAAATAGAAACACATAAATAATGCAATACATATGCAAATTAATCTCAGATTCCTTCTAAATTACTGTTAGGCATAATTAGTCATGTTTTAGCATTAATCTGAGGTCAGGGTTATTACAGTCTTCCCCCCTTAAAAGAGTTTGGTCCCCAAACTCAAATTACCTTCGTTCTGAATCAACATTGGGTCCAACGGGAACAAATCTGGGTATCTTTTCATCATGTCTTCCGTTTCCCAAGTTGCATAGGTTCCTCCGTGGTTTTTCCAGTCAACTTTTACCAACGATATTTCTTTATTCCTCAACTTCTTGATTCTGCGATTCACAATCTGGATAGGCCTCTCCTCGTAGGTGTAATCATCTTTCAAAAACACATGTGTCGGTTCAATGATGTGGAGTGGATCTCTCAAATATTCCTGAAGCATCGATACATGAAAGACATTGTGCATATGTTCCATTACAGGAGGTATCCGATATGATACCGGATTGATCTTTTCAAGAACTTCATAAGGTCCGACATAGCTCGGCGCCAACTTGCCCTTAACGCCAAACCGAGTTTGACCCTTCATCGGGGTCACCTTTATGAATACATGGTCCCCAACTTCATATTCCCTCTCTCTTCTTTGAACGTCGGCATAGCTCTTTTGCCGACTTTGTGCAGTTTTCAGACACTGCTGTATTAGTTTCACTTTCTCAATGGTTTCTTGCACAAGTTCTGGTCCCAACAAAGGTCTATCACCTACCTCAGCCCAACATATCGGAGATCGGCACTTTCTTCCATACAAGGCTTCGTAAAGAGCCATTCCAATGCTTGAATGGTAACTGTTGTTGTACACAAATTCAGCTAATGGCAAATAGGTCTCCCAATTCCCTTGGATGTCTAACACCCACATTCTGAGCGTATCCTCCAGAGTTTGATTTGTTCGTTCAGTTTGGCCATCTGTCTGTGGGTGATAGGCATTGCTCAGTCTCACTTCAGTCCCCAAAGCCTGTTGCAAACTCTGCCAAAATCTCGACACAAACTTTGAGTCCCTGTCAGACACAATGGATACTGGCACTCCATGCAATCTCACAATTCCAGTCATATAGATATTGGCCAATTTATCAGCATTATAGATAGTTTTGACAAGTAGAAAATGGGCAGACTTAGTTAAACGGTCAACTATAACCCAGATAGAGTCCATACCTCGAGAAGAACGAGGCAATCCCACAATGAAGTCCATGGTAATATGCTCCCATTTCCATTCCGGTATTGGGAGTGGTTGCAGCAACCCAGCGGGTCGTTGATGCTCAGCTTTAACCTGTTGGCAATGTAGACATCTAGCCACAAAGTCTGCAATACTCTTCTTCATTCTAGGCCACCAAAAATTCTGTTTCAAATTATGGTACATCTTCGTGTTCCCCAGATGCATAGCAAATTTACTACTGTGAGCTTCGGTTATAACACGTTTCCTCAAATCACAACAATCGGGCACACAAAGACGGTTTTGAAATTTCAGCACACCATTCTCAAACACAAATCCTGGCCTTGGCTTCGAATCAAATTCCTTTACGATCTTTTTCAAGTATTCATCTTCACATTGTTTTTGTTTGATCTCATCAAGAATAGCAGGTTGAGCAGAGATAGCAGATACTAGCCCAACTTGTTCTAGGTCATTTGGCAATTCTTTTCGGTTGGACAACAAACATGACAAACTTGCACTGGATTTTCGGCTCAAGGCATCTGCTACGGTATGAGCCTTTCCTGGATGATACAAGATTTGTAGATCATAATCCTTGATTAACTCTAACCATCGCCTCTGTCTCATATTCAATTCCTTTTGGGTGAAGAAGTATTTCAAGCTCTTATGGTCTGTATAAACCTCACAAGTTACCCCATACAAATAGTGACGCCATATTTTCAAAGCAAACACCACGGCTGCCAATTCAAGATCATGTGTTGGGTAATTCTTTTCATGAGGTCGGAGTTGTCTAGAAGCATAGGCAATCACCCTTCCGTTTTGTATTAGTACACATCCTAAACCTTTGTAGGAAGCATCACTGTACACTTGAAACCCATCAGTACCATTAGGCAAAATTAAAATTGGTGCAGTCACTAACCTGGTTTTCAACTCTTGGAAAGCTGCCTCTCTTTATTCATTCTAGTCAAATGGCACATTTTTCTGAGTTAATTGAGTCAATGGTAAGGCAAGCTTGGAGAAGCCTTTCACAAATCTCCGGTAGTAACCTGCAAGTCCTAGAAAACTTCGGACTTCCGTTACATTTGTCGGTCTAGGCCAATCCACGACAGCTTCAATTTTCTGGGGGTCGACAGAAACTCCATCCTTATTGATCACATGTTCCAAAAATGCCACACTATCAAACCAGAACTCACACTTGGACAATTTAGCATACAATTTCTTTTCTCTCAAAATCTGTAAGGTGGTTCTCAGATGGTTCTCATGTTCTTCCCTGTCTTTAGAATAGATCAAAATGTCATCAATCAATACAACAATGAAGTCATCCAGATATGATTTAAACACCCTATTCATAAGATCCATAAAAGCAGTAGGTGCATTGGTCATCCCAAACGGCATTACTAAAAATTCATAATGTCCATATCTAGTTCGGAATGCAGTTTTCTCTATGTCTTCAACTCTAACTTTTAACTGATGATACCCGGACCTGAGGTCAATTTTGGAGAACACTTGGGCACCTTGAAGTTGGTTAAACAAGTCATCTATTCGGGGCAGAGGGTATTTGTTCTTGATAGTCACTTTGTTCAATTCCCGGTAGTCTATATACAATCTCAAAGATCCATCATTCTTTTTGACAAACAAGACTGGAGCACCCCAAGGTGAAGTACTCGGACGGATAAATTTCTTATTTAACAGTTCTTGAAGTTGGGTTTTCAATTCTTTCAACTCAGAGGTACACATTCTATAGGGAGTTTTGGAAATAGGTTGTGTCCCCGGAAGCACCTCAACCGTGAATTCAATCTCTCTATCAACTAAGTCCCCAGGTAAGTCAGTTGGAAACACATCGAAAAATTTACAAACAACAGGGATTGTTTCTATAGTAGGACTGTCAGATGGTGTAGTCAGTATACAACACAGATAACCCCTACATCCCTTCCTAAGGAGTTTTACAGCTTTCATAGCCGAAATCAAATATGGGGGAGGAACTACCCCATTCCCAACAAAAGTAAATTCAGGCATACCCGGTGGTCTAAACACCACAGTTTTATTTGCACAGTCAATGGTAGCACAGTATTTAGTCAACCAGTCCATCCCCAAAATACAATCAAAATGATGAATGTCCAAGGGTAGTAAGTCTACATACAACGTCATATCGCCAATCACAACATCACATGCTGGATAAACATGAGTACACATCATAGAATCCCCAGATGGTGTAGATGCAAATAACATGTATGTCATGAGTTCTAAGGGTCTAGTCAATCTTCGGGAAAAAGCATGTGATACAAAAGAATGTGTAGAACCAGAATCTATCAGTACACATGCATTTTGAGAACATAAAGGGAGTGTACCTGACACCACGGTATAGGTGTTCGGTACATCATCGGGCACTAAGGCAAATACTCGGTCTTGTCTCAGAGGTTCTTTTCCAGTGTTTGCTTTTGTATTTGTCTTTGCCGTAGAGGCGGATGCAGCTGAACTTGCCGTGGGACGGCTAACATTCTCAAGCCTGATTGGGCAATCTTTCACTAGATGGCCTGGCTGGCCACACCGAAAACACGCACCAGACGCTCGGTAGCACACACCCCTGTGCCTTTTACCACAATCCGGACAAACCGGAATAGACCCACTACTCAGACTCGAGCTGTTCAAGTCCCTGTGTTTTGCTTCTTACTGGCAAAGGCCCGGCCTCTTTTAAAACCAAACGCAGATCTTTTTCCTCTCCACTCAGTTGTTGTCGTTACTGGGGCTTTGCTTTGTTTCATGGCGACTAGGGTGGCCTCTGCCATTAAGGCTCTATCCAGAACTTCCACATAAGTAAGCAATTTTAGGACACCTACTCGATCGAACATATCTAGAGCCAATCCACCTTCAAACTTTCGTGCTTTCTTGTAATCAGTATCCACCATATGTAGAGCAAACCGTGCCAGTTCGGTGAATTTAGCTTCATATTCTGCCACAAACATTCTTCCTTGTTTGAGTTCCTGAAATTCAAACACTTTTCGATCCCTAAAACATTAGGGAAAGTACTTGTCGTAGAAGATAGCATTAAACTGTGCCCATGTCATATTGCTATTGCCACTTCGGATCAGTAACCACCACCTGCGGGCTTCATCTTTGAGAGTATAGGTGGCTAAGAGGACTTTCTGAGTTTCAGAGTAAGGAAATACTTCATACAATTTTTCCATCTCGAGCAACCACGTCTCAACTTTCAAAGGTTCAATTCCACCATAGAATGTTGGCAGTTTCATTTTCATGAATTTCTGTGTCAAATTGATGATGTCATTGTTATCTACCTCGGCTTGTACCGGTGGAGGCGGAGGGGGCAAAGGTTATTGCCTCTGTTGTTGTGTCAAGGTTTCAGTCAATGCTGCTAACATTTGTTCCATGCGGCCCATGTGAGCCTCAGAAGATTCACTTTCGCCACTTCCCCTTGCATTCTCCATCTTACTATACAGACATCAATGATATTAAACACAGGCATAGTCTTATTCGTTTCTTCCAATTCATTTGTTCACAATGACGTTCAACTTTCATATTCAGTTAATTTACCACGCACTCACACATGCAGATGGAATACCCATGATGCTTACTAGGACATCCTCAGCTCATATGGACTAGTGTGTGCGGTAGAACACGTGCTCTGATACCACTCTGTCACGACCCAAACCCGCCCCTGTAGGTTTAGTACCGTAACCGGCCAGTAATCCGTAGATTACCAAAGGCCTCTGTACAGATTAGCAATTAATAAGGGGCTGCGGAAGCAATAATACAAAATAGACAAGGTCCAATGAGCTGTGATAACGTACATGAGACAGAACATTTTAAAACTTATATTTATATATACAAACATGCCAGTCAATGACACCATATTTACAAAAGTGAACATCGCAAGATCTGTCTTTACAAAATACATACAGTGACTAGCATGAGTACAAAAAGGAACAGCCAAAACATTAGACTTCAATCGGAACCTCCTCGGGAGGCACAACGGGTGGCTGAAAAAAACAAAACGGAAGGCCGTCAACTCTGGCCCTGGTCATGTGCCGTCTCACCTACATACATAATATAAACTTTGAGCGAAAGCCCAATGAGCAATAACAGAGTAAAGGGGTTTCAATGAATGAGTCCGTACAGATTTAGAAATCATAAGTCATGCTCAATCATACATAGTCCATCCGTTAGCGCTAACAGATTGATTACAAAGCATCTTAAATTATACTTGTCAATTCCATGAAGGAACCTCCGGCCGGGTGAGGATAACTTGTCAGTTCCATGAAGGAACCTCCGGACTGGGAACTTATAAACTTGTCAGTTCCAACGAGGAACCTCCAGTCGGGCACAGATAGCTTGTTAGTTCCATGAAGGAACCTCCGGATCCGGGTAACAGAGAACAGATAACACAAGATGCCAAGGATGTCACGAATACATAACAGAAATTGGACAATCATTCATTGTACAGAACATGTTATCTCAGGAAAACAGATCTTACTTTGTCACACAGAAAATGGCTACAGTCGAACATAACTTTACTAAGTTATTACTCACAGTTCGTCTTGAAACAAACAGATGGAGCAAATAGGTTAGACAAGACGCAGCACGTGACCTACATACCATAAAACAGATACACACTTGAAACACGCGTTCTAAATATATAAAATTTTTGTCGCTGGCTCTTAGTGTGTTTCTAATCCCCTATCCTCATTATGGAGTCTTAAACATGGCCTAGGAATGCCTAGGATGGAATGAGGATGCAAGAATGCCTTAGAAAATATTTTTCATAATTTTCAGAAAATAGGGGTCTCGCTCGAGCGTGGATTTCCCCGCTCGAGCGAACATGCAAACAAAAGTCTCCGCTCGAGCGCAAACCTTCCCGCTCGAGCGGTCTGCAAAACGTGACAAAAGTACTGGATGGGTGAAAATCACGCTCGATGGGCGCTCGACTCCCGCTCGAGCGTGTGACACAACTCCCCGCTCGAGCATAAATTCTTCCGCTCGAGCGTACGGTAAAACAGAACAAAATGCTGGATGCATGAATTTCACGCTCAAGCGCTACTTTCCCCGCTCGAGCGTCAGTCTAAATTCTAGAAATTCCAGATTTGAACCTCAAGCTCAAAACCAAGTTTCAATGCACCAAATTCGATCATTTTGGGCTAATTTTTTGGAAAACACTTCAAAACTCATAATATAACATGTTTCAAAGATCAATTTGAGAAATCAAACCCCAAAGGTGGTTCAATTAAATACAAATTCAAATAAAGTTTCAAGAACATAGCTTGAATGTAACATGCATGAATTTAAACCAAATCAAAGCTTTAATAACTTGCTCAAATGAGCCAATCTTTTCAAAACAAGATGAAATCATGGACTATACTCAAAATATGAACATGCATGCAAGATTTAAGCTTCAATTCAACACTTAGAACCAAAACTTGACTCTAAACTCTAATTCACCATGAACCATGCAAGAAGTAACTCAAAATCACAATGGAGAAGATGAATTCTCTACCTTATGTCTCGAATGTCAAGGTGTAGGAACCTAATTATACAATCCTTTCTTCAATTCTACAAATTTCCTAGCCAAATTCTTGATGAACTCAAATTCTCCTACTCTCCCCCTCTCTCTCTCTCGAATTGGTCTTGTGGATGGAGAAGAGTGATGAAAACAAAAACACCTAATTCAAGTCTAAACAATGGTTTAGATAGTGGCCCACCAAGTGGTATTTTGGTAATTTACTCAAACAATTATAAATTAACGTGATTTAATCTAATTTAATCGCTCCAAACCAAATTTTAATTAAACCTACCATAAAATTCTATAAATCCTAACTAGCACATAAATCAAGTCGATTTCTGATTCGAACGCCGATAAGGCTTTCAATTCGCAGTTTAATGTCAAAAGATACGAATAGATAATTTTGCGATCAAACAGATAGAAACACATAAATAATGCAATACATATACAAATTAATCTCAGATTCCTTCTAAATTACTGTTAGGCATAATTAGTCATGTTGTAGCATTAATCTGAGGTCGGGGTTATTACAAGTAGAAGCAACGGAAGAGGCAACAGAAGCAGCAGTGGATGATGTAGATGGAATGCGAAGATGAAGAAGCTTGAATAGACGTCCATGCCTATGGCCTATTCCAAAGATCTGTTTTGTCTGAAGGTCCTGCACCAAACAACCATTAGTAGAAAAAGTGACGGTGAGACCAAGTTCACACAATTGACCAATAGAGATAAGGTTTAATTTAAGAGAAGAAATGTAATGAACATTGGAAAGAGATACAGTGGAAGTAGAAATTTGACCAATGTGACTAAGAGACATATGAGAACCGTCAACAGTATGTATAGAGGGAACATAAGAGGATGATGAAATTAGGGCTGTAAACCAACCGAGTCGAGCTTTGTTGAGCTTGAGCTCGGCTCGTTTACTTATCGAGCTCGTTTATTGAGCTCGAGCTCAGCTTGATAGGAAACTAGGCTCAAGCTCAGCTCCGCTCGTTAACATTAATGAAACTCGAGCTCAGCTCGACTCGACAATTTTTTTTTAATATTATTTATATTATTTAAATAAAAAAATTTAAATAAAAATATTATTTATATTTTTAATATATAAATAGCGTATTTATATTATAATTTATATATATTTATATGTTATTTAATATATAAATAATATATTTATTATATAATTTAAATAAAGGTAAACGAGCCGAGCTTATGCAAGCTTGAGCTCGGCTCATTTACTAAAGGAGCCTAATAGTCGAGCTCGAACTCGACTCATTTACTAAACAAACTGAGCCGAGCCGAGCTTGTTCATGAACAGCTCGGTTTATTTACAGCCCTAGATGAGATAGAAGAAAATATAGTAGAATCAGAGGTCATATGATTACAGCAGGCGAAATCAAAATACCATAAAGGATTGCCTGATGTGACTGAAAGTGCAAGTGAAGGAAGAGTATTAGATTTGGCAAGCACCTGTTAGATAAGGGACTCAACATCATCCATAGAAAATAATAGAGCAATAGGATCAATTGGGTGGGGAGTGCAAGAACTCTCTGATGCAGCAGCAGCAACAGCAGCAAGACGATAACCATGAGCAGATTTGGACTGAGGCCCAGAATGTGAAGACCCTTTCCTAGAAGCAGGGAGAGCACAAGAACAATTTCTTTGGAGATGACCAGGAGCAATCTTATGGCAAGTTAAGTAGTCACGAACTGGGCACTGAAGTAAAGAATGATTGGCAAGTAAGCCACGGTTGCGACAATTAATGCATGAGCTAGGAGACTGTGAAGATGAAGAACCTTGTAATGATGGCATAGCAAGAGCAAAATCTAAAGTTGGAGTTTCGAGCGTCCCAAAACAAGTTTCTTCAGACAAGAGTTCAATAATGGCTTGCTTCAAAGTCGGTAAGGGCAGACGATGGAGCAAAGAAGCACACACAGGTTTACAGGTGCTATAAAGAGCCATAAGAAACTACAATAGTCGCTGATGATTCCTATGAACAATAAATAAATGTGCATCCTCCGAATTTGCCCAAGTAGGTTCAGAAAGAGTCAACTGGTCCCAGACAGATGACATCTGGGATAAAAAATCATTGATGGACTGACCAGGCTCTTGGCGCATGTGATGAAGAGTTTGTAGGAGTTGATATTGGTGAGCATGGACAGTAGTCTGATAGCGTTCCTTCAATAAATCCCAAATTGCCTTAGTAGGAGAGACAATGGAATCATCATCCTAATAGTGTCCAAATTAAAGGTTAATGGAAGGAACAGAAGTAGCCCAGAACCATGTGATAATCTGGTAGTTCTTCCCTTCCCATTCATCAAGATTCTTATCGAGAGCAGATGCAGTCTCTTTGTCTTCCTAGATGGGTTTAGAAAGAACACCAGTGATAATAGGCCAAAGCCTCTTCCCTTTGATGAATCTAGAGAGAGCTTGGGCCCAGAGAACATAGTTAGACCCATCAAGTGTAACGGAGACAGAATGGATGTTGTCAGAACGATCCATGATGCTTAAATAGGGCAAAAACAAAGAATAAGGTGCTTTGTATAGGCTAATTTTGCCAAAACAAAACACACCAACAGATTCAGGAGGTCGAAAACAGTGGGGATATGGCTGAACAGACCAAAAATACGACCAGAACGGCAATGAATCGGCTGGTCAAAGTGAGTTAACCAATCTGGTCAACTAGGGCTGATGTCACAGTAGCAGGGATGATGTCAGCAGGCGCGGTGCACGAAAGCAACCAGGGCTGACGTCAGCTGATGTCAGAAACACGCGGCTCACATTAGCAGATGAGGCCGCGACTTACAGTAGCACAGGACAAGCGCAGAAGGAACGTAGGACGGGTTAGATAACGGGATAGCGCGTGTCCAATCTTCTAGCGGCACGTGGAGCGTCGAATGACGATGAATCTGGTGGCGTTGGCTTCGTCTTGAAGAGACGAAGAAGCTGGTGTTGTCCAATCTATGAAATAGAAAAAGACTAGATACACAGAAACCAACGTGAGAAGGAAGCAATCTGCCAGACAAAAAAAGAAAAAAAAAAAAATGATGCAGAAGAAGAGGATGCTAGGAAAAAACCCTACGCTCTGATACCATGTTACGAGAGTAGAAAGAGAAGAGAAAAGAGAACTCATGTACTCAATATATGAATGAATAGGTACACACTCCTTTATATAGGAGAGAAGATAAGTATATACTGAGAATATATTATAACAGATATATACAAATAATATCTTAATATATCTTAATAAACTATGTTAACACAGAATATGGTGAGTTTAAATGAGACTAATTTTTGGTGTAAATTGCGGCTCCAATAAATAAAAACAAAAAGAAGAAAATAAGGATTTGGCTTCTTCATAGAGAGCTAATTCTGTCCGATTGATAATCTAGTTTTTTTTTTTTTTTTGGTAGGTTTCTTGAGTGTTGATCATCCACCCAAATATATAATATCCAATAAATTGTAATTATATGATTTGATTATATTTTCTTAAAATATAATTAAGATTTATTGTCAGAAGAACAAATCTCTATTTTCAAATGAATACCCACAGTCCATTTTTCTAAGTTTAAATATGATAAAATTATATAATAATTATTATTAGTTCAATTTAATTATTTATGAATAACCTACCTATAAAAATTTACTTAATAAACTGTTTTGATATCAAAATGGGACCGACCAGACATATCACATTAATTTCAACAATAATCTGGTTCCACATTTTTTTTTTTTAAAAAAATAGTAGTAATTAATAATAAAGAAGTTGTTGGTATGATGATTGTTGAAACAGTGGTGATCACGATATGGTGATTCCATTCTTGGGAACACAAGCATGGATTAGAGCTTTGAAATGTTCAATTGTTGATGAATGGCGTTCATTGTGGGTCCAAGGCCAAGTTGCTGGGTGGGTGGGTTAACTTCCATATTTATTTATTCATTTGACAAGAGTACAGAATACAGATACCTCATAAGAATTATCAGCTACATGTAGTTCGGCTTTTTATTTAGGAGAATGACTTGACCCCAGTGGGGTGACCCCAACACTCCTACTGTTTTTGCATGAATTGAAATTTTTTTTTATTTTTATTTTTTTGTTATCTTACCATCATAGAACTTCACGTGGCATTGGGGGTGCTGGGGTCACCCCGCTAAGGGTTCCCAACACAGTTGTTTTGTCATGGGGTATCTCAGTCCTATTTTTTTATTTAATGTACAGCATTAATGATTTATTTTTATTGCCAATGTATAGTTATACAAGGACTTACTCCAATAAGATGACATTTGCTACGGTAAAGGTATGAAATTTCTCATCTTCACTTTTTTGGCATATTTTTCAAATATGTTTGGTGTCATTTTCAATTTTTTTTTTTTTTTAATCTTGTGAGAAATAAAAATAAAAATATTTGAAATACGGGTTTTATTTTTATGCAAAAATAATTTTTTAAAATTAAGAGAATAATTTAAAAGTATTTCCTAAAAAGAGATGTTCTAAAAAATATTCAAAAAATTGTCTATTACGTTAATATGGTCTAATTGAAAACGGTTGTCTAATACTTCCTTTGGAAGTTGGTTAGAAAACTAGCTTGTAAGTCAACAAAAAGATTTAATGCTAAAAAATTAATTTACTTGACACATTCCTAACTTAAGATTTCCTAGTGGCTTTTGAGCAGATAAAATTGAGTTTTTTGACAGAAAATTAATTAATTAGAGATTAAGAGCAAAAAATATTTTTTTAGCCAATTAAATAACTTTCAAGCCATAGATAAATGAAGACCAAATTAGTAACCACTAAGGTTTACTTGATGGACAGAAATGTCATTTCAAAATTTGAACAATTTACCATACAAGTAAACACTCATTTTTCATACTTGCTAAATAAAGGGCGAAGAGAAATGGATATTGGGTTGTTGGTTGTAAATTGTCTAGTATAATACGAATACAAAGATGAGTGATTGATTGTATAATTTATGTTGTCTGAACTATAAAATTACCTCTTTGTATATTAGGTTAGGTTTTCACAATTATTAATTTAGAGAAGTTATCTTTAATTGGACCACATGAATCGAAATTAAAATAATAATACAATTTTAAAAAAAAGGAGAAAAATCTTTATGGACTAGATAGCTGAAAGGGTTAATTACACCAAAGTCTTCCTCAACTATTAATAAATATCGCTTTACTCCCTCTACTATGAAAATTATATAAATATATCTATTTTGGAAGTGATTTGGAAGAGGTGAAAGTGATATATTTTTATAATTAAAGAGGTCAAAATATACAAGTTCATAAATGAGAGAGATTAAATAATACTTGCTAATAGTTGAAGGGGGGGTTTTGATGTAAAACAAAACCCTAAATAAAATTGATAATTTAAAGATGAAATTATATATAATAAATGGCAATTGTTTAAAAGCATAAAAATGAAAGTGGAATTAATTATTTTATTTTTTTGATGGATTGATAACTTAAAAACGAAAATAAAAAAATAAAAAAATCACAATAGTTTAAAGGATAAAAAAAAAAAATTAAAAAAGGTGCAATTAACTATTTTGTTTTTTGTTAATAGGGAGCAGCACATACAATTCCAGAATACAGGCCTATTGAATGCTATACTATGTTCAAAAAGTGGCTTTCTAATCAACCTCTTTGATCAATCTTGATGTCATCCAAATGGGTGTGCCAAAACCCAAAAGTATGATCACTCTCAAGATCTGCCAAAACACCAATATGAGACATGCTCATATCCATTGATACAAATATTTTTACATAAACACCATTGCTTAAGGATGCTATGTTAGTTACTTTTCTATTACAAAAGTGATAAATAAATGGATAGGCTCTTACATTTTAAGGGTCCATTGTCACTAGCTTGTTTGAATGTGTAGGAATAAATAGTGAGTGTATATTACATTATAGTAAAAGTATAATTATACTTGTGTAAATCAAAGTATTATAATGTAGCAGGAAAAACATTTAGATCATACCTTTAGGTGATAGAACCTGAAGCGAAGAATCTCGTGGGTAAATCACGTGCTTCTAAAATGCGAATAACGAACACCAAGCAGTGGAGTGATACTACAATATGAGTATCACCCACACAAGTCACAGTGTAGAGGCTGGATCGTTCTCATATGGGAGAGAGAGAGAGTTAGAGAGAGAGTCTGGGAAAAAGGTTATGGGTAAAAACCACATAACGTATTTGATATCGATATATTATGTAAATATATAATCAGATATATAACCATATATATTAATCTATCCATATCAGTTGATATGATAGATATAGATATCATGAGTGGTTATCCAAATAAGTTTTAAATTCAACCTTACATAGATAAGGTTCAAAAGGTTCATGGGTCATGTCACATGGGTGCCCAATTTCTAACATCTCCCACTCGTACATGAGTTGGCATGACACAGCCACATCTCTATCTCAATCTCCCCAAATATCAAACAATCACATACTAGCCAATGAACCGTGCGACCGCTGAGAAACATCTGCATGTGGGAGCTCTATACTAGAAACTCAAAATGAGCCAGCATAGAGACATCGACCCAAAAGGAATAGAAATAGTGTCTCATATACCCCAGACCCATCTAATTACACATCCAAAAAATATCTCTAATCCCTCAAAAGAGCATGTTTGACCCTCTCAATTCTTGTAATATATTCACACTCAATCCACATCTCATACAGAGCGATGTGAGTTGCCGGCAATGAATATACAACAGTGGTGTAATACTAGATGATCTTCCCTTTGCCCTCATGCCAGTTAGTTTAGGATTGATCGCTTTCCCAGTGATGTCCCTTAAGGCCGAATCATACATGACCGCAGGCAACATACCAAAGTAGCAGAACATCAACCCCTTACCTTATGACATAGTCAAAAGTCACAAAAGGGTACATAAATGAAAGTCATATCAATAATGACACGTAACACTCACACGGTGAGGAAACAGGGATCCATTCTCTCACCTCATTACTTGGTCGCCAAGCACATATAGTATGAATACATGTTACGGTGGAGTAACTCTTCCAAAAAAAAGTGATGTCATACTCGATACACCGTACAGATCTTAGTCTAGTCGCTTTCTAGCGCCTAACCCGAATTCTCTATTTGCTCACCTTCCAGGCACCAAATGAGATCTCGCATCTGGCTAATCATAACAGGCACAACATGGAAAGTGGGTACTAACATCCATGTTTGGTCCTTAACACGACCTCATCTTTGTTGTAACCAAGGCGACATACATAGTGGATGATTTAAGCCTCTCTTGGCTCCAAATAAAAATAAACCACTAGTCTCATCCTTGCTCGCTCCCAAGCGCCAATGGCGATTGCTTATGTGAGTGAGCCAATCTTGCGTGTTGACATCATCATTTGCTAATCATTATAACACAAACCATAATAGTGTCAACATCTCATCATCTCACAACAAATAAGTGATCGATTTAAAAAAAACACGACCACAGCTTGTGCAATTCTAGATTCCAAACATAAGCCTTATCAGCACCTCTTGTGATAAGTATATACAACGGAATCCACCATATGCGCCTCACATGAAGTGATTCAAGATCACTACCTCTTGCGCAATAACCTCTCTAAAGATATTTTGGTGACCAATCTGTGTTCATTCAAGATGCGCCCAACTAGCACATTGAATCTTACAAGGAGCAAATTAATATACTACTTAGTAAAGCATGCTATCCACAATCTAATGAGCAAGGTCAATGTCTAAACAACTCAGTTGACCATTTACCAAATATAACACTTATCATGCTGAATATGCCCACATAGCATACTTCAGGCTCCCACAACAAAAAAAAAAAAACAAGGAATATAAGTTATCTGTTTCTCCCAAAGACAATCCGAGGATTCACTCAATAGCTAAGGCTTTGGCTTTTACCGATAGGTAAGTCAATGGGTTTGCAATTTTGCATCTACAATCGTTCTAAGATATTCCTTATGTAAGTCATTGAAGACAAACCGGGAATTCTCCTAAAACAATCCCTAAGGATTGTACATCCGAGCATATAAATTACATCACCCATGTCCATCATATCTAAAATAGAGGACTGCCCACCTTAGGTGGCGACAACCTTATAAATTCCTGGCTTATAATGACTAAGTAAGGAAAAACTTCTTTTGGACCATTGATCATGCCTCAGTGGTCTTCATCGATCATCGTTGGCCTATCATGGCTCGACGAAATCTAAGAACCACTATTTGGATAACTGTTTTAGGTTGTAAAAGATTTATTGCAATTAGCAACCTTTTTGCGCTCCTACCTTTTCACCATAAAAGCAGAAGGTAAATCCCTACGAATCTACTTATCCAATTCTCCAACGAGAAAGTTGGGTCACAATGTCCACAAATCAATGTTCCGAACTTACGTCAATCATAGCCTAAGTCAAAATAACCTCACTCCCTAGGAGGAAGTCTTCTCATGGTCTACATTTTTCTCAATGGTGCGACTTTTCGGTATCTAGCGAGCCTTATGCCTCAACAATGACTATCCAAAATGCGCATAACTTTAGAATAGTTTCGCGTCTTAATGGAAAGTCAACCAAATTATAGAAATGGTTAATCCTCAAAGATTTTTGTCTTCAATTGCGCAACATTGATCCACTTTCTAAAAACAGGGAACTAGAGCCTTTGGCATTATCCTAGGCTCTTTATCATCTTGCGGAGCAATCATGAATGTTTCCTTCTCAATCACCCAATGATGACGTGGAAAATTTTCACATTCACTACCACGCAACTAAGAATGTAAAGCATTCTTCTCTAATGGAGTAATCCATTAGTAAGCACATCGCTCCCACTGTCCCTAAGATATTGGAAATTTCTTTCCATTCTCAACTAGACTACATAGAGCGCTATGCTTAGAATTCTCTATCTTATAGAGTTCCAAAACTCTATTCACGTCACCTTTACTAAGAAAACTTTATGTGACTTAGTTACACTCCCACAAAGCTGCTTACCTATATGCACATGACCCAGAGGGTTTGCATGACAGCATACAATAATACGCCACATAACCCTATATGTTTACAAGACAGCATACAATAATGCGCTATAGAACCCTAGGTCTTAACTTTGCAACCTTATGAGAAGTAAAATAAAGATAAGCTGCTTAACGGTTACAGATCGCCCATAGATGGCTCTCCGCTAACCCATTACTCAAATGGAGTGTAAAATCTGATATGGAGGGCACTTAGTCAGGGATATAGGCAACAAACTAGTGCAATTCCCAATTGGGAAACATTTTGCGCCATCATCCACCTAACATTAACAATACTTAATTCCTTATCTCTACTACACCATAGTGTTGTTAATTACTAGGAATAATCAATTTTCTAAGCATCCATTTCTCTTCGCAGAGTTTTCTAAAATAACTCAAATAGATACTCGCCACCTTGGTCAAGACTAAAAGCACGAAAGTTGTTATCTAATTGATCTCAACCTCATATGTGCAATGTCAAAAATCATTTCAAAACTTTTTGACTTATGGGAGATCAAATAGTCTTGACTAAGATGGATATTGTAATCTATAAATGTGTCAAGATTTGGGGCTAGCTATCATACCCTTACACATCCAGTCACAAATATCATAGTGGATTAAATGCGCCAATACAAATGCCCTTCTGCGGCTTTCCTACTTACTTATGCGCAACCATTGCGAACAAAGTTACACATTTACATGAGAGCAGGATGTCACAAGTGAGTGGGCCCAAGAAGGCCTACTCAAACCATCCTGTCATCATCTCATTAATGTGATTAAGTATAATAAGCCACCGGTTCATGACCAACGTCATAAACTAATTCCAATCATCCTAATGTGTGAGTTCTCGAAGACAAGTTTAAAAAAGTTTAGGCCCAACTAGGTAATGACTCACGACTAATTCATGTTCACTAGATCATAAAAGGATGTCAAGGAGATATCAAGTGCCCCTAAGTCGCAAATTTAACTAATAAGTGCTAATCCCCTGCACTTTCAAGTCAATTTTATTTTCCATACACTTTACTGCATCTAGTTGAAAGATGACGATACTCCTCTTGTCATCTCTGTTTCTCGCTTCATAGTTACTTGTAATTAATTCTACTATCCACTAGAATGAGATAATAAGCTATCAATCTATGACAACTCCCGAAGTAACTTAAGCGCAAATTAGGCTAAAGAGTCTAATTCAACACAATGCTCTCACGAGCCATGCGTCAAATTCTTAGAGTCATAACAATCTTACCGGCCTTGACCTTTTTATTACTATACTGCAACATTTGCGCTTAGTGGTAAACATTATTCAAAAACATTAGCCTAGCTAAGGAACGATAGAAAGAAGCACATCCTCATGTCTCACACTCAAGTGTGGAAACAGCAAGTGTCCAGACTTAGACAAGTTGGCAATGCTAATAGATTTTGCAGCCACTGGGCGCTAATCTCTTCACTTAGTGTTAATAGATTTTTATGCTACTAAGCGCTAATCTTTTAACTTCAAGTGATACTTTAATGCACACTATTATAGTGCATGAAATTTTGCTCCATCCATTCCCAACAATTGGATAGAGAGCAAAACACTGCTCATATTGGCTACTCATCTTACACTTAATGACTAATTCATTTAAGCTCGCATTTCTTGGATGACGTGACTCTTGAATGTTACTTCATCCAGTGATGCAACATCATTACAAGTCAAATTACAAAGTCAATCTACTCAGCTCAATAATCAAGATCATATACAGATCTATTGAGGGCTTACTAATTTCATAACTCCAAAACTCGCCAACCAAAACTACGCAACGTGCCGCTAACCATAGCGCACACATTAGTTTTTATTATGCCAAACAAGGCAACAAAACCACGGCGACTTTGAGTCATGTTTCCTTACTTTGGCTCAATTAAGGTCTGACCTAAAGTCTCCAAGACTTTTGCTCATCTAAAGAATAGGATTATATTGTTCACATTTGAACATCTCTACTAAGCCTAGGTCAACCAAATTAACTTCCATAAGCTAAGTCAATTTAGAGAGAAATTCGCATTGGGATTAATTTGATTAGCATAATATAATTTTGCCACAAAAATTTAAATTAAATAGTGACAATATTACACAAGTCGCAAGATCGAAAATCCGCTATGCTCGTAATCATCTCTTGCGCCACAAGTGACAATTATCCAAAATTTAATTTAATTTATGCGCAAAATATTAGTTTTCGGGAGTAAATCTACAAAGATTTCTCTCAACCAAACAACCTCCCATTGACTATGGCATGACTAAAAGCATGATAAAATATTCTAATTTCACACAATAACATCATAAAGTAGATTCATAATCAACTCATGCTATGTTACAATTAATAATGGAATTTAAACAAATAACAAAAATGATCATGCTATTCGAATCACAACATATTAGAAATTCTAGGCAAAAAACAACCATATGCTGTATTTAATATTCAGATTATGCCATAACAGAAAGTATATCACTTCTAAAATTTTCTGGTATTTTTTGGAATTTTAAATAATTAATAAACACACATGAAATCATAAATAAATATTCCAGAATCTAGGAAAATGCAACAACCATACCAGTAAATAGTAAACCATAACAGTAGTCTACAATAAAAAATTCAGCCCCAGAAACTTAATCATGCAACACCAGATGCATTTTAAAGCAGAAATAATGAATTATTATTTCAGGAAAAATATTTTTTATTTTCATAAAATTTTCAAAATTTTCCAGAATATAGAAAATTTAATTCTGAGTCTAATGGTACCAACCACGCTTAAAACAAAGCTATAATGAATTACTTATGACCATTTAACGCAATTCTGGATTTACAAAAAAAAATAAACAGACCCTTAACATCAGCAGCCAAGCCGGCAGAGAAAAAACGACGCGGCTCAGAGGCGGCTCAACACGCGACTCAGCGCACAACGCAGCAAGCGGCTCAGAGCACGGCGCGCGCGTGATGGCGCGTGTAGGCGCGTGGCAGCGTGTGGATGCACGTGGAAGCCACTGGGCGGCGTCATATAGCGCGTGCAGCACTCGCGCTGCCTTCCGGGGTGTTTTCTGGTCTAATTTTGGTACTGTCGGACTCCATTTTTCACAACAAAAACATTTATGGTCTCAAAAATGACATTTAATGAACATAAAAATTGAGGTATATAACACTCTCAATCTAATGAGAGTGGAAATGCAGAAACCCTGCACTTCATCTTCCTCCTTCATTAATTTTCATGCATATAATGTGTATATATTTATATAAAATTATACACATGAATAAAGAAAACACGAAAATACCCATATAAGCTCTGATACCAATGTAAGTCAAAGTATTATAACGCATTGGGAAAAACATTTAGATCATACCTTTAGGTGATAGAACCTGAAGCGAAGAATCTCGTGGGTAAATCACGTGCTTCTAAAATGCGAACAATGAACACCCAGCAGTGGAGTGATACTACAATATGAGTATCACCCACACAAGTCACAGTGCAGAGGCTGGATCGTTCTCATATGGGAGAGAATTAGAGAGAGAGAGAGTCTGCGAAAAAGGTTATGGGTAAAAACCTCATAACGTATCTGATATTGATATATTATTTAAATATATAATCAGATATATTACCATATATATTAATCTATCCATATCAGTTGATATGATAGATATAGATATCATGAGTGGTTATCCAAATAAGTTTTGAATTCAAATTCAACCTTACATGAATAAGATTCAAAAGGTTCATGGGTCATGCCACATAGGCATCCAATTTCTAACTATTTGCATCCTTACACTTTATATATAATCCCACTTTTCACCCTTATTTTTAATTGTGGTTGTTAACTCTTTATACTTTTGACCAAGTATCAATGTCAACCCTCTCCTGGGTAAAATTTCATTACAAAAATTGATGAATAATTGTTATGAATAATTCTAGGTTAACACGGACAATTTTCTTCAATTTCTCTAACATATTTAGATGAAAGGTTGACATTCATGCTTAATCAAAAGTATACGATTTAACTGCTACAAAAGTGAGTGTTTGTATAAGTTTTGAAATCCATTCCAACGATTGCAGCCCGTAATACATTGAATGTCAAGTATAAGGGTAACCCTCAATAAAATTAATTACACACATAGTTATGGCCCATTTAAAGGTATTATGTTAAACTCATATGGTGCTCAGATAATCACATGGTTCAAAAAATAATCACATACCTCATAAAATATGAAAACAAAATTATATCAAGTTGCACACACAATTGATATCAAGAGAACAAAATTGCAAGATTAATTGTGATATAGAGCAATCTCTTGATATAATTGCAACATCAAGTGTGTTATATAGCAATCTCTTGATATAATTGCGAGATCAAAACAAGTGATATATAGTACTTGTTTTTTTCTTCATAATTTTGAATCATTGAATCATGCTAATATATTATTAGTTGTCATTGATTATGTAATAATTATCTCTAACAAATGAACTAGTTATGAATATTCTTATAAGAGTTCATATAAAACAAACAAAAAAATAAGCGACACATAGCGTTTCTCTAAATAAAAGTTATTAAAAAAAATAGCAAAATTAAACATTTAAAATGACAAATTAAATATTTTTTTTTTTTTGAAAAAAAAAGGTTAAGGATATGAGTTTTAAGAACATGAAAGGGTTGAATTAAACATTTTTTTATTATGGGTAAAAAAATAATTTCTAAAAGTTTAGGAGGGGGGGATGACCCTTCTGGTGCCCACATGCCTCCACCCCTAGTTATAGCAATGATGGTGTTTATTATTATTATTATTATTATTATTATTTATTATCAGCAAAATAAGCAACTTTATTGATAGCAACAACATACAAAAATATAGATTACATCAATAAAGTAAGGGCAAAGAGTAAAGAGTATCATAGTGCTACGTTTCATCCGAACTACTATTCGAAAATTTGATTTTTATAGGCTTATATTAGGCTAACTTTGAGCCCAAATTTGAATAGGGCCCACACGTTTTTTGATATGAGTCCAAAGAGGTGACATATTTTTTACTGCATAGCAAGTCACACAGTGAAGATGATTCATCAAAACCTTTTATGACTGAATGGGAAGTTGACGTGGGTTTCTTTGTAATGGTAGTTCCACATTGGAAACTTAAGAGAACTTATGTGTGTATATAAGTTCTAGGTAGCAACACTTGGATTGGGCCCTAAGGGGCACCCCAAGTTTGTAAAGGGGAGGAGTTATGGACAAAGTGAACCTTGGCTCAATCCACTACACACGCGCGCCGCCGTCGTCCGACTAGCGTAGCCATACAGGACGCAAGTGTGGGTCGAGTCAGTTCTAATATTAATTTTTGCAGGAAAATTATTTTTTCTGAATGAAAATTCAAATTTTTGCTAAATTTGAATTCAAATTTTCTGTCCAAAATTGTGCCTCTTCCAGTCCAAAATTCCCAACAGATTAACTGTTCTAAACATGCTGAAAACTGCTAGCAGTTTCAAACAGATTCAAACTGGTTTTTCCAGCAGATCTATTCAAAATTGAATTGCACATGTTTAATTCAAAAACAGATCTATTCATTTCAAATTGAACTTGTTCGGACAGTTACTTCTATGCCTATGAATACTAGAAGGTTTTTAACATTTGGACATTCCAAAAATCCTTTTTCCTTGTTTTCCTTTGTGCCCTCTTTGTATTATTCTACATACTAGTTTTTAGGAAAAATTCAGAGAGTATAAAACACAGGTTCTAGTTCGTCGTACAGATTGTTTGGAGTACTACTACAATCTGTGAAGATCAATGTATCCTGGGAGATAGACGTCATTTATCCATAAGAACCGAAGCGGGGCGAATCTGTCTTAAGGACAGAGTGTCACACACTCAACTTGATCTATTTTGTACTTTTTCATTTCGGTAAATAAATTCTGTAAGTAATTTATTTTCATTTGTTAGATTTAGTTTCAAGTTATTTATTTTACACAAAATATTGTTCTAACAATCTTAAGACAGATTCGAATTATTCTATTTAAACAAAAATTTTCGTTTGTTTCCTTTTCTTCTTTTCTTCTTCTTACAGAAATTAATCTTCTGTGTGTTTACAAAATAGTATTCTGGTTGGAAAATACAAATAGTAGTAATATATTGTTTGACAAATAGTAGTAATATACTGCTTATTTTCTTTAACAACTAGTAGTAATATACTTGTAGTCATTAACAATTCAGAATATTTATTCGTGAAGTTAGTTAAAAATTAATTTTAGTTTTCAAAAATAATTTCTGAGTGTTCATCAATTAAAATTCTGTTTTTAGTATTTTAATTTTTGAAGTGTTACAGAAATATTTTTCTGTGTGGAATTAATTTGTTAAATAAAATTTTATTTTCAAATTAATTGGAAATAAAAGTTACAATTCTTGTTTCTTTTATTTTTACAGAATTAAATTTTGTGTTTGTGGTTTAAATTTTATGTGTAGTATAAGATTCTAATTAAAATTGTGTTTTATAATTTAGAATTTATGGCTACTAAAACTAATGCTCAAACTAGTACTGGTATGGTGACTGCCATTACTCTAACCCTTTCTCTAGTTGTGACTGTACTAATCAATCACGGTGAAATGCCAGAGAATTTCTTAAGAACTGATTTTAAAAGATGGCAACAGAAAATGTTGTTCTATCTTACTACTCTTAACCTAGCACAGTTTCTCCGTGAGGATGCTCCTACTTTGAAAGAGGATGAAACTGACCGACAAGTGGTTACTGCGGTCGATGCCTGAAAACATGTTAATTTCCTTTGCCAGAACTACATTTTGAACGGGCTTAATAACACATTTTACAATGTCTACAACCCTATCAAGACAGCAAAAGAACTTTGGGAGTCTTTGTAGAAAAAATACAAAACAAAATATGCTGGCTCGAAGAAATTCGTAGTAGGCAAATTTCTGGACTTTGTGATGGTTGATTCTAATACTGTGGTCAGCCAAGTTCAAGATCTCCAACTCACTCTCCATGACATTCATGCAGAAGGCATGTCTCTTAGTGAATCCTTTCAAGTTGCTGCCTTAATTGAAAAATGCCCACAAGGCTGAAAGGAATTCAAGAACTACCTAAACACAAGCACAAAGAAATGACCTTTAAGGAATTGATTGTGCATTTGAGGATTGAGGAGGACAACCAATTCTGAGAAACGGGCAAGTAAGCATCCAATGGAATCTCAGGCAAATGTGGTGGAACATGCTCCAAAAGCAAATAAACGGAAGTATTCTGGAGAAAGTTTTGCACAAGGCTCTAAAGGAAGGGAAACTAAGAAGTACAAGTTCAATGGCAAGTGTTATATCTGTGACAAAGAGGGACATCGTGCTAAAGATTGCCGTAGCAAACGCAAAGGCAAAGGCAAAGGCAAAGGAAAATCAAGCAAGAAGCCTATTCAAGCCAATATGACTGAAATGAACAAAATTCCAAATGGCTTAGATGACATAAATCTTTCTGCAATTGTTTCTAAAGCAAACCTTGTCGGAAATCTGAAAGAATAATGAGTGGACATTGGTGTTGCTCGCTACATCTGTGTCGATAAAAAGATGTTCACATCTTATTCTGTGATGGACAACGATGAACAACTTTTTATAGGTAACTCATCGACTTCTAAAGTTGAAGGACAAAGAAATATTATTTTAAAAATGACATCTGGAAAGGAACTCATTCTCAACAATGTGCTGCATATACCGGACATTCGCAAGAATCTAGTCTCTAGATCTCTGTTGAGTAAAAATGGGTTTAGGCTAGTGTTTGAAAGTGATAAATTTGTACTTACTAAGAATGAGATGTATATAGGAAAAGGTTAAATGTTTGATGGCTTTTTCAAACTAAATGTAATGACTATTGTACCCCATGTTATTAATAAAATTACATTTTCTTCTTACTTGCTTGAGTCTTCAAATTTGCGGCATGGTAGACTAGGACATGTTAAATATGGATCTTTGCGTAGAGTAATTAATATGGAATGTTTAGCTAAATTTGACATTGATTTAAATCATAAATGTGAAATTTGTGTTGAGGCAAAATTAATCAAAACTCTTTTTCATTCAATTGAAAGAAGTACGGAACCAGTTGAATTAATTCATAGTGACATTTATGATTTTAAATCAATTCAAACTAGAGGTGGGAAAAAATATTTTATCACTTTCATAGATAACTATACTAGATATAGTTATGTTTATTTAATTCGAACCAAGAATGAAGTTTTGGAAACTTTCATTTAATGTAAGAATGAAGTTGAAAATCAACTTGGTAAGAAAATTAAAAAAACTTAGAAATGATAGAGGTGGTGAATATGAATCACCTTTTAGTGAGTTTTGTAAAGAACATGGAATAATTCATCAAACCATTATTCCTTACTCACCTCAGCCAAATGAAATTGTTGAAAGGAAAAATAGAATTTTAAAAGAAATGATAAATGCCATGTTAATAAGTTTTGGATTATCTCAGAACTTGTGGGGGGAAGCAATACTATCTGCTAATTACATTCTTAATAAAGTATCTCGGAAGAAAGTAAATCAAACACCTTATAAAATGTGGTATGGGAGAGTACTATCCTGTCACACCCCAAACCCGGGCATGACTGGCCGTGGCCCACAGGGACTTAGCCCAAGGCACACGTAAGCCTAAACATGAACCCAAAACCATAAAGAATAAATGTGATGATAGCCCAGAAATAAATAAATCAACACTCAATCTAGTGACATACCACAAGTGAAAAACAAGTCATAACCAACTTCCTAAAATATATATATATACTAAATAGGACACAAACCGCCCACAAAATAAAATAATTCTAAATAAAACCCAACCACAATGTATGCACAAAACTCGACAAAGCAACCTAAAACAAATTAAATAAATGCCCTAGAGGTCCATGCAATTGAGTCCCCGCTACGCCATAAGTCCACCCTAAGTCCTTCTAACACCTGGAAGTGATAAAAACTAAGTCAGCTGATAGCTCAGTGAGTAGCAACATGGATAATAAATACAGTTTTGAAAACATGGCTCAATTCCAAAATAAGATATATATCACAGAAACTAGATTGGCATACAGTTTAGTAAATACAATATGTTTCAAAAAGAAGGTTCCACAGTTCAACACTTAAAATACTCATGTCTCGCAAGAACATGATAAACGACATTTTCCACTTAAAACAGATTATAACATGAACACCAATAATTTTCTAGGTACCAAGAAAAACAAATAATATGCCACACATTTCTCAGGCTATAAGCCCCGTTGGATCCAATACCGAACTAAGAGTCATCCTCAGGGTGGCACCTGGGCCTTTTCTCAAAGACGATCCGATTGAAGGTCACCTAGTTGTTTTTAAAGGTCTTTTCCTTACAATCGTTGAGCACTAGAGTCATCACGGCCCAACCCGGATCTGTTCCCTAGTGGCCAGAGTCACCACACGCAGTGGAATAATTTCCCTGGACTAAATACACATATGGTCCCAATAATCAATACACATCAGTTTCGCAAAACATGGTAGTTCATCATTATAAACATGAGACCAAAACAAATAGTTTACAGTATGCCAAGTTCACACATGTTTTAGAAATAATTTGATTCAATTTATAATATAATAATTTATCAAAACAGTTTAGTCATGAAACAACAATTTAATTTTTCAACAGTTCAAGGTGGGGGAGCATTTATAAAAATATGTAGCATGAAACTACTCACCTGAAAACGATATAATATAATCCTCGAATAAAGTATAACAGTCCAACTAGTGCCCTGAACAAAGTATTAACACTACACATCACTACTAATTCAAACATACTAAAAGGAATAATAAACTAAGTAACCCCAAACTAAAGCACACTAACACGGCTCAACCCAACTCACCGTTACTCTTAAATATCACCTAAGTTCATGTTCTTCAAGGTCTAAAATCACCCAAGACATAGGTTCCGATCGAAACTTAACTAAAAGTGACTTTAAGATAAAACAGAGTTTTTCCATTCTATTCGCTAACTTTGAAAATTACAAAACCCACTCCACGCTATTTGAAAAATTCCAATAACCTCCAGATATGATCTAATATATCCTAAGTTTCAAATCCAATTGGTTTCACTTGATTTGCTTATCAAAATAATTATCTACAATTTATTATATCCAAACAGGTTGTTTTCTGCAGCACTTTAAAGAAATTGACGGTTCTATTAATATACACGAGCAATCAATGTAAGGCCAAAAACGTACAAAACTAGACTCGTAACCGGTTCTAATGACATTAATTTGATAATTTTTGGATTTATACCCAAAGAGAACAACACCCCCGAATTTACTGTTTTGGACTGGTTTCCTGGACAGATTTGAACACCTCAGTTTATATGGATTTTGACTCCCAAAAATTATGAAAAAATTCAGATATACAATTCAGTATGTAATTAATCTACTGTAAAAATTTCAGATTAAAATTCATCCGTTTGATATGGTTTCTTGATTTTTAAAGTTTGTGATTCTGTGCAGAATTTTTGGACTAAGAATTACACCATTCTTTATACATGAATTTAACTCCTTAGATTTCTTAACAGTATACATATATACAAAATACATAAATCTACAACCTCTCCATCAATGAACTAAATAATCATAGAGTAAGGATAAAGAACAAAACCTTAAGGAAGAAGAAAGATAATGACCTAGTACACACCCAAAAATCCATCCTTTTTTGCAACCCCTTTTTTTTCTCCTTCTTTTCTCTCAATCTCTCCCTCTCCCCGTGGCTGCCTCCTACTGCTGCTATAGGATGTATTAGGCAACCTAGGGTTATGTATCTAAACAAAAGGCTCTAGTTTATTATCTCTTTATATTATTTTATTTTCTAACCCATTAATTAAATAAAATATAACTATTATTATAACAAAATATAATTACTAACTTGCCCTTAATATTTTTTTTTTAAAATAATAAATCTTGCCTCCAAATTAAATGCTTTCACCACAATTTTATTTTTTAAGTTTAAAATTAATTAAAACATCCTCCAATAATATTTAATTTGCACCTTAGAATTTACCACCAAAATATTTGAGATTGTAATATTATTATTTAATTATTTACTTAATTTTTATATTCGGGTTCTCACATATCCTACAAATACTTAAAAGTGTGGGGGTGTTTGGCTAAAGTGGCTATTCGTAGTCCTAAAAAATAGGTCCTAAAACTATTGATTGCATATTCATTGGTTATGCCATGAATAGTAGTGCATATCAGTTTTTGATTTATAAATCAGAACATTTCGAAATATACGTAAATACTATTATTGAATCTCGAAATGCATCATTCTTTGAAAATATATTTCCAAATAATACTGGACAAGAAACTAGTTCTAATAAAAGATCTTATGATGCTATTTCTAGTCGTGATCAAGGACAAGATCAAGAACAAAAGCAAGAGATAGATCAAAATGAGAAAGAAGAACTTAGGCATAGTAAACGTGCTAGAACCTCAAAATCTTTTGATCCAAATTTTCTAACATATTTGTTAGAAAATAAGCCTTTAACTTTTACAAAAGCTATGTCCAGTCCTGAAGCTCCTTTATGGAAAGAGACTGTAAATAGCAAAGTTGAATCCATATTGCAAAATCACACTTGGGAATTAGTGGGCTTACCACTAGGTTGTAAACCTCTTGGGTACAAGTGGATTTTCAAAAGGAAAATGAAAGCGGATGGATCAATTGACAAATACAAGACAAGACTTGTAGTCAAAAGATATAGACAAAAAGAAGGTCTTAACTACTTTGACACATACTCACAAGTTACTAGAATAATATCCATTAGAATGCTAATTACCATTGCCTCTTTGAACAATCTAGAAATTCATCAAATGGATGTGAAAACAGCTTCCTTAAATGGTGAGTTAAATGTGAAAATTTACATAGAACAACCAAAAGGATTTTCTGTTCCAGGGAAATAAAAGAAACTGTGTAAATTGGTTAAATCATTATATGGTTTAAAACAAGCGTCAAAGCAATGGCATGAGAAATTTGACAAGGCAATGATGTCAAATGGATTTAAAATTAATGAATATGACAAATGTGTTTATATTAAAAGCACAAACAAATGTTATGTTATAGTATGTCTTTATGTGGATGATATGCTCATCATAGGTAGTAATAATGACATGATTAAAACTACTAAGAAAATGTTGAATAAACATTTTGACATGAAAGACATGGGGATTGTTGATGTAATACTTGGTATGAAAATTACCAAAACATCAGAAGGTTATGCTTTGTCACAATCACATTACATTGAGAAAATACTTGACAAATTTAGCAAATATGATGATCATCTTGCTAGAACACCTATAGATATTAATTTGTTTCTCTCTAAGAATGTACAGGAAAGTATTTCTCAGTTAGAGTATGCCCAAATTATTGGAGGCTTAATGTACTTGATGAACTGCACTTGCCCAGATATAACTTATGCAGTAAGCAAATTAAGTAGATATACGAGTAATCCAGGAGTAGAACACTGGAAAGCTATTATAAGGGTTCGTAGATATCTCCGATTTACTCGTAACATTGGACTAAATTATACTAGATAACCAGTAGTACTTGAAGGATACTGTGATGCAAACCGGATATCTGATACTAGAGACTCAAAATCCACCAGTAGGTATGTCTTTACTCTTGGTGGTGTAACTGTATCTTGGAAATCTTCCAAACAGACTTGCATTGCTAGGTCTACTATGAAATCAAAATTTATAGCTTTAGATCAAGCTGGGGAAGAAGCAGAATGGCTTTGCCACATCCTTGAAGATATTCCAATGTGGTTAAAACGGGTACTTGCTATATGCATACATTGTGATAGTCAATCAGCAATAGGTAGAGCACATAGTCATATGTATAACGGTAAGTCACGACACATTCATCGTCGACATAACACCATGAGACAACTACTCTCTAATGGAGTTATTTCCATTGAATATGTGAAGTCTATGTTAGATAAAGTCTCAATGGGACCACATAATTAAATGTGGTGTTATCATTTATAAGAAGCCTACAATTTAAGTGATTCAATTTAGTTAATAGGCTTAAGGGTATATGTGTTATGGACCTAATGTGTAGATACTAGTTGTTTAATTTCTATTTCTATGAGGGGCAGAAATAGAAATTAAAACATATTGGTTAAAGTTGGTTTTCATTCCTTTTGAACTTCCACAACCTTTCAGTTTTGAAAACCAATTACAACCTTTAAAAGGTTATGGTCCCTATTCCTTCCCAAGTGGAGAAAAGAACACTGCCATTTTTCTAAATCCTCTCAAAAGGAGAAACATAAGGCACCAAAGGGGAAAGGACTAGAAGGCAATAACATAATCAATAACAAAGAGTTTATTGATAATCACGCTTCTGTTTAACCGTTCATCAATGGATTCAGGTATGTCATTTTGTCTTGATTTCTTGATAATACACATGGTAAATGATCCGAAGTGTAAGGTTTATGTTCTGAAATTTATGTTTACAATTGGTATCAGAGCATGCATATCATGTGTCTTATCAGAATTGAAATTTTTTTTTATTTTTATTTTTTTGTTATCTTACCATCATAGAACTTCACGTGGCATTGGGGGTGCTGGGGTCACCCCCGCCAAGGGTTCCCAACACAGTTGTTTTGTCATCACTACAAGAAAATACATTTTTGCCGACCACTTTTAGCTACCAAAACTAATTTAGTCGCCAAAAGTGTGGGAATTGGCTACCAAAAAGAATTTTAGTCGGCAAAAGTCAACTTTTTAGCTACTAATTTTTTTTAGTAGGGGAATGTTGATTATTGGCTACTAAAAAAAATTTAGTAGCTAAAGATATTACAATTGGTGACTAAAAAATTATTTAGTAGCTAAACATATCACAATTGGCGACTAAAAAAAACTTTAGTAGCTATAGACCCACTTTCGGCTACTAAATGTTTGGTAGCCGAATGTAAATAAAAAAAATTAATTTTTAATCTTTCCCGACCAAAGTTTTGGTCGCCAAATGTCACCTTTCGGCGACCAAAGTTTTTTAGTCGCTATAGACCCACTTTCGGCTACTAAATTTTTGGTAGCCGAATGTAAATAAAAAAAATTAATTTTTAATCTTTCCCGACCAAAGTTTTGGTCGCCAAATGTCACCTTTCGGCGACCAAAGTTTTTTTAGTCGCTATAGACCCACTTTCGGCTACTAAATGTTTGGTAGCCGAATGTAAATAAAAAAAATTAATTTTTAATCTTTCCCGACCAAAGTTTTGGTCGCCAAATGTCACCTTTCGGCGACCAAAGTTTTTTTAGTCGCTATAGACCCACTTTCGGCTACTAAATTTTTGGTAGCCGAATGCAAATAAAAAAAATTAATTTTTAATCTTTCCCGACCAAAGTTTTGGTCGCCAAATGTCACCTTTCGGCGACCAAAGTTTTTTTAGTCGCTATAGACCCACTTTCGGCTACTAAATTTTTGGTAGCCGAATGTAAATAAAAAAAATTAATTTTTAATCTTTCCCGACCAAAGTTTTGGTCGCCAAATGTCACCTTTCGGCGACCAAAGTTTTTTTAGTCGCGATAGACCCACTTTCGGCTACTAAATTTTTGGTAGCCGAATGTAAATAAAAAAAAATTAATTATTTACATTTTTATTTTTATTTTTATTTTTATTTTTATTTTTATTTTTATTTTTATGAAGATAAATAATTAATTTACAAAAGGTAATTTTGATAAATTAATATTTTCAAAATGTAATAATTGTATTATAAAAAGAAATTAAATTCTGAAAATAGACTATTATTTTGAGATGAAAAATACAATTAAACTATTTATACTTTTTACATCATCATATTTCAATAACACTAATAAATTAAGAATAAATCAAAATTCACAAATAAAAGACAAAATATCCCAATTATTTATCATTTCAATAAATTTTTCAATATTATTACCAGTACTAATAAAAGACAATATCCCAATTATTTGTAAGACTTATTGATATTATTTCAAATTTTAAATTTTTCCTTAATTTTTTAATAATTAATTTTTTCAACTTTTTAAAAATATTTTTACGTTATACACGGTTAACAATAATCAAACACTATTGTTAATTTAAATTTGGAGGGAAACATTTCTAATTTAAATTTGAGGGATTTATAAAAGTAATTGGCGACGAAAAAAGCATGGGTTGAGCTTGCTCAAATTTTTTTTTAAATTTTTTTTTCCTTCTTTTATTTTTAATTTTCTTTCTTTCTTTTCTTTCTTATTATATATATATATATATAAATAATATAAGAATATAAGAATATAAAATTTTTAAATATATTATTATATTGTTCAGTAAAAAAAATATTATCTGCTTCTCATATCAAGGGGGAGATCCAATGGTGGACAGGGTGTTTGATGAAATGCCTCACAGAAGAATTCATCTTAATTGCAAATCAACTTTACATAGTGTTAGTATGATTTGATATCAAACCTTTCAGGCTAGAGTCAGTCCATTAGATCATGTCAAATATTTGGGACACTAAACAAGCTTAGTTATAGATTAATTGAGAGAGAGAGAGAGCATGTCTGTTTCTCTGTCTCATTTTCTCTCTGTCTCTCGCATATCTTTCTTCTCTCTATCTCTCTCATCTGTCTTCTCTCTCTGTCTCTCTCGCTCATCTTTCTCTCTCTATCTCTCTCATTTATTTTTTTTTCTCTCTCTCTCTCTCTTATTTCTATCTCTCTCTATCTCTCTCGTCCATCTCTCTTTTTCTGTGTCTCTCTCTCTCTCATCTCTTTTCGCTCCATTTCTCTCTCTTTTTGTCTCTGTCTCTCTCTGTTTGTCACTCATCTATCTGTTTGTCTATCTGTCTATCTGTTTGTCTATCTGTCTGTTTATCTGTCTCTCTCCCTGTGTCTCTCACACATCTATCTGTCTATCTGTCTGTCTGTCTGTCTCATCTATCTCTCTCTTTGTCTATCTGTTTTGTTAGTACTGCTAAATTTATTGAGATTGGAGATGGGAGTGGCGAGCAAAGCAGGGGGCTAGGCATTCAAGGCCTTCACTCATCTGTTTGTCTATCTGTCTGTCTCTCTCTCTCTCTCTGTGTCTCTCACACATCTATCTGTCTATCTGTTTGTCTATTTGTCTATCTGTCTGTCTCTCTCTCTCTCTCTATGTCTTTATCTCGATCATCTCTTTTCGCTCTCTGTCTCTTTTTCTGTCTCTCACCCATTTTTTCATCTTTCTCTCTCTATTCTCGTTCTCTCTCTTACTCATCACTCTTCTCTTTCTGTCTGTCTCTCTCTCTCTTTCTGTGTCTCTCACTCATTTATCTCTTCTCTCATCTATTTTCTTTCTCTGTCTCTTTTGTTCAGCTCTCTTGTCTCTATCTCTCTTGTCTTTTATCTCTCTTGCTCATCTCTCTTCTCTCGCTCTCGTTCATCTCTCTTGTCTTTCTCTACCACATTTACCACTACTGCAAATGCCATTCAACTACCACCATTGTTCTCTTTCTCTCTTTCACTCATCACTCTTCTTTATCTGTCTGTTTGTCTATTTGTCTGTTTGTCTGTGTGTCTTTCGTTCATCTTTCTTCTCTCTATCACTTTTCTCTCTATCTGTCACCATTGTGTTCACATTGCTCACTCTCTCTCTCTCATCTCTTCTCTATTTACTGAGCTCTCCACTACAAGAAAATGCACTTTTAGCGACCACTTTGTCTCTCTCTCGCTCATCACTCTGTCTCTGTCTCTGTCTCTTTCTCTCATCTATTTGTCTCTCATTCATCTCTCTCTCTCACCACCCATCTTTTTTACCACCTTTACCACTACAGCAAACGCCATTCCACTACCACCATTACTATCACTGTTGCCACTTCACCTCTACGACTACTACCATTGCCACCACTCCACTACCACTACTGCCATTACTATTACCATTACCTCTCCTTCACCCCTGCCACTCCATCTATTCTGCCACTACCACTACCACAACTTCACCACTAATCTCCTTCGCCGCCACCACCACCACCACCACCACCACCACCACCATCATCTCTTATCCACCACCTTCACCACTACTGCTGCTCCCTCTCCTCTACCACAAAAAATTAGTTCATGATTTTTAATAACAAAAATAAAATGTGCCGCAGAAAAATATCAATCCACTACAAGAAAATGCACTTTTAGCGACCACTTTGTCTCTCTCTCGCTCATCACTCTGTCTCTCTCTCTCTCAATCCACTACAAGAAAAATATCTGTCTCTCACTCATTTCTCTCTCTCACCACCCATCTCCTCTACCACCTTCACCACTACTGCAAACACCATTCCACCACCACCATTACTTCTACTGTCACCACTTCACATCTACGACTACCATTACTACTACTATCGCCACCACTCCACTACCACTATTGCCACTATTACTACCAGTACCTCTCTTTCACCCCTGCCACTCTATTTACACCACCACTACCACAATTTCACCACTAATCTCTTTCGCCATCGCCATCACCATCACCACCACCACCACCACCACCACTATCTCTTAGTAATAATAATATTTTTTTTCATTAAAATAAAAATGAAAAAAAATAAATTTTCAATCTTAGTAACTATAAAAAAAAAATTTTAAAAAAATTCATTAACTACAAAAAATATATATATATTTTAACAAAAAAATAAATTTATTTAATTATTTTTTTTATTTTTATTTTTATTTTTATTTTTCATTCCCCGCCCCTTTATTTTTTTCCCTTCCCGCTCCCCCCCTTTTTTTTTTCCCATTCCCGCCTCCACACAAAAAACCCCTAATCTCAAACCCAAACTCTCACCCTTCTCTTAGAACCACAATCCCTAATTTCTACCAAATATGTCTCTCTCTCTCTCTCACTCTCTCGACGACGGCTAGCAGCGAGGGAGCAGCAAGTGACGACGGTCATCAACGACCTTATGATATTCTGGTTAGTTTTGGTTCCTTCCATTCCATCCTCTCTCTCTCTCTCTCTCTCTCTCTTTCTCTCTCTCTGTTGTCGGTCGTTGTAGTTTGAATCTGAATCTTTGAAATTGTTGGTGAAAGACAACATTCGTAGTTGCAGGTGGAAGCAAAGATGCCGAAACAAGGTGGAAATCGAAATCCTCTTCGTTCTCTTCTTCCTTGTAGCTTTTATCATCTTCAAGGATCTGGTCAGTTCATTTCTCTTTCTCTCTTTCTTTGCTATGAAATGTTAATGGCAATGGATTGTGGAACTCTTATGAACTCTTTCTTTGCAAACTTTAATCAATGGAAAAAAAAAGGTTTTGAATTAGTTATATTTATGCCTCTTGGGAAGAAAAGAAAACCCTTTTTAAGACTCTTGAAATGTGGTGAAGGCTAGGCTATGTTAGGTTCAGTTAATAATGTATAAAATAACGAGTAATGTTGAATATTGGGTAACATGGATCAGGTATTTTTTATTGGATAAAATCACATAGTAATAAACTATTCGAACTTCAATGCATGATTATCATCAATGGTTCAATTTAAATTTCACCTCCATTATGGACTGCAATACGGATTTGAACTATGAGTGTACATTGAACTCTCAGACCTGTATTATGTTTCTCAAACTTAAAACTTATCCTGATAAATTAGCATGATAGTACATATTGCATTAGCTAAGACAAATTTTTGTATATAGGATTGAGACCGAGAACTGGTGTAGCTGAGAGACTTGCTACTCTGTGTATCTTACCACTTCTATTGGCGGGGGTGTTAGGATCTCCAAGCAAACAAGAACAATTGACAGAGTACTTGAGAAATCTGTTAGTTCAAAGTGAATCCATTTTGTGAATCCATCCAAAATATATATATCATTTGTTCCTACAGGTTTGCTAATGCATTTTGTGAATCCATCCGTGCTCTAGATGCTACAGGTTTGCTCCTTTCAAACCTAGATTCTAATCCATCCGTGCTCTAGATGCTAATGCATTTTGTAATGATCTCATGTATGTGCAGAAAAGGGAATGTTTTACACTATTATGTTTCTTACTGTGTAGTTGTGACAGAATATTTGAACAATGTAGTTTAGAATATTTGAACAATGTACTTGAGGATATGCTTACTATATCTCTTGGTGTGACAACCCAAAAATGAGAATAGTGATTTCCCTATAAGCCATGCTAGTCAGCTTTCAAATCCGTTCCTTGGTTTGCCGCTTGAATCTGGAAAATGTGAATCATGTGGTGCTGCGGAACCCCGGACATGCGAACGTATTTTTCATGTTTTAATCCTTTTTATTTTCTGATTACACTGAGAAGTTTGAATGGTCATGACCGCTGGACACATTGAAGTATTGCTAAAGTTTTGTTCATTTTTTACCTTTCAGGTCACATTGAAGTATTCAATGACCGCTGGACACATTGAATGGTCATTTTTTAAAAAAATTTTCTTTCTCCGCACTTGTCTCTGATGACGTACCACATCAGCATATCTTATTCTATTGGACTAAGAAGAGAACACCTGAACAAAGGAATTCTTTGGATTTAAATTTATGTTCATAGAGGTGTGACTTTTAGTTTATGTTCATAGAGGAATGCCCTTGCTAATCATTGTTCATTTAGTAACAAGAAGAGAACACCTGAACAAAAGAATTCTTTGGATTTAAATTTATGTTCATAGAGGTGTGACTTTTAGTTTTAGGTTGGCTGTCAACTTACTGCAATCCTCTTCCTTGACACTGGCTTGGAACTAGTTGTGTAAAAGATGAAACATTAAGCATGACAAAGGCGGAATTGGGCAAAAAATCTGGAATGGATTTATAGGCAGGGTGATATAAACTTGAATGAATTTATGGGGAGGGTAATCTATCCCCTGAATGATCTTTGCTTTGGGTCTTCTCTTATCCTGTAAATCTTTATTTCTCCAGTGTGGGTTGAGTTCCCTCTTTTTAATTGTTTTCTCATCTTTCCACCTTGTGTCAGCTTGTTTGTCTATGGTTCTTGAAAAACACTCAAAAAAGGGGAAAAAAGAAGAAGAAAAGATCTTGTTGTATTTGAGTTTGTTATTAGGAATATTTTCTGTTTTGTTAGTACTGCTAAATTTATTGAGATGAGAATGTGTTTGTATGGCAACATTCAGACATTGGTTTGCAGAGCTTTGTGACGATTATAACCTAATTGCTGCTGTCGATTTTAGGGTCATTTGCTGAAGAAGATATTGGAAGACAAGGCATAAGTGCACCATCAATTGCAGGAAATGCAACTGCAAGCAGAGGACTGGAGGTTGCGGTTGCTAATCTTCAGGAATACTGCAATGGTATGTCACCTTTTTTTAATTTTTTTTTTTTTTATTGTGTGTGTGAAGATGCATGAAAATGTATAATTGCCTAGTTAAATCATAGACTGTCCTGTTATAAGAAGCTGTAATTTTTCCAGGCAGAAAAGAATCATTAAAATAAATAATTACATCGAATGAGATCAAGAGAAATTGAAAGAACATCCATAATAATTACTATCAATCATTTATGGTTTAAAATGTAGTAATTGTATCAGGGATAAGATGCCCAAAATAAGTAATTTGAGATTGTATTTGAGGAATCTTTCCTTGCAATAGCTAATGAGGCTCAAGAGTTCCTTTCAAGTGATTTGTGTGTGTGTGTAGCTGATGCTGTGCAGATCTTAACACTAGACGGGCAGGTGGTTCCAGGTTGACTAGCGGGTGGCACACGTGATGCGTGTGCAATTTAGATAACTAATAATAAAAATAAATAATAAAGAATTTAATATCATAATATGTATGTTGCTTAAGTGATAGGTATGTTTTTAATGAAATCCAATGTCTTGGGTTCAAAACTTACTTACGCTGTGTATAATAATTTTTTTATTTTAGTATATGTAAAGTTGCCACGTGGTTTAGCCTTACCTTAGATCTGCTTCAGATGTATAATAATTTTTTTATTTTAGATCTGCTTCAGATGCATGAATTGAGTTTCAGAGTCTGTGAGCTCTGTATTGTTGCAGAAATTTTAGGATATCTTTAGGCTTTAAGGTTTAGGAACCAAGAAAATCTGTGAATCCCTGGTTTAGCCTTATCTGCCTACTAATTTTCTAAAAAAATTGAACAGATGTTTGTTTTTTGATAAGTTTTATTAATTGAGTCTTTCTTTTTTCTGTCACTTGTTTAGAATTGGAGAACAGATTGTTGGCTCGATTTGATGCAGCATCACAAAGAAGAGAATTGCTACCATGGCAGAGTGTGCTAAAATTTTAGCTATGTGTGCTTTGTTTTTCCTTATCAAGAAAGTACTAAAGGCTATGCAGTATCACCAAAAAAGGGTCTGTCATCAACTTTAAGTGTTAAGTGGAACCTTGAGGACCAAACAAAGTGCCTGTTATCTCCTTTCTCTTTCTTTTTGCCTTTTCCTTCTTTTTTTTCCCCCTTCTTTGAATGAGGGGAAATCTGTTGATCTTCTTGTGTTACTTCTCTGCAATTTTCTTACAGTAGGATTTCAGTCTCAATGTATTATCATGCAAAGCAGATACATGTAAATTTTTATATGAATCTTAGTAATTTGCAGAAGGAAACAAAAATTCCTTTCCTGTTCTTACGATATGGTTTGGCAAATGGCAATGCAGTTCAACAGGGGCACCAGCGCCATGCAACATTACGTATGGATTTAATTTGGTTATTCATGTATTATGTATGGATTTAAATTATTGATGTTGGATTAGACTTGTAGTGTATAGAATTTGTATGGATTATGTATGGATTATTGACCCTAATATATTTTAGTGTTGATGAATTATATTGTTTATACAGAGTACATGTTGATAATATATATATTTTTAATGGATTATATGGATTATATGCTTTAATGGTTATTCATGTAATAATTACAATTTTTTATTTTTTTTAAAAAAAAATAGAAAATTATTTGGCTACCAAATGTTTGGTAGCCAAATAGGTAATCAAAAGTTTTGGCTACTAATAATTTAGTAGCAAAAACATAACTCAAAACGTTTTTGCTACCAAATATTTAGTAGTTAAAAAATTTGACAATGAGAGAAATAAACTATTGGCTACTAATATTTTAGTGGCCAAAACATACCTTTTGCCGACTAAACTAAGATTAGTAGCCAAATGTGTACTTTCGGCGACCAATTATTTAGTAGCTAAAAGTGATACCTTTCCCGACCACAAGAAGTTAGTAGCCAAAAAGCCTCATTCGCCGACTAATATTTTAGTGGCCAAAACATACCTTTTGCCGACTAAACTAAGATTAGTAGCCAAATGTGTACACTTTCGGCGACCAAAAAAATTTTAGTCGCCAATACTATCGCCGACAGAGTAAGGCCGACGAGCTTAGCGACGAAAAATTTTGGTCGCTAAAACTTTTGGCGACTAAATAAGTGACTTTTGGCTACCAATATTTTGGTAGCTAAAAGTGACATTTCTTGTAGTGCATGGGGTATCTCAGTCCTATTTTTTTATTTAATGTACAGCATTAATGATTTATTTTTATTGCCAATGTATAGTTATACAAGGACTTACTCCAATAAGATGACATTTGCTACGGTAAAGGTATGAAATTTCTCATCTTCACTTTTTTGGCATATTTTTCAAATATGTTTGGTGTCATTTTCAATTTTTTTTTTTTTTTAATCTTGTGAGAAATAAAAATAAAAATATTTGAAATACGGGTTTTATTTTTATGCAAAAATAATTTTTTAAAATTAAGAGAATAATTTAAAAGTATTTCCTAAAAAGAGATGTTCTAAAAAATATTCAAAAAATTGTCTATTACGTTAATATGGTCTAATTGAAAACGGTTGTCTAATACTTCCTTTGGAAGTTGGTTAGAAAACTAGCTTGTAAGTCAACAAAAAGATTTAATGCTAAAAAATTAATTTACTTGACACATTCCTAACTTAAGATTTCCTAGTGGCTTTTGAGCAGATAAAATTGAGTTTTTTGACAGAAAATTAATTAATTAGAGATTAAGAGCAAAAAATATTTTTTTAGCCAATTAAATAACTTTCAAGCCATAGATAAATGAAGACCAAATTAGTAACCACTAAGGTTTACTTGATGGACAGAAATGTCATTTCAAAATTTGAACAATTTACCATACAAGTAAACACTCATTTTTCATACTTGCTAAATAAAGGGCGAAGAGAAATGGATATTGGGTTGTTGGTTGTAAATCGTCTAGTATAATACGAATACAAAGATGAGTGATTGATTGTATAATTTATGTTGTCTGAACTATAAAATTACCTCTTTGTATATTAGGTTAGGTTTTCACAATTATTAATTTAGAGAAGTTATCTTTAATTGGACCACATGAATCGAAATTAAAATAATAATACAATTTTAAAAAAAAAGGAGAAAAATCTTTATGGACTAGATAGCTGAAAGGGTTAATTACACCAAAGTCTTCCTCAACTATTAATAAATATCGCTTTACTCCCTCTACTATGAAAATTATATAAATATATCTATTTTGGAAGTGATTTGGAAGAGGTGAAAGTGATATATTTTTATAATTAAAGAGGTCAAAATATACAAGTTCATAAATGAGAGAGATTAAATAATACTTGCTAATAGTTGAAGGGGGGGTTTTGATGTAAAACAAAACCCTAAATAAAATTGATAATTTAAAGATGAAATTATATATAATAAATGGCAATTGTTTAAAAGCATAAAAATGAAAGTGGAATTAATTATTTTATTTTTTTGATGGATTGATAACTTAAAAACGAAAATAAAAAAATAAAAAAATCACAATAGTTTAAAGGATAAAAAAAAAAAATTAAAAAAGGTGCAATTAACTATTTTGTTTTTTGTTAATAGGGAGCAGCACATACAATTCCAGAATACAGGCCTATTGAATGCTATACTATGTTCAAAAAGTGGCTTTCTAATCAACCTCTTTGATCAATCTTGATGTCATCCAAATGGGTGTGCCAAAACCCAAAAGTATGATCACTCTCAAGATCTGCCAAAACACCAATATGAGACATGCTCATATCCATTGATACAAATATTTTTACATAAACACCATTGCTTAAGGATGCTATGTTAGTTACTTTTCTATTACAAAAGTGATAAATAAATGGATAGGCTCTTACATTTTAAGGGTCCATTGTCACTAGCTTGTTTGAATGTGTAGGAATAAATAGTGAGTGTATATTACATTATAGTAAAAGTATAATTATACTTGTGTAAATCAAAGTATTATAATGTAGCAGGAAAAACATTTAGATCATACCTTTAGGTGATAGAACCTGAAGCGAAGAATCTCGTGGGTAAATCACGTGCTTCTAAAATGCGAATAACGAACACCAAGCAGTGGAGTGATACTACAATATGAGTATCACCCACACAAGTCACAGTGTAGAGGCTGGATCGTTCTCATATGGGAGAGAGAGAGAGTTAGAGAGAGAGTCTGGGAAAAAGGTTATGGGTAAAAACCACATAACGTATTTGATATCGATATATTATGTAAATATATAATCAGATATATAACCATATATATTAATCTATCCATATCAGTTGATATGATAGATATAGATATCATGAGTGGTTATCCAAATAAGTTTTAAATTCAACCTTACATGGATAAGGTTCAAAAGGTTCATGGGTCATGTCACATGGGTGCCCAATTTCTAACATCTCCCACTCGTACATGAGTTGGCATGACACAGCCACATCTCTATCTCAATCTCCCCAAATATCAAACAATCACATACTAGCCAATGAACCGTGCGACCGCTGAGAAACATCTGCATGTGGGAGCTCTATACTAGAAACTCAAAATGAGCCAGCATAGAGACATCGACCCAAAAGGAATAGAAATAGTGTCTCATATACCCCAGACCCATCTAATTACACATCCAAAAAATATCTCTAATCCCTCAAAAGAGCATGTTTGACCCTCTCAATTCTTGTAATATATTCACACTCAATCCACATCTCATACAGAGCGATGTGAGTTGCCGGCAATGAATATACAACAGTGGTGTAATACTAGATGATCTTCCCTTTGCCCTCATGCCAGTTAGTTTAGGATTGATCGCTTTCCCAGTGATGTCCCTTAAGGCCGAATCATACATGACCGCAGGCAACATACCAAAGTAGCAGAACATCAACCCCTTACCTTATGACATAGTCAAAAGTCACAAAAGGGTACATAAATGAAAGTCATATCAATAATGACACGTAACACTCACACGGTGAGGAAACAGGGATCCATTCTCTCACCTCATTACTTGGTCGCCAAGCACATATAGTATGAATACATGTTACGGTGGAGTAACTCTTCCAAAAAAAAGTGATGTCATACTCGATACACCGTACAGATCTTAGTCTAGTCGCTTTCTAGCGCCTAACCGAATTCTCTATTTGCTCACCTTCCAGGCACCAAATGAGATCTCGCATCTGGCTAATCATAACAGGCACAACATGGAAAGTGGGTACTAACATCCATGTTTGGTCCTTAACACGACCTCATCTTTGTTGTAACCAAGGCGACATACATAGTGGATGATTTAAGCCTCTCTTGGCTCCAAATAAAAATAAACCACTAGTCTCATCCTTGCTCGCTCCCAAGCGCCAATGGCGATTGCTCATGTGAGTGAGCCAATCTTGCGTGTTGACATCATCATTTGCTAATCATTATAACACAAACCATAATAGTGTCAACATCTCATCATCTCACAACAAATAAGTGATCGATTTAAAAAAAACACGACCACAGCTTGTGCAATTCTAGATTCCAAACATAAGCCTTATCAGCACCTCTTGTGATAAGTATATACAACGGAATCCACCATATGCGCCTCACATGAAGTGATTCAAGATCACTACCTCTTGCGCAATAACCTCTCTAAAGATATTTTGGTGACCAATCTGTGTTCATTCAAGATGCGCCCAACTAGCACATTGAATCTTACAAGGAGCAAATTAATATACTACTTAGTAAAGCATGCTATCCACAATCTAATGAGCAAGGTCAATGTCTAAACAACTCAGTTGACCATTTACCAAATATAACACTTATCATGCTGAATATGCCCACATAGCATACTTCAGGCTCCCACAACAAAAAAAAAAAAACAAGGAATATAAGTTATCTGTTTCTCCCAAAGACAATCCGAGGATTCACTCAATAGCTAAGGCTTTGGCTTTTACCGATAGGTAAGTCAATGGGTTTGCAATTTTGCATCTACAATCGTTCTAAGATATTCCTTATGTAAGTCATTGAAGACAAACCGGGAATTCTCCTAAAACAATCCCTAAGGATTGTACATCCGAGCATATAAATTACATCACCCATGTCCATCATATCTAAAATAGAGGACTGCCCACCCTAGGTGGCGACAACCTTATAAATTCCTGGCTTATAATGACTAAGTAAGGAAAAACTTCTTTTGGACCATTGATCATGCCTCAGTGGTCTTCATCGATCATCGTTGGCCTATCATGGCTCGACAAAATCTAAGAACCACTATTTGGATAACTGTTTTAGGTTGTAAAAGATTTATTGCAATTAGCAACCTTTTTGCGCTCCTACCTTTTCACCATAAAAGCAGAAGGTAAATCCCTACGAATCTACTTATCCAATTCTCCAACGAGAAAGTTGGGTCACAATGTCCACAAATCAATGTTCCGAACTTACGTCAATCATAGCCTAAGTCAAAATAACCTCACTCCCTAGGAGGAAGTCTTCTCATGGTCTACATTTTTCTCAATGGTGCGACTTTTCGGTATCTAGCGAGCCTTATGCCTCAACAATGACTATCCAAAATGCGCATAACTTTAGAATAGTTTCGCGTCTTAATGGAAAGTCAACCAAATTATAGAAATGGTTAATCCTCAAAGATTTTTGTCTTCAATTGCGCAACATTGATCCACTTTCTAAAAACAGGGAACTAGAGCCTTTGGCAT
The DNA here is from genome assembly GCA_036172215.1 of Camellia granthamiana. Lineage (NCBI taxonomy): Eukaryota > Viridiplantae > Streptophyta > Magnoliopsida > Ericales > Theaceae > Camellia > Camellia granthamiana. The sequence continues at coordinate 94,432,297 of CM069910.1, forward strand.
TATCCTAGGCTCTTTATCATCTTGCGGAGCAATCATGAATGTTTCCTTCTCAATCACCCAATGATGACGTGGAAAATTTTCACATTCACTACCACGCAACTAAGAATGTAAAGCATTCTTCTCTAATGGAGTAATCCATTAGTAAGCACATCGCTCCCACTGTCCCTAAGATATTGGAAATTTCTTTCCATTCTCAACTAGACTACATAGAGCGCTATGCTTAGAATTCTCTATCTTATAGAGTTCCAAAACTCTATTCACGTCACCTTTACTAAGAAAACTTTATGTGACTTAGTTACACTCCCACAAAGCTGCTTACCTATATGCACATGACCCAGAGGGTTTGCATGACAGCATACAATAATACGCCACATAACCCTATATGTTTACAAGACAGCATACAATAATGCGCTATAGAACCCTAGGTCTTAACTTTGCAACCTTATGAGAAGTAAAATAAAGATAAGCTGCTTAACGGTTACAGATCGCCCATAGATGGCTCTCCGCTAACCCATTACTCAAATGGAGTGTAAAATCTGATATGGAGGGCACTTAGTCAGGGATATAGGCAACAAACTAGTGCAATTCCCAATTGGGAAACATTTTGCGCCATCATCCACCTAACATTAACAATACTTAATTCCTTATCTCTACTACACCATAGTGTTGTTAATTACTAGGAATAATCAATTTTCTAAGCATCCATTTCTCTTCGCAGAGTTTTCTAAAATAACTCAAATAGATACTCGCCACCTTAGTCAAGCCTAAAAGCACGAAAGTTGTTATCTAATTGATCTCAACCTCATATGTGCAATGTCAAAAATCATTTCAAAACTTTTTGACTTATGGGAGATCAAATAGTCTTGACTAAGATGGATATTGTAATCTATAAATGTGTCAAGATTTGGGGCTAGCTATCATACCCTTACACATCCAGTCACAAATATCATAGTGGATTAAATGCGCCAATACAAATGCCCTTCTGCGGCTTTCCTACTTACTTATGCGCAACCATTGCGAACAAAGTTACACATTTACATGAGAGCAGGATGTCACAAGTGAGTGGGCCCAAGAAGGCCTACTCAAACCATCCTGTCATCATCTCATTAATGTGATTAAGTATAATAAGCCACCGGTTCATGACCAACGTCATAAACTAATTCCAATCATCCTAATGTGTGAGTTCTCGAAGACAAGTTTAAAAAAGTTTAGGCCCAACTAGGTAATGACTCACGACTAATTCATGTTCACTAGATCATAAAAGGATGTCAAGGAGATATCAAGTGCCCCTAAGTCGCAAATTTAACTAATAAGTGCTAATCCCCTGCACTTTCAAGTCAATTTTATTTTCCATACACTTTACTGCATCTAGTTGAAAGATGACGATACTCCTCTTGTCATCTCTGTTTCTCGCTTCATAGTTACTTGTAATTAATTCTACTATCCACTAGAATGAGATAATAAGCTATCAATCTATGACAACTCCCGAAGTAACTTAAGCGCAAATTAGGCTAAAGAGTCTAATTCAACACAATGCTCTCACGAGCCATGCGTCAAATTCTTAGAGTCATAACAATCTTACCGGCCTTGACCTTTTTATTACTATACTGCAACATTTGCGCTTAGTGGTAAACATTATTCAAAAACATTAGCCTAGCTAAGGAACGATAGAAAGAAGCACATCCTCATGTCTCACACTCAAGTGTGGAAACAGCAAGTGTCCAGACTTAGACAAGTTGGCAATGCTAATAGATTTTGCAGCCACTGGGCGCTAATCTCTTCACTTAGTGTTAATAGATTTTTATGCTACTAAGCGCTAATCTTTTAACTTCAAGTGATACTTTAATGCACACTATTATAGTGCATGAAATTTTGCTCCATCCATTCCCAACAATTGGATAGAGAGCAAAACACTGCTCATATTGGCTACTCATCTTACACTTAATGACTAATTCATTTAAGCTCGCATTTCTTGGATGACGTGACTCTTGAATGTTACTTCATCCAGTGATGCAACATCATTACAAGTCAAATTACAAAGTCAATCTACTCAGCTCAATAATCAAGATCATATACAGATCTATTGAGGGCTTACTAATTTCATAACTCCAAAACTCGCCAACCAAAACTACGCAACGTGCCGCTAACCATAGCGCACACATTAGTTTTTATTGTGCCAAACAAGGCAACAAAACCACGGCGACTTTGAGTCATGTTTCCTTACTTTGGCTCAATTAAGGTCTGACCTAAAGTCTCCAAGACTTTTGCTCATCTAAAGAATAGGATTATATTGTTCACATTTGAACATCTCTACTAAGCCTAGGTCAACCAAATTAACTTCCATAAGCTAAGTCAATTTAGAGAGAAATTCGCATTGGGATTAATTTGATTAGCATAATATAATTTTGCCACAAAAATTTAAATTAAATAGTGACAATATTACACAAGTCGCAAGATCGAAAATCCGCTATGCTCGTAATCATCTCTTGCGCCACAAGTGACAATTATCCAAAATTTAATTTAATTTATGCGCAAAATATTAGTTTTCGGGAGTAAATCTACAAAGATTTCTCTCAACCGAACAACCTCCCATTGACTATGGCATGACTAAAAGCATGATAAAATATTCTAATTTCACACAATAACATCATAAAGTAGATTCATAATCAACTCATGCTATGTTACAATTAATAATGGAATTTAAACAAATAACAAAAATGATCATGCTATTCGAATCACAACATATTAGAAATTCTAGGCAAAAAACAACCATATGCTGTATTTAATATTCAGATTATGCCATAACAGAAAGTATATCACTTCTAAAATTTTCTGGTATTTTTTGGAATTTTAAATAATTAATAAACACACATGAAATCATAAATAAATATTCCAGAATCTAGGAAAATGCAACAACCATACCAGTAAATAGTAAACCATAACAGTAGTCTACAATAAAAAATTCAGCCCCAGAAACTTAATCATGCAACACCAGATGCATTTTAAAGCAGAAATAATGAATTATTATTTCAGGAAAAATATTTTTTATTTTCATAAAATTTTCAAAATTTTCCAGAATATAGAAAATTTAATTCTGAGTCTAATGGTACCAACCACGCTTAAAACAAAGCTATAATGAATTACTTATGACCATTTAACGCAATTCTGGATTTACAAAAAAAAATAAACAGACCCTTAACATCAGCAGCCAAGCCGGCAGAGAAAAAACGACGCGGCTCAGAGGCGGCTCAACACGCGACTCAGCGCACAACGCAGCAAGCGGCTCAGAGCACGGCGCGCGCGTGATGGCGCGTGTAGGCGCGTGGCAGCGTGTGGATGCACGTGGAAGCCACTGGGCGGCGTCATATAGCGCGTGCAGCACTCGCGCTGCCTTCCGGGGTGTTTTCTGGTCTAATTTTGGTACTGCCGGACTCCATTTTTCACAACAAAAACATTTATGGTCTCAAAAATGACATTTAATGAACATAAAAATTGAGGTATATAACACTCTCAATCTAATGAGAGTGGAAATGCAGAAACCCTGCACTTCATCTTCCTCCTTCATTAATTTTCATGCATATAATGTGTATATATTTATATAAAATTATACACATGAATAAAGAAAACACGAAAATACCCATATAAGCTCTGATACCAATGTAAGTCAAAGTATTATAACGCATTGGGAAAAACATTTAGATCATACCTTTAGGTGATAGAACCTGAAGCGAAGAATCTCGTGGGTAAATCACGTGCTTCTAAAATGCGAACAATGAACACCCAGCAGTGGAGTGATACTACAATATGAGTATCACCCACACAAGTCACAGTGCAGAGGCTGGATCGTTCTCATATGGGAGAGAATTAGAGAGAGAGAGAGTCTGCGAAAAAGGTTATGGGTAAAAACCTCATAACGTATCTGATATTGATATATTATTTAAATATATAATCAGATATATTACCATATATATTAATCTATCCATATCAGTTGATATGATAGATATAGATATCATGAGTGGTTATCCAAATAAGTTTTGAATTCAAATTCAACCTTACATGAATAAGATTCAAAAGGTTCATGGGTCATGCCACATAGGCATCCAATTTCTAACTATTTGCATCCTTACACTTTATATAGAATCCCACTTTTCACCCTTATTTTTAATTGTGGTTGTTAACTCTTTATACTTTTGACCAAGTATCAATGTCAACCCTCTCCTGGGTAAAATTTCATTACAAAAATTGATGAATAATTGTTATGAATAATTCTAGGTTAACACGGACAATTTTCTTCAATTTCTCTAACATATTTAGATGAAAGGTTGACATTCATGCTTAATCAAAAGTATACGATTTAACTGCTACAAAAGTGAGTGTTTGTATAAGTTTTGAAATCCATTCCAACGATTGCAGCCCGTAATACATTGAATGTCAAGTATAAGGGTAACCCTCAATAAAATTAATTACACACATAGTTATGGCCCATTTAAAGGTATTATGTTAAACTCATATGGTGCTCAGATAATCACATGGTTCAAAAAATAATCACATACCTCATAAAATATGAAAACAAAATTATATCAAGTTGCACACACAATTGATATCAAGAGAACAAAATTGCAAGATTAATTGTGATATAGAGCAATCTCTTGATATAATTGCAACATCAATTGTGTTATATAGCAATCTCTTGATATAATTGCGAGATCAAAACAAGTGATATATAGTACTTGTTTTTTTCTTCATAATTTTGAATCATTGAATCATGCTAATATATTATTAGTTGTCATTGATTATGTAATAATTATCTCTAACAAATGAACTAGTTATGAATATTCTTATAAGAGTTCATATAAAACAAACAAAAAAATAAGCGACACATAGCATTTCTCTAAATAAAAGTTATTAAAAAAAATAGCAAAATTAAACATTTAAAATGACAAATTAAATATTTTTTTTTTTTTTTGAAAAAAAAGGGTTAAGGATATGAGTTTTAAGAACATGAAAGGGTTGAATTAAACATTTTTTTATTATGGGTAAAAAAATAATTTCTAAAAGTTTAGGAGGGGGGGATGACCCTTCTGGTGCCCACATGCCTCCACCCCTAGTTATAGCAATGATGGTGTTTTTTATTATTATTATTATTATTATTATTATTATTTATTATCAGCAAAATAAGCAACTTTATTGATAGCAACAACATACAAAAATATAGATTACATCAATAAAGTAAGGGCAAAGAGTAAAGAGTATCATAGTGCTACGTTTCATCCGAACTACTATTCTAAAATTTGATTTTTATAGGCTTATATTAGGCTAACTTTGAGCCCAAATTTGAATAGGGCCCACACGTTTTTTGATATGAGTCCAAAGAGGTGACATGTTTTTTACTGCATAGCAAGTCACACAGTGAAGATGATTCATCAAAACCTTTTATGACTGAATGGGAAGTTGACGTGGGTTTCTTTGTAATGGTAGTTCCACATTGGAAACTTAAGAGAACTTATGTGTGTATATAAGTTCTAGGTAGCAACACTTGGATTGGGCCCTAAGGGGCACCCCAAGTTTGTAAAGGGGAGGAGTTATGGACAAAGTGAACCTTGGCTCAATCCACTACACACGCGCGCCGCCGTCGTCCGACTAGCGTAGCCATACAGGACGCAAGTGTGGGTCGAGTCAGTTCTAATATTAATTTTTGCAGGAAAATTATTTTTTCTGAATGAAAATTCAAATTTTTGCTAAATTTGAATTCAAATTTTCTGTCCAAAATTGTGCCTCTTCCAGTCCAAAATTCCCAACAGATTAACTGTTCTAAACATGCTGAAAACTGCTAGCAGTTTCAAACAGATTCAAACTGGTTTTTCCAGCAGATCTATTCAAAATTGAATTGCACATGTTTAATTCAAAAACAGATCTATTCATTTCAAATTGAACCTGTTCGGACAGTTACTTCTATGCCTATGAATACTAGAAGGTTTTTAACATTTGGACATTCCAAAAATCCTTTTTCCTTGTTTTCCTTTGTGCCCTCTTTGTATTATTCTACATACTAGTTTTTAGGAAAAATTCAGAGAGTATAAAACACAGGTTCTAGTTCGTCGTACAGATTGTTTGGAGTACTACTACAATCTGTGAAGATCAATGTATCCTGGGAGATAGACGTCATTTATCCATAAGAACCGAAGCGGGGCGAATCTGTCTTAAGGACAGAGTGTCACACACTCAACTTGATCTATTTTGTACTTTTTCATTTCGGTAAATAAATTCTGTAAGTAATTTATTTTCATTTGTTAGATTTAGTTTCAAGTTATTTATTTTACACAAAATATTGTTCTAACAATCTTAAGACAGATTCGAATTATTCTATTTAAACAAAAATTTTCGTTTGTTTCCTTTTCTTCTTTTCTTCTTCTTACAGAAATTAATCTTCTGTGTGTTTACAAAATAGTATTCTGGTTGGAAAATACAAATAGTAGTAATATATTGTTTGACAAATAGTAGTAATATACTGCTTATTTTCTTTAACAACTAGTAGTAATATACTTGTAGTCATTAACAATTCAGAATATTTATTCGTGAAGTTAGTTAAAAATTAATTTTAGTTTTCAAAAATAATTTCTGAGTGTTCATCAATTAAAATTCTGTTTTTAGTATTTTAATTTTTGAAGTGTTACAGAAATATTTTTCTGTGTGGAATTAATTTGTTAAATAAAATTTTATTTTCAAATTAATTGGAAATAAAAGTTACAATTCTTGTTTCTTTTATTTTTACAGAATTAAATTTTGTGTTTGTGGTTTAAATTTTATGTGTAGTATAAGATTCTAATTAAAATTGTGTTTTATAATTTAGAATTTATGGCTACTAAAACTAATGCTCAAACTAGTACTGGTATGGTGACTGCCATTACTCTAACCCTTTCTCTAGTTGTGACTGTACTAATCAATCACGGTGAAATGCCAGAGAATTTCTTAAGAACTGATTTTAAAAGATGGCAACAGAAAATGTTGTTCTATCTTACTACTCTTAACCTAGCACAGTTTCTCCGTGAGGATGCTCCTACTTTGAAAGAGGATGAAACTGACCGACAAGTGGTTACTGCGGTCGATGCCTGAAAACATGTTAATTTCCTTTGCCAGAACTACATTTTGAACGGGCTTAATAACACATTTTACAATGTCTACAACCCTATCAAGACAGCAAAAGAACTTTGGGAGTCTTTGTAGAAAAAATACAAAACAAAATATGCTGGCTCGAAGAAATTCGTAGTAGGCAAATTTCTGGACTTTGTGATGGTTGATTCTAATACTGTGGTCAGCCAAGTTCAAGATCTCCAACTCACTCTCCATGACATTCATGCAGAAGGCATGTCTCTTAGTGAATCCTTTCAAGTTGCTGCCTTAATTGAAAAATGCCCACAAGGCTGAAAGGAATTCAAGAACTACCTAAACACAAGCACAAAGAAATGACCTTTAAGGAATTGATTGTGCATTTGAGGATTGAGGAGGACAACCAATTCTGAGAAACGGGCAAGTAAGCATCCAATGGAATCTCAGGCAAATGTGGTGGAACATGCTCCAAAAGCAAATAAACGGAAGTATTCTGGAGAAAGTTTTGCACAAGGCTCTAAAGGAAGGGAAACTAAGAAGTACAAGTTCAATGGCAAGTGTTATATCTGTGACAAAGAGGGACATCGTGCTAAAGATTGCCGTAGCAAACGCAAAGGCAAAGGCAAAGGCAAAGGAAAATCAAGCAAGAAGCCTATTCAAGCCAATATGACTGAAATGAACAAAATTCCAAATGGCTTAGATGACATAAATCTTTCTGCAATTGTTTCTAAAGCAAACCTTGTCGGAAATCTGAAAGAATAATGAGTGGACATTGGTGTTGCTCGCTACATCTGTGTCGATAAAAAGATGTTCACATCTTATTCTGTGATGGACAACGATGAACAACTTTTTATAGGTAACTCATCGACTTCTAAAGTTGAAGGACAAAGAAATATTATTTTAAAAATGACATCTGGAAAGGAACTCATTCTCAACAATGTGCTGCATATACCGGACATTCGCAAGAATCTAGTCTCTAGATCTCTGTTGAGTAAAAATGGGTTTAGGCTAGTGTTTGAAAGTGATAAATTTGTACTTACTAAGAATGAGATGTATATAGGAAAAGGTTAAATGTTTGATGGCTTTTTCAAACTAAATGTAATGACTATTGTACCCCATGTTATTAATAAAATTACATTTTCTTCTTACTTGCTTGAGTCTTCAAATTTGCGGCATGGTAGACTAGGACATGTTAAATATGGATCTTTGCGTAGAGTAATTAATATGGAATGTTTAGCTAAATTTGACATTGATTTAAATCATAAATGTGAAATTTGTGTTGAGGCAAAATTAATCAAAACTCTTTTTCATTCAATTGAAAGAAGTACGGAACCAGTTGAATTAATTCATAGTGACATTTATGATTTTAAATCAATTCAAACTAGAGGTGGGAAAAAATATTTTATCACTTTCATAGATAACTATACTAGATATAGTTATGTTTATTTAATTCGAACCAAGAATGAAGTTTTGGAAACTTTCATTTAATGTAAGAATGAAGTTGAAAATCAACTTGGTAAGAAAATTAAAAAAACTTAGAAATGATAGAGGTGGTGAATATGAATCACCTTTTAGTGAGTTTTGTAAAGAACATGGAATAATTCATCAAACCATTATTCCTTACTCACCTCAGCCAAATGAAATTGTTGAAAGGAAAAATAGAATTTTAAAAGAAATGATAAATGCCATGTTAATAAGTTTTGGATTATCTCAGAACTTGTGGGGGGAAGCAATACTATCTGCTAATTACATTCTTAATAAAGTATCTCGGAAGAAAGTAAATCAAACACCTTATAAAATGTGGTATGGGAGAGTACTATCCTGTCACACCCCAAACCCGGGCATGACTGGCCGTGGCCCACAGGGACTTAGCCCAAGGCACACGTAAGCCTAAACATGAACCCAAAACCATAAAGAATAAATGTGATGATAGCCCAGAAATAAATAAATCAACACTCAATCTAGTGACATACCACAAGTGAAAAACAAGTCATAACCAACTTCCTAAAATATATATATATACTAAATGGGACACAAACCGCCCACAAAATAAAATAATTCTAAATAAAACCCAACCACAATGTATGCACAAAACTCGACAAAGCAACCTAAAACAAATTAAATAAATGCCCTAGAGGTCCATGCAATTGAGTCCCCGCTACGCCATAAGTCCACCCTAAGTCCTTCTAACACCTGGAAGTGATAAAAACTAAGTCAGCTGATAGCTCAGTGAGTAGCAACATGGATAATAAATACAGTTTTGAAAACATGGCTCAATTCCAAAATAAGATATATATCACAGAAACTAGATTGGCATACAGTTTAGTAAATACAATATGTTTCAAAAAGAAGGTTCCACAGTTCAACACTTAAAATACTCATGTCTCGCAAGAACATGATAAACGACATTTTCCACTTAAAACAGATTATAACATGAACACCAATAATTTTCTAGGTACCAAGAAAAACAAATAATATGCCACACATTTCTCAGGCTATAAGCCCCGTTGGATCCAATACCGAACTAAGAGTCATCCTCAGGGTGGCACCTGGGCCTTTTCTCAAAGACGATCCGATTGAAGGTCACCTAGTTGTTTTTAAAGGTCTTTTCCTTACAATCGTTGAGCACTAGAGTCATCACGGCCCAACCCGGATCTGTTCCCTAGTGGCCAGAGTCACCACACGCAGTGGAATAATTTCCCTGGACTAAATACACATATGGTCCCAATAATCAATACACATCAGTTTCGCAAAACATGGTAGTTCATCATTATAAACATGAGACCAAAACAAATAGTTTACAGTATGCCAAGTTCACACATATTTCAGAAATAATTTGATTCAATTTATAATATAATAATTTATCAAAACAGTTTAGTCATGAAACAACAATTTAATTTTTCAACAGTTCAAGGTGGGGGAGCATTTATAAAAATATGTAGCATGAAACTACTCACCTGAAAACGATATAATATAATCCTCGAATAAAGTATAACAGTCCAACTAGTGCCCTGAACAAAGTATTAACACTACACATCACTACTAATTCAAACATACTAAAAGGAATAATAAACTAAGTAACCCCAAACTAAAGCACACTAACACGGCTCAACCCAACTCACCGTTACTCTTAAATATCACCTAAGTTCATGTTCTTCAAGGTCTAAAATCACCCAAGACATAGGTTCCGATCGAAACTTAACTAAAAGTGACTTTAAGATAAAACAGAGTTTTTCCATTCTATTCGCTAACTTTGAAAATTACAAAACCCACTCCACGCTATTTGAAAAATTCCAATAACCTCCAGATATGATCTAATATATCCTAAGTTTCAAATCCAATTGGTTTCACTTGATTTGCTTATCAAAATAATTATCTACAATTTATTATATCCAAACAGGTTGTTTTCTGCAGCACTTTAAAGAAATTGACGGTTCTATTAATATACACGAGCAATCAATGTAAGGCCAAAAACGTACAAAACTAGACTCGTAACCGGTTCTAATGACATTAATTTGATAATTTTTGGATTTATACCCAAAGAGAACAACACCCCCGAATTTACTGTTTTGGACTGGTTTCCTGGACAGATTTGAACACCTCAGTTTATATGGATTTTGACTCCCAAAAATTATGAAAAAATTCAGATATACAATTCAGTATGTAATTAATCTACTGTAAAAATTTCAGATTAAAATTCATCCGTTTGATATGGTTTCTTGATTTTTAAAGTTTGTGATTCTGTGCAGAATTTTTGGACTAAGAATTACACCATTCTTTATACATGAATTTAACTCCTTAGATTTCTTAACAGTATACATATATACAAAATACATAAATCTACAACCTCTCCATCAATGAACTAAATAATCATAGAGTAAGGATAAAGAACAAAACCTTAAGGAAGAAGAAAGATAATGACCTAGTACACACCCAAAAATCCATCCTTGTTTGCAACCCCTTTTTTTTCTCCTTCTTTTCTCTCAATCTCTCCCTCTCCCCGTGGCTGCCTCCTACTGCTGCTATAGGATGTATTAGGCAACCTAGGGTTATGTATCTAAACAAAAGGCTCTAGTTTATTATCTCTTTATATTATTTTATTTTCTAACCCATTAATTAAACAAAATATAACTATTATTATAACAAAATATACTTACTAACTTGCCCTTAATATTTTTTTTTTAAAATAATAAATCTTGCCTCCAAATTAAATGCTTTCACCACAATTTTATTTTTTAAGTTTAAAATTAATTAAAACATCCTCCAATAATATTTAATTTGCACCTTAGAATTTACCACCAAAATATTTGAGATTGTAATATTATTATTTAATTATTTACTTAATTTTTATATTCGGGTTCTCACATATCCTACAAATACTTAAAAGTGTGGGGGTGTTTGGCTAAAGTGGCTATTCGTAGTCCTAAAAAATAGGTCCTAAAACTATTGATTGCATATTCATTGGTTATGCCATGAATAGTAGTGCATATCAGTTTTTGATTTATAAATCAGAACATTTCGAAATATACGTAAATACTATTATTGAATCTCGAAATGCATCATTCTTTGAAAATATATTTCCAAATAATACTGGACAAGAAACTAGTTCTAATAAAAGATCTTATGATGCTATTTCTAGTCGTGATCAAGGACAAGATCAAGAACAAAAGCAAGAGATAGATCAAAATGAGAAAGAAGAACTTAGGCATAGTAAACGTGCTAGAACCTCAAAATCTTTTGATTCAAATTTTCTAACATATTTGTTAGAAAATAAGCCTTTAACTTTTACAAAAGCTATGTCCAGTCCTGAAGCTCCTTTATGGAAAGAGACTGTAAATAGCAAAGTTGAATCCATATTGCAAAATCACACTTGGGAATTAGTGGGCTTACCACTAGGTTGTAAACCTCTTGGGTACAAGTGGATTTTCAAAAGAAAAATGAAAGCGGATGGATCAATTGACAAATACAAGACAAGACTTGTAGTCAAAAGATATAGACAAAAAGAAGGTCTTAACTACTTTGACACATACTCACAAGTTACTAGAATAATATCCATTAGAATGCTAATTACCATTGCCTCTTTGAACAATCTAGAAATTCATCAAATGGATGTGAAAACAGCTTCCTTAAATGGTGAGTTAAATGTGAAAATTTACATAGAACAACCAAAAGGATTTTCTGTTCCAGGGAAATAAAAGAAACTGTGTAAATTGGTTAAATCATTATATGGTTTAAAACAAGCGTCAAAGCAATGGCATGAGAAATTTGACAAGGCAATGATGTCAAATGGATTTAAAATTAATGAATATGACAAATGTGTTTATATTAAAAACACAAACAAATGTTATGTTATAGTATGTCTTTATGTGGATGATATGCTCATCATAGGTAGTAATAATGACATGATTAAAACTACTAAGAAAATGTTGAATAAACATTTTGACATGAAAGACATGGGGATTGTTGATGTAATACTTGGTATGAAAATTACCAAAACATCAGAAGGTTATGCTTTGTCACAATCACATTACATTGAGAAAATACTTGACAAATTTAGCAAATATGATGATCATCTTGCTAGAACACCTATAGATATTAATTTGTTTCTCTCTAAGAATGTACAGGAAAGTATTTCTCAGTTAGAGTATGCCCAAATTATTGGAGGCTTAATGTACTTGATGAACTGCACTTGCCCAGATATAACTTATGCAGTAAGCAAATTAAGTAGATATACGAGTAATCCAGGAGTAGAACACTGGAAAGCTATTATAAGGGTTCGTAGATATCTCCGATTTACTCGTAACATTGGACTAAATTATACTAGATAACCAGTAGTACTTGAAGGATACTGTGATGCAAACCGGATATCTGATACTAGAGACTGAAAATCCACCAGTAGGTATGTCTTTACTCTTGGTGGTGTAACTGTATCTTGGAAATCTGCCAAACAGACTTGCATTGCTAGGTCTACTATGAAATCAAAATTTATAGCTTTAGATCAAGCTGGGGAAGAAGCAGAATGGCTTTGCCACATCCTTGAAGATATTCCAATGTGGTTAAAACGGGTACTTGCTATATGCATACATTGTGATAGTCAATCAGCAATAGGTAGAGCACAGAGTCATATGTATAACGGTAAGTCACGACACATTCATCGTCGACATAACACCATGAGACAACTACTCTCTAATGGAGTTATTTCCATTGAATATGTGAAGTCTATGTTAGATAAAGTCTCAATGGGACCACATAATTAAATGTGGTGTTATCATTTATAAGAAGCCTACAATTTAAGTGATTCAATTTAGTTAATAGGCTTAAGGGTATATGTGTTATGGACCTAATGTGTAGATACTAGTTGTTTAATTTCTATTTCTATGAGGGGCAGAAATAGAAATTAAAACATATTGGTTAAAGTTGGTTTTCATTCCTTTTGAACTTCCACAACCTTTCAGTTTTGAAAACCAATTACAACCTTTAAAAGGTTATGGTCCCTATTCCTTCCCAAGTGGAGAAAAGAACACTGCCATTTTTCTAAATCCTCTCAAAAGGAGAAACATAAGGCACCAAAGGGGAAAGGACTAGAAGGCAATAACATAATCAATAACAAAGAGTTTATTGATAATCACGCTTCTGTTTAACCGTTCATCAATGGATTCAGGTATGTCATTTTGTCTTGATTTCTTGATAATACACATGGTAAATGATCCGAAGTGTAAGGTTTATGTTCTGAAATTTATGTTTACAATTGGTATCAGAGCATGCATATCATGTGTCTTATCAGAATTGAAATTTTTTTTTATTTTTATTTTTTTGTTATCTTACCATCATAGAACTTCACGTGGCATTGGGGGTGCTGGGGTCACCCCCGCTAAGGGTTCCCAACACAGTTGTTTTGTCATGGGGTATCTCAGTCCTATTTTTTTATTTAATGTACAGCATTAATGATTTATTTTTATTGCCAATGTATAGTTATACAAGGACTTACTCCAATAAGATGACATTTGCTACGGTAAAGGTATGAAATTTCTCATCTTCACTTTTTTGGCATATTTTTCAAATATGTTTGGTGTCATTTTCAATTTTTTTTTTTTTTTTAATCTTGTGAGAAATAAAAATAAAAATATTTGAAATACGGGTTTTATTTTTATGCAAAAATAATTTTTTAAAATTAAGAGAATAATTTAAAAGTATTTCCTAAAAAGAGATGTTCTAAAAAATATTCAAAAAATTGTCTATTACGTTAATATGGTCTAATTGAAAACGGTTGTCTAATACTTCCTTTGGAAGTTGGTTAGAAAACTAGCTTGTAAGTCAACAAAAAGATTTAATGCTAAAAAATTAATTTACTTGACACATTCCTAACTTAAGATTTCCTAGTGGCTTTTGAGCAGATAAAATTGAGTTTTTTGACAGAAAATTAATTAATTAGAGATTAAGAGCAAAAAATATTTTTTTAGCCAATTAAATAACTTTCAAGCCATAGATAAATGAAGACCAAATTAGTAACCACTAAGGTTTACTTGATGGACAGAAATGTCATTTCAAAATTTGAACAATTTACCATACAAGTAAACACTCATTTTTCATACTTGCTAAATAAAGGGCGAAGAGAAATGGATATTGGGTTGTTGGTTGTAAATCGTCTAGTATAATACGAATACAAAGATGAGTGATTGATTGTATAATTTATGTTGTCTGAACTATAAAATTACCTCTTTGTATATTAGGTTAGGTTTTCACAATTATTAATTTAGAGAAGTTATCTTTAATTGGACCACATGAATCGAAATTAAAATAATAATACAATTTTAAAAAAAAAGGAGAAAAATCTTTATGGACTAGATAGCTGAAAGGGTTAATTACACCAAAGTCTTCCTCAACTATTAATAAATATCGCTTTACTCCCTCTACTATGAAAATTATATAAATATATCTATTTTGGAAGTGATTTGGAAGAGGTGAAAGTGATATATTTTTATAATTAAAGAGGTCAAAATATACAAGTTCATAAATGAGAGAGATTAAATAATACTTGCTAATAGTTGAAGGGGGGGTTTTGATGTAAAACAAAACCCTAAATAAAATTGATAATTTAAAGATGAAATTATATATAATAAATGGCAATTGTTTAAAAGCATAAAAATGAAAGTGGAATTAATTATTTTATTTTTTTGATGGATTGATAACTTAAAAACGAAAATAAAAAAATAAAAAAATCACAATAGTTTAAAGGATAAAAAAAAAAAATTAAAAAAGGTGCAATTAACTATTTTGTTTTTTGTTAATAGGGAGCAGCACATACAATTCCAGAATACAGGCCTATTGAATGCTATACTATGTTCAAAAAGTGGCTTTCTAAACAACCTCTTTGATCAATCTTGATGTCATCCAAATGGGTGTGCCAAAACCCAAAAGTATGATCACTCTCAAGATCTGCCAAAACACCAATATGAGACATGCTCATATCCATTGATACAAATATTTTTACATAAACACCATTGCTTAAGGATGCTATGTTAGTTACTTTTCTATTACAAAAGTGATAAATAAATGGATAGGCTCTTACATTTTAAGGGTCCATTGTCACTAGCTTGTTTGAATGTGTAGGAATAAATAGTGAGTGTATATTACATTATAGTAAAAGTATAATTATACTTGTGTAAATCAAAGTATTATAATGTAGCAGGAAAAACATTTAGATCATACCTTTAGGTGATAGAACCTGAAGCGAAGAATCTCGTGGGTAAATTACGTGCTTCTAAAATGCGAATAACGAACACCAAGCAGTGGAGTGATACTACAATATGAGTATCACCCACACAAGTCACAGTGTAGAGGCTGGATCGTTCTCATATGGGAGAGAGAGAGAGTTAGAGAGAGAGTCTGGGAAAAAGGTTATGGGTAAAAACCACATAACGTATTTGATATCGATATATTATGTAAATATATAATCAGATATATAACCATATATATTAATCTATCCATATCAGTTGATATGATAGATATAGATATCATGAGTGGTTATCCAAATAAGTTTTAAATTCAACCTTACATGGATAAGGTTCAAAAGGTTCATGGGTCATGTCACATGGGTGCCCAATTTCTAACATCTCCCACTCGTACATGAGTTGGCATGACACAGCCACATCTCTATCTCAATCTCCCCAAATATCAAACAATCACATACTAGCCAATGAACCGTGCGACCGCTGAGAAACATCTGCATGTGGGAGCTCTATACTAGAAACTCAAAATGAGCCAGCATAGAGACATCGACCCAAAAGGAATAGAAATAGTGTCTCATATACCCCAGACCCATCTAATTACACATCCAAAAAATATCTCTAATCCCTCAAAAGAGCATGTTTGACCCTCTCAATTCTTGTAATATATTCACACTCAATCCACATCTCATACAGAGCGATGTGAGTTGCCGGCAATGAATATACAACAGTGGTGTAATACTAGATGATCTTCCCTTTGCCCTCATGCCAGTTAGTTTAGGATTGATCGCTTTCCCAGTGATGTCCCTTAAGGCCGAATCATACATGACCGCAGGCAACATACCAAAGTAGCAGAACATCAACCCCTTACCTTATGACATAGTCAAAAGTCACAAAAGGGTACATAAATGAAAGTCATATCAATAATGACACGTAACACTCACACGGTGAGGAAACAGGGATCCATTCTCTCACCTCATTACTTGGTCGCCAAGCACATATAGTATGAATACATGTTACGGTGAAGTAACTCTTCCAAAAAAAAGTGATGTCATACTCGATACACCGTACAGATCTTAGTCTAGTCGCTTTCTAGCGCCTAACCCGAATTCTCTATTTGCTCACCTTCCAGGCACCAAATGAGATCTCGCATCTGGCTAATCATAACAGGCACAACATGGAAAGTGGGTACTAACATCCATGTTTGGTCCTTAACACGACCTCATCTTTGTTGTAACCAAGGCGACATACATAGTGGATGATTTAAGCCTCTCTTGGCTCCAAATAAAAATAAACCACTAGTCTCATCCTTGCTCGCTCCCAAGCGCCAATGGCGATTGCTCATGTGAGTGAGCCAATCTTGCGTGTTGACATCATCATTTGCTAATCATTATAACACAAACCATAATAGTGTCAACATCTCATCATCTCACAACAAATAAGTGATCGATTTAAAAAAAACACGACCATAGCTTGTGCAATTCTAGATTCCAAACATAAGCCTTATCAGCACCTCTTGTGATAAGTATATACAACGGAATCCACCATATGCGCCTCACATGAAGTGATTCAAGATCACTACCTCTTGCGCAATAACCTCTCTAAAGATATTTTGGTGACCAATCTGTGTTCATTCAAGATGCGCCCAACTAGCACATTGAATCTTACAAGGAGCAAATTAATATACTACTTAGTAAAGCATGCTATCCACAATCTAATGAGCAAGGTCAATGTCTAAACAACTCAGTTGACCATTTACCAAATATAACACTTATCATGCTGAATATGCCCACATAGCATACTTCAGGCTCCCACAACAAAAAAAAAAAAACAAGGAATATAAGTTATCTGTTTCTCCCAAAGACAATCCGAGGATTCACTCAATAGCTAAGGCTTTGGCTTTTACCGATAGGTAAGTCAATGGGTTTGCAATTTTGCATCTACAATCGTTCTAAGATATTCCTTATGTAAGTCATTGAAGACAAACCGGGAATTCTCCTAAAACAATCCCTAAGGATTGTACATCCGAGCATATAAATTACATCACCCATGTCCATCATATCTAAAATAGAGGACTGCCCACCCTAGGTGGCGACAACCTTATAAATTCCTGGCTTATAATGACTAAGTAAGGAAAAACTTCTTTTGGACCATTGATCATGCCTCAGTGGTCTTCATCGATCATCGTTGGCCTATCATGGCTCGACAAAATCTAAGAACCACTATTTGGATAACTGTTTTAGGTTGTAAAAGATTTATTGCAATTAGCAACCTTTTTGCGCTCCTACCTTTTCACCATAAAAGCAGAAGGTAAATCCCTACGAATCTACTTATCCAATTCTCCAACGAGAAAGTTGGGTCACAATGTCCACAAATCAATGTTCCGAACTTACGTCAATCATAGCCTAAGTCAAAATAACCTCACTCCCTAGGAGGAAGTCTTCTCATGGTCTACATTTTTCTCAATGGTGCGACTTTTCGGTATCTAGCGAGCCTTATGCCTCAACAATGACTATCCAAAATGCGCATAACTTTAGAATAGTTTCGCGTCTTAATGGAAAGTCAACCAAATTATAGAAATGGTTAATCCTCAAAGATTTTTGTCTTCAATTGCGCAACATTGATCCACTTTCTAAAAACAGGGAACTAGAGCCTTTGGCATTATCCTAGGCTCTTTATCATCTTGCGGAGCAATCATGAATGTTTCCTTCTCAATCACCCAATGATGACGTGGAAAATTTTCACATTCACTACCACGCAACTAAGAATGTAAAGCATTCTTCTCTAATGGAGTAATCCATTAGTAAGCACATCGCTCCCACTGTCCCTAAGATATTGGAAATTTCTTTCCATTCTCAACTAGACTACATAGAGCGCTATGCTTAGAATTCTCTATCTTATAGAGTTCCAAAACTCTATTCACGTCACCTTTACTAAGAAAACTTTATGTGACTTAGTTACACTCCCACAAAGCTGCTTACCTATATGCACATGACCCAGAGGGTTTGCATGACAGCATACAATAATACGCCACATAACCCTATATGTTTACAAGACAGCATACAATAATGCGCTATAGAACCCTAGGTCTTAACTTTGCAACCTTATGAGAAGTAAAATAAAGATAAGCTGCTTAACGGTTACAGATCGCCCATAGATGGCTCTCCGCTAACCCATTACTCAAATGGAGTGTAAAATCTGATATGGAGGGCACTTAGTCAGGGATATAGGCAACAAACTAGTGCAATTCCCAATTGGGAAACATTTTGCGCCATCATCCACCTAACATTAACAATACTTAATTCCTTATCTCTACTACACCATAGTGTTGTTAATTACTAGGAATAATCAATTTTCTAAGCATCCATTTCTCTTCGCAGAGTTTTCTAAAATAACTCAAATAGATACTCGCCACCTTAGTCAAGCCTAAAAGCACGAAAGTTGTTATCTAATTGATCTCAACCTCATATGTGCAATGTCAAAAATCATTTCAAAACTTTTTGACTTATGGGAGATCAAATAGTCTTGACTAAGATGGATATTGTAATCTATAAATGTGTCAAGATTTGGGGCTAGCTATCATACCCTTACACATCCAGTCACAAATATCATAGTGGATTAAATGCGCCAATACAAATGCCCTTCTGCGGCTTTCCTACTTGCTTATGCGCAACCATTGCGAACAAAGTTACACATTTACATGAGAGCAGGATGTCACAAGTGAGTGGGCCCAAGAAGGCCTACTCAAACCATCCTGTCATCATCTCATTAATGTGATTAAGTATAATAAGCCACCGGTTCATGACCAACGTCATAAACTAATTCCAATCATCCTAATGTGTGAGTTCTCGAAGACAAGTTTAAAAAAGTTTAGGCCCAACTAGGTAATGACTCACGACTAATTCATGTTCACTAGATCATAAAAGGATGTCAAGGAGATATCAAGTGCCCCTAAGTCGCAAATTTAACTAATAAGTGCTAATCCCCTGCACTTTCAAGTCAATTTTATTTTCCATACACTTTACTGCATCTAGTTGAAAGATGACGATACTCCTCTTGTCATCTCTGTTTCTCGCTTCATAGTTACTTGTAATTAATTCTACTATCCACTAGAATGAGATAATAAGCTATCAATCTATGACAACTCCCGAAGTAACTTAAGCGCAAATTAGGCTAAAGAGTCTAATTCAACACAATGCTCTCACGAGCCATGCGTCAAATTCTTAGAGTCATAACAATCTTACCGGCCTTGACCTTTTTATTACTATACTGCAACATTTGCGCTTAGTGGTAAACATTATTCAAAAACATTAGCCTAGCTAAGGAACGATAGAAAGAAGCACATCCTCATGTCTCACACTCAAGTGTGGAAACAGCAAGTGTCCAGACTTAGACAAGTTGGCAATGCTAATAGATTTTGCAGCCACTGGGCGCTAATCTCTTCACTTAGTGTTAATAGATTTTTATGCTACTAAGCGCTAATCTTTTAACTTCAAGTGATACTTTAATGCACACTATTATAGTGCATGAAATTTTGCTCCATCCATTCCCAACAATTGGATAGAGAGCAAAACACTGCTCATATTGGCTACTCATCTTACACTTAATGACTAATTCATTTAAGCTCGCATTTCTTGGATGACGTGACTCTTGAATGTTACTTCATCCAGTGATGCAACATCATTACAAGTCAAATTACAAAGTCAATCTACTCAGCTCAATAATCAAGATCATATACAGATCTATTGAGGGCTTACTAATTTCATAACTCCAAAACTCGCCAACCAAAACTACGCAACGTGCCGCTAACCATAGCGCACACATTAGTTTTTATTGTGCCAAACAAGGCAACAAAACCACGGCGACTTTGAGTCATGTTTCCTTACTTTGGCTCAATTAAGGTCTGACCTAAAGTCTCCAAGACTTTTGCTCATCTAAAGAATAGGATTATATTGTTCACATTTGAACATCTCTACTAAGCCTAGGTCAACCAAATTAACTTCCATAAGCTAAGTCAATTTAGAGAGAAATTCGCATTGGGATTAATTTGATTAGCATAATATAATTTTGCCACAAAAATTTAAATTAAATAGTGACAATATTACACAAGTCGCAAGATCGAAAATCCGCTATGCTCGTAATCATCTCTTGCGCCACAAGTGACAATTATCCAAAATTTAATTTAATTTATGCGCAAAATATTAGTTTTCGGGAGTAAATCTACAAAGATTTCTCTCAACCGAACAACCTCCCATTGACTATGGCATGACTAAAAGCATGATAAAATATTCTAATTTCACACAATAACATCATAAAGTAGATTCATAATCAACTCATGCTATGTTACAATTAATAATGGAATTTAAACAAATAACAAAAATGATCATGCTATTCGAATCACAACATATTAGAAATTCTAGGCAAAAAACAACCATATGCTGTATTTAATATTCAGATTATGCCATAACAGAAAGTATATCACTTCTAAAATTTTCTGGTATTTTTTGGAATTTTAAATAATTAATAAACACACATGAAATCATAAATAAATATTCCAGAATCTAGGAAAATGCAACAACCATACCAGTAAATAGTAAACCATAACAGTAGTCTACAATAAAAAATTCAGCCCCAGAAACTTAATCATGCAACACCAGATGCATTTTAAAGCAGAAATAATGAATTATTATTTCAGGAAAAATATTTTTTATTTTCATAAAATTTTCAAAATTTTCCAGAATATAGAAAATTTAATTCTGAGTCTAATGGTACCAACCACGCTTAAAACAAAGCTATAATGAATTACTTATGACCATTTAACGCAATTCTGGATTTACAAAAAAAAATAAACAGACCCTTAACATCAGCAGCCAAGCCGGCAGAGAAAAAACGACGCGGCTCAGAGGCGGCTCAACACGCGACTCAGCGCACAACGCAGCAAGCGGCTCAGAGCACGGCGCGCGCGTGATGGCGCGTGTAGGCGCGTGGCAGCGTGTGGATGCACGTGGAAGCCACTGGGCGGCGTCATATAGCGCGTGCAGCACTCGCGCTGCCTTCCGGGGTGTTTTCTGGTCTAATTTTGGTACTGCCGGACTCCATTTTTCACAACAAAAACATTTATGGTCTCAAAAATGACATTTAATGAACATAAAAGTTGAGGTATATAACACTCTCAATCTAATGAGAGTGGAAATGCAGAAACCCTGCACTTCATCTTCCTCCTTCATTAATTTTCATGCATATAATGTGTATATATTTATATAAAATTATACACATGAATAAAGAAAACACGAAAATACCCATATAAGCTCTGATACCAATGTAAGTCAAAGTATTATAACGCATTGGGAAAAACATTTAGATCATACCTTTAGGTGATAGAACCTGAAGCGAAGAATCTCGTGGGTAAATCACGTGCTTCTAAAATGCGAACAATGAACACCCAGCAGTGGAGTGATACTACAATATGAGTATCACCCACACAAGTCACAGTGCAGAGGCTGGATCGTTCTCATATGGGAGAGAATTAGAGAGAGAGAGAGTCTGCGAAAAAGGTTATGGGTAAAAACCTCATAACGTATCTGATATTGATATATTATTTAAATATATAATCAGATATATTACCATATATATTAATCTATCCATATCAGTTGATATGATAGATATAGATATCATGAGTGGTTATCCAAATAAGTTTTGAATTCAAATTCAACCTTACATGAATAAGATTCAAAAGGTTCATGGGTCATGCCACATAGGCATCCAATTTCTAACTATTTGCATCCTTACACTTTATATATAATCCCACTTTTCACCCTTATTTTTAATTGTGGTTGTTAACTCTTTATACTTTTGACCAAGTATCAATGTCAACCCTCTCCTGGGTAAAATTTCATTACAAAAATTGATGAATAATTGTTATGAATAATTCTAGGTTAACACGGACAATTTTCTTCAATTTCTCTAACATATTTAGATGAAAGGTTGACATTCATGCTTAATCAAAAGTATACGATTTAACTGCTACAAAAGTGAGTGTTTGTATAAGTTTTGAAATCCATTCCAACGATTGCAGCCCGTAATACATTGAATGTCAAGTATAAGGGTAACCCTCAATAAAATTAATTACACACATAGTTATGGCCCATTTAAAGGTATTATGTTAAACTCATATGGTGCTCAGATAATCACATGGTTCAAAAAATAATCACATACCTCATAAAATATGAAAACAAAATTATATCAAGTTGCACACACAATTGATATCAAGAGAACAAAATTGCAAGATTAATTGTGATATAGAGCAATCTCTTGATATAATTGCAACATCAATTGTGTTATATAGCAATCTCTTGATATAATTGCGAGATCAAAACAAGTGATATATAGTACTTGTTTTTTTCTTCATAATTTTGAATCATTGAATCATGCTAATATATTATTAGTTGTCATTGATTATGTAATAATTATCTCTAACAAATGAACTAGTTATGAATATTCTTATAAGAGTTCATATAAAACAAACAAAAAAATAAGCGACACATAGCATTTCTCTAAATAAAAGTTATTAAAAAAAATAGCAAAATTAAACATTTAAAATGACAAATTAAATATTTTTTTTTTTTTGAAAAAAAAGGGTTAAGGATATGAGTTTTAAGAACATGAAAGGGTTGAATTAAACATTTTTTTATTATGGGTAAAAAAATAATTTCTAAAAGTTTAGGAGGGGGGATGACCCTTCTGGTGCCCACATGCCTCCACCCCTAGTTATAGCAATGATGGTGTTTTTTATTATTATTATTATTATTATTATTATTATTTATTATCAGCAAAATAAGCAACTTTATTGATAGCAACAACATACAAAAATATAGATTACATCAATAAAGTAAGGGCAAAGAGTAAAGAGTATCATAGTGCTACGTTTCATCCGAACTACTATTCTAAAATTTGATTTTTATAGGCTTATATTAGGCTAACTTTGAGCCCAAATTTGAATAGGGCCCACACGTTTTTTGATATGAGTCCAAAGAGGTGACATGTTTTTTACTGCATAGCAAGTCACACAGTGAAGATGATTCATCAAAACCTTTTATGACTGAATGGGAAGTTGACGTGGGTTTCTTTGTAATGGTAGTTCCACATTGGAAACTTAAGAGAACTTATGTGTGTATATAAGTTCTAGGTAGCAACACTTGGATTGGGCCCTAAGGGGCACCCCAAGTTTGTAAAGGGGAGGAGTTATGGACAAAGTGAACCTTGGCTCAATCCACTACACACGCGCGCCGCCGTCGTCCGACTAGCGTAGCCATACAGGACGCAAGTGTGGGTCGAGTCAGTTCTAATATTAATTTTTGCAGGAAAATTATTTTTTCTGAATGAAAATTCAAATTTTTGCTAAATTTGAATTCAAATTTTCTGTCCAAAATTGTGCCTCTTCCAGTCCAAAATTCCCAACAGATTAACTGTTCTAAACATGCTGAAAACTGCTAGCAGTTTCAAACAGATTCAAACTGGTTTTTCCAGCAGATCTATTCAAAATTGAATTGCACATGTTTAATTCAAAAACAGATCTATTCATTTCAAATTGAACCTGTTCGGACAGTTACTTCTATGCCTATGAATACTAGAAGGTTTTTAACATTTGGACATTCCAAAAATCCTTTTTCCTTGTTTTCCTTTGTGCCCTCTTTGTATTATTCTACATACTAGTTTTTAGGAAAAATTCAGAGAGTATAAAACACAGGTTCTAGTTCGTCGTACAGATTGTTTGGAGTACTACTACAATCTGTGAAGATCAATGTATCCTGGGAGATAGACGTCATTTATCCATAAGAACCGAAGCGGGGCGAATCTGTCTTAAGGACAGAGTGTCACACACTCAACTTGATCTATTTTGTACTTTTTCATTTCGGTAAATAAATTCTGTAAGTAATTTATTTTCATTTGTTAGATTTAGTTTCAAGTTATTTATTTTACACAAAATATTGTTCTAACAATCTTAAGACAGATTCGAATTATTCTATTTAAACAAAAATTTTCGTTTGTTTCCTTTTCTTCTTTTCTTCTTCTTACAGAAATTAATCTTCTGTGTGTTTACAAAATAGTATTCTGGTTGGAAAATACAAATAGTAGTAATATATTGTTTGACAAATAGTAGTAATATACTGCTTATTTTCTTTAACAACTAGTAGTAATATACTTGTAGTCATTAACAATTCAGAATATTTATTCGTGAAGTTAGTTAAAAATTAATTTTAGTTTTCAAAAATAATTTCTGAGTGTTCATCAATTAAAATTCTGTTTTTAGTATTTTAATTTTTGAAGTGTTACAGAAATATTTTTCTGTGTGGAATTAATTTGTTAAATAAAATTTTATTTTCAAATTAATTGGAAATAAAAGTTACAATTCTTGTTTCTTTTATTTTTACAGAATTAAATTTTGTGTTTGTGGTTTAAATTTTATGTGTAGTATAAGATTCTAATTAAAATTGTGTTTTATAATTTAGAATTTATGGCTACTAAAACTAATGCTCAAACTAGTACTGGTATGGTGACTGCCATTACTCTAACCCTTTCTCTAGTTGTGACTGTACTAATCAATCACGGTGAAATGCCAGAGAATTTCTTAAGAACTGATTTTAAAAGATGGCAACAGAAAATGTTGTTCTATCTTACTACTCTTAACCTAGCACAGTTTCTCCGTGAGGATGCTCCTACTTTGAAAGAGGATGAAACTGACCGACAAGTGGTTACTGCGGTCGATGCCTGAAAACATGTTAATTTCCTTTGCCAGAACTACATTTTGAACGGGCTTAATAACACATTTTACAATGTCTACAACCCTATCAAGACAGCAAAAGAACTTTGGGAGTCTTTGTAGAAAAAATACAAAACAAAATATGCTGGCTCGAAGAAATTCGTAGTAGGCAAATTTCTGGACTTTGTGATGGTTGATTCTAATACTGTGGTCAGCCAAGTTCAAGATCTCCAACTCACTCTCCATGACATTCATGCAGAAGGCATGTCTCTTAGTGAATCCTTTCAAGTTGCTGCCTTAATTGAAAAATGCCCACAAGGCTGAAAGGAATTCAAGAACTACCTAAACACAAGCACAAAGAAATGACCTTTAAGGAATTGATTGTGCATTTGAGGATTGAGGAGGACAACCAATTCTGAGAAACGGGCAAGTAAGCATCCAATGGAATCTCAGGCAAATGTGGTGGAACATGCTCCAAAAGCAAATAAACGGAAGTATTCTGGAGAAAGTTTTGCACAAGGCTCTAAAGGAAGGGAAACTAAGAAGTACAAGTTCAATGGCAAGTGTTATATCTGTGACAAAGAGGGACATCGTGCTAAAGATTGCCGTAGCAAACGCAAAGGCAAAGGCAAAGGCAAAGGAAAATCAAGCAAGAAGCCTATTCAAGCCAATATGACTGAAATGAACAAAATTCCAAATGGCTTAGATGACATAAATCTTTCTGCAATTGTTTCTAAAGCAAACCTTGTCGGAAATCTGAAAGAATAATGAGTGGACATTGGTGTTGCTCGCTACATCTGTGTCGATAAAAAGATGTTCACATCTTATTCTGTGATGGACAACGATGAACAACTTTTTATAGGTAACTCATCGACTTCTAAAGTTGAAGGACAAAGAAATATTATTTTAAAAATGACATCTGGAAAGGAACTCATTCTCAACAATGTGCTGCATATACCGGACATTCGCAAGAATCTAGTCTCTAGATCTCTGTTGAGTAAAAATGAGTTTAGGCTAGTGTTTGAAAGTGATAAATTTGTACTTACTAAGAATGAGATGTATATAGGAAAAGGTTAAATGTTTGATGGCTTTTTCAAACTAAATGTAATGACTATTGTACCCCATGTTATTAATAAAATTACATTTTCTTCTTACTTGCTTGAGTCTTCAAATTTGCGGCATGGTAGACTAGGACATGTTAAATATGGATCTTTGCGTAGAGTAATTAATATGGAATGTTTAGCTAAATTTGACATTGATTTAAATCATAAATGTGAAATTTGTGTTGAGGCAAAATTAATCAAAACTCTTTTTCATTCAATTGAAAGAAGTACGGAACCAGTTGAATTAATTCATAGTGACATTTATGATTTTAAATCAATTCAAACTAGAGGTGGGAAAAAATATTTTATCACTTTCATAGATAACTATACTAGATATAGTTATGTTTATTTAATTCGAACCAAGAATGAAGTTTTGGAAACTTTCATTTAATGTAAGAATGAAGTTGAAAATCAACTTGGTAAGAAAATTAAAAAAACTTAGAAATGATAGAGGTGGTGAATATGAATCACCTTTTAGTGAGTTTTGTAAAGAACATGGAATAATTCATCAAACCATTATTCCTTACTCACCTCAGCCAAATGAAATTGTTGAAAGGAAAAATAGAATTTTAAAAGAAATGATAAATGCCATGTTAATAAGTTTTGGATTATCTCAGAACTTGTGGGGGGAAGCAATACTATCTGCTAATTACATTCTTAATAAAGTATCTCGGAAGAAAGTAAATCAAACACCTTATAAAATGTGGTATGGGAGAGTACTATCCTGTCACACCCCAAACCCGGGCATGACTGGCCGTGGCCCACAGGGACTTAGCCCAAGGCACACGTAAGCCTAAACATGAACCCAAAACCATAAAGAATAAATGTGATGATAGCCCAGAAATAAATAAATCAACACTCAATCTAGTGACATACCACAAGTGAAAAACAAGTCATAACCAACTTCCTAAAATATATATATATACTAAATGGGACACAAACCGCCCACAAAATAAAATAATTCTAAATAAAACCCAACCACAATGTATGCACAAAACTCGACAAAGCAACCTAAAACAAATTAAATAAATGCCCTAGAGGTCCATGCAATTGAGTCCCCGCTACGCCATAAGTCCACCCTAAGTCCTTCTAACACCTGGAAGTGATAAAAACTAAGTCAGCTGATAGCTCAGTGAGTAGCAACATGGATAATAAATACAGTTTTGAAAACATGGCTCAATTCCAAAATAAGATATATATCACAGAAACTAGATTGGCATACAGTTTAGTAAATACAATATGTTTCAAAAAGAAGGTTCCACAGTTCAACACTTAAAATACTCATGTCTCGCAAGAACATGATAAACGACATTTTCCACTTAAAACAGATTATAACATGAACACCAATAATTTTCTAGGTACCAAGAAAAACAAATAATATGCCACACATTTCTCAGGCTATAAGCCCCGTTGGATCCAATACCGAACTAAGAGTCATCCTCAGGGTGGCACCTGGGCCTTTTCTCAAAGACGATCCGATTGAAGGTCACCTAGTTGTTTTTAAAGGTCTTTTCCTTACAATCGTTGAGCACTAGAGTCATCACGGCCCAACCCGGATCTGTTCCCTAGTGGCCAGAGTCACCACACGCAGTGGAATAATTTCCCTGGACTAAATACACATATGGTCCCAATAATCAATACACATCAGTTTCGCAAAACATGGTAGTTCATCATTATAAACATGAGACCAAAACAAATAGTTTACAGTATGCCAAGTTCACACATATTTCAGAAATAATTTGATTCAATTTATAATATAATAATTTATCAAAACAGTTTAGT
The DNA here is from genome assembly GCA_036172215.1 of Camellia granthamiana. Lineage (NCBI taxonomy): Eukaryota > Viridiplantae > Streptophyta > Magnoliopsida > Ericales > Theaceae > Camellia > Camellia granthamiana. The sequence goes on from CM069910.1 coordinate 94,460,775, forward strand.
CATGAAACAACAATTTAATTTTTCAACAGTTCAAGGTGGGGGAGCATTTATAAAAATATGTAGCATGAAACTACTCACCTGAAAACGATATAATATAATCCTCGAATAAAGTATAACAGTCCAACTAGTGCCCTGAACAAAGTATTAACACTACACATCACTACTAATTCAAACATACTAAAAGGAATAATAAACTAAGTAACCCCAAACTAAAGCACACTAACACGGCTCAACCCAACTCACCGTTACTCTTAAATATCACCTAAGTTCATGTTCTTCAAGGTCTAAAATCACCCAAGACATAGGTTCCGATCGAAACTTAACTAAAAGTGACTTTAAGATAAAACAGAGTTTTTCCATTCTATTCGCTAACTTTGAAAATTACAAAACCCACTCCACGCTATTTGAAAAATTCCAATAACCTCCAGATATGATCTAATATATCCTAAGTTTCAAATCCAATTGGTTTCACTTGATTTGCTTATCAAAATAATTATCTACAATTTATTATATCCAAACAGGTTGTTTTCTGCAGCACTTTAAAGAAATTGACGGTTCTCTTAATATACACGAGCAATCAATGTAAGGCCAAAAACGTACAAAACTAGACTCGTAACCGGTTCTAATGACATTAATTTGATAATTTTTGGATTTATACCCAAAGAGAACAACACCCCCGAATTTACTGTTTTGGACTGGTTTCCTGGACAGATTTGAACACCTCAGTTTATATGGATTTTGACTCCCAAAAATTATGAAAAAATTCAGATATACAATTCAGTATGTAATTAATCTACTGTAAAAATTTCAGATTAAAATTCATCCGTTTGATATGGTTTCTTGATTTTTAAAGTTTGTGATTCTGTGCAGAATTTTTGGACTAAGAATTACACCATTCTTTATACATGAATTTAACTCCTTAGATTTCTTAACAGTATACATATATACAAAATACATAAATCTACAACCTCTCCATCAATGAACTAAATAATCATAGAGTAAGGATAAAGAACAAAACCTTAAGGAAGAAGAAAGATAATGACCTAGTACACACCCAAAAATCCATCCTTGTTTGCAACCCCTTTTTTTTCTCCTTCTTTTCTCTCAATCTCTCCCTCTCCCCGTGGCTGCCTCCTACTGCTGCTATAGGATGTATTAGGCAACCTAGGGTTATGTATCTAAACAAAAGGCTCTAGTTTATTATCTCTTTATATTATTTTATTTTCTAACCCATTAATTAAATAAAATATAACTATTATTATAACAAAATATACTTACTAACTTGCCCTTAATATTTTTTTTTTAAAATAATAAATCTTGCCTCCAAATTAAATGCTTTCACCACAATTTTATTTTTTAAGTTTAAAATTAATTAAAACATCCTCCAATAATATTTAATTTGCACCTTAGAATTTACCACCAAAATATTTGAGATTGTAATATTATTATTTAATTATTTACTTAATTTTTATATTCGGGTTCTCACATATCCTACAAATACTTAAAAGTGTGGGGGTGTTTGGCTAAAGTGGCTATTCGTAGTCCTAAAAAATAGGTCCTAAAACTATTGATTGCATATTCATTGGTTATGCCATGAATAGTAGTGCATATCAGTTTTTGATTTATAAATCAGAACATTTCGAAATATACATAAATACTATTATTGAATCTCGAAATGCATCATTCTTTGAAAATATATTTCCAAATAATACTGGACAAGAAACTAGTTCTAATAAAAGATCTTATGATGCTATTTCTAGTCGTGATCAAGGACAAGATCAAGAACAAAAGCAAGAGATAGATCAAAATGAGAAAGAAGAACTTAGGCATAGTAAACGTGCTAGAACCTCAAAATCTTTTGATCCAAATTTTCTAACATATTTGTTAGAAAATAAGCCTTTAACTTTTACAAAAGCTATGTCCAGTCCTGAAGCTCCTTTATGGAAAGAGACTGTAAATAGCAAAGTTGAATCCATATTGCAAAATCACACTTGGGAATTAGTGGGCTTACCACTAGGTTGTAAACCTCTTGGGTACAAGTGGATTTTCAAAAGAAAAATGAAAGCGGATGGATCAATTGACAAATACAAGACAAGACTTGTAGTCAAAAGATATAGACAAAAAGAAGGTCTTAACTACTTTGACACATACTCACAAGTTACTAGAATAATATCCATTAGAATGCTAATTACCATTGCCTCTTTGAACAATCTAGAAATTCATCAAATGGATGTGAAAACAGCTTCCTTAAATGGTGAGTTAAATGTGAAAATTTACATAGAACAACCAAAAGGATTTTCTGTTCCAGGGAAATAAAAGAAACTGTGTAAATTGGTTAAATCATTATATGGTTTAAAACAAGCGTCAAAGCAATGGCATGAGAAATTTGACAAGGCAATGATGTCAAATGGATTTAAAATTAATGAATATGACAAATGTGTTTATATTAAAAACACAAACAAATGTTATGTTATAGTATGTCTTTATGTGGATGATATGCTCATCATAGGTAGTAATAATGACATGATTAAAACTACTAAGAAAATGTTGAATAAACATTTTGACATGAAAGACATGGGGATTGTTGATGTAATACTTGGTATGAAAATTACCAAAACATCAGAAGGTTATGCTTTGTCACAATCACATTACATTGAGAAAATACTTGACAAATTTAGCAAATATGATGATCATCTTGCTAGAACACCTATAGATATTAATTTGTTTCTCTCTAAGAATGTACAGGAAAGTATTTCTCAGTTAGAGTATGCCCAAATTATTGGAGGCTTAATGTACTTGATGAACTGCACTTGCCCAGATATAACTTATGCAGTAAGCAAATTAAGTAGATATACAAGTAATCCAGGAGTAGAACACTGGAAAGCTATTATAAGGGTTCGTAGATATCTCCGATTTACTCGTAACATTGGACTAAATTATACTAGATAGCCAGTAGTACTTGAAGGATACTGTGATGCAAACCGGATATCTGATACTAGAGACTCAAAATCCACCAGTAGGTATGTCTTTACTCTTGGTGGTGTAACTGTATCTTGGAAATCTGCCAAACAGACTTACATTGCTAGGTCTACTATGAAATCAAAATTTATAGCTTTAGATCAAGCTGGGGAAGAAGCAGAATGGCTTTGCCACATCCTTGAAGATATTCCAATGTGGTTAAAACGGGTACTTGCTATATGCATACATTGTGATAGTCAATCAGCAATAGGTAGAGCACAGAGTCATATGTATAACGGTAAGTCACGACACATTCATCGTCGACATAACACCATGAGACAACTACTCTCTAATGGAGTTATTTCCATTGAATATGTGAAGTCTATGTTAGATAAAGTCTCAATGGGACCACATAATTAAATGTGGTGTTATCATTTATAAGAAGCCTACAATTTAAGTGATTCAATTTAGTTAATAGGCTTAAGGGTATATGTGTTATGGACCTAATGTGTAGATACTAGTTGTTTAATTTCTATTTCTATGAGGGGCAGAAATAGAAATTAAAACATATTGGTTAAAGTTGGTTTTCATTCCTTTTGAACTTCCACAACCTTTCAGTTTTGAAAACCAATTACAACCTTTAAAAGGTTATGGTCCCTATTCCTTCCCAAGTGGAGAAAAGAACACTGCCATTTTTCTAAATCCTCTCAAAAGGAGAAACATAAGGCACCAAAGGGGAAAGGACTAGAAGGCAATAACATAATCAATAACAAAGAGTTTATTGATAATCACGCTTCTGTTTAACCGTTCATCAATGGATTCAGGTATGTCATTTTGTCTTGATTTCTTGATAATACACATGGTAAATGATCCGAAGTGTAAGGTTTATGTTCTGAAATTTATGTTTACAATTGGTATCAGAGCATGCATATCATGTGTCTTATCAGAATTGAAATTTTTTTTTATTTTTATTTTTTTGTTATCTTACCATCATAGAACTTCACGTGGCATTGGGGGTGCTGGGGTCACCCCCGCTAAGGGTTCCCAACACAGTTGTTTTGTCATGGGGTATCTCAGTCCTATTTTTTTATTTAATGTACAGCATTAATGATTTATTTTTATTGCCAATGTATAGTTATACAAGGACTTACTCCAATAAGATGACATTTGCTACGGTAAAGGTATGAAATTTCTCATCTTCACTTTTTTGGCATATTTTTCAAATATGTTTGGTGTCATTTTCAATTTTTTTTTTTTTTTAATCTTGTGAGAAATAAAAATAAAAATATTTGAAATACGGGTTTTATTTTTATGCAAAAATAATTTTTTAAAATTAAGAGAATAATTTAAAAGTATTTCCTAAAAAGAGATGTTCTAAAAAATATTCAAAAAATTGTCTATTACGTTAATATGGTCTAATTGAAAACGGTTGTCTAATACTTCCTTTGGAAGTTGGTTAGAAAACTAGCTTGTAAGTCAACAAAAAGATTTAATGCTAAAAAATTAATTTACTTGACACATTCCTAACTTAAGATTTCCTAGTGGCTTTTGAGCAGATAAAATTGAGTTTTTTGACAGAAAATTAATTAATTAGAGATTAAGAGCAAAAAATATTTTTTTAGCCAATTAAATAACTTTCAAGCCATAGATAAATGAAGACCAAATTAGTAACCACTAAGGTTTACTTGATGGACAGAAATGTCATTTCAAAATTTGAACAATTTACCATACAAGTAAACACTCATTTTTCATACTTGCTAAATAAAGGGCGAAGAGAAATGGATATTGGGTTGTTGGTTGTAAATCGTCTAGTATAATACGAATACAAAGATGAGTGATTGATTGTATAATTTATGTTGTCTGAACTATAAAATTACCTCTTTGTATATTAGGTTAGGTTTTCACAATTATTAATTTAGAGAAGTTATCTTTAATTGGACCACATGAATCGAAATTAAAATAATAATACAATTTTAAAAAAAAGGAGAAAAATCTTTATGGACTAGATAGCTGAAAGGGTTAATTACACCAAAGTCTTCCTCAACTATTAATAAATATCGCTTTACTCCCTCTACTATGAAAATTATATAAATATATCTATTTTGGAAGTGATTTGGAAGAGGTGAAAGTGATATATTTTTATAATTAAAGAGGTCAAAATATACAAGTTCATAAATGAGAGAGATTAAATAATACTTGCTAATAGTTGAAGGGGGGGTTTTGATGTAAAACAAAACCCTAAATAAAATTGATAATTTAAAGATGAAATTATATATAATAAATGGCAATTGTTTAAAAGCATAAAAATGAAAGTGGAATTAATTATTTTATTTTTTTGATGGATTGATAACTTAAAAACGAAAATAAAAAAATAAAAAAATCACAATAGTTTAAAGGATAAAAAAAAAAAATTAAAAAAGGTGCAATTAACTATTTTGTTTTTTGTTAATAGGGAGCAGCACATACAATTCCAGAATACAGGCCTATTGAATGCTATACTATGTTCAAAAAGTGGCTTTCTAATCAACCTCTTTGATCAATCTTGATGTCATCCAAATGGGTGTGCCAAAACCCAAAAGTATGATCACTCTCAAGATCTGCCAAAACACCAATATGAGACATGCTCATATCCATTGATACAAATATTTTTACATAAACACCATTGCTTAAGGATGCTATGTTAGTTACTTTTCTATTACAAAAGTGATAAATAAATGGATAGGCTCTTACATTTTAAGGGTCCATTGTCACTAGCTTGTTTGAATGTGTAGGAATAAATAGTGAGTGTATATTACATTATAGTAAAAGTATAATTATACTTGTGTAAATCAAAGTATTATAATGTAGCAGGAAAAACATTTAGATCATACCTTTAGGTGATAGAACCTGAAGCGAAGAATCTCGTGGGTAAATCACGTGCTTCTAAAATGCGAATAACGAACACCAAGCAGTGGAGTGATACTACAATATGAGTATCACCCACACAAGTCACAGTGTAGAGGCTGGATCGTTCTCATATGGGAGAGAGAGAGAGTTAGAGAGAGAGTCTGGGAAAAAGGTTATGGGTAAAAACCACATAACGTATTTGATATCGATATATTATGTAAATATATAATCAGATATATAACCATATATATTAATCTATCCATATCAGTTGATATGATAGATATAGATATCATGAGTGGTTATCCAAATAAGTTTTAAATTCAACCTTACATGGATAAGGTTCAAAAGGTTCATGGGTCATGTCACATGGGTGCCCAATTTCTAACATCTCCCACTCGTACATGAGTTGGCATGACACAGCCACATCTCTATCTCAATCTCCCCAAATATCAAACAATCACATACTAGCCAATGAACCGTGCGACCGCTGAGAAACATCTGCATGTGGGAGCTCTATACTAGAAACTCAAAATGAGCCAGCATAGAGACATCGACCCAAAAGGAATAGAAATAGTGTCTCATATACCCCAGACCCATCTAATTACACATCCAAAAAATATCTCTAATCCCTCAAAAGAGCATGTTTGACCCTCTCAATTCTTGTAATATATTCACACTCAATCCACATCTCATACAGAGCGATGTGAGTTGCCGGCAATGAATATACAACAGTGGTGTAATACTAGATGATCTTCCCTTTGCCCTCATGCCAGTTAGTTTAGGATTGATCGCTTTCCCAGTGATGTCCCTTAAGGCCGAATCATACATGACCGCAGGCAACATACCAAAGTAGCAGAACATCAACCCCTTACCTTATGACATAGTCAAAAGTCACAAAAGGGTACATAAATGAAAGTCATATCAATAATGACACGTAACACTCACACGGTGAGGAAACAGGGATCCATTCTCTCACCTCATTACTTGGTCGCCAAGCACATATAGTATGAATACATGTTACGGTGGAGTAACTCTTCCAAAAAAAAGTGATGTCATACTCGATACACCGTACAGATCTTAGTCTAGTCGCTTTCTAGCGCCTAACCCGAATTCTCTATTTGCTCACCTTCCAGGCACCAAATGAGATCTCGCATCTGGCTAATCATAACAGGCACAACATGGAAAGTGGGTACTAACATCCATGTTTGGTCCTTAACACGACCTCATCTTTGTTGTAACCAAGGCGACATACATAGTGGATGATTTAAGCCTCTCTTGGCTCCAAATAAAAATAAACCACTAGTCTCATCCTTGCTCGCTCCCAAGCGCCAATGGCGATTGCTCATGTGAGTGAGCCAATCTTGCGTGTTGACATCATCATTTGCTAATCATTATAACACAAACCATAATAGTGTCAACATCTCATCATCTCACAACAAATAAGTGATCGATTTAAAAAAAACACGACCACAGCTTGTGCAATTCTAGATTCCAAACATAAGCCTTATCAGCACCTCTTGTGATAAGTATATACAACGGAATCCACCATATGCGCCTCACATGAAGTGATTCAAGATCACTACCTCTTGCGCAATAACCTCTCTAAAGATATTTTGGTGACCAATCTGTGTTCATTCAAGATGCGCCCAACTAGCACATTGAATCTTACAAGGAGCAAATTAATATACTACTTAGTAAAGCATGCTATCCACAATCTAATGAGCAAGGTCAATGTCTAAACAACTCAGTTGACCATTTACCAAATATAACACTTATCATGCTGAATATGCCCACATAGCATACTTCAGGCTCCCACAACAAAAAAAAAAAAACAAGGAATATAAGTTATCTGTTTCTCCCAAAGACAATCCGAGGATTCACTCAATAGCTAAGGCTTTGGCTTTTACCGATAGGTAAGTCAATGGGTTTGCAATTTTGCATCTACAATCGTTCTAAGATATTCCTTATGTAAGTCATTGAAGACAAACCGGGAATTCTCCTAAAACAATCCCTAAGGATTGTACATCCGAGCATATAAATTACATCACCCATGTCCATCATATCTAAAATAGAGGACTGCCCACCCTAGGTGGCGACAACCTTATAAATTCCTGGCTTATAATGACTAAGTAAGGAAAAACTTCTTTTGGACCATTGATCATGCCTCAGTGGTCTTCATCGATCATCGTTGGCCTATCATGGCTCGACAAAATCTAAGAACCACTATTTGGATAACTGTTTTAGGTTGTAAAAGATTTATTGCAATTAGCAACCTTTTTGCGCTCCTACCTTTTCACCATAAAAGCAGAAGGTAAATCCCTACGAATCTACTTATCCAATTCTCCAACGAGAAAGTTGGGTCACAATGTCCACAAATCAATGTTCCGAACTTACGTCAATCATAGCCTAAGTCAAAATAACCTCACTCCCTAGGAGGAAGTCTTCTCATGGTCTACATTTTTCTCAATGGTGCGACTTTTCGGTATCTAGCGAGCCTTATGCCTCAACAATGACTATCCAAAATGCGCATAACTTTAGAATAGTTTCGCGTCTTAATGGAAAGTCAACCAAATTATAGAAATGGTTAATCCTCAAAGATTTTTGTCTTCAATTGCGCAACATTGATCCACTTTCTAAAAACAGGGAACTAGAGCCTTTGGCATTATCCTAGGCTCTTTATCATCTTGCGGAGCAATCATGAATGTTTCCTTCTCAATCACCCAATGATGACGTGGAAAATTTTCACATTCACTACCACGCAACTAAGAATGTAAAGCATTCTTCTCTAATGGAGTAATCCATTAGTAAGCACATCGCTCCCACTGTCCCTAAGATATTGGAAATTTCTTTCCATTCTCAACTAGACTACATAGAGCGCTATGCTTAGAATTCTCTATCTTATAGAGTTCCAAAACTCTATTCACGTCACCTTTACTAAGAAAACTTTATGTGACTTAGTTACACTCCCACAAAGCTGCTTACCTATATGCACATGACCCAGAGGGTTTGCATGACAGCATACAATAATACGCCACATAACCCTATATGTTTACAAGACAGCATACAATAATGCGCTATAGAACCCTAGGTCTTAACTTTGCAACCTTATGAGAAGTAAAATAAAGATAAGCTGCTTAACGGTTACAGATCGCCCATAGATGGCTCTCCGCTAACCCATTACTCAAATGGAGTGTAAAATCTGATATGGAGGGCACTTAGTCAGGGATATAGGCAACAAACTAGTGCAATTCCCAATTGGGAAACATTTTGCGCCATCATCCACCTAACATTAACAATACTTAATTCCTTATCTCTACTACACCATAGTGTTGTTAATTACTAGGAATAATCAATTTTCTAAGCATCCATTTCTCTTCGCAGAGTTTTCTAAAATAACTCAAATAGATACTCGCTACCTTAGTCAAGCCTAAAAGCACGAAAGTTGTTATCTAATTGATCTCAACCTCATATGTGCAATGTCAAAAATCATTTCAAAACTTTTTGACTTATGGGAGATCAAATAGTCTTGACTAAGATGGATATTGTAATCTATAAATGTGTCAAGATTTGGGGCTAGCTATCATACCCTTACACATCCAGTCACAAATATCATAGTGGATTAAATGCGCCAATACAAATGCCCTTCTGCGGCTTTCCTACTTACTTATGCGCAACCATTGCGAACAAAGTTACACATTTACATGAGAGCAGGATGTCACAAGTGAGTGGGCCCAAGAAGGCCTACTCAAACCATCCTGTCATCATCTCATTAATGTGATTAAGTATAATAAGCCACCGGTTCATGACCAACGTCATAAACTAATTCCAATCATCCTAATGTGTGAGTTCTCGAAGACAAGTTTAAAAAAGTTTAGGCCCAACTAGGTAATGACTCACGACTAATTCATGTTCACTAGATCATAAAAGGATGTCAAGGAGATATCAAGTGCCCCTAAGTCGCAAATTTAACTAATAAGTGCTAATCCCCTGCACTTTCAAGTCAATTTTATTTTCCATACACTTTACTGCATCTAGTTGAAAGATGACGATACTCCTCTTGTCATCTCTGTTTCTCGCTTCATAGTTACTTGTAATTAATTCTACTATCCACTAGAATGAGATAATAAGCTATCAATCTATGACAACTCCCGAAGTAACTTAAGCGCAAATTAGGCTAAAGAGTCTAATTCAACACAATGCTCTCACGAGCCATGCGTCAAATTCTTAGAGTCATAACAATCTTACCGGCCTTGACCTTTTTATTACTATACTGCAACATTTGCGCTTAGTGGTAAACATTATTCAAAAACATTAGCCTAGCTAAGGAACGATAGAAAGAAGCACATCCTCATGTCTCACACTCAAGTGTGGAAACAGCAAGTGTCCAGACTTAGACAAGTTGGCAATGCTAATAGATTTTGCAGCCACTGGGCGCTAATCTCTTCACTTAGTGTTAATAGATTTTTATGCTACTAAGCGCTAATCTTTTAACTTCAAGTGATACTTTAATGCACACTATTATAGTGCATGAAATTTTGCTCCATCCATTCCCAACAATTGGATAGAGAGCAAAACACTGCTCATATTGGCTACTCATCTTACACTTAATGACTAATTCATTTAAGCTCGCATTTCTTGGATGACGTGACTCTTGAATGTTACTTCATCCAGTGATGCAACATCATTACAAGTCAAATTACAAAGTCAATCTACTCAGCTCAATAATCAAGATCATATACAGATCTATTGAGGGCTTACTAATTTCATAACTCCAAAACTCGCCAACCAAAACTACGCAACGTGCCGCTAACCATAGCGCACACATTAGTTTTTATTGTGCCAAACAAGGCAACAAAACCACGGCGACTTTGAGTCATGTTTCCTTACTTTGGCTCAATTAAGGTCTGACCTAAAGTCTCCAAGACTTTTGCTCATCTAAAGAATAGGATTATATTGTTCACATTTGAACATCTCTACTAAGCCTAGGTCAACCAAATTAACTTCCATAAGCTAAGTCAATTTAGAGAGAAATTCGCATTGGGATTAATTTGATTAGCATAATATAATTTTGCCACAAAAATTTAAATTAAATAGTGACAATATTACACAAGTCGCAAGATCGAAAATCCGCTATGCTCGTAATCATCTCTTGCGCCACAAGTGACAATTATCCAAAATTTAATTTAATTTATGCGCAAAATATTAGTTTTCGGGAGTAAATCTACAAAGATTTCTCTCAACCGAACAACCTCCCATTGACTATGGCATGACTAAAAGCATGATAAAATATTCTAATTTCACACAATAACATCATAAAGTAGATTCATAATCAACTCATGCTATGTTACAATTAATAATGGAATTTAAACAAATAACAAAAATGATCATGCTATTCGAATCACAACATATTAGAAATTCTAGGCAAAAAACAACCATATGCTGTATTTAATATTCAGATTATGCCATAACAGAAAGTATATCACTTCTAAAATTTTCTGGTATTTTTTGGAATTTTAAATAATTAATAAACACACATGAAATCATAAATAAATATTCCAGAATCTAGGAAAATGCAACAACCATACCAGTAAATAGTAAACCATAACAGTAGTCTACAATAAAAAATTCAGCCCCAGAAACTTAATCATGCAACACCAGATGCATTTTAAAGCAGAAATAATGAATTATTATTTCAGGAAAAATATTTTTTATTTTCATAAAATTTTCAAAATTTTCCAGAATATAGAAAATTTAATTCTGAGTCTAATGGTACCAACCACGCTTAAAACAAAGCTATAATGAATTACTTATGACCATTTAACGCAATTCTGGATTTACAAAAAAAAATAAACAGACCCTTAACATCAGCAGCCAAGCCGGCAGAGAAAAAACGACGCGGCTCAGAGGCGGCTCAACACGCGACTCAGCGCACAACGCAGCAAGCGGCTCAGAGCACGGCGCGCGCGTGATGGCGCGTGTAGGCGCGTGGCAGCGTGTGGATGCACGTGGAAGCCACTGGGCGGCGTCATATAGCGCGTGCAGCACTCGCGCTGCCTTCCGGGGTGTTTTCTGGTCTAATTTTGGTACTGCCGGACTCCATTTTTCACAACAAAAACATTTATGGTCTCAAAAATGACATTTAATGAACATAAAAGTTGAGGTATATAACACTCTCAATCTAATGAGAGTGGAAATGCAGAAACCCTGCACTTCATCTTCCTCCTTCATTAATTTTCATGCATATAATGTGTATATATTTATATAAAATTATACACATGAATAAAGAAAACACGAAAATACCCATATAAGCTCTGATACCAATGTAAGTCAAAGTATTATAACGCATTGGGAAAAACATTTAGATCATACCTTTAGGTGATAGAACCTGAAGCGAAGAATCTCGTGGGTAAATCACGTGCTTCTAAAATGCGAACAATGAACACCCAGCAGTGGAGTGATACTACAATATGAGTATCACCCACACAAGTCACAGTGCAGAGGCTGGATCGTTCTCATATGGGAGAGAATTAGAGAGAGAGAGAGTCTGCGAAAAAGGTTATGGGTAAAAACCTCATAACGTATCTGATATTGATATATTATTTAAATATATAATCAGATATATTACCATATATATTAATCTATCCATATCAGTTGATATGATAGATATAGATATCATGAGTGGTTATCCAAATAAGTTTTGAATTCAAATTCAACCTTACATGAATAAGATTCAAAAGGTTCATGGGTCATGCCACATAGGCATCCAATTTCTAACTATTTGCATCCTTACACTTTATATATAATCCCACTTTTCACCCTTATTTTTAATTGTGGTTGTTAACTCTTTATACTTTTGACCAAGTATCAATGTCAACCCTCTCCTGGGTAAAATTTCATTACAAAAATTGATGAATAATTGTTATGAATAATTCTAGGTTAACACGGACAATTTTCTTCAATTTCTCTAACATATTTAGATGAAAGGTTGACATTCATGCTTAATCAAAAGTATACGATTTAACTGCTACAAAAGTGAGTGTTTGTATAAGTTTTGAAATCCATTCCAACGATTGCAGCCCGTAATACATTGAATGTCAAGTATAAGGGTAACCCTCAATAAAATTAATTACACACATAGTTATGGCCCATTTAAAGGTATTATGTTAAACTCATATGGTGCTCAGATAATCACATGGTTCAAAAAATAATCACATACCTCATAAAATATGAAAACAAAATTATATCAAGTTGCACACACAATTGATATCAAGAGAACAAAATTGCAAGATTAATTGTGATATAGAGCAATCTCTTGATATAATTGCAACATCAATTGTGTTATATAGCAATCTCTTGATATAATTGCGAGATCAAAACAAGTGATATATAGTACTTGTTTTTTTCTTCATAATTTTGAATCATTGAATCATGCTAATATATTATTAGTTGTCATTGATTATGTAATAATTATCTCTAACAAATGAACTAGTTATGAATATTCTTATAAGAGTTCATATAAAACAAACAAAAAAATAAGCGACACATAGCATTTCTCTAAATAAAAGTTATTAAAAAAAATAGCAAAATTAAACATTTAAAATGACAAATTAAATATTTTTTTTTTTTTGAAAAAAAAGGGTTAAGGATATGAGTTTTAAGAACATGAAAGGGTTGAATTAAACATTTTTTTATTATGGGTAAAAAAATAATTTCTAAAAGTTTAGGAGGGGGGATGACCCTTCTGGTGCCCACATGCCTCCACCCCTAGTTATAGCAATGATGGTGTTTTTTATTATTATTATTATTATTATTATTATTATTATTATTATTATTATTATTATTTATTATCAGCAAAATAAGCAACTTTATTGATAGCAACAACATACAAAAATATAGATTACATCAATAAAGTAAGGGCAAAGAGTAAAGAGTATCATAGTGCTACGTTTCATCCGAACTACTATTCTAAAATTTGATTTTTATAGGCTTATATTAGGCTAACTTTGAGCCCAAATTTGAATAGGGCCCACACGTTTTTTGATATGAGTCCAAAGAGGTGACATGTTTTTTACTGCATAGCAAGTCACACAGTGAAGATGATTCATCAAAACCTTTTATGACTGAATGGGAAGTTGACGTGGGTTTCTTTGTAATGGTAGTTCCACATTGGAAACTTAAGAGAACTTATGTGTGTATATAAGTTCTAGGTAGCAACACTTGGATTGGGCCCTAAGGGGCACCCCAAGTTTGTAAAGGGGAGGAGTTATGGACAAAGTGAACCTTGGCTCAATCCACTACACACGCGCGCCGCCGTCGTCCGACTAGCGTAGCCATACAGGACGCAAGTGTGGGTCGAGTCAGTTCTAATATTAATTTTTGCAGGAAAATTATTTTTTCTGAATGAAAATTCAAATTTTTGCTAAATTTGAATTCAAATTTTCTGTCCAAAATTGTGCCTCTTCCAGTCCAAAATTCCCAACAGATTAACTGTTCTAAACATGCTGAAAACTGCTAGCAGTTTCAAACAGATTCAAACTGGTTTTTCCAGCAGATCTATTCAAAATTGAATTGCACATGTTTAATTCAAAAACAGATCTATTCATTTCAAATTGAACCTGTTCGGACAGTTACTTCTATGCCTATGAATACTAGAAGGTTTTTAACATTTGGACATTCCAAAAATCCTTTTTCCTTGTTTTCCTTTGTGCCCTCTTTGTATTATTCTACATACTAGTTTTTAGGAAAAATTCAGAGAGTATAAAACACAGGTTCTAGTTCGTCGTACAGATTGTTTGGAGTACTACTACAATCTGTGAAGATCAATGTATCCTGGGAGATAGACGTCATTTATCCATAAGAACCGAAGCGGGGCGAATCTGTCTTAAGGACAGAGTGTCACACACTCAACTTGATCTATTTTGTACTTTTTCATTTCGGTAAATAAATTCTGTAAGTAATTTATTTTCATTTGTTAGATTTAGTTTCAAGTTATTTATTTTACACAAAATATTGTTCTAACAATCTTAAGACAGATTCGAATTATTCTATTTAAACAAAAATTTTCGTTTGTTTCCTTTTCTTCTTTTCTTCTTCTTACAGAAATTAATCTTCTGTGTGTTTACAAAATAGTATTCTGGTTGGAAAATACAAATAGTAGTAATATATTGTTTGACAAATAGTAGTAATATACTGCTTATTTTCTTTAACAACTAGTAGTAATATACTTGTAGTCATTAACAATTCAGAATATTTATTCGTGAAGTTAGTTAAAAATTAATTTTAGTTTTCAAAAATAATTTCTGAGTGTTCATCAATTAAAATTCTGTTTTTAGTATTTTAATTTTTGAAGTGTTACAGAAATATTTTTCTGTGTGGAATTAATTTGTTAAATAAAATTTTATTTTCAAATTAATTGGAAATAAAAGTTACAATTCTTGTTTCTTTTATTTTTACAGAATTAAATTTTGTGTTTGTGGTTTAAATTTTATGTGTAGTATAAGATTCTAATTAAAATTGTGTTTTATAATTTAGAATTTATGGCTACTAAAACTAATGCTCAAACTAGTACTGGTATGGTGACTGCCATTACTCTAACCCTTTCTCTAGTTGTGACTGTACTAATCAATCACGGTGAAATGCCAGAGAATTTCTTAAGAACTGATTTTAAAAGATGGCAACAGAAAATGTTGTTCTATCTTACTACTCTTAACCTAGCACAGTTTCTCCGTGAGGATGCTCCTACTTTGAAAGAGGATGAAACTGACCGACAAGTGGTTACTGCGGTCGATGCCTGAAAACATGTTAATTTCCTTTGCCAGAACTACATTTTGAACGGGCTTAATAACACATTTTACAATGTCTACAACCCTATCAAGACAGCAAAAGAACTTTGGGAGTCTTTGTAGAAAAAATACAAAACAAAATATGCTGGCTCGAAGAAATTCGTAGTAGGCAAATTTCTGGACTTTGTGATGGTTGATTCTAATACTGTGGTCAGCCAAGTTCAAGATCTCCAACTCTGTCACGACCCCAACCCGCCCCTAGAAGGTCGGCGCCAAGATGGCCAGTAATCCGAGATTACCAAGGCCTCTTACAAGAATTCACACACAAACAGAGTAAAATATATGGGGCTTACATGAGCGGAAGCAATATATCAACATACGAGTGGTCCATAAGAGCTGTGCATAAGTCAAATGGAATGGCATACATCTTTATATAGCTTTACAATCCGATTACAATATGAACAAAATACATACTTTACATCTTAACAAAAGGCTGCTCAAGCCGACATAATAAAACACAAGACAAGGAACGTAATCTTCAAGGTTGCCGACGTCCTCAACGCCGACCTAACATGCAAACAAACCTCGGCTACAAAACATACATCTCGGCAGAGCCGACTTCTAGCTTGGAACCTACATATATATAGAGAGGGTGAGTCTGGAAACTCAGTGAATGGTACAAATAATAAAGGGGTTCCATGAATGATTCCCGAGGTTCTTACAAAACAATACATATAACATAACTTGTCAAAACATGTACTTCGGCAAAACTTATACAAATCATACTTGGCATAACTTGTAGCAAAACATGTACTTGGGATCATCACATTCCAAACAAAACATATCCATCCGTTCACAGACCGTCGATGGCAAAACATACTTATCATAGCTTATTCAAACATGCACTTATCATAACTTGTACAAAGCATTCTTGGCTTAACTTATACAAAACATATACTTGAACTTGCTTATGTCATCAAACACTGTCCGCTTTAGGCCGGGTTGTTGGGCTTAATCCTCCTCACCTCGGACTCCTCACGGTTCACTTGTAGGCCGGGTTATTGGGCTTAGGTCCCCATCACCACGAGCTCCAACACAAAACAATAGTAGGCCGGGTTATTGGGCTTAGGTCCCCATCACCACGAGCTCCGACACAAAACAATAGTAGGCCGGGTTATTGGGCTTAGGTCCCCATCACCACGAGCTCCGACACAAAACAATAGTAGGCCGGGTTATTGGGCTTAGGTCCCCATCACCACGAGCTCCGACACAAAACAATAGTAGGCCGGGTTATTGGGCTTAGGTCCCCATCACCACGGGCTCCAAACAAAGCTTATACTTGACATACAACTTATACTTGATACACGAAAATAGGGCAATCATTCATACTTAACAAATACGTTTCAAAACAAAGCAAAGCAAAGCTTTAACAAATCTTTATAACATAACTTTATTAGAAATACCACTCATTTAGTTCTGGGACGTCGGATTCACAGCAAGGGTCCAAGTCCTACAAACACATGACAAAGTCTACTGAACATACTTCTCAAGACAAGTCTCATACACATGCAAATGATCTCGGGAAAACATGCTGAGGGTCAAAACACTGTTTTACATGTCAAGGAGACATGCTGGGCACCAACCAGGTTTATGCCGAGGTCCCACACCTCCTGGCCGAGGTGTGGTCACCAAGGCTCCGGCATGCGGCTGCATGCCGAGGTTCATGCAAGACAAACTAAAGTGCAAGTGATCATGCAAGGTAGGCCAAGGTGAGATACAATGCTTGGCCTAAGTGTGAGTCTAAGCAAGGATGATCTCGGCGACTACACCTCGGGAAGTGAAGCCTGGAGATCTGGGTTTCCACCCGTGAAGAACATGAAGAACAAGAACATGAACATGAAGAACATGAATGCCAAAATCATCATTTCCTTTATTCAAAACCTGGGTTTTCATGCTATGAGTTCACAGACAAGGACCTGGGCACCCATACTTGAAGATCATGTGAAAACAAACACAAAACAATAAATCTTGGCTTGAGCTTTCGGATCAAAACATGGCTTTTCTTGAAGAACACTTGAACACCATTTTCTCTTTCTAAAACCGAACTTCAAAACGATGCATGGCTTTCAAAACATATTCGATCATGCAATGCAATAACATAAACATAAAGAACATCAAGAGTAGACCAAGAATCTAACCTTAGATCACGAATCTAACGGTTGGATCTCTAGAAATCAAGCTTGGAAGGTCTACTCTCTCTCTAAAACTCTACTCCCTCTTCTAGAGCTTCTCTCTCCTCTTCTTCGAACAAGAACATAACAAATGATAGCTTTCTCTCTCTGCCGGCTGATATAACACTCAGCTCGGACACGTGGCAGCGGTTGACTGGTTCTCCTCAAAAAGGTGACTGATCGACAAGACAAGGTTCTGACAAAGCGTACTCAACAAGCTATACAGCAAACACGTCGGCAAGGAATGACATCGGCAAAGAACAAGGCATCGGTAACGACAGAGCATCGGCAAACAACACTTCGGCAAATGGTGTTACAAAGACATCGGCTAGCAAAAGGGCAATGACTTCGGCTAAGGACAAGACTTCGGCACTAAGGTAACAATGATCTCGGCTAGGTAGGACAACACTTGACTAAGCTGTGCCACACCTCGGCCTAGGTGTGCCACACCTCGGTCTAGGTCATACCACTCCCGGACAAGATCACTTCGGAGCAAGGATGACATCTCGGCCTAGATAATACACATCTCGGCCTGGCGATACACACCTCGGCCCAGATGATAATCATCTCGGCCAATATGCCCGAACAAAGGTAGAGGTCAGGCAAAGTGCTACCAAGATGATTCTGGACTGAAGAGGACCTCGGCTTGGAAATGATCTAGGCTTAACATAACTCAACATAACTTAGGCTTAGCAAGGGAAGGAACAAAGCATACATATAACACTTAGGCAAATCAAGTACATACAAAACAAGGATAAATTCATCATAGCAAATCTTAACATGGCAAATCACATAATACATGCAAACATGACTAAGGCATGAAATGTGGGTCCTTACATCCTTCCCCCCTTAAAGAAGTTTGGTCCCCAAACTTAACTTACCATGTTCCCAAAACAGTTTCAAATGTCAAATGCTCATCTCTTCACATTATCTTTAGCTTTTATCTTAGGACAATCCTTAATACGATGGCCCTTCTCACCGCATCCATAACATGCTCCAGTTGCTCGAAGACAAACCCCAAAATGTAGCTTCCCACAACTTGCACACGTCGGCCTGGTGTCCCCTTCCTGATTCGTGTTGTTGGGACTGTACATAACTGTCTCCTCGCTGGCATCATCCAGGTCTACCTCTTCCTCGCGATTATCATAAGTCTGCCTCTTCTTCTGTTTCCCTCCCGAACTCTGACTTCTGTTCAGGTTGGCTTCTGCTAGGATGGCTTTATCTAGTACTCCAGCATACGTCGGCATGTTGTGCAGGTTTACCCGATCTTGTATTGGTCCCCGAAGTCCACTCTCAAACTTTCTAGCCTTCATATATTCGTCGTTGGCCACGTGGGGTGCATACCTCGCTAATTCGGTAAAGGCACGGTCATATTCAGCCACTGTTTTACTGCCTTGTGTCAATGTCTGGAATTCGGTGGCCTTGCGGTTTCGAACACTTAAGGGGAAATGCTTTTTGTAAAACAACTCCAAAAATCTAGCCCAAGTCAAGTCTGGGTTGCCTTCTCGGATCATCATCCACCATCTTCGTGCGTCATCTTCCAATGTAAATGCTGCCAATGCCACCTTCTGGGCGTCGGTGCTGGGAAAAACCTCGAACAACTTCTCCATCTCAAGAACCCATGCTTCTGCCTTCATCGGCTCTATACCTCCTTGGAACGTCGGCGGTTTCATCTTCTTGAACTCTTTAATCAAAGTCAAGGTGTCATCTCCATACAAAGCTGGCTGTGGTTGCACTTGCTGCACTGGAGGGGGTGCAGGCGGATCTGCACGTCGGCCATCAGTCTGCTCGGCCTGAGTAGATGTGGTACCAATGTTCTGTTGTCTTGCTTGCCTTAACTCACCGACCAAACTTTCAACAATCCTTTCCAATCTGCCCAATCTGTCTTCGGTCTGATCTCGGCCAACTGGGGGTCTACCTCTTCTCATGATGCTAAGTGTATGCAAAAATGTGGCTCTTAAATGAAATGACAAATAAACATACATGCAAGTAGCAAACGATCATACCAAGATGATGCACACTTTATCAAATAGCAAGCAACATGATGCAAATCTTAATATCAAGTCTAAGGGAAATCCTATGCTCTTTAGGACTCAAAGTGTGTGAACAACGTACTATAAGGAACTTGTGCTCTGATACCATTCTGTCACGACCCCAACCCGCCCCTAGAAGGTCGGCGCCGAGATGGCCAGTAATCCGAGATTACCAAGGCCTCTTACAAGAATTCACACACAAACAGAGTAAAATATATGGGGCTTACATGAGCGGAAGCAATATATCAACATACGAGTGGTCCATAAGAGCTGTGCATAAGTCAAATGGAATGGCATACATCTTTATATAGCTTTACAATCCGATTACAATATGAACAAAATACATACTTTACATCTTAACAAAAGGCTGCTCAAGCCGACATAATAAAACACAAGACAAGGAACGTAATCTTCAAGGTTGCCGACGTCCTCAACGCCGACCTAACATGCAAACAAACCTCGGCTACAAAACATACATCTCGGCAGAGCCGACTTCTAGCTTGGAACCTACATATATATAGAGAGGGTGAGTCTGGAAACTCAGTGAATGGTACAAATAATAAAGGGGTTCCATGAATGATTCCCGAGGTTCTTACAAAACAATACATATAACATAACTTGTCAAAACATGTACTTCGGCAAAACTTATACAAATCATACTTGGCATAACTTGTAGCAAAACATGTACTTGGGATCATCACATTCCAAACAAAACATATCCATCCGTTCACAGACCGTCGATGGCAAAACATACTTATCATAGCTTATTCAAACATGCACTTATCATAACTTGTACAAAGCATTCTTGGCTTAACTTATACAAAACATATACTTGAACTTGCTTATGTCATCAAACACTGTCCGCTTTAGGCCGGGTTGTTGGGCTTAATCCTCCTCACCTCGGACTCCTCACGGTTCACTTGTAGGCCGGGTTATTGGGCTTAGGTCCCCATCACCACGAGCTCCAACACAAAACAATAGTAGGCCGGGTTATTGGGCTTAGGTCCCCATCACCACGAGCTCCGACACAAAACAATAGTAGGCCGGGTTATTGGGCTTAGGTCCCCATCACCACGAGCTCCGACACAAAACAATAGTAGGCCGGGTTATTGGGCTTAGGTCCCCATCACCACGGGCTCCAAACAAAGCTTATACTTGACATACAACTTATACTTGATACACGAAAATAGGGCAATCATTCATACTTAACAAATACGTTTCAAAACAAAGCAAAGCAAAGCTTTAACAAATCTTTATAACATAACTTTATTAGAAATACCACTCACTTAGTTCTGGGACGTCGGATTCACAGCAAGGGTCCAAGTCCTACAAACACATGACAAAGTCTACTGAACATACTTCTCAAGACAAGTCTCATACACATGCAAATGATCTCGGGAAAACATGCTGAGGGTCAAAACACTGTTTTACATGTCAAGGAGACATGCTGGGCACTAACCAGGTTTATGCCGAGGTCCCACACCTCCTGGCCGAGGTGTGGTCACCAAGGCTCCGGCATGCGGCTGCATGCCGAGGTTCATGCAAGACAAACTAAAGTGCAAGTGATCATGCAAGGTAGGCCAAGGTGAGATACAATGCTTGGCCTAAGTGTGAGTCTAAGCAAGGATGATCTCGGCGACTACACCTCGGGAAGTGAAGCCTGGAGATCTGGGTTTCCACCCGTGAAGAACATGAAGAACAAGAACATGAACATGAAGAACATGAATGCCAAAATCATCATTTCCTTTATTCAAAACCTGGGTTTTCATGCTATGAGTTCACAGACAAGGACCTGGGCACCCATACTTGAAGATCATGTGAAAACAAACACAAAACAATAAATCTTGGCTTGAGCTTTCGGATCAAAACATGGCTTTTCTTGAAGAACACTTGAACACCATTTTCTCTTTCTAAAACCGAACTTCAAAACGATGCATGGCTTTCAAAACATATTCGATCATGCAATGCAATAACATAAACATAAAGAACATCAAGAGTAGACCAAGAATCTAACCTTAGATCACGAATCTAACGGTTGGATCTCTAGAAATCAAGCTTGGAAGGTCTACTCTCTCTCTAAAACTCTACTCCCTCTTCTAGAGCTTCTCTCTCCTCTTCTTCGAACAAGAACATAACAAATGATAGCTTTCTCTCTCTGCCGGCTGATATAACACTCAGCTCGGACACGTGGCAGCAGTTGACTGGTTCTCCTCAAAAAGGTGACTGATCGACAAGACAAGGTTCTGACAAAGCGTACTCAACAAGCTATACAGCAAACACGTCGGCAAGGAATGACATCGGCAAAGAACAAGGCATCGGTAACGACAGAGCATCGGCAAACAACACTTCGGCAAATGGTGTTACAAAGACATCGGCTAGCAAAAGGGCAATGACTTCGGCTAAGGACAAGACTTCGGCACTAAGGTAACAATGATCTCGGCTAGGTAGGACAACACTTGACTAAGCTGTGCCACACCTCGGCCTAGGTGTGCCACACCTCGGTCTAGGTCATACCACTCCCGGACAAGATCACTTCGGAGCAAGGATGACATCTCGGCCTAGATAATACACATCTCGGCCTGGCGATACACACCTCGGCCCAGATGATAATCATCTCGGCCAATATGCCCGAACAAAGGTAGAGGTCAGGCAAAGTGCTACCAAGATGATTCTGGACTGAAGAGGACCTCGGCTTGGAAATGATCTAGGCTTAACATAACTCAACATAACTTAGGCTTAGCAAGGGAAGGAACAAAGCATACATATAACACTTAGGCAAATCAAGTACATACAAAACAAGGATAAATTCATCATAGCAAATCTTAACATGGCAAATCACATAATACATGCAAACATGACTAAGGCATGAAATGTGGGTCCTTACAAACTCACTCTCCATGACATTCATGCAGAAGGCATGTCTCTTAGTGAATCCTTTCAAGTTGCTGCCTTAATTGAAAAATGCCCACAAGGCTGAAAGGAATTCAAGAACTACCTAAACACAAGCACAAAGAAATGACCTTTAAGGAATTGATTGTGCATTTGAGGATTGAGGAGGACAACCAATTCTGAGAAACGGGCAAGTAAGCATCCAATGGAATCTCAGGCAAATGTGGTGGAACATGCTCCAAAAGCAAATAAACGGAAGTATTCTGGAGAAAGTTTTGCACAAGGCTCTAAAGGAAGGGAAACTAAGAAGTACAAGTTCAATGGCAAGTGTTATATCTGTGACAAAGAGGGACATCGTGCTAAAGATTGCCGTAGCAAACGCAAAGGCAAAGGCAAAGGCAAAGGAAAATCAAGCAAGAAGCCTATTCAAGCCAATATGACTGAAATGAACAAAATTCCAAATGGCTTAGATGACATAAATCTTTCTGCAATTGTTTCTAAAGCAAACCTTGTCGGAAATCTGAAAGAATAATGAGTGGACATTGGTGTTGCTCGCTACATCTGTGTCGATAAAAAGATGTTCACATCTTATTCTGTGATGGACAACGATGAACAACTTTTTATAGGTAACTCATCGACTTCTAAAGTTGAAGGACAAAGAAATATTATTTTAAAAATGACATCTGGAAAGGAACTCATTCTCAACAATGTGCTGCATATACCGGACATTCGCAAGAATCTAGTCTCTAGATCTCTGTTGAGTAAAAATGGGTTTAGGCTAGTGTTTGAAAGTGATAAATTTGTACTTACTAAGAATGAGATGTATATAGGAAAAGGTTAAATGTTTGATGGCTTTTTCAAACTAAATGTAATGACTATTGTACCCCATGTTATTAATAAAATTACATTTTCTTCTTACTTGCTTGAGTCTTCAAATTTGCGGCATGGTAGACTAGGACATGTTAAATATGGATCTTTGCGTAGAGTAATTAATATGGAATGTTTAGCTAAATTTGACATTGATTTAAATCATAAATGTGAAATTTGTGTTGAGGCAAAATTAATCAAAACTCTTTTTCATTCAATTGAAAGAAGTACGGAACCAGTTGAATTAATTCATAGTGACATTTATGATTTTAAATCAATTCAAACTAGAGGTGGGAAAAAATATTTTATCACTTTCATAGATAACTATACTAGATATAGTTATGTTTATTTAATTCGAACCAAGAATGAAGTTTTGGAAACTTTCATTTAATGTAAGAATGAAGTTGAAAATCAACTTGGTAAGAAAATTAAAAAAACTTAGAAATGATAGAGGTGGTGAATATGAATCACCTTTTAGTGAGTTTTGTAAAGAACATGGAATAATTCATCAAACCATTATTCCTTACTCACCTCAGCCAAATGAAATTGTTGAAAGGAAAAATAGAATTTTAAAAGAAATGATAAATGCCATGTTAATAAGTTTTGGATTATCTCAGAACTTGTGGGGGGAAGCAATACTATCTGCTAATTACATTCTTAATAAAGTATCTCGGAAGAAAGTAAATCAAACACCTTATAAAATGTGGTATGGGAGAGTACTATCCTGTCACACCCCAAACCCGGGCATGACTGGCCGTGGCCCACAGGGACTTAGCCCAAGGCACACGTAAGCCTAAACATGAACCCAAAACCATAAAGAATAAATGTGATGATAGCCCAGAAATAAATAAATCAACACTCAATCTAGTGACATACCACAAGTGAAAAACAAGTCATAACCAACTTCCTAAAATATATATATATACTAAATGGGACACAAACCGCCCACAAAATAAAATAATTCTAAATAAAACCCAACCACAATGTATGCACAAAACTCGACAAAGCAACCTAAAACAAATTAAATAAATGCCCTAGAGGTCCATGCAATTGAGTCCCCGCTACGCCATAAGTCCACCCTAAGTCCTTCTAACACCTGGAAGTGATAAAAACTAAGTCAGCTGATAGCTCAGTGAGTAGCAACATGGATAATAAATACAGTTTTGAAAACATGGCTCAATTCCAAAATAAGATATATATCACAGAAACTAGATTGGCATACAGTTTAGTAAATACAATATGTTTCAAAAAGAAGGTTCCACAGTTCAACACTTAAAATACTCATGTCTCGCAAGAACATGATAAACGACATTTTCCACTTAAAACAGATTATAACATGAACACCAATAATTTTCTAGGTACCAAGAAAAACAAATAATATGCCACACATTTCTCAGGCTATAAGCCCCGTTGGATCCAATACCGAACTAAGAGTCATCCTCAGGGTGGCACCTGGGCCTTTTCTCAAAGACGATCCGATTGAAGGTCACCTAGTTGTTTTTAAAGGTCTTTTCCTTACAATCGTTGAGCACTAGAGTCATCACGGCCCAACCCGGATCTGTTCCCTAGTGGCCAGAGTCACCACACGCAGTGGAATAATTTCCCTGGACTAAATACACATATGGTCCCAATAATCAATACACATCAGTTTCGCAAAACATGGTAGTTCATCATTATAAACATGAGACCAAAACAAATAGTTTACAGTATGCCAAGTTCACACATGTTTTAGAAATAATTTGATTCAATTTATAATATAATAATTTATCAAAACAGTTTAGTCATGAAACAACAATTTAATTTTTCAACAGTTCAAGGTGGGGGAGCATTTATAAAAATATGTAGCATGAAACTACTCACCTGAAAACGATATAATATAATCCTCGAATAAAGTATAACAGTCCAACTAGTGCCCTGAACAAAGTATTAACACTACACATCACTACTAATTCAAACATACTAAAAGGAATAATAAACTAAGTAACCCCAAACTAAAGCACACTAACACGGCTCAACCCAACTCACCGTTACTCTTAAATATCACCTAAGTTCATGTTCTTCAAGGTCTAAAATCACCCAAGACATAGGTTCCGATCGAAACTTAACTAAAAGTGACTTTAAGATAAAACAGAGTTTTTCCATTCTATTCGCTAACTTTGAAAATTACAAAACCCACTCCACGCTATTTGAAAAATTCCAATAACCTCCAGATATGATCTAATATATCCTAAGTTTCAAATCCAATTGGTTTCACTTGATTTGCTTATCAAAATAATTATCTACAATTTATTATATCCAAACAGGTTGTTTTCTGCAGCACTTTAAAGAAATTGACGGTTCTCTTAATATACACGAGCAATCAATGTAAGGCCAAAAACGTACAAAACTAGACTCGTAACCGGTTCTAATGACATTAATTTGATAATTTTTGGATTTATACCCAAAGAGAACAACACCCCCGAATTTACTGTTTTGGACTGGTTTCCTGGACAGATTTGAACACCTCAGTTTATATGGATTTTGACTCCCAAAAATTATGAAAAAATTCAGATATACAATTCAGTATGTAATTAATCTACTGTAAAAATTTCAGATTAAAATTCATCCGTTTGATATGGTTTCTTGATTTTTAAAGTTTGTGATTCTGTGCAGAATTTTTGGACTAAGAATTACACCATTCTTTATACATGAATTTAACTCCTTAGATTTCTTAACAGTATACATATATACAAAATACATAAATCTACAACCTCTCCATCAATGAACTAAATAATCATAGAGTAAGGATAAAGAACAAAACCTTAAGGAAGAAGAAAGATAATGACCTAGTACACACCCAAAAATCCATCCTTGTTTGCAACCCCTTTTTTTTCTCCTTCTTTTCTCTCAATCTCTCCCTCTCCCCGTGGCTGCCTCCTACTGCTGCTATAGGATGTATTAGGCAACCTAGGGTTATGTATCTAAACAAAAGGCTCTAGTTTATTATCTCTTTATATTATTTTATTTTCTAACCCATTAATTAAATAAAATATAACTATTATTATAACAAAATATACTTACTAACTTGCCCTTAATATTTTTTTTTTAAAATAATAAATCTTGCCTCCAAATTAAATGCTTTCACCACAATTTTATTTTTTAAGTTTAAAATTAATTAAAACATCCGCCAATAATATTTAATTTGCACCTTAGAATTTACCACCAAAATATTTGAGATTGTAATATTATTATTTAATTATTTACTTAATTTTTATATTCGGGTTCTCACATATCCTACAAATACTTAAAAGTGTGGGGGTGTTTGGCTAAAGTGGCTATTCGTAGTCCTAAAAAATAGGTCTTAAAACTATTGATTGCATATTCATTGGTTATGCCATGAATAGTAGTGCATATCAGTTTTTGATTTATAAATCAGAACATTTCGAAATATACGTAAATACTATTATTGAATCTCGAAATGCATCATTCTTTGAAAATATATTTCCAAATAATACTGGACAAGAAACTAGTTCTAATAAAAGATCTTATGATGCTATTTCTAGTCATGATCAAGGACAAGATCAAGAACAAAAGCAAGAGATAGATCAAAATGAGAAAGAAGAACTTAGGCATAGTAAACGTGCTAGAACCTCAAAATCTTTTGATCCAAATTTTCTAACATATTTGTTAGAAAATAAGCCTTTAACTTTTACAAAAGCTATGTCCAGTCCTGAAGCTCCTTTATGGAAAGAGACTGTAAATAGCAAAGTTGAATCCATATTGCAAAATCACACTTGGGAATTAGTGGGCTTACCACTAGGTTGTAAACCTCTTGGGTACAAGTGGATTTTCAAAAGGAAAATGAAAGCGGATGGATCAATTGACAAATACAAGACAAGACTTGTAGTCAAAAGATATAGACAAAAAGAAGGTCTTAACTACTTTGACACATACTCACAAGTTACTAGAATAATATCCATTAGAATGCTAATTACCATTGCCTCTTTGAACAATCTAGAAATTCATCAAATGGATGTGAAAACAGCTTCCTTAAATGGTGAGTTAAATGTGAAAATTTACATAGAACAACCAAAAGGATTTTCTGTTCCAGGGAAATAAAAGAAACTGTGTAAATTGGTTAAATCATTATATGGTTTAAAACAAGCGTCAAAGCAATGGCATGAGAAATTTGACAAGGCAATGATGTCAAATGGATTTAAAATTAATGAATATGACAAATGTGTTTATATTAAAAACACAAACAAATGTTATGTTATAGTATGTCTTTATGTGGATGATATGCTCATCATAGGTAATAATAATGACATGATTAAAACTACTAAGAAAATGTTGAATAAACATTTTGACATGAAAGACATGGGGATTGTTGATGTAATACTTGGTATGAAAATTACCAAAACATCAGAAGGTTATGCTTTGTCACAATCACATTACATTGAGAAAATACTTGACAAATTTAGCAAATATGATGATCATCTTGCTAGAACACCTATAGATATTAATTTGTTTCTCTCTAAGAATGTACAGGAAAGTATTTCTCAGTTAGAGTATGCCCAAATTATTGGAGGCTTAATGTACTTGATGAACTGCACTTGCCCAGATATAACTTATGCAGTAAGCAAATTAAGTAGATATACGAGTAATCCAGGAGTAGAACACTGGAAAGCTATTATAAGGGTTCGTAGATATCTCCGATTTACTCATAACATTGGACTAAATTATACTAGATAACCAGTAGTACTTGAAGGATACTGTGATGCAAACCGGATATCTGATACTAGAGACTCAAAATCCACCAGTAGGTATGTCTTTACTCTTGGTGGTGTAACTGTATCTTGGAAATCTTCCAAACAGACTTGCATTGCTAGGTCTACTATGAAATCAAAATTTATAGCTTTAGATCAAGCTGGGGAAGAAGCAGAATGGCTTTGCCACATCCTTGAAGATATTCCAATGTGGTTAAAACGGGTACTTGCTATATGCATACATTGTGATAGTCAATCAGCAATAGGTAGAGCACAGAGTCATATGTATAACGGTAAGTCACGACACATTCATCGTCGACATAACACCATGAGACAACTACTCCCTAATGGAGTTATTTCCATTGAATATGTGAAGTCTATGTTAGATAAAGTCTCAATGGGACCACATAATTAAATGTGGTGTTATCATTTATAAGAAGCCTACAATTTAAGTGATTCAATTTAGTTAATAGGCTTAAGGGTATATGTGTTATGGACCTAATGTGTAGATACTAGTTGTTTAATTTCTATTTCTATGAGGGGCAGAAATAGAAATTAAAACATATTGGTTAAAGTTGGTTTTCATTCCTTTTGAACTTCCACAACCTTTCAGTTTTGAAAACCAATTACAACCTTTAAAAGGTTATGGTCCCTATTCCTTCCCAAGTGGAGAAAAGAACACTGCCATTTTTCTAAATCCTCTCAAAAGGAGAAACATAAGGCACCAAAGGGGAAAGGACTAGAAGGCAATAACATAATCAATAACAAAGAGTTTATTGATAATCACGCTTCTGTTTAACCGTTCATCAATGGATTCAGGTATGTCATTTTGTCTTGATTTCTTGATAATACACATGGTAAATGATCCGAAGTGTAAGGTTTATGTTCTGAAATTTATGTTTACAATTGGTATCAGAGCATGCATATCATGTGTCTTATCAGAATTGATATGCTTTATTCATTCTATTTAGTTTCCTGGAATCAGATTCTGAATTTTCTTATGGATGTAAATTCTGTTTTTTCCTGTTTTGTTCTGTGAAAATGGCAATCTGTTTTCTGGAATTGTAAAATGATTCGGTGGGCAGTTTTTTTTTTTTTTCTCTCAAATGGATGAACTGTCACGCCCCAAACCCGCCCCTAAAAGTTTGGGCATGACCTATTCAAAAAAACAGACTTGTAACCTGATATACATAACTTATGGGGCCTAACGGAAGCATTAAATATCAAAATTGGACAATAGAAACAAACTCCATTGAGCTACTACTATCATGCCAGGATCACAACTTCAAAACATGCAAATAAAATCTAAACATACACCTGAATAACAGTTACATACATACATATATACAGGCCCAGCCCTACAATTGGGCGTATATCAAAAACATTACTGAAAGACAACCCAAGCATAAGTCATAACCTAATAACACTTTACAAAATGCATGGCTTCAGGTGGTGCCTGGACGCCTCAAAGTTGACAAGAGCGAGACGAGCCTTAAAGGTCAGGACTGAACCCCCGGTTGATTACCTACAGAAGTAGACAGACAAAAAGAGAGTGAGCGAACTCAGTGAATAATAGAACATAAATAATGTATTGTTTAACCCGAATAATAAAACATATAACTGCATTATTCTCAAATCAGCCATGGGTCCAGAAATAACAGAATTCCCAATAATAACAGAACGGCCTCGGGCCTAATAATAACAGAACGGCCTCGGGCCCAATAATAACAGAACGGCCTCAGGCCCAATAATAACAGAACGGCCTCGGGCCCAATCATAACAGAACGGCCTCGGGCCCAATAATAACAGAACGGCCTCGGGCCCAATAATAACAGAACGGCCTCAGGCCCAATAATAACAGAATAGCTTGAGACATAATATCTTGAAACATATGGCATAAAAACCCTTGCAATAGCATAAAGCCCTTGAAGTTTGCATGTATGTCATACCATAAACGGAAATAAATCCATGCATATGCATTATACTTGATGCTTGGGTCATGCTTGAATCATAAACAGGAATAAGAACCCATACTTTAACTTATATATACTTAAACTTGTAAATGTACGTAAACTTGTGCATACTTGAACTTGTCACATATATAAACGTGTAACATTCTTGGGCTTGTAACATACTTGACTTATAACATATGCAAACTTGTAACAGACTTAAACTTACGATATATATGGATAATCATTCCTTGAGTCATAACGTAACTTATCAAACAATGCAACATTTCTTGTTATATCATGTCATTATCATGCGTTTAACAAAATAGAACACTTCATGTTCTTGTGTGGGTTGCATACTGATGATAAGCCTTTACATTCATATTATAGCTTCTAAACGATCTTGGGTCCATTCGTAACATAATCGAATAATCTTAGATTCACACAAATGTCATTCTTCAAGGATGAACATAAGTTCTACTTATTCTTTCAGAAATAACATGGTATGCGGATAATAACAAAAGAGCTAATATTCGTCATTAACAAAACATAAGGATTCCTAAAACCATACCGACGTACGCGAACCTTTTCGTGTTCATATCAGTTCACCTTTCTCTCCAATTGTCATAATGTTCATATAATACTTACAAAGAACAAAGCATTAGTGATCATAATTATCAACAGTGGACAAAATGTACATTTTGTACTACTACTCACAGTGCATTGGTGGAGCATTTAGTCCTCCCGAAGCGTGTCCTACACACATAAGAAGTCATTCATTAATTCTTTAAATCATTTCCCCTAATTTTCTTTCTCATTTTAACATGATTTACAATGCCCATAACAAGGTTCATTCGTAAATTTTAACATTATTTCGAAACATCTCAGAAATCCAATTAAACTTGTATACATATAATTCAACCCACCAATTCCATGATTCTATTTCCAATTTGGGCAAACTCATTATTTAACATCACCAATTAATCTAGGGTTTCAAGAAAATGAGGATTTCTAGCAAAAATTCAAACTTCTTAAATCACCACTTTTAATTCCAATTTTCCCAATGATTCTACACCTAGGATTCACAATCCATCATTTAAACCCATCAATTTAACTTCCAACATCATCAAACCATAAAACCCCAAATCTCATACTATACACTACATGCTCCAAATATGGAAATTCTTGTATTTAGATAGTCAAATACTACAAATCTATCCATCCATGTAAGTATTGAAGAGGACTAGAACCCCTACCTCAAGAACCAAGCAAGAAAACCAAGCTTTAAGAAGAATCCTTCACAATCTCGAATTCCAATCGGTTGAAAGTGTTTATCTCCTCTTGTTCTTCCTCCTTGATACAAGAATCATGGTGGGTTGTTGATCAAAGTAGAGGAAATCAAGGTTTTGGAGCTAGGGTTTTCGGACTAAGGCAAAGAGGAAGGAAGAGGGAAGAAGAAACGTGTAAGAAATGATCCAAAATCCCGTTTTTAAAGCTGCTGTCCCGTAATTCCCGCTCTAGCGGACTGATTTCGCTCGAGCGGACCTGCCCTCAGCACAGATTTCGAAACTTTGAACAGGTATAACTCTCCCATCCGGACTCCGTTTTAGGTCGTTCTTGTGTCCAAATTGAAGCCCCGGAAATAAGCTTTTCAATGGTTCTAACCTCATATCCAAATTCCAAGTGTGGAAAAAGAAAAAGGCAAAAGAGTGGCGGCTGTTCGTAAAATAACTATCCGAATTAAATTCTTTAGTCCATCTTACTTCACCATCATATTACCACCTCAACCAAAATCCCAAAATAAAATAAAGGCATTCCAAATACACTAATAAGATGTCCAAAACGAACCCATGCCTCAGAAATACAACTCAACCTAGAGGCCCGCTCGAGCGCCCAACCTTGCGCTCGAGCGTGCAGACCAACAAAGCCTTCCGCTCGAGCGTAAGCTCCCCCGCTCGAGCGGAGAATCACAACTCCCAGAATCTCAGGCCGTCTGTAAAATTGCTGGAAACCCCAAAAGTCCGCTCGAGCGTTAACTCTTCCGCTCGAGCGGAGGGAAAAGTTCTGGGTCGTCACACCCTTCCCTCCTTAAAAAATTTCGTCCTCGAAATTGGAGATAACCAAATAGAAGGCAGTTCAACCTTAAACAGAAATACACCCTGTAATGTTACAAAACTAGATCTGCACTTGGGGTAGGAAAGGATCACAAATACTTTCGATCACAAACACGCATCAGAACTTCAACGGGCAAGGAGCCACACTAACCATTTATAGTCCCCAAAGTCCATAACAACTTCTCAATTGACAACTAAGCGGACCACGTCTAATAAATGTCCAAACCTCAATTTCAATTACTTTTCCTCAATAGTTCTAAACATTTCCATTAATATTCCCAATAACACCAAAGCTTCCTCTCATTACTCACAATCCTCGTATATTGCAATTTATTGACCCGAAGGTCGTACCTTCCAAATACTATAGCACTTAAGGACATTCAGAAATGGGTTTACTCAAGTATTCGATCACATGTGACTCATAAGCTGTCATACCTAGTTCAACCTCTTTAGGTTCACAAACAAGTTCTAAATCAATGACATAAGGGTTCTTTGCTCACTATCAGAATTAGACTTATCAGGCCAAATCAGATTTCTAATGGACTCCAAATAACAGCTCAACTCCCATATCAAGGAATTACATGCTCAAAGTAAATTATTAGCAAAATCAAATACAGTATGGCATGACCATTTAAAATCCATATTTGCTTGGAAGATCTTAAAGTCAATATCATGACATCAAGCACATAATACATTCATCATAACATTTAAATATGTATTTCGTAATTACACATAACACGTTGTTTAGAGACAATACTCAGAAACTTACCAGACCTGTCAAAGATATCAGACAATGAAATATTTCCCCATAGCAGTAAGCTTATTTAAACTTTGTCATATCTTGAACATTCGAAATTTCGTAGCATATCTAGTCATTTTGGGGAAATTATTCAGAAAGCTTATCATGGCATAACCATGTCGGAAATTCATAGCATATTTTATCCTTTCATAAAATACTCATCATATAGAACATTTCGTAACCAAGATGTAGATTGCATTCGTATGGCCTAACCATTTTCAAAATTACTTATACCAAAATATCTTTACAAGACATTACTCATGATCACACATTTAGGCATTTCTGTCGAAAATACCGAATTTAAGTGAGGGTATGACATCTTATGCATAACACAGATCACATAAGTTTCATTCTGATAATCACTCGTTTACAAATCACATTAAAGAAACAAGCCTTGAATTAATTTTCGTCCAAATATTTCACAGTGTCTTGCAGAGCAGTTTACATTATAGCCTTTCAATACGAAATAGGGATTAGTTTGACAATTTGCAATATCTACACATAAGTATATCACAAAAATGATTCCTCAATTGTAAATTATTACTACACAGAAGCAGGAGTCTAAGTCTTGCAGTAACTTATCAGACTATCAATCATGTAGATGTGATATCAAATTAGTTAATACCTCTATTGTTTTGCAAATGTCATATGGACAGACACATATCATAAGCAGGGTTCTGCATGTCATTCGACTGTTCCTTATAAGAAGTCCCAAGTACATATTACAAATTACGGATTTCATATTGCAGATTTCAGATTACAGAGATTAGAGTACAGAGTACATAGACAATACTCATTAGATACCATCAATAATTCCCTATCAGAAGTCGTCGGTAATTTCCTTAGCTCACGAAAGCATATCATTCACATACTATTTCGAGATCATTAACCAATTCGTCGGCATAACTTATTTATTTAAATCATTAGCAAGAAGCAAAGTCACAATTAATTGATCCCTTTCACAACTTTAGGGGTCACTACATGCATGACTTTTCTTAGAATCGGTCATACTCGACACAATTTCAATCATTACGCAAAACACATCTTGTTAAAATATTCAAACACCGTAAATTCTTAAAATCACGAATCTGAACATGGTTATGGCAAGGAAAACATAACTAAGAGTATCATACATATAGCATTTTCTTCGATCTTGGGAATATTCTGTACTTAGAGTTTAAGCAAGTTACGTAAGCAGATGCTAAAAGCCCAAATTATTCCCATGATAACACACATTTCATCTAATCATCTGCATATAAATTGTCTTACCGACCAGCTTGACTCCTCACCACGCTTCCGCTGCGCAACTTTATTGATTTACTCCCATCTGTAAGTCTTACCATGTTCTGCAAGGCAATCAATCACAATATACACAAGGAATGTACAACCAACATACATAATAACTATTGCGGTTAGTGATATACTTGCACCATTATCGTTGCTATCAATTTCTTCATACGCATTAAGGATGTCATGCATGATACCTAAGTCTTTTCTAGACATCCTAAAGCTCAATGGATTCGTGTGTGAGATAGCAACTCGTGCTCTGATACCACTTGTCACGCCCCAAACCCGCCCCTAAAAGTTTGGGCATGACCTATTCAAAAAAACAGACTTGTAACCTGATATACATAACTTATGGGGCCTAACGGAAGCATTAAATATCAAAATTGGACAATAGAAACAAACTCCATTGAGCTACTACTATCATGCCAGGATCACAACTTCAAAACATGCAAATAAAATCTAAACATACACCTGAATAACAGTTACATACATACATATATACAGGCCCAGCCCTACAATTGGGCGTATATCAAAAACATTACTGAAAGACAACCCAAGCATAAGTCATAACCTAATAACACTTTACAAAATGCATGGCTTCAGGTGGTGCCTGGACGCCTCAAAGTTGACAAGAGCGAGACGAGCCTTAAAGGTCAGGACTGAACCCCCGGTTGATTACCTACAGAAGTAGACAGACAAAAAGAGAGTGAGCGAACTCAGTGAATAATAGAACATAAATAATGTATTGTTTAACCCGAATAATAAAACATATAACTGCATTATTCTCAAATCAGCCATGGGTCCAGAAATAACAGAATTCCCAATAATAACAGAACGGCCTCGGGCCTAATAATAACAGAACGGCCTCGGGCCCAATAATAACAGAACGGCCTCAGGCCCAATAATAACAGAACGGCCTCGGGCCCAATCATAACAGAACGGCCTCGGGCCCAATCATAACAGAACGGCCTCGGGCCCAATAATAACAGAACGGCCTCGGGCCCAATAATAACAGAACGGCCTCAGGCCCAATAATAACAGAATAGCTTGAGACATAATATCTTGAAACATATGGCATAAAAACCCTTGCAATAGCATAAAGCCCTTGAAGTTTGCATGTATGTCATACCATAAACGGAAATAAATCCATGCATATGCATTATACTTGATGCTTGGGTCATGCTTGAATCATAAACAGGAATAAGAACCCATACTTTAACTTATATATACTTAAACCTGTAAATGTACGTAAACTTGTGCATACTTGAACTTGTCACATATATAAACGTGTAACATTCTTGGGCTTGTAACATACTTGACTTATAACATATGCAAACTTGTAACAGACTTAAACTTACGATATATATGGATAATCATTCCTTGAGTCATAACGTAACTTATCAAACAATGCAACATTTTTTGTTATATCATGTCATTATCATGCGTTTAACAAAATAGAATACTTCATGTTCTTGTGTGGGTTGCATACTGATGATAAGCCTTTACATTCATATTATAGCTTCTAAACGATCTTGGGTCCATTCGTAACATAATCGAATAATCTTAGATTCACACAAATGTCATTCTTCAAGGATGAACATAAGTTCTACTTATTCTTTCAGAAATAACATGGTATGCGGATAATAACAAAAGAGCTAATATTCGTCATTAACAAAACATAAGGATTCCTAAAACCATACCGACGTACGCGAACCTTTTCGTGTTCATATCAGTTCACCTTTCTCTCCAATTGTCATAATGTTCATATAATACTTACAAAGAACAAAGCATTAGTGATCATAATTATCAACAGTGGACAAAATGTACATTTTGTACTACTACTCACAGTGCATTGGTGGAGCATTTAGTCCTCCCGAAGCGTGTCCTACACACATAAGAAGTCATTCATTAATTCTTTAAATCATTTCCCCTAATTTTCTTTCTCATTTTAACATGATTTACAATGCCCATAACAAGGTTCATTCGTAAATTTTAACATTATTTCGAAACATCTCAGAAATCCAATTAAACTTGTATACATATAATTCAACCCACCAATTCCATGATTCTATTTCCAATTTGGGCAAACTCATTATTTAACATCACCAATTAATCTAGGGTTTCAAGAAAATGAGGATTTCTAGCAAAAATTCAAACTTCTTAAATCACCACTTTTAATTCCAATTTTCCCAATGATTCTACACCTAGGATTCACAATCCATCATTTAAACCCATCAATTTAACTTCCAACATCATCAAACCATAAAACCCCAAATCTCATACTATACACTACATGCTCCAAATATGGAAATTCTTGTATTTAGATAGTCAAATACTACAAATCTAGCCATCCATGTAAGTATTGAAGAGGACTAGAACCCCTACCTCAAGAACCAAGCAAGAAAACCAAGCTTTAAGAAGAATCCTTCACAATCTCGAATTCCAATCGGTTGAAAGTGTTTATCTCCTCTTGTTCTTCCTCCTTGATACAAGAATCATGGTGGGTTGTTGATCAAAGTAGAGGAAATCAAGGTTTTGGAGCTAGGGTTTTCGGACTAAGGCAAAGAGGAAGGAAGAGGGAAGAAGAAACGTGTAAGAAATGATCCAAAATCCCGTTTTTAAAGCTGCTGTCCCGTAATTCCCGCTCGAGCGGACTGATTTCCGCTCGAGCGGACCTGCTCTCAGCACAGATTTCGAAACTTTGAACAGGTATAACTCTCCCATCCGGACTCCGTTTTAGGTCGTTCTTGTGTCCAAATTGAAGCCCCGGAAATAAGCTTTCCAATGGTTCTAACCTCATATCCAAATTCCAAGTGTGGAAAAAGAAAAAGGCAAAAGAGTGGCGGCTGTTCGTAAAATAACTATCCGAATTAAATTCTTTGGTCCATCTTACTTCACCATCATATTACCACCTCAACCAAAATCCCAAAATAAAATAAAGGCATTCCAAATACACTAATAAGATGTCCAAAACGAACCCATGCCTCAGAAATACAACTCAACCTAGAGGCCCGCTCGAGCGCCCAACCTTGCGCTCGAGCGTGCAGACCAACAAAGCCTTCCGCTCGAGCGTAAGCTCCCCCGCTCGAGCGGAGAATCACAACTCCCAGAATCTCAGGCCGTCTGTAAAATTGCTGGAAACCCCAAAAGTCCGCTCGAGCGTTAACTCTTCCGCTCGAGCGGAGGGAAAAGTTCTGGGTCGTCACATGAACATCATGTATTTATATATATATAGATATATCTTGCGATTTGATCGGTTTAATTTTGAATATCATAAAAAAAAAAAACTA
Organism: Camellia granthamiana; assembly: GCA_036172215.1. Taxonomy (NCBI): domain Eukaryota; kingdom Viridiplantae; phylum Streptophyta; class Magnoliopsida; order Ericales; family Theaceae; genus Camellia; species Camellia granthamiana. The sequence goes on from CM069910.1 coordinate 94,498,605, forward strand.
TTTGTTTTTGGACCCGTCAATTCTATTTATATATGTATGTATATAATTGGGATTGCTGCAGATTATATAACATATACGGGGTCACAAATTTAGAAATCTTTAAATTTAATGTAATTTCATACAACGTCTACAGAAATTTAATTTTCTAACATTCTCAATATAAGTCAATTCAAACAAGATGTCACAAAAGTGATCTCTCTTGTCTAGATTGTTTTATATGGAATGTTTTGATGTTCATGTCTGTGTATCTCTTGCGGGTATTTATCGGTCCAAAGACATGATTAAGACTTGGCAGAATTACACACACATTTTGTGGTGATAAACATGTGCCAATTGTCAAGAAAACCTAATGTGAATAATAAATCCATCAAAAGATAGATTTGTTATTTGACATAACTTATTGTCAATGTTTGATCATTACAACAAGCATACCACTTACAGTTAATATCACTACCCAAAGGCTTGGTATTAATGTTGTGCTAGGTATCTTGAGATGTTGTCATTAAATTACTTTATTTAGAGATTATCTGTTTGGTAACTTAATGTGAGCATAATTGTTTATTCTTTTTATTTTCTTTTCTATTCAGCTTTAATGTCGACTACTTCAATCTCTGCCAACATGAACAATGTTCCAATGTTAAATGGAACAAACTTTAAGGACTGGAAAGAGAACATATTGATTGTTCTCAGCTGCATGGACATAGACTTGGCATTAAGGATGCCAAAACCGAATGCTCTCACTGCACAAAGTACTCCTGAGGAAATTGTGTACTTTGAAAAGTGGGATCGTTCTAACAGGCTAAGTCTTATGATCATGAAGCGTGGGATTCCAGAAGTCTTTCGGGGGTGCAATAACAGAGGATGTTACCATTGCCGGTGAATTTCTTTCAGAAATTCAAAAGCGTTTTGCTAAAAACGATAAGGCTGAAACAAGCACGGTTTTAGCAAGCTTGATTTCAATAAAGTATAAAGGCAAGGGTAATGTTCGCGAGTGCATCATGGAAATGTCTCATCTTGTTTCAAAACTTAAGGCACTAAAGCTCGACCTATCTGATGATTTGCTCGTGCATTTAGTTCTTATCTCTCTTCCTGCACAATTTAACCAATTTAAGGTCAGTTATAACTGCCAGAAGGAGAAATGGACTCTCAATGAGCTCATTTCATTTTGTGTGCAAGAGGAAGAGAGATTGAAGCAAGAAAGGACTGAAAGTGCTCATCTGGCAAGCACCTCCAAGCATACGGGCAAAAGAAAGCATAAGGGAAAGGAAGTTGCTATTCCTCAGGGTCCGGAACCAAAGAAACAGAAAGTGCAGGATGGTTGTTTCTTTTGTGGCAAGCCCGGACACAGAAAGAAGGATTGTGCCAAATACGTCGCCTGGCGTGTAAAGAAAGGTACATTTCATGTTTTGGTCTGTTCTGAAATAAATTTAGCTTCAGTACCAAGAAACACTTGGTGGGTAGATTCTGGTGCTACTACTCACATATGTGTTTCTATGCAGGGTTGCCTGAACTACCGAAAGCCAACTGATGCTGAAAGATACCTCTTTGTGGGTGATGGCCAGTCAATAGAAGTGCAGGCAATAGCGCACTTTAGATTATTACTGAAAACTGGTTATTATTTGGATTTATTAGACACTTTTGTTGTACCGTCCTTTAGACGGAACTTAATTTCTGTTTCTGTATTCGACAAATTGGGATATTATTGTTCTTTTGGAAATATGAAGTTTAGTATGTCTATTAATTCCAATGTTGTTAGTACTGGTTTACTTAATGTGTTTGATAATCTATATTTGCTCGAAACTATTGCATCTTATAATGCAACCTTGCACGTGGAATCACGAGGTACAAAGCGTAAATTAACTAAGGAAAATTCAGCCTCATTATGGCACAAACGCCTAGGTCACATCTCTAAATCTAGAGTTGAGCGCCTTGTGTCTGATGGAATTTTGGACTCTCTTGATTTTTCAGATTTTGATGTCTGTGTTGAGTGTATCAAGGGAAAACAAACCAAAATAAAGAAATATGGTGCCCATAGGACTACAGATGTCTTAGAATTAATTCATACGGACATTTGTGGCCCATTCCCTATGGCGTCTTGGAATGGTCAACAATATTTTATCACATTCATAGATGACTATTCCAGATATGGGTATCTATTTCTTATCCATGAGAAATCACAGTCTTTGGACGTATTCAAAAAATTTAAGGTCGAAGTTGAGTTACAACTCAACAAACGGATTAAAAGTGTCAGGTCTGACCGTGGTGGTGAATACTATGGCAGATATGATGGATCAGGTGAACAACGTCCAGGACCGTTTGCAAAATACCTGGAGGAATGTGGAATCGTCCCACAATACACCATGCCAGGATCACCTAGCATGAATGGTGTATCTGAGAGACGAAACCGAACTCTTAAGGATATGGTAAGAAGTATGATCAGTTATTCTACTTTACCAGAGTCCCTCTGGGGTGAGGCTCTAAAGACAGCAACTTATATCTTAAATCGGGTGCCAACTAAAGCAGTTATAAAAACACCTTATGAGCTTTGGGTTGGGCGAAAGCCTAGTCTAAAACATTTGCATGTGTGGGGGTGTCCTGCTGAGGCGAGGCCTTATAAACCTCATGAACGAAAATTGGACTCTAAAACCATTAGCAGCTACTTTATTGGCTATGCCGAACGATCACGGGGTTACAAGTTTTATGATCAAACAAATAGGTCAATATTTGAGACGGGAATTGCAACATTTTTTGAGGATGTTGAGTTTGGGGGGAGAAATCCAGTTAGAGACATTGTTTTTGAGGAGGAAGCAGGAGTAATCCCACTTCCTACTACTACTTTTGACCAATCACAGGTTCCTATACCTGTCATTGCTCGAGAAGTAATTTCGGATCCTCAACCAGACAATGTTGTTCAAGATAATATAGTTCAAACCCCCATTCAAGATGAGGTAATTGTTCCTGAGGAACAAACTCTACAACCTCAACCTCAAGAATCTGTGCCATTAAGGCGATCCACAAGAGAAAGGAGATTTGCACTTTCAGATGATTATATTGTATATCTCCAGGAACATGAGGTAGAAAATGGAATGTCGAAAGATGATCCAATCAACTTTCGTCAAGCCATGGAAAGTTCCAACTCTCATAAGTGGATAGAAGCCATGAATGAAGAATATAAGTCTATGCAAGACAATAAAGTTTGGGAACTTGTCTCATTACCAGTTGGTGCGAAGCCCGTAGGTTGTAAATGGATATTTAAAACCAAAAGGGATTCAAATGGTAATGTGGAGAGGTATAAGGCACGTCTTGTAGCCAAAGGCTTTACTCAAAAAGAAGGAATTGACTTTAAAGAAACTTTCTCTCCAGTTTCTTCGAAAGATTCTTTTAGGACAATTATGGCGCTTGTTGCATATTTTGATCTTGAGTTGCATCAGATGGATATCAAAACAGCTTTTCTTAATGGTGACATTAAAGAAACAATTTATATGGTGCAGCCAGAAAACTTTGTGTCAGGAGACCCAAAGAATATGGTTTGCAAATTGACTAAATCCATCTATGGACTCAAACAAGCTTCTCGTCAGTGGTACTTCAAATTTCATCAAGTTCTCACTTCGTATGGTTTTGAAACTAATGTTGTTGATGAATGTGTGTATCACAAGTTCAGTGGGAGTAAACACATATTTTTGGTTTTATATGTTGACGACATATTGCTTGTGTAATAACCCGACCCTCGCACATGATTTCTGACATATTTTTCAGTCTTTGGTTTATGCTTTTAAAAGCTTTACTGTAAAATTCCACGAAAATTTCGGTTAAGTAAGTGTAACCCATGTTGATGGATGCCTATCTGTTGCCCAAGGAATGTATCTGTTTCCTTAGAATGTTTGGATCAGAAATTGGAGGCCTTAACGGCTTAATTATCTGAAATTAATTATATACATATGATCAGCATAATTTTCTGGTAATATTAAGCATGTTTACGAAATTTCAATTTTGGAATCATTAAACGATTCGTTTTTGTCTTATATGCCTTATTTATGAATATATACTCCTAAGTCTTCTTGAGCCTTGGGGAAAAACGTGAGCTACCTTTTTGAGAGCATAAGGGTTTGGGAAGAAGAGGAAAAAGGGGGAAAAACAAAGACAAGGAAGGGAGGTGAGATTAAATTAGAGGATCCTTGCAATTCTTAAAGCTCAAGGTATGATCAATTGGTTGTATGAAAGAATTCTCCTTTCAATTGTGTAGAAGAGTTTGTTATAATTTATGTTTGAAGATTTAGGGTTGTAATGATGAAGTGTTTATAATTTATGTTTGATTAAAGGAGATCCTCATCAATTGGTTGCTTTGACACGAAATTTATATCTCAAACCTTGTTTCTCATGTTAAACCCATGAAACTATATGTAAGAAATGTATGATGTTTTGATAACCAAGAGGAACTTGAAGTAGAGATAGACTTTAGAGGGTGTAACTTGAATAAGCCTCTAATTATGTGTATTTTATGATGCTCAAGTTTTAGTTCATGTTATGGTGGAATTTATACTTCAATCTTGTGTTTTATGCCAACTCCATGAACTATTATATATATATATATTGTGTTATGTTTTATGTTCACAAATGGAATTTGGAAGAGTAGTGACTTGCTCAAGCTTGGAATCATGTTTACTTTATGAGAATCAAGTGGTACTCCATGATATAGTGAAGTTGGGTTCATGTATTGCATGAATTTCAGAGTGAATTGCATGAAAATTGAAGTATTGATGCTTAAAATTGAGTTGAAACCAAGCTGTCCCAAAACAGGGCCATGGCCGCTCGAGCGGAGCCCTTGGGCGCTCGAGCGGAGGAAGAAGAAAAATCGGGAAATGCATTCTGCTTTGGGCCGCTCGAGCGGAGGGGGAGTACCGCACGTGCGGTGCATGGCCGCTCGAGCGGAGGGTCCGGCCGCACGAGCGGCCACCCTTGTTTCAGCTTATGTTGAGTAACTTTGAATAGGCATATCTTTTGCATCCGGACTCCGTTTTGAGTGATTCTTGAGCCTAAAATCAAGCCCCGGAAGTCTAGTTTCCAATGGGGGTTGTCTCACTTTCAAATTCTAAGTACAGAAATAGTTATCCCTAAATTAGTGAGAGTTACTCACTTTCTGTCTACCGGTTTTGTACCATTTCCTCACTTAAACTATTTTCCTATCGATTCCTCCTATCTTCTGAGGCATGTATTATAACCGATGGAGGACTAATGAGTTTAGAACCACCATGACTACTGAGTGAGGAATAAGAAAGAGATTGGTTTTATCCTCATAATCTGCTATGTACATTATGTTTGTAGGTCAAGAAGAGGACATCGCTCCACTGCTATCAGAGACCTACCACTGTGAGTAGTAGTACGCTTTACCACCGCTAATGATTGCCATTAGTATTCTATTAATTCCGTACATGTGTATGTAAATGATTCAAGGAAGGTAAATAAGTAAGAGAAAGAATGAAACAACCTTCCTATGAGTCTGGAATTCTGTAAGACTATGTTACAAGCTCAAGAATGGTACAAGTTTATATATGTGGCAAGTGCAAGTATGCACAAGTTTAAGTAAATTTACAAGTTAAAGTATGTTACAAGTTTACAAGTATATGCATGTTACAAGTCCATGTTACAAATGCAAGTATGTTACAAGTATATGCATGTTACAAGTTCATGTGTGTGATAAATTCAAGTGTGTTACAAGTTTAAGTACGATACAAGCTTAAATATGTTACAAGTTTATGTATGACTCAAGTTCATGTATGTCCTAAGTTATGCATGTTGCAAGTTCAAGTATGATTTCGAGTATGGTTTCCAGTATATTATAAGTTCAAGTATGTTTCAGGTATATTTCAAAGATATGTCACAAGTTAAGTATGCTGCAAAGTGAAATATATTTCAAGGGCCTTATGCCATTTCAAGGGCTTTACGCCATTACAAGTTACAAGGGCTTTACGCCACTTTCAAGGGCTTGATGCCAACTTTCAAGTATGCAAGGGCTTATGCCAACATGCCGTTAACTATATAAGGGCCATCGTGCCATTTGGCTTATGCCAACATGCCGTTAACTATACAAGGGCCATTGTGCCATTTGGCTTATGCCAACATGCCGTTAACTATACAAGGGCCATTGTGCCATTTGGCTTATGCCAACATGCCGTTAACTATACAAGGGCCATTGTGCCATTTGGCTTATGCCAACACGCCGTTAACTATACAAGGGCCGTTGTGCCACTTAGCCTCTGGCTAACACGCCGTTAACTATACAAGGGCCGTTGTGCCATTTAGCCTTTGGCTAACATGCAGTTACTTTACAGGGGCCGTTGTGCCATATGTTTCAAGGGCTTATAGCCATCATGTTAGGTTGCAAGTTGGGCCCAAGGCCGTTATGTATTTATACAGAAGCAGAATCAGACTAACTATGGGAACTTTGCATCTTTATATGCAATGACAAGTTTTATATTCAAGTTAAGTATGGTTTTATTTATGTATTACTATTCACTGAGCCTGGCTCACTCTCTGTTATGTCTGTTTCTGTAGGTAACCAATCAGGTGGTCAATCCTAGTCCTTGGCACCGGTTCCTTTTGTCAACCTCCATGTGTCCAGGCACTATACCAGGCCAATTGTTTTGTTAAGTTTATTGAAGATGATGGCTTGTTTTTAGGTGCCAGCAAAGGTTGATGTTTATGGTTTTCATGTTTTGTCTTTGTCCAATCTCAGGGCTGGGGCTGTAAATGTGTTTGGATATAAACACCGCCCAGGGATATCAGTTTTACTTTTATTTGCCTATGGTTCTTTTCATGCATGTGTTGTTTGAGATCCTGGCATGTTAGAAGTAGCTCAATGGAATTGCTTGTATTGGTATTCTTGTAATACTTTTGCTTCCGGCAAGGCCCCATATGATGTATATACCAGGTTATATGTCCGTTTTCTGTATGGATCATGCCCGAACTTTTAGGGGCGGGTTTGGGGCGTGACAGCTTGCCACAAACGATATAAACTTATTGCATGACACCAAGAGATTTCTATCTAAGAATTTTGAAATGAAAGATCTTGGTGATGCTTCCTTTGTATTAGGAATCGAAATACACCGAGATCGTTCTCAGGGTATTCTGGGATTATCACAAAGGAGCTATATCGAAAAAGTACTCAATAGATTTGGCATGCAAAATTGTAAATCAGGTGAAACCCCGGTTGCTAAGGGAGACAAGTTTAGTCTCAGCCAATGCCCGAAGAACAGTCTTGAAATTCAAGAAATGCAGAAGATTCCTTATGCCTCGGCTGTAGGGAGTCTAATGTATGCTCAAGTATGTACGCGTCCGAATATTGCGTTTATAGTTGGCATGTTAGGCAGATATTTAAGTAATCCTGGCATGGATCATTGGAAAGCAGTCAAGCGTGTTATGCGATATTTACAGAGAACAAAGGAATATATGCTCACATATAGGAGATCAGATAAGTTAGAGGTCATTGGATATTCCGACTCCAATTTTGCTGGATGCCAAGACAGTAGGAAATCCACATCAGGCTATATTTATCTGTTAGCTGGCGGAGCAATTTCTTGGAGGTCTGCAAAGCAGACGCTCATAGCTTCATCCACCATGGTCGCAGAATTTGTAGCATGTTATGAGGCATCAAACCAAGGGATATGGCTGCGGAATTTTGTCCCTGGGTTGCGTATTTTGGAAGGCACTGAAAGACCACTTAAGTTATATTGTGACAATAAGTCTGCAGTTTTATATTCCAATAACAACAGGAGCTCGACAAAATCAAAGCATATTGATATCAAGTTCCTAGTTGTAAAAGAAAGAGTGCAGAGTGGACAGATTTCCATAGAGCACATTGGGACAAACTCCATGATAGCGGATCCACTTACGAAGGGACTACCACCCAAGGTCTTTCATGAGCACACTGCTCAGATGGGTGTTGTTCTATTTGAGAACATTCTGGTTTAGTGGGAGTTTGTATTTCTATTACTGCTTTATGTCAGCCTTGAGTTTTATCTATGTAATTAGATTAATTTCTGCAGAAATGAAATATTCAGTTTATTACGCTCTGTTACGTATTGTGCAGTATTGATCTCAATAAAGTTAAGTAGGACCAGTTGGAAATAGGCATGTATGGATCACATCACATGTAATTTCCATGCTACGCATCCATGATTGATCTATGTCATTTAGCTGTATTAGTATACGTGACCATTGGTGGGTCGAGTTACGATTGATGTAACGAAGACCGCTTTGATCCTATATTAATATAGTTAATGGACAAGATTGTTTGGATACCCTCAAGTTATGATAACAAATTTCTGAGCTCACTAAAGTTAAGCACATTTTTCAGGATACATATGTGGTCCAGTGGGAGATTGTTAGATAATGTCTCAATAGGACCACATAATTAAATGTGGTGTTATCATTTATAAGAAGCCTACAATTTAAGTGATTCAATTTAGTTAATAGGCTTAAGGGTATATGTGTTATGGACCTAATGTGTAGATACTAGTTGTTTAATTTCTATTTCTATGAGGGGCAGAAATAGAAATTAAAACATATTGGTTAAAGTTGGTTTTCATTCCTTTTGAACTTCCACAACCTTTCAGTTTTGAAAACCAATTACAACCTTTAAAAGGTTATGGTCCCTATTCCTTCCCAAGTGGAGAAAAGAACACTGCCATTTTTCTAAATCCTCTCAAAAGGAGAAACATAAGGCACCAAAGGGGAAAGGACTAGAAGGCAATAACATAATCAATAACAAAGAGTTTATTGATAATCACGCTTCTGTTTAACCGTTCATCAATGGATTCAGGTATGTCATTTTGTCTTGATTTCTTGATGATACACATGGTAAATGATCCGAAGTGTAAGGTTTATGTTCTGAAATTTATGTTTACAGTCTAAAGACAACATAGCGGATCCACTAACCAAAGGGTTAGCATGAGAGTTAGTTGAGAATTCATTGAAGGGAATGGGACTTAAGCCTATTAAATCAGAGTTACCACAATGGCAACCCAACCTAGTTGACTGGAGATCCCAAGATCTAGGTTCAAAGGAACAACCGAGTTGTGTATGACTCATAAGGATCACTGGGGAGTTAACCTCTTAACCATTTTTATGATGAAATGCTTCTAATGATTCTTATATCTAGGAATACCTAGTGAAGTATGGTAGAATACTCTTCATAAGAATCACCTATATGAGTGTGAACTAGGTTAGTTCTATGAGATTTGTGAAGGCCTACAATTCTCTAGAGCATCCATGAAACACTAGCTTGTTCACGGCCAAAATGAACACAATAGTGAGAACTAAACTATGTCTACTAATATACTGTGTGAGTTCTATTGTCTTGATTTACACAAATGACTAAATAGTTCAAGACATCATGTTCACTGGCTAGCTAGTAAATCCGATAGTGTCTCACCAAAAAAGGTTCAAAGCCAAAAGTTATCTATCCTTTGCAGAATATCTCCGATTTCTGTACTCTCAATTAAACATCATGTTATTGCATTTTCTTTCTGTCAAATTCCATTCATATGGGGGATTATTGGAAATTATGGTTTTTATAGGTTTATTTTGGGCCAACTTTGAGCCCAAATTTGAGTAGGGCCCACATATCTTTTGAGATGGGTCCAAAGAAGTGACGTGTTCCTTGTCGCGTGGCAAGTCACACGGTGAAGACGGTTCGTCAAAACCATTTATGAGTGAATAGGAAGTTGACGTCGTTTTCGGGTTTGTGGAATGGACTATTAAAGAATAAATTGTGGGTTTCTTTGTAATGGTAGTCCCACATTGGAAACTTAAGAAAACTTATGTGTGTATATAAGTTCTAGGTAGCAACACTTGGGCTGGGCCCCAAGGGGCACCCCAAGTTTGTAGAAATGAGGAGTTATGGACAAAGTGAACCTTGGCTCAAACCACTACATGCGCGTGCATGCGCCGCAGCTGCCGTCTGTCCAACAGGCTCGACTGAGCTGTACCGATAGCAGGTGTGAATTGTGGGTCGGGTCGGTTCTAATATTGATTTATTTGAATTTTTTCCAAAAATTCTTGCAGGAAAATTAATTTTTCTAAATGAAATTAATTCAAATTTTTTCCAAATTTGAATTCAATTTTTCTATCCAAAATTGTGCCTCTTCCAGTCCGAAATTTCCAACAGATTAACTGTTGTAAACAAGTTGAAAACTACTAGCAGTTTCAAACAGATTCAAACTAGTTTTTCCAGCAGATCTATTCAAAATCGAATTGCACCTGTTTAATTCAAAAACAGATCTGTTCATTTCAAATTGAACCTGTTCGGACAGTCACTTATATGCCTATAACTACTCGAAGTTTTTCAGCAAATTGAACCAAAAATCCTTTTTCCTTGCTTTTCTTTGTACTCTCTTTGTATTATTTTACATTCTTATTTTTAGGAAAAATTTAGTGAGTATAGAACACAGGTTCTAGTTCGCTACACAGATTGTTTGGAGTACTACTACAATTTATGAAGATCATTGTATCTTGGGAGATAGACACCATTTATCTGTAAGCACCGAAACAAGGCGAATCTGTGTTAAGGACAGAGTGTCACATACTCGACTTGATCTATTTTGTACTTTTTCATTTCGGTAAATAAATTCTATAAGTAATTTATTTTCATTTGTTAGATTTAGTTTCAAATTATTTATTTCACACAGAAGATTGTTCCAACTACTACATTGACACCATGGTGGCTTTGGTGCATTTTAAACCCACATTTTTGTAAATAGAATCTTATGTTGGCACCATGGTGGTTTTGGTGCATTTTTCACCCATATTTTTATAAATAGAATCTTACTGCGTGATAAGTGGAGCCAATTTTAATGATAAGTAGATATTATGTTTGTTTGTTTTATTTTTTTACATTGTTTTGCAAGTATTATCAGTTCCAGTGATAAGTGTCGCTTAGTAAAGTTACTTTATATGTTTTGACCACAAAAACCACTTTGTTTTTTCAAGAGAAAATTATATATCAGTGAGATTAAAAAAAACAAAATTTACAAATTGATAACAAACTTTATACATATTAATAAATTAAAATCTTATATTTTTTTCAACTATTTGTAATAATTTTTTCAAACACCATTGATATGTATTTTCCCCTTTTCTTCAATAAAGTTGCCTTATGTTCTTACTCTTAAAGTTGTTTCTTCTTTCACTATGAATTACTAAAACTGTTGTGAAATGCCCTTTGCAATTGCTGCCTACGACAATCCTATATCTTGAATCCCTTCCCAACTAGTGCCTCTCCACCTCATACTCTCTCTGGGGTATGGGTGTAAATTTGGCTCAATTCGGACCCAGGCTCGGGCTGGCCCATGTCGGTCCTCGTGGACTCCCGCCAAAATTTGAGCCGGGTGGGGCCAGGCCATGGGCCAGAAAATTAGGCCCTAGGCCCATGGGGTATTCAAGCCTTGGGCAGGTCGGCAGGTTAGGCCTCAGGGTGTGCCGGTAGGCTTGGGCCTGGGCTCAGACTTGGACTAGGCTTGGGCGGGCCTGAACATTCTTTTTTGTTTTTTTATTTTTTATTTTTTTCACCAAAATTTTATTATTTTCCATTAAAAATGACACTGGGCCTCGGGTGGGGTTTTGAGTGGGCCAATGGGTTGGGCCACAGGTTAGGCCTGGCGAGTCGGACCAAGCTTCCAAATGACAGCCCAAGCCTAGGCGGGGTGTCTCGGGCTGGGCTTGGGCCTAGGCCTAACCAGGTCTAACCGGGCTGAGCCCATCCCGGGCCGTGGGTGGACTTCAGACCGCGAGCTATTTTTACACTCCTACTCTAGGGCTATTATGCCACATTTTCATCACACTTGTTAAGTTAGAGCAACAATTTTTTGGCTCTTAAAGTTGCTTCATTCAATAAAAATTGCTTAATCTCTTTTGGGGAACCCCCAAAACAAATGCTGCCTAAGGCACTAAAATCCCCCCTACCCAAGCTCGTGGTCCTAACTAGCTCTCTAGCTTGGGAGGTTTTGGTATTGTTTCGTCACACTTTCTGCTAAATCAAGAACTTTCTCGCTTGAATAACAGTTTTCACTTCGAATTGTAAGATCCCTTAGAGAAATGTCTCTTGCGAGCACTACAATGATTCTCCTAGCTCTAGAATGCTTGTTTGTATCCATCAACTCCTCATATGCCTCATTGGCAGTTATTATTTCATCGCACATCGAGGTACAATTTGTCTGTGTGTGGTAGCTGTGGTCGAGATTGGAGGAAAGGGTGGTAAAGATTGTTACGGTTTTGGAGATAAGAGAATTGATAGAAAGATGGGAGAAAAGAAAAGGGGGGATTGAGGCAGCGGTATCTAATAGCAATAGCATAGTGCCTGCATTAGATGAACATCGATGATGGGGAAGGGGAGGGTGGTTATGGTAGTTGATGGATGGATGAAAATTCTAAGTCTCGAGAGTGATTTGTAATTACATTCGAATATTAACTATAAATTAATGATGGTGATCACAATTCTCAAACAACTTCAATTGACCTAAATCAATCTAGAGAGAATTGATTTAGATCCAATCTCTATCAACCAGCAAGTGACACAATCAATTTTAACGTAGGAAATAATCAATATTGGAAATCCCCAATGGTGATTATAAAAACCACAGCCCTAAAGTCAATCAACATTTTTGCTATGAGAAAAAGAAAATTACACAAAGATATCTTACCCAATCTCCTAATGAATTCTTGCTTAATTGATCTCAAATCCTTGTGAATCTTCAATACCCATTCTTACCTCAAAATTGCCTTTCCAATGTCGAATCTACAACGCTAATGTCGAATCCTCAATGCTAATGTCGAATCCTCCACAATAAACCACTTTAGAATCCATCAAAACTTTTAAGCTCAAGTTCTTGGAATTCACCAAATAACATATCTCTAGGAAAGTGTGATTGAAGTATGGTGATCCATTGATCACTCTCAATTAGGTACAAGTGTAGATCTCACTAGAAAACTTCACCTCTGCTTTTTGTACACCAGAAATAAATATATGAGAGTCTCCCACTAGATATGATCCAAAAAAGCCCATATAAGTCATCGAACTGCCTTTAGGCCTGATCGGTCATTTTTTAATCAAAAATAAAGAATTAAACAAAGTACTAATTTAGCAAAACAGTGGATTGTCCAGGTATCGTACCACGAGAACTTTGGACTGAGTTATATCAATTCGAGTGGTAATTTCTAATTTAATTCTACAAAAGAGAAGATAGATTTGAATTTTACTAAAGAGAAATTAAATTCAAACTAAAATAATTGCGCAAATAAATAGAGTAATCTGAATATGGAGAAAAACTTAGGATTTCTAATCCACTACTAATCTCATATCATGTAATTAAAATATCCAATTCTAGTAAATCAATGGCTTGGATAATAATGATGTATCATGGCTACAAGACCTAATATCATTGTCAACAAGATGAGTATATGCAAAACGTAGGCACGAATTGTGATAACCCTGTCCCTTATTATGCTAATTGGTCCTTAATACAAATGTGATTATGTGTTTTGATATGATTTTGTGTGCCATTATGTGAAAAAATATGGTTTTGAATTTCTATCTGTTCGCCGTATGAATATCTGTTTGATTATCTGCTTTGGAATTTAAATTGAAGGCCCTATCGGCCACCGAAACCAAAATTGATTACGCCATTGTGATTGGCATAATTTTTAGAGCCTACGGTGAAATTTAATTAGAAATTTATTCGGATCAGATTAAATTGATTTAATTAGTGAATTAATGCCCCATTATTTGATATTAAAATAATGTGACTAAAGGGGCTTTTAATAAAGGCACTATACACTCAATTTCTCCCTTTTATCTTCATTTTGGCTGATTATAAACTCTAAGAAAGGGAGAGGGTCGGCTAGGGAAGGAGCAATGGGGAAAATTATGTGTTCGGCTCAAGTTTGAAAAATTGGAAGGTTGAACTCAAGAATTAAGCATACATTGGGGAGATTGAGCTTCTAGGTGAGTAATCAACCCTTTGACTCATGAGTTTGATTCATAATTTTTGGGGATCGAAGATTAATTAGTGAGTTAGACTATGGATTGAGTTGTGTTTGTTGAATTTAAAGTCCATAGATGCATGCATGTAGGAAATCACTATGAATTTTCATAATTGAGCACAAAGTGTGTAATCCATGATTAATCTTGTTTGAAATCCATGTATTTGACCATTTCTTCACCAATTTAGTTGAGAATAATGAATATCTCTCACATGCAAGTGAAGATCATGGAGGTGTAAGCTTTGCATGTTTGAATTTGATGTGTTGGTGATGAGTTTGGGTTAATTTGGGACATGCATGTGATTAAATTGTGAAATTGAGCTTCATAATGATGTAATTTGGTATTCATACCATGTTAGTATATGTATATGTGAAGATTGAGCCAAAAACATGCATTTTGAACCTTTGAATATCAAGTTGAAACTCAAGAATACATTCTGGAAAACCCAGAAAATTTGACGTTCGCTCGAGCGGGAGAACCGCCGCTCGAGCGTGAATTTCGAGCTCCCAGTATTTTCTGTAGACATGGTGTCTGCTCGAGCGGGGAAGTTCACGCTCCAGCGAGGAGCCATGTACAGAGGCCTTCCACTCGAGCGCTAGAGTGCACGATCGAGCGTAAATTCGACATAACCAGCACTTTTGCAGGCCTCATGGGTCCACTCGAGCGGGGAAGTCCACGCTCGAGCGGGGACCTTGTTTTCTAAAATTTTGAAAAGGCATTCTGAGTTCCGTTTTCCGTTCTCTTTCACTTCTAAGTACTCTTAGGCATGCATTGAGCATTGTAATTGAGTTAAAGAGATAAGAATGAGACCTAAAGAGGAAAAATGTAAATTTAGAACGGATTGAATTGTTATAGTAACCCTTTTGTGTTCATGGTATGTGTAGGGTTGAGCTCCAAGGCAGATCAATCAGCCGATCACTATGAGTAATATCTCAATAAAGATAATTGAAGTACGTTATTTGTCCAATTGCTTACTTTCATGTAAGTCTTGTAAGTTGCTATACTAAATTGGGGACAAATATCTGTTTATGCTATGTATTGGGCCAAAGGCCGTCTGATACGAATAATGATCTGATACAAATGTTCTAACACGAATGATAGTCTAATGGTCTGACACGAATGATAGTCTGACACGAATAATAGTCTAATACGAATGACGATCTGATACGAATGATAATCTGATACGAATGATAATCTGACACGAATAACATTTTGACATGAATGGATGGGCCAGAGGCCGTTTTAACAAGAATGACCGAATGGGCCAGAGGCCGTTTTGACAAAGAATGAATGAATGGGCCAGAGGCTATTTTGACATGAATGGATGGGCCAGAGGCCGTTTTGATATGAATGAATGGGTCAGAGGCCGTTTTGACATGAATGAATGGGCCAAAGGCCAGTTTGTCATCTGAATGGGCCAAAGGCCGTTTTGACACAAATGAAAGAATGAATGGGCCAAAGGCCAGTTTGTCATCTGAATGGGCCAAAGGTCGTTTTGACACAAATGAAAGAATAAATGGGCCAAAGGCCAGTTTGTCATCTGAATGGGCCAAAGGTCGTTTTGACACAAATGAAAGAATGAATGGGCCAAAGGCCAGTTTGTCATCTGAATGGGCCAAAGGTTGTTTTGACACAAATGAAAGCTTGACATGATAGTATGAATGGGCCAAAGGCCAGTTTGTCATCTGAATGGGCCAAAGGCCGTTTCGACACAAATGAAAGAATGATACTAATGAAATGGGCCCGAGGCCGTATGATGTGTTTAGAACAGCAGTTACCTAACTTACATATGTCTATGTATGTATGTATTAGTTAGAAATATAAATTGGGCCCAAGGCCGTTTGATGTATATTGCTCCAATGTATATTCTTTATTTGATATTATTCATTGGGCTTGGGCTTTCGCTCACACTCATTCATGTGTTTGTAGGTGAGCCAAGAGAGGTCCAGATCCAGCCTCAGTGAAGTCTATGTGGAACAACTAAGGTTTGAAGAGTCAGCCCCTGCGTCTCACGCAGGAGACACGTCTTCGCCCTTTTGCCATTCTATACCATTTTGCATGTTGGCGAGGACTTTGGTTTACGTCTGTGTATAGTTTCGTTTGGCTGACTTAGATTTGAATGATCCTGTCTGTTTGTACAGAACTTTCTGTTACTATACTTTTTGCTGTGAGTTATTAACATATGTAAATGTGGAATGTTATGATGTGCATATAAGCACGGCTCTATGGACAAAGTTTTAAATTTGCTTCCTTTTGGCCCCTTACTCTGATGAGTTTTGTCTTATTTGGTTTGAGGCCGTAGGTAATCTCATGATTACTGGCCGGTTATGGCCTTGACCCTTAGGGGCGGGTTCGGGTCGTAACAGAGTGGTATCAGAGCACGAGTTAATAACTCACACACTTATCCAAAAGAGCAATAAGTGTCTAGAAAAGATCTAAGATGCATTCATGTGATAAGTATGAATCTTAAAGCATCAAGAATACGCTTAAATGTTTAATATGAACGAATATATATTATAAGTTTGTGATTCGCTTGCATTGCAAATTGTTTGAATACGTATGCGTTTTAGTATATGCATACCTGTGAGTCTTTTGTACAAAGTATGATGCAAGTTTAATCAAATATTGAGAACCTGTGATAATATGAGATGTGAATTGTTGCACTAATGTGTACAACAAGTTTGTTTTGTTATAAGGCACATATATGAACATATGAATCATGAAAAGTTGCTTATGTGCATTCGATTATGCCAATAGGTGTCTATGTGAAATATGAACGTGATTTGAGTATATAATTACTTAGTAAATGTTCAACATGCGATATCTGATAAGTATGCAATCATCTGTTACGTATATGATTAATTGTGTCTTATCGATACATGAAATGAGAAAATAACAATGTGCCTATGTGCGAATGTACACATGTGTATCTGTGTTTATCTTTGTATTGGGCATCCCGGTATTTGGTAAGGCTTAATAAGAATTTGTGTAGAACACGGATAAAGTAAGGGCATACGAGTTGGTAGACTCTTCTATAGCCCGACTTGATAGACTGGAAAGAATAGTACAAGAAATGGCAGAGATTTCGAGACAACAACGTCAGTTGCCACTACGGTGAGAACCTTTGCCACCATCAGTGTAAGAAACGCCGAGGGGTTTGTTATCGGACTTCTGGGCTCGTTATAGGTGTGGTAAAATGGACCATATGGTAAGGAACTGTCGCCGAACTGGACAAAATGTGAATAAATCTTCTACCTCAGTTAGATTCGTACCAATGGTAGGAATTGGTAATCAGGATAGAGTAACTGCACTCATCCCAGAAAGCACTCAGAATCCTGCGACCATTATCCCAGGTATCTATACTGTTTATAAACGAATGCTTATGTGATGATTGATTCTGAATTAGTACATGTGTACATCTTTGCTTGGGATATTAATTGATTCGGATCGGCTTCTTTTTTTGTATCTGCTACATGTGTACCTAGATTGGTTAGACCCACAAGATCGAGATCGTATTCATTGAATGTATTTGGATATCGATTAACTTTGTACATGCACATGTACATCTGGACCTATGCTTGGGGTAATTTATTATATTACTGTCTTTAAAGACTGAACCACTGGAATTATGACTCTGTGATTGTGTGACCGGGTTGAGCACCCCAAATAATGAACTCTATAAATTACGAGATCATGTATTCTGATTGGTAGAAAATTGACTGGACTATGTGACTATATTAAGCTTGACTCGTCAACCTATGTTTTGTGACTGATTTGGAACCTTTGCGTGACAAATCCTATATTATGTGTAATCGAAGAACTTTGTTTAATGTGTTACTGTGTACCATGTGCTTGCATCTAAGACTTATTTGAGAACTGCTATATTGATTATGATACATACCTCCTGATATGAACAACTGCATGCATATGCAACTACACCTGAACTTATGTGGACAATGTTATATTGTACATGACTTGAAATACTTTGATATGAACGGATGTGATGAATGACTTCGATATGACTTTGAGGACTAATGAACTTAGAACAGTGGTGAAACTATCAGCCATGTACTTAAGCAAATGAAGTGTGCCTTACAGAACCAAATGTACTCTATTTGAGAAAAATTTTATCTGATTTGATCCGATAGAACCTTTGTCTGATTTGGCCCGGTAGAACCCTCACTGGATATAATTTGATGGGGCCTTTGTTTGACTTAATTTGGCAAGACCTTTGCTTGGATTGATCGATAAGACCCTCTATCTAATCTGATTTTGTAAAAAGGGGATTAAGAATCGTGTATAAATAAATGGCCAGATTATTCTTGGCAGAAAAACTGATAGACCCAAAACTTGAATCCGTTTGGAGTACTTGACTTATTTGAAAGACCTTTTGTGGGCTATCAACAGACCGATCTAACCATGAACACTATGAAGAACCGACCTATAGTTGTTGGAGACATACGTGTTACAAGTGAACGGGATTGAGCAAACCCAGTGATTGGGAGTTTTATGGAACAATGCTTGTGTATTGTCACATCCTTGTTTGTTTGACGCTATGGGAACCGATGGCGACAGATTGATTTGACTATAAGCAGTACTGAACATTTATCCTTGACTGATCAGAATATGTTTTGTACGGGAGAGTAGTTGCTTCAGTGTTATCGGATCTTGGGAAATCAAGTTATGGTGAGTGGTATTATGTTTGTTTTGATGACATTCTTGGGGCGTCCTTTCGTGCTAGGGGAAGTTAAGCCTATGTAGCACCTTTGTTGAGATATCTCTTTTGCCACCGACGGTTTTGTATGGGTGGGTTCGTTTAATCGATCTCGAGTCGGCCACCGACGGTCGTGAACGGGGGTGCTTTGATTCCGAGACGATTATTCCTTTGTTTTGTCCAGAATGTCATCCTTTGGTATTATGTGGATATTATTAGCATCAAAGGAGCTTTGAAAAACCCTAATTATCCGAAAGTGTGTGAATTCAGTACGCTCTGTGTAAATAACTACTCAGTGCCATTATATTCTGTAATTGGGGTTCTGGGGATGTGTAAATTGTGCTTAATATGTGATTGACTCCTTTGATATTGTCCTTGACATCATGGGGATTTGAATATGCATTGCCTTATGCTTTTGACGATTATCAGATAATATGGAAAGACTCGATAGAACAGGGGATTGAATGTGGCCTGAATTGTAAACTGTAAACTGTTGAATGAATTGAGGACACGTGTATTGTGTTAGAAATTGATTGCTTCGATGCTACCTTTGTTGATTCGGGAATCAGTATCTAGATCCACTTCATATTCCTGAAGACTTTTGGTTAACCTTGGATAACTGTGATGAGTCACTAAACTAAGTATTGAATTGGGTTGTGAATTGCGGAATTATTGAGGAATAAATTGAACTTCTGTGACAAGGAAATGGATCAAACTTCTATGGTAAGGTTAGATGGCATTTGAAACAAATATGTTGGAGACTTATTGTGAAGAAGGAAATTGTTGAATTTGTGTCTGAATGTTTTCGGTGCCAACGAGTCAAAGTTGAATAACAGATATTGGCGGAACTACTACAATCTCTCTCTATTTCGGAATGGAAATGGATATATGTGACTATGAATTTCATTGTGGGACTACCTCGGATGCCCAAGGTATGAGTCCCATTTGGGTTATTGTATATGGAATTACTAAGTTTGCTCGTTTCCTCCCTGTAAAATTTTCGTACGATGCTTGTAGACTAGCCACTGCTTACATCGATAAGATTACTTGCCTGCATGAGGTCCTAGTATCTATTGTTTTAGACAGGAATCCTAAAATATGTTTGAATTTTGACGAGCCTTCAAGAGGCGATGGGAACTAAATTAGGAGTCAGCGCTGCTTTCCATCCGCAGATTAATGTATGATTAGAAATAACTTTTTAGACTCTGGGAGAAATGCTCCAAATGTGTGCTTTAGATTTTCGGGGAATTGGAAAAATCTATCCATGGTTGGCAGCCTTCGCTTACAACAATAGCTCATACTCTAGTTTCGGTATGGCACTATACAAGCCTTGTATGGTGAGAAAGGTAAGTCTCTGACTGATTGAGAACAGAGTGTTGCTTGATTTTGAAACTAAGCAGATAATTATCAGAAGGATTGGAACCGTTGAATAAGGAAGTATTCCGAATTGTTTTTAGCTAAAGGAAAAATAAGTTTGGAGGCCAAACTTCCTAAAAGGGGGAAGATTGTGATAACCCTGTCCCTTATTATGCTAATTGGTCCTTAATACAAATGTGATTATGTGTTTTGATATGATTTTGTGTGCCATTATGTGAAAATATGTGGTTTTGAATTTTTATCTGTTCGCCGTAGGAATATCTGTTTGATTATCTGCTTTAGAATTTAAATTGAAGGCCCTATCGGTCACCGAAACCGAAATTGATTACGCCATTGTGATTGGCATAATTTTTAGAGCCTACGGTGAAATTTAATTAGAAATTGATTCGAATCAGATTAAATTGATTTAATTAGTGAATTAGTGCCCTATTATTTGATATTAAAATAATGTGACTAAAAGGGCCTTTAATAAAGGCACTATACACTCAATTTCTCCCTTTTATCTTCATTTTGGCTGATTATAAACTCTAAGAAATGGAGAGGGTCGGCTAGGGAAGAAGCAAGGGGGAAAATTATGTGTTTGGCTCAAGTTTGAAAAATTGGAAGGTTGAACTCAAGAATTAAGCATACATTGGGGAGATTGAGCTTCTAGGTGAGTAATCAACCCTTTGAATCATGAGTTTGATTCGTAATTTTTGGGGATCGAAGATTAATTAGTGAGTTAGACTATGCATTGAGTTGTGCTTGTTGAATTTAAAGTCCATAGATGCATGCATGTAGGAAATCACTATGAATTTCCATAATTGTGCACAAAGTGTGTAATCCATGATGAATCTTGTTTGAAATCCATGTATTTGACCATTTCTTCACCAATTTAGTTGAGAATAATGAATATCTCTCACATGCAAGTGAAGATCATGGAGGTGTAAGCTTTGCATGTTTGAATTTGATGTGTTGGTGATGAGTTTGGGTTAATTTGGGACATGCATGTGATTAAATTGTGAAATTGAGCTTCATAATGATGTAATTTGGTATTCATACCATGTTAGTATATGTATATGTGAAGATTGAGCCAAAAACATGCATTTTGAACCTTTGAATATCAAGTTGAAACTCAAGAACACATTCTGGAAAACCCAGAAAATTTGACGTCCGCTCGAGCGGGAGAACCGCCGCTCGAGCATGAATTTCGAGCTCCCAGTATTTTCTGCAGACATAGTGTCCGCTCGAGCGGGGAAGTTCACGCTCGAGTGAGGAGCCATGTAGAGAGGCCTTCCGCTCGAGCGCCAGAGTGCACGATCAAACGTAAATTCGACATAACCAGCACTTTTGCAGGCCTCATGGGTCCACTCGAGCGGGGAAGTCCACGCTCGAGCGGGGACCCTGTTTTCTAAAATTTTGAAAAGGCATTCTGAGTTCTGTTTTCCGTTCTCTTTCACTTCTAAGTACTCTTAGGCATGCATTAAGCATTGTAATTGAGTTAAAGAGATAAAAATGAGGCCTAAAGAGGAAAAATGTTAATTTAGAACGGATTGAATTGTTAGTGACCCTTTTGTGTTCATGGTATATGTAGGGTTGAGCTCGAAGGCAGATCAATCAGCCGATCATTGTGAGTAATATCTCAATAAAGATAATTGAAGTACGTTATTTGTCCAATTGCTTACTTTCATATAAATCTTGTAAGTTGCTATACTAAATTGGGGACAAATATCTGTTTATGCTATGTATTGGGCCAAAGGCTGTCTGATACGAATAATGATCTGATACAAATGTTCTGACACGAATGATAGTCTGATGGTCTGACACGAATGATAGTCTGACACGAATAATAGTTTGATACGAATGACGATCTGATACGAATGATAATCTGACATGAATAACATTTTGACATGAATGGATGGGCCAGAGGCCGTTTTGACAAGAATGACCGAATGGGCCAGAGGCTGTTTTGACAAAGAATGAATGAATGGGCCAGAGGCCATTTTGACATGAATCGATGGGCCAGAGGCCATTTTGACATGAATGGATGGGCCAGAGGCCGTTTTGATATGAATGAATGGGCCAGAGGCCGTTTTGACAAGAATGAATGGGCCAAACGCCAGTTTGTCATCTGAATGGGCCAAAGGCCGTTTTGACACAAATGAAAGAATGAATGGGCCAAAGGCCAGTTTGTCATCTGAATGGGCCAAAGGTCGTTTTGACACAAATGAAAGAATGAATGGGTCAAAGGCCAGTTTGTCATCTGAATGGGCCAAAGGCCGTTTTGACACAAATGAAAGTTTGACATGATAGTATGAATGGGCCAAAGGCCAGTTTGTCATCTGAATAGGCCAAAGGCTGTTTTGACACAAATGAAAAAATGATACTAATGAATTGGGCCTGAGGCCGTATGATGTGTTTAGAACCGCAATTACCTAACTTACATATGTCTATGTATGTATGTATTAGTTAGAAATATAAATTGGGCCCAAGGCCGTTTGATGTATATTGCTCCAATATATATTCTTTATTTGATATTATTTACTGGGCTTTCGCTCACGCTCATTCATGTGTTTGTAGGTGAGCCAAGAGAGGTCCAGACCCAGCCTCAGTGAAGTCTATGTGGAACAACTAAGGTTTGAAGAGTCAGCCCCTGCGTCTCATGCACGAGACACGTCTTCGCCCTTTTGCCATTCTATACCATTTTGCATGTTGGCGAGGACTTTGGTTTACGTCTGTGTATAGTTTCGTTTGGCTGACTTAGATTTGAATGATCCTGTCTGTTTGTACAGAACTTTCTGTTACTATACTTTTTGCTGTAAGTTATTAACATATGTAAATGTGAAATGTTATGATGTGCATATAAGCACGGCTCTATGGACAAAGTTTTAAATTTGCTTCCGTTTGGCCCCTTACTCTAATGAGTTTTGTCTTATTTGGTTTGAGGTCGTAGGTAATCTCATGATTACTGGCCGGTTATGGCCTTGACCCTTAGGGGCGGGTTCGGGTCGTGACACGAATCATCTTCGGTCAGCACGAATCATTTACACTAAATTAAGGTTGCAGTACGATTCGTCTTTCCTAGGGCTGCAAATGAACAGAGCCGTCTGTGAACAGACTTGAGCTCGGCTCGGTAAGAGTTCGTTTGAACTTGGTTCGTTAAATTTTTTTTGCATTCGAGCTCGACCTCGAGCTCATTAAATTTTTAATAAACAAGCTCAAACATTCTAAAACTCGGCTCATAAGGCCAGCTCGTTAGCTGGCTTGTTTAATATTTATTATTTATATATTAAATAATGTAAAAATATGTATAAAAAATAAGATAAATATGTTATTTATATATTTTTAAAATATAAATGTAAATAATAGTTAACTATATATAGTATATTTATATAATAGTGGTAGTAGATATTATTATTTTAGTAAAATATTGACTTTTGTTTTTTAGAATGTTTATATATATTGTATATATAATTGTATAATCAAAGTTTTAATTATAACTTTAGTCTCATATACAAGTATGAATTTATAAATTTTTTGGCTTGTTAATGCTCGTGAACAGGCTCGAACTCAAGTCAAGCCTAAGCCAACTCAACTCGAGCTCGGTTCCTTAAATTTTTATTGAGCTTGACCTCGAGCTCAAGTTCATTAAAATTTTAATAAACAAGCCCAAACATACTAAAACTCGGCTCGACTCGGCTTGGCTCGTTTGCAACCCTAGTCTTCCCTAAGCACGACTCAATGACTCATCTCATAATTTGTATATACAAGAAAGTAAAATAGTTGTAGGATTATGCATTATCAATCACAGAAATCAAATGAAAAAATTATTTGAATAAAAGATCTAAAAACAATTATACAATAATTATCCAATTCCAAAGACAAACTAGAATTAAAATACAAAATTACATGATACTTTATTAGAGTTTCATCTCAATCCTAAGAAGAAAGCTTAGCTTCTCATGGACAGGTTAAACACTTCGGATGTTGAAGAGAAAGCCATGGATTAATGATTTGCTTTTCTTCTCTAGCTTCTAGCCATTTTCTCTAGGGTTTCAGATCCCAAAATAGGTCCCCAAAATCTCCTTTTATAGCCTTCAATTAATGTAGAGAAAAAAACATGCGCACACATATCGAGGCAAATCCGCTCGTGCAAATTGGGAATTCCACTCGAGTGGATCCAGTCAGATGGTAATTTTTGGCAAGGAAGTCCACTCGTGCTGATTTGTGAATTCCGTTCATGCGGATTCACTCAGTCATGGACTTTTCGCTCTTTTTGCCTCTTTTGCGATCCTTTTTATCTCCAAAGTGATATTAACCTAAAAATGATGAAAAACACTTCATTATATCAAATGGCATCAGCTAAAGACTAAAAATATAAGATAGGAAGTCTCAAAGTGTAACATTTCGGCTCAGATCAAGACCACTAGAGTGCAACTTCCACTGCTTGAGCGAACTTTGTCTTTGAAAGATTTGTCTCTGAAACTCTAAGAAGCTACGAGACTAACTTGACTGCTCAAATGCAACCTTCCATGCTCGAGCACACAATACTCTACTTGAGCACAAACTATGTTGGATTCACATATAAACACTATCATTCTCACAAATGAAAAATAATAGATATAATTACAATTAAACATTATTTTGTCTTACGAGATTGCCAACAATAAAGGCCTAACCAGGGAGAAAAGATTAGAAATGAGGAGAAAAAAGATTGTGAGAGAGAAAAAAAGGGAGAAAAGATTAGAGACAAGGGGAAGAAAGAAAGAGAGAAAAAATGGAGTAATTTTATCTTTCAAAATCAGGACACGTGTTTGTAATTACTTTTAATCTTCCACTTTTATCATAAATTTAAATTGATTCCTTCATGTTTTTGCAATTGTTTTGTTTTTCTTTCCATTCTTTAATAATTTTTTTTTTTTCACTTTTAACCATATGCCATTGATTGTTGTCGGGTGGGTTACCAAACTTTTGACTCAGTTTTTCAAATCATAATAATTAGAAGGGTTAAATTCTTTTTTTTTTTTTTTTTTTTTTTTTGGTGATTTGAGATTAGAGTACTTTATCTTCTTCTTATTTAAATATAGTCAGAAAACTTTTATGTGATTTGAATTAAAGTACTACCGTTAGTTTTTCCATCCAAATTAAGGAAATGAATATTACACACACTATTTTTTAAACTAGGTTTTGTTTTTTGAAAAATTAGAACGAAATTAATATAACAAAAGGACAATTTTACCCCTATTTTCTCCAAACCAAAAAATAGATTAATATGTTAATTAAAATAAAATATAATTAAGATTTGATCTAAAATAAAATAATTAAGAATTGATCTAAAATAAAATAATTAAGAATTGATTGAAATCTAATTAAATAAAATATAAAATAAACAATAAGTGAGAATTGATCTAAAATGTCTTTAAATTAAAATTAGATTAGCATGTTATAAATTATAATAAATAATTAAGAATTTAGGATTAATTGCGATATAAAATATAATTAAATTAAAATTAGAATACGAATTTAAGAATTAGAATAAATATTTACAAATTTATAATTAATTGTGATTTGATTAATTAATACTAAACATTATTAATTATGTGTATGAGAGATGAGAGAGAAAGAAAACAACAAAAAAATAAATTTGAGGGTATTATAGTCATTTCACATCTATAGGTAACGGTCTTAATGATTTCTAAAAGATAGGGAGTAAAGTGCTATCAAATCATACCAAATAGAGATGAAATAAATTGTCTTACTTAAAATATTACGCTTAATTATTAGAAAAAGTTAAATTGGATTATTTCTCATTTTGCCAATCTGTAGTTATACGAGGACCTATTCCAAACGGTGAACAGAAAAAATAACTTCCCTTGCTTTGCACTTTGTTTTTTTTAAGTAAATTTTTTATCCTCTTTTTCTCTTGGGGGAATTACTTAACTGAGAAGAAAAAAAATATATACAAATATATAGAGGTGCAAGTGTGGCTTGGGAGGCTTTTCCCATATTAAGCCAAATTATCATTTTAATTCTCAAACTAGGCCTAGTTTGGACGGAATTCTCAAATTACGCTAAAACGTTATTACAAATCACGCTTTCACTGTTTGGAGCAAAAAATTTGTGAAATAGTGAAAGCGCTATTACAAACCACACTTTTAATTAAGAAAACATGGTTACAAACCACACTTTTAAGATAAATTTGTTTTCTTCATAAAACGTGGTTTCAAACCACACTTTTACTGTGCTTATTTTGTTTTCTGAAGAAAATATGGTTCCAAACCACGCTTTGCATATTGTTTCCTTAAGAAAACGTGATTCGCAATCACGCTTTCACTGTGCATATAATTTAAATTTTGTTTTCTGAATAAAACGTGGTTCCAAACCACGCTTTCACTGTGCATATTTATTTTCTTAAGAAAACGTGATTGTGAATCACGCTTTCACTATTCACTACAATAAGCGTGGATTGCAACCATGCTTTTACTGTTTATTTAAATTTTATTTTATTTTATTATTATTATTTTTTTTTTTTCTGTTATCATTGTTTTGGTGATAATGTAATTCATAATTTTTTTTTGGTTTTACTAAAGCCGTTCTCATGTTAAATTTTTTTTTTCTTTTGTCTTTATTTTGAGTTAGAAGGTGTAATTCAGAAAAAAATTTTGGCTTTACTAAAGCCGTTTTCATGTAAATTTTTTTTTGTTTTTCGTTTTGTCTTTGTTTTGGGTTAGAAGGTGATAATGTAATTCATAAATTTTTTTTGGCTTTACTAAAACCGTTTTCATGTAAAAAAAAAAAAAGTTTCTTTTGTCTTTGTTTTGGGTTAGAAGGTGTTATTCAGAAATTTATTTTGGCTTTACTAAAGCCGTTTTCATTTAAATATATATTTTTTTTCTTTTGTCTTTGTTTTGGGTTAGAATGTATTATTCATAAATTTATTTTGGTTTTACTAAAGCCGTTTTCATTTAAATATATATATTTTTTCTTTTGTCTTTGTTTTGGGTAAGAAAGTAATAATGTAATTCAGAAAACCGGTTTAGTAAAACCGTTTTCTAGCCGTTTTCATTATAATTTTTTTTTTCTTTGGTCTTTGTTTTGGGTTAGAAGGTGATATACATGCTCTACAATCCGAAGCACACCCACACACTGTGCAGTTCAACGAACAACGACGAAGGGTGAGACGCAAAGAGCACCGCAGAGTAGGCCAACAAGACGAAGGCTACCGCAAGAGCTGCGGCAAGAAAGAATAAGAGAAAGACCTCAAATTTTGGTGATGTATTTTTTACATACGAATGGTACTTTTTGTTGGACAATCTTCACTGTATTTAAAAGATTTAATTCTATTGTGTACAAAACAACAACTAGAATATAAAGAAATAAAGAAAATGAGAGAATTTGTTTGATTACAAAAATCAAACTCGAAATAATAAATAAATAACAGATTTTATTTTGTTACAAAAACAAAATTAAAATCTGATTAAACAAACAAATAAAAACAGAATAAAATTAAACAACTTACTTGGTTAATTTCTTTGAATAACTTTTCTGATCAAGTCCAGTGTTTAACACTGTGTCCTTAAGACAGATTCGTCCTCTCCACGGTGCTTTCAGAATTTGGACGTCTATCTCCTAGGATAAAATGATCTTCTCAACGAATAAAAGTAGCACTACAATTTAATCGTTCGTCGAACACACTAAGTGTTTACACTCTTTCTTTCAAAAATAAAATGCAACAAAATGCAGAGATTTAAAGCAGAGGATGGAGTACGAAAATTGGAGTAAAAAATCCAAATGGGAGGCTTAGTCTATTTATAGATGTAAAGGTGGCTCTTGGTTTTGAATTGAACAGGTACTGTGCCTGTTCAATTTGAATTAAACAGATACATACTGTTTAGGCACTGTTTGGTTTGAAATTCAAACAGATTTAAAGCTGTTGGGTTCAAAAACGGGAAGGGCCCTGTTTGGATGAACAGTAAATCCAAATCAGTTTAATTCTGTTTGAAAACGGGAAGGGCCCTGTTTGGATGAACAGTAAATCCAAACCAGTTTAATTTGAATTCTGGATTTTATTTTACCAAAAATAAAATAAAATTCAAATGTTTTTGGCCCAAAAAGATTAGTATTGGACCGAACAAGCCCAACCACATACCTGTGCCCAAGCCCACCTCGCCCGGACGGACGGACGGCGGCGGCGCGCGCGTGTGGTGGTTTTTGGGTCCAATGGGTCTAGCCCATTTTGCCCATAACCTCTCCCTCTAAAACACTTGGGTACCCCTTGGGGCACACCCTAAGTACCAAACCCATGCCTTATAAACCCTTTCAAAACCTCCCACCAAATCAATGTGGGACAAGCCTTATTCAAACCTTTAAGGAATTTCCACCAAAACTCCATTTCCATGGAGCATACTTTGGCTTCAATTTCCCATTCACTCGGTAATGGTTTTGAGCAACCAAATATACCACGTGAATCACAACGCGACATAGAACGCGTTACCACTTTGACCCGTGTAAATCGATGTACGGGGCCCACCTAAAAATTAGACCAAACTTAGGAAAAAATTCTGGTTTTACCCAGAATTTTATAACCATTTCCAACACTTTTTCCGTTTTTTGCTATGTAATGTAATTTGCATGTAATTTGAATTCTGATTACGAACAGGAACTTATGTAATGTAAATATTGGGTTGGAGTTGATGTTATTGTGATTCAATTGGTTTCGCTTATTTCAAAGACTGATGTTGTGCAATGAATGAATGAATGGAAAGATTATTTGTTTTATTCAATTGGTAGTGTATTTTTTGTAAGAATGAGAACGTTATTTGTTATATTCAATGAATAATGGTTACATTTTTGGGTTGTCACGATTGAGAAGATGAACAAGTTAAGAGAATATGTATTTCTCCTAAAATAAATTTGTCAACATTTTTGTAATAAAACGTAATACATAATATACGAAGTCACTAATTTACTAAATACTCATACAGGCATGAAATATAGACAGGATTCACAATTCACAATGCAAAAAATATAAACACGATTCAAAATTCAAAACCCTAATTTTTGAAACCACAAGTATAATTTCTGATTTCACAATTCAAAACCCTAACATTTTATGATTTCATAATTTCATAACCACACATTTAAAACCCTAACACATTTCATAATTCAAAACCCTAACACATTTAACCACACATTTGACCACACATTTCATAATTCAAAACCCTAACATATTTATGATTTCATAATCCTAATTTCTAATTTCATAATTTATGATTTCACATTCAATTGAAAACCCTACAAAGTTTTCACAATTCAAAACCACAACATTTTTTACCAATTCAAAACTACACATTCACATTTTCACAAATACAATAAACACATAAAATTCAAATGAGACAGAGAGAGATAGATGCCATACCACGGACAGAGAGTGGCAGAAAGAGAGAGAGAGAGTCTGAGAGCAGAGGGAGAGCGAGAGCGAGAGTGAGAGTCTGATAGCAAAGGGAGAGTGAGAGCAAGAGTCTAAGAGCAGAGCAGAGGGGAGAGTGACAGCGAGAGTCTGAGAGCGAGAGTCGAAAAAAACGTAAGTATAAAAAACGTGATTGCAAATGAAGGGGCTTGGGGGTTTTATATAAGTTGTAAAAGCGTGGTTGCAATCCACGCTTTCATTTATCAACAGTGAAAGTATGATTGTGAATCACGTTTTCTTAACGAACCAAATATGCACAGTGAAAGCGTTATTGCGAATCACGTTTTCTTAAGGAAACAATATGCACAGTGAAAGCGTGGTTTAGAATCACATTTTCTTCAGAAAACAAAATAAGCACAGTAAAAGCGTGGTTTGAAACCACGTTTTATGAAGAAAACAAATTTATCCTAAAAGCGTGGTTAAACCACGCTTTGTTAATTAAAAGCGTGGTTTGTAATAGCGCTTTCACTATTTCACAAATTTTCTGCTCCAAACAGTAAAAGCGTGATTTGTAATAGCGCTTTAGCGTAGTTTGGGAATTCCGTCTAAACTAGGCCTAGTTTGAGAATTAAGATGGTAATTTGGCTTAATATGGGAAAAGCCTCGCGGCTTGCCCCTCCATAGTTTTTCACTTGTACCTTACCATTACACCACACCCATTACCACTTACACTTTTCATGTGTTTATAATTTTTTTTTCTTTACTCTACTGTTAATTAATTCTCCTTTTTCTCTTGCCATTTTTTTTAATAATGCTATATGTACCAATTAATGTACTAACTAGTATACTAATAGATGATGTGACATAATTTTAGAATTTTTGAGTATTTGTAATTTGTATAATAGATGTGGTCAATAATAATAGTATAACACTAATTGATATATTAGTGGATACATTAATTAGTACATATAACACTATCATTTTTTTTGTCCCCCATAAATATTCCCTCGACAAAGGAGAGCACACAGCTGCATAGTGCAAAACCCACTTGACTGTTTTCCAGTTGAAGGGTGTCGAAAACAGCGCTGCTACGTAGCTCGAAAGGCAACTGGCCCGACTGGCTCAAATCCAAAACAACGTCGTTTTAGAAAAAAAAAAATTCTCTTTTCTCATCTGTTTCTTCTCTTCTTCTTCTTCTTCTTCTTCTTCTTCTATTCAATGAACGATGTTCATCTTTCCATCTGTTCACAATCACCAAACTGAAAAAAAAAAATTTAAATTTTTTTTTCTTCCGGCTGACCAACAGTCTGCAAAGAAGAAGAAGAAGGAAAAGAAGATGAGAGGAAAGAGAGAATCAAAACCAAAAAATCGATCAGACAAATCAAAACCAATCAGACCAATCAAACCCAGCCACTGAAAGAGAGAGAGAGAGAGAGAGAGAGAGAGAGAGAGAGCATCAACATCAACAACAACACATCATCATCATCATCATCACATCATCATCATCATCTTCCTGTATCTGTTCTTGCTCTGTTTTTTTCTTTTCTTTTCTTCTTCCATAACTTAGAACAGAGAGAGAGAGAGAAAGAAAAAGAGAGAGAGAGAGAGAGAGAGAGAGAGAAAGGGGTACACAGATCTATACAGATCTGTGTTTACACACAGATGATGGTGGTGTTGGTGATAGCGGCACTGGTGATGGGTGCTCTCTCTCTTCCCCCTCCCTCTTCTTTTTTCCTCTCTCTTCTCTCTCTCTCTCTCTCTCTCTCTCTCTCTCTCTTTCTTTTTCTCTTCCTCTTCTTCGCTCTTCTCTCTTCTCTCTCTTCCTCCCTCTATTTCAGCGATATAAGAGGGAAAGAAAAAGAAAAAAAAATTAGAGCCCTTTCAGGCCAAGTTTTTTTTGAGCTAGGAAGGATTATTCGTGTGGAAAATTACTGGCCACCCAGCCTACCCTAGTAGCTAGTATTTTTTTTTTTTTGGGTTGCCAATTGCACCTGTAGTCCAGAATTTTGTCCCTTTATGTCATTTTAATGCTCACAGTTAGTCCAATTGTATTTTTTTTTTTGGTTGCTAATTGCACCCGTAGTCCGAAATTCTGTCCCTTTATGTCATTTTAATGCTCACAATTAGTCCAATTGACATCACCAGTTTGGGATTTTGATAGAAAATAGTCGCTAAATTAATTGAAGTTAGTTTATAGAGTTAATTAAATTTATAATTTTACTCCTAAAAGCATGACATGTCACTCATATGTTCATTTTTTATTTAAAAAAACGCCAAGAATTGTAAATTATAAACCAACCTGAGACAATCATAAATTCATAATCAAAATTGAATCAATTGAATTTTATTTATTTATTTATTTCTTATTTTAATTTTATTTGCAGAAATTAATGATTAATTATTAGAATAACACTTAAAAGAGAATTGATCTCATCCCTTCTACGGCAGATCACTTTTTAGTTTTACCTCACCATTTCACTTCCAAGATAACAAGCAAGGGCCAATTGAAATTATAAATGACTCAAATGACAATGGCCAAAATAAAGTCAAAAATTTGGTCAAAACTCATTTATAATAAAATTTTAATGCATTAAGAACAAATATAAAAAAAATTCTTTAAAAAGTCTAACACATATTATTATTATCAAAATATTCTTAGCGACTAATTTAGTATTTTAATTTTTAATAAAATTAATATTTTTACTACTATTACCAAAATATTCTTAGGGACTAATTTAGTATTTTAATTTTTAATAAAATTAATAGTTTTACTCTATTTCACAATAACATTTTGCTGACTATCAGAGTAACACTTTACTGTCTTCTTGAACAGGACAGTAACAAAAAAAAAAACAGAATATGAAACAACAACTGATCACAGTGATGATGGGAAGAAAGTCACAGTTTTGATAGCAACATCAACTACAGCAAATATGATCTGTTTGGTCAATTCGCTGCTCTCAAGACCTCTCTTCTTCCCTTTTCTTTTTCTTCTGATCCTCGACTGCGTCCCAATAAGTAACGGAACAATTGCAAGTGATGATGGAGTGGATTATGGAATTATGGTGGAGTTATAGAATAAGGAATTATGATAGAGAATTTAGAGACAAAGAAGAAAGCAAAAAGATGGAGAGAAGTTGAAGGGAATTTACATGCTTCATTATGTTGGCATAAAGGCCAATATATAGACTTACAAGGTGAGAATACAAACAAAATATAACTTAATGCATATCTAACTTCATATCTAACATATCTAACTTTGCAAGACTTTACATCCAAAAAGTTGCAAAATTTCTAACTCTTTAGGGAAGCCTAGTCATAGGCTTTTTGAAAAGTCTACCTAAAAGTAAATACAAAGAGACAAAAATAAATACAAAAGGACTACAATTATTTGTTCTTTGCTACAGTTTTTACAATTATATACACTGATACACACTGTCTACCCTCCCCGATTTTCAAAGAGATAGACTGTTGTAGATAAGCTTTGGCTGAGCTGTTTTGTCATGTAGTGTCGGCTAAAAGGATGTGGCTGATCACTTTCCGCCAAATAATGCAGGTTGCTCCACGTGTCCTGGATAAGGTTGGAGTCGATCAGGAGATAGCTGCATTTGATAGTGGGGTCCACTATGCTTCCATCATGTTGATGAGATTGTGATATTCTTCATCAGTCTCTGATGGAGGGGAATCCGGATCTTGGCTGTATTGCTCATTCCGGAATTGTTCTACATCATCCGCGGTCATGGCTAGTTCCAACGGAAGATCCAAATTATTTCTCTTTTTGAGATTTATTAACATGTCAAGAGCCTCATTAATTTGCATTGGAGACCTTTGATATGTTATAGGAAAATGTGTTACAAATAATATTCTTCCATCTGTAACCATAAATGGCAATTTTGCTGAGCCATGGATGTTGTACGCTGCTTGTGAAACAGATATTAGACTGTCTATCCAATATTCTATCAAAGAAAGTTTTTGGATATTTTCCAATTGCTCTCTCCGGTGATCTTCATCTAAATAATCATCTTCAAATTCAAAATCTTTAGTTTCTTTAAGATACCAAATCTGGTATGGTTGGAAAAAAATGTTCTCGTTCTCGTCAACCAACAGTGCTGGAGATCCAAAAAGTAAAATATTTGCTCCATCGAAAGCCTTTTACTATCCATGAGAGCATTGTTTTGATGATCATTGGATAATTTATCTATTGGATTGGATCTAAAATTTGAAAAATAACTTGATTAGTTATTCCCCAATCTATATCCTCAAAAAACCACATGTCATGGTTTGCCATGATGGTTATTTTGGGAATTCCATCTTTTAAATTTAATTTATCATAAGATCGTTCTAAGATTTGTCTAATATTATCATGATGATCTTCAACTCGATTTTTGATTAACATAAAAATTTCTTTTGGAAGCAAAGTTCTTACTTTTTCAAAAAGACAAATTCTTTTTATTTGTTCAAAAACTGGATCAGAAAACTCATCTGATATGAGGTCTGATAGTTGAAGAAAATTGTTTATTTTTTCAAAATTAAAATCTTCATTCCAATTCATTTGTTTAAGAATATTGAAACAAAGATTTTGCAAATCTTTTAATTTAGCTGTTTGCTCAGCTAATTTGTTGGTCAGAACTCCCATGTGTTTTCGAAATTTTACTTTGTTGTCTACAATGTGAGTTTTCCAAACTCCATTGAGTTCTGTATAAATTTCTCTGGATATACCAGGGTTGAAAAAATCTTTTATCTCAGATTCATCTGATTTAGATGTCTGAATATTAGTTGGAACTGGGTTAGTTCTTATTTGATTCCTTTGATAAATAGGCATAGCTGGTGCACTGTAAAAAGCTTTTTTAGCTTTTGTCATGCTATCATATGCCTTATGGCTCGCTCCTGAAAATCCACAAACTTGTAGAGTGGCTTCGTTCCAGTCTGTGTAAATTCCAGGTTGTCTTCCTGAAAACACAACATAAACTTTTTCTTCTCTGGGGATTACTTTTTTAGCAACTGTCACCCAATCTCCTTGAGCGGGTTTTTTACCCTTATCCATTATTTCCTCTTGGTCTAGAGGTCTTCTGCAAAAATTAAATTTACTTGTTTAGCAATTTAATTTTCTGAAACAATTTCTGCTAAGAAAATCTGCAAGAAAATTGTTAGTACCTTTAAGATGTTCTACTTCAAAAGTATATTCAGAAATTTTATTATACCAGGCTAATCTTCTTCTTTGTTCAATAGGTTTTTTATTGATCAAGAAATCTCTTACTGCCTTATTATCAGTGCGCACAATAAAATTTTATGGAGCTAAATAAACATGAAAACTATTTATTGCTAATTTTATTGCAAATAATTCTTTTTCAAATATAATATATTTTTGTTCATTTGGTTTAAATGTTCCAGAATTATATCCGCAAATTAATTCTTCTTTTTGTAATTTTATGGGTATTGGATTTTTTCTTGGTCTAATCCCATTTTCTGATAAAGGTATCTCTTTATCATACCATAAATTACTGGGTATAGCTTTAAGAACACATCCCCAGCATGCTTCTGAGGCATCTGTTTCTAGAATTAATTTATCACCTGTTTTAGGAAGATAAACATCTGGTAAAGTTTTAACAGTTTCTTTAATTTGTTTAATTAAAGCAACATCTTCTGCTGTCCATTCAAAAATAACATTTTTTCTTAATTTGGTTAACCAAGAAATTTCTATTTTTGAAAGATTTTTAATAAAATTTCGTCCATAATTTAAAATGTCTAATAGACTCTGTAATTGTGTTATATTTTTAAGAGTATTAGGAAAATCTCGTACTTTGGACAAAATATGTTCTTATAATTTTAAACCTTTCTGGTCTAAAATTATTCCCAAAAATTCAATTGATTCTTTTTCTAATTCAATCTTTTTTGGAGACAAGATAATTCCATGTTTTTGGAATCTTTCACAAAGTAATTTTAAATGTTTCTTATGCTCATCCTTGGTTTTAGAGAAGATAAGTATATCATCAATATAAACTACACAACAATCTTTAAGGTCTTTAAAAATTGTATCCATCCACCGTTGAAATACCTGTGGTGCAATATTTAACCCAAAAGGCATAACATTTCAGTGGTAATGTCCTCTAGGTATACTGAAGGCTGTCAATTTTTTTGAATTTTCAGTCAATTGAATTTGCCAAAATCCACTTTTACAATCAAATTTGCTAAAGATTTTTGATCATTTGGTTAAGTTAATCAAAACATCTTTTCGTGGAATAAAATATCCATCAAATTCTAAATTTTCATTTAGCCGTTTATAGTTGACTACCATTCGAGCTTTTCCTCTTTTAATTTCAGCATGGTTTCTTACCATAAAAACTGGACTAGAGTGAGGGCTTTTAGTTTCTTCAATTAACTTTTTGTCTAAAAGTTCCTGGAGTTGAATATCAAATTCATCTATATCTTGTCTAGTATAGATCATTGGTCTAACTCTAATGATAACATTAGGGTCTTTCAATTTTAAGCTACAATAACGTGGACTACGTTGCCATAGTTTTAATGGATGTTCACTAAAATTTTCTTCTAAAATTTTATAAATCCAATGTGATTCATCAATAGTTTTGATAACGGGAGTTAAATCACTACGCGGCACGGGCGCAAACTCTTTATCACAAATATATTTATGTTGTTCTAACAAAGGAATATGAATTAAGACATTATTTATGCTTAATGAAATAGCCTTTTCCTATATTTGCATTGGAAGATATTTATATATAAAATTATTTCCAAGAAGGAAATCTCCATGCATATACGGAAAATATAAAATTTTTGGTATAATGAATTTGCTATCATTTAACCAAATAGCTATATTTTTAGCCTTGAATTGTATGGAAGTATGGTTGCCATCAATTCCAGTAACCAAAATTGGATGCTTCATTAGTGTCCATTTTTCTTTTGGTATGGCATTCCATTTACATGAGCTGACTGTAGCTCCTGTATCTATGAGAACACTGAGGCTATAGGGTTTATAACCTGCAAAGTTAAATGTTCCCAATACATATGTATATCTTCTTTTTCCTTGGCTAGTAGAAAAAATAATATCATCATTTTTTGTTTGAAAATGATACATATATGCAGACTTAATATGTTCAAATTTTCTTGTTCCTGGAAAAATAGGAATCTGAACATTGTTTGAAGTAATAGATTCTTGATTAGAATTATTACTTGATTCTCCAATACTTAACTTTAAAAATGATTTGTTAGGAAAATCTTTTTCGAATACAGAAGTTGATCTTTTAATTTTTGGAACTGTATTTTCAATATATAAATTTTTTCCTGATGCCTGCATTTGTAATTGTGCAGGTTTTTTTGTTTTAGAAGATTCTCCTTGTCTTACTAGGTCTTGGATTAACCATTGTCGAGGGACTTCTAAATCACTCCAATTCATTAGACGAGGTTGTATTACCGTGTCAAATGGTCTTGGTTCAAAGATTTCAACAATTTTATTATCGTTTGATTTTGTTTTTGTTTCAGGAAATTTGATTAATTCGTGAATTGTTTTCCAACGAATAGTCAAATCATGAGAATTTGATTTCATTCCTAATCCTTGTGTTTTAATTCTTATTCTGACTGTATCTTCAAGATTAGGATCATTTATGGAAATAAAGAAATTTGGTCTGACGTTAAACGAAACTACTCTATTGGCCAAATTAGACTGAATTCCTCCAATGATTGGTTTCATTGGGTCTGAAAATCTTTTGTCAAAAATTACTGCCAAAATAGGAGTATCTATCCCTTGGCAGAATAAGGCTGTTATGGTTACTTGAATTAATCCAATATGAATATATTGAATTTCAGGATATTTCTTTTTTCATCTTGCAACCTTTTTCTTAACAAAAAAAGAAATATCAATATTTCCTTCTTCTGACCATTTTGCTTGAGTGTTGCCACTATATTGTTTGAACAATCTTGCTGAAAAGAAGTTGAATTTTGAAAGTTTATAAATTTCTGGAACAGCAACTTCTTGCATTTTTTCGAATTTTGCTAATTCTTCGTCGGTAAAAGTTTTTTCTTCTCCGATTACATCTCCAAGTCGAATTGCCTGTAATTCTTCTTGAGATATATTATCTACTTCTTGAGATATTTCTTGACTTAGTAGTCATCATGAAGATTAGTTCTTCGTCTGAACTTTCTTCATCACTAGAAATTTCGTACAAGATTTCTTCTTCATCTGAAATTTCTTCGCCATATATTATTTCAAAATCTTGTTCTTCAAGGACTTTGATCATTTTCTTTGCACTTTTTTCCCGTTTTGGGCATTCGGGTGCATAGTGACCTTCTTCGTTACAAATGTAACATTTACAAGTTTTTTTTTTTGAAACACTTGTTGGTTTCTTTTTTCGAATATACTTTTTCTTTTTTTGAAAAAGTTTTGTTTTTTTTCCAAGATTTCCATTTATATTTTTTACGTTTTTTGGAAAATCCTTTTCTTTTAAGAAATGTATTACAACCAATTTTCCAATTTTCTTTTAAAATTTTATCACAACATTTTTGACCATATGGTGAGTTCGAAATTTGATTTTTTATTTATTTTTTCGCCTTTACTTCTAGACACCGATCTGTTATCAGTCTTAGAACAAGATTAATGCGAAAACCAAGATTATCATATTCTTCCTTTCCCCTTTTTTTGAGAAAATCAGGATATGTTTTAATATATAACTCATCCCATGGATTAGGGAGTTTATGAAAAAAATGATCTAACCAGAATTGATTTGCTGGTGGATCTATAAGATAATAATATTTTTTAAAAGTTTGAACATAGTCTT
The DNA here is from genome assembly GCA_036172215.1 of Camellia granthamiana. Lineage (NCBI taxonomy): Eukaryota > Viridiplantae > Streptophyta > Magnoliopsida > Ericales > Theaceae > Camellia > Camellia granthamiana. The sequence goes on from CM069910.1 coordinate 94,536,908, forward strand.
CAAAAAGACAAATATTATATAATTCTAATTTAGTCAAAATATAATGTGCATCGGCTTGCAAATTAATATCTTTTGCAAAACCACATAAATTTTCTTTTATGATTTTTGTAAATTTAGCTAAAATTGTGTCAAGTGTGAGAAAATTTGTTAACAAAGCCGTTTTTTGACTTTTTCCAATTTCAGATTTTTCCCACTGTCTTAACCATTGCGACACATCTCCGTGGAGAGTTGCTGCAATATAATCAAGGAATTTTTCCTTTGACCAACTATTTTTATAATTGGTAATAATGATGGACAAGGATTCAATTGCTTGTTCCCGATCCTTAAATGGAATATGAGACAAGTCTAAATAAGTATCATTTTGAGCTATTGAATACTTATCATTATTATCTTTTCTAGATATTACTGGTTCAGGTATAGGATTGGAGGTACTTCCAATATTAGTATCATTTTTAACTTCATTTGTTTGAATAAAGTCAAAATTTCCTCCATCTCCCATGTGCCAAATAATTCAGGATCAATTGGCTCTTCTGCCTTTCTTTTCCCTTTATTTATTTCTGATGAAATATCTTGATCTATTGATTCTTCAGATGAAAATGATTGACTGTCATCATCATTAGTTGACATATTAATATCATAATTAAAATGTTGTAAAAAGGTTTCATTTTCTAGATAAGTTTCTCTTATCTGATCTAGTAGCCTATTTCTTTTATCAATACCTAAACCTGGGTCTTTATATAATTTTCTCCAATAATCCAATATTTCAACAATATTTTCATAATCAGTCCTATTATAGGTATTGGTTTGAAGTACCCATAATATCTTCTGTACCATAAAATAACCTAGGGATGTGACTATCTCCTACACTATTCATTCCATCATTGTTTATGAAGGATATAGTTTCCAATTTTGTCACCAAGTTGTTTATTTGGTTTTTTGCTTCTTTATTTAAGTCAATATTTATTATAGAACCCAAATTGTCTATTTTAGATTCTATAGACTCAACTTTAGTCTTTAGATAATTTTGATTTATTTTTTGATTTTTATCTAATTTAGAAAACCAAGAACACATAATATCAGTAATATTATTTAAATTAGAATACACTATTTATATTTGCAGATTCTTTAGTAATATGCAAACTATGATCATATTTATTATTAACATTATTTTTTGTATTTCCAAAGCATATTATATCGTCAGAATTAATTGTCATTTTAGATTGTTGTTGGTACCTAAGACCCTCCTAGTGTATTATCTGGTACCTAAAACCTCTCTTTATGATCTTAAAGACTTAATTATGGCCAATAGTCAAAAGATCTTAATGAGTATATGGGCTTTGACATACACCAAGCATATAGGTTTTACAACAATTATAAATGAAACAACTAATTATGAAGATATAAAATACAAGGGATACACAAAAAACTTAGATGGAATTTTTAAAATTTTTTTTTTTTTTATATCACAAAACACACCATACAAACTTATATATATATCAAAAATTTATACACAGATAGAAATACTTACATACCTTGATCTTGCTTTCAAAAACTCTTCATCAAGCTCTGATACCAAATACAAAACAAAAAAAAGAAAGGAGCCTTTTTCTATTTTTATTATGAAATTATGGTGGAGTTATAGAATAAGGAATTATGATAGAGAATTTAGAGACAAAGAAGAAAGCAAAAAGATTGAGAGAAGTTGAAGGGCATTTACATGCTTCATTATGTTGGCATAAAGGCCAATATATAGACTTACAAGGTGAGAATACAAACAAAATATAACTTAATGTATATCTAACTTCATATCTAACATATCTAACTTTGCAAAACTTTACGTCCAAAAAGTTGCAAAATTTCTAACTCTTTAGGCAAGCCTAGTTATAGGCTTTTTGAAAAGTCTGCCTAAAAGTAAATACAAAAAGACAAAAATAAATACAAAAGGACTACAATTATTTACTCTTTGCTACAGTTTTTACAATTATATAATGGGCCATCGACACTGCTCGACTCGATCCTTCTCCTCCCACTGGTTCTGATAATGATGATAATGACAGCAACAACGATAATGACATTGACATTGATATTGACGATCATCAGAGAGAAGATGAAGAAGAAGAAGAAGAAGAAAATGTTTACTGAATTCAACTAAAAAGGTAAATTTGCCAATAAAAATGCACCTGTACAATATTGGTGTCCTTGCAAGAAAAATCTATCTTAATGGACTTTACACAATAAAAATTGTCTTAGTGTTCCTTTCAACAAAGAATGGCTCAAGGGAGGGATTTTGGACAAATTTTTCCTAATAAAGCGACCACTGGTGTACTTTGCACTTTGATTTTTTCTTTATTTAAATTAAGGCCAAAATTCTAGTGTAATCAAATTCACAAAGCCAAAAAAATCCAACTCACCCATCCAGCTGGTTCGAAACTGCCATCTTCAACCAACTGCCAAGTTTCAAGATAGGCAGTTTGAGGGCTGCTGAATCAACCTGGTACAATACAACTACTACTAGCCAGCATATCTCACCAACACTACTAGCTTTGCTGCGTTCAAAAGGTAGATGTCTCTTGAACCTTTATGATCAATCTTGGGTGGCAATTTTCTTTGTAATAATGATATATATTGTCATTGTGACTCATTAGTATGTAATACATTGTAATAATAAAATAAAATATAAATCTTCGGCAGCCCATGAACCTCCATTATCTTAAAAGGAAAAAGCAGCCTCTGGCAACGAGAATTTGAGTCGTCATGGACAAAGATTCAACTACTTAAAAAATCAATCTGAACAATGTTTGTTTCAACGTAACTTCAAGACCATGTATTTTGAGGGCAAATTGTATACAAGAAGGTGGTCGTGAGCAGTACTTGTTCTATGCCAAACCATAACCCCTTAAATTCTATAAATTATTGTCAGACAGCATTTTGAGAAAAGTAGTCTTTGAGATCCGAGAATACTCGCAGTTGTCCTTTTTCTATTTCTTACAACATATAAAGCCAATTGGCATCAGTGAATGAGAATAAAACTCACAGCAGACTGGAATAGTCTGTGCGGTTGTATTGGAAACATCTTGGGTAGTTCCTCAGCACAATGCAGATGAAAACAGAAGAGAGAAACATGACTGAATGGTGCTTCACAACAAACTGTAGGTCAGTAGGCCAACCTGTACGTCGCGCCAAATTTTGTACATATTCCACTTGTCATTTATTATGTAATTCTGTCTTTGGAAGTATATCAGCTCTTCTCACTCTGAACTTGAACCGTGCTCCTACAACAAGAAGAACAACCATCAAAATATGTCAGTGTATCAAGATGGTTATAATCTTTTGATTATTGTGGACATAGAACACTCAAAGCGGACATCAGAAATCTCATCCCATGTAAGACAACCTGTCCTCCCAAGGGTGAAATTAATATAATCTAATTCCCAATAGAAGTAGCTTGATACGAGGCAAAATATATTTAAACAGGATTAGCTATTAGACTATTATGGACGGGGGGCTGTCTGTAGGTTATAAATTGTGGTCTGTGATGGTTTGCATGGCAATGGGTTATGGACAGAGAGACACACACACACACATAGATGGGTCTACTTTAGAGATGGTTGATTGGGTGGTAGCTAAGAAGCGTGGACACAGACACAGACACAGATGCGGAAACGGATACAGACACGGGACACGGCAATTTCAAAATTATGAGAACACGGACACGGCAGTAAAATATGTTTTCATATATATATTTATTTGCTATCTAGATTAATATTATATTCACAATCAATCAACATTAAGAAAAACTAACTCTAATTCTTTTTTTCTTTTTCTTTTAAAGCACTTTTAAATTAACATTTACAGTTTATATTTTTTATGAATGGTCTATTAAGTATTTAAATCTAAGAAAAAAATAATAAACATTCAATATTCATCCAAAGCATTAAATAAATGGGGAAAAAGACAATTTAGCATGTCCCTAACGTGTCCCCGAAGTATCCCCTAAAAATAAATTAATTAAATAAGGCGACACGCCATGTGGTGTGTCCCATACATGTCCCACATGGATACGGCACTTATTTTGAAGTGTCAGTGCTTTATAGGGTGGTAGTCATCGGCAATGACTACTAGAGGTGATCACTATTAATGGGGTTAGGACAGAGTAACTTGATGACTCAATGTGTGAGTTAGGATTGGAATAACATTCCATTTGTTTTGACAGAAAATATTTTTCGTATTTTCTAGAGTTTGGTACTACAGAAAGCGAAAGCAACATGAAGTGTTTTGCGGCGGTCAATGGAAAACAAGCTTATTTGGGAAAAAAATATTTTCCAATTTCAAAAGATAGAAAACGTTTTCCGAACTAAAGTCTTACCAACACAACCACACTACTACCATCATCACCACCTCCAAAAACCCAACCACCATCTCCACCACCACCACCACTATCGCCAACATTACCTTCACCACCTCCGCCGCCAAAACCTCCACCTCACCCTACTACCACCCCACCACCACCAACACCAACTGCCCCACCTCCTCCTACCACTACCACTACCACTACCACTACCACTACCACTAACACTAATACATTAGTTTCAAAGTCGCAACTAGACATAGGAAAACATTTTATGAAAAAAAAAATAAAAAAATAAAAAATAAATAAATAATTCATTAAAATATTTTAATTACAAAATGCTTTCCTCAAACAAAGAAAGTAAGAATTACTATGAATAATAAAACATGTAAATTTTTTGTTGCAATCGTCATCACAAGGGAAAATTGTTTTTTCAAAAACATAAGAGGGTGTTGTGATTGTTAGAAACCTAAGTGGCATAGTCTATGTTACATGGAATTGGATATGAGTATCGGGTGCAGGTGTCTGTCCAAAAGTTGGACATTCACAACATTAATCTTAGGATATCGAGATGTGTCCAAAAGTTATATATGTAGACACATCATGGACACACACACACACATATATATAACATATCATATAATATACTTAGATAAGATGTTTTAAATTATGTAGAAATGTACATGAAATTAAATATGATTTAGAGACGTGATATTTCTCTCTAACCCATGTGAGGTCAGAAATGTGTCTTTAATAGCAAATGTATGTTTCATTTTTTTTCAAGCATCGTAAAAAATTAGAAGATTCAAGTGTCTAAATTTACAAGTGTTGGACATGTTGGACACATATGGCACTCTTACCTTTATTATATTCCATGGGCACGGTCGGGGAAAATAAAAGAGTCCATATAACACACATGTAAGTACAATTTATACAAAAGCATGTGAATAATAATAATAATAATAATAATAATAATAATAATAATAATAAAATTGGAAAAAAATAATTAAGATGACCTCACCAGTTGTATTTCTTGAGAAGAACTTCAGTATCTCGTCAATTATAATAACCTATGCCAGGTTGACAATATCGTAAGTAATGTCAACTAAGAAAGAGATCCAAATATGAAACAGAAAGTGATGCAGTGTATTATATTTAAATCAGAAACAATTAAACAAAATAGTCTACATGTAAGATATTACTTGCTACTGTAGGTTTCACTAAGCTATTCAGGAAAAGAGCTGAAGTTATTCAAGAAAGGGGTGAAAATTATCAGTTGAAGACATCATTAAAGCTATTCTGAGTAATGGAAGAGAAGCTACCATGACACGGTGACAACTAGAAAGGAAACAAAGAAAAGTAATTACACAAAATCAAAATGAGATTTTATCCATTAAACAAAGTGTGATTTGAAAATTTAACTAAGCCACCACCATATTTGAGGCCCATTGAAGAAATTCCCTATTTATTAACTCTCACAACCCATTCAGCAAGTAAATAGAATTTGGCGTTAATGTCTGGGTACTAAATGTAAAGATGTTGCTAACTCCAATCATAGAGCAAGGCATCCTTCAATCCCAGTCTTTTAAATGTAAACACTACAATTGAATTATAAATAGAAATTCAACCCAACTATTTGACTTAGAGATTGTTGTTGATGATTTTCATTTTTAAATTTTCTAAGACAAGTGTCGATTGAGTTATTTAGATCCAAAGGCATGTCTGATAAATAAGTAAATAACAAGATTGCTTCTCCATAATAATGTGGTATATACATCCCCCACATTTCAATTATGGATGGGAAAGTAAGATATTAGCCGTCCATCAGTTTTACTACATAGGGGCCGTTTTTAGATTATTAGATTATAGCTTTAAACAGAAATTGTTAGTTTGTTTGGTGTAGATGTTAGATTATACATTTAAGCTGGAAGGTAGTGTTTGTTAGAATAAGTTGTATACTAGCTTTCATTGTGTAATTATCATTTTGCCCTCATAAGAAATGCAAAAATTGTGAAAAATATTTTTTTTTTTTCAAAATTTCATTTTCAGAACTATTTCCATAATTTTTTTACACACAGGAAGATTTCAATCTGGATATGTGGGTAAGCTCTGGAGGAAAGCTTTCCTTCCAAAGAACATGTCTCACAGTAAGATTATATTTTGCCATATAATGGGATGTTTCTTTGTAATTTGTACTATACATGTACCCAATAGTTTTTGGGTCTGATTTAACATCGATTGAATTCCTGTTGTTCCATGACTAGAGCATCATGAACTGCATAAAACCCTAATCCGTAAATTGGATTTTTTTCTTCTCAAAATCATTACAAAAACCTTAAATTGTGGATTGGATTCTTCCATAAATTGCTACAGATTAACAACCACCATCATAGAAAGCAAAGTACAAATCAAAATCGAAATCTATTTGGTGGTTGTGATCCAAAATCATCAAAACCAAAATCTGTAGCAAAGGGATCAAAGATAGTAAAGAACTGAACCAAAATCATCAACAAGTTCAGGTGCTTGTCATCTAGGCAACGAGTTGCCTTCGTTATGCATATCTGATTGTCGTCACCCATCTTCAGAAGTCGTCGGCCGATCGTCACCCATCTTCGGTAGTTGTCGGCAGGTCATGTTGCCAAGTCGAAAGAATCAGAGAAAATGAGTAGAGAGAGAGAGAGAGTCGTGAGGGAGAGAAGCAGTGAAATGAATGGTTGGGGTATTTATATAGTGGCACAGCTGTAATTCTTGCAAAATTCAAGGGATGTTTAAATAATTTCACCCATTAACACAGCTTTCTGCATAAACTATAAGCTGAGAAGCACCTCTTTCGGTGCTTGCAATAAACAGCTTATTTGGGGCCAAAATAAGCTGTGTTACGCCATAAGTTGATCCCATTAAGCTACACCAAATACTCATTTTTAACTTAATATAAGTTAAAAGGTGATAAAAGCAGCTTATAAGCTACACCAAACACCTACATTCCAAGGGAAACTAACCCACAACAGTGAAATGCAGTAATCAGGTACACAAATGCAACACATTTGACAGGGGCAGAGAATACCACTCTCTATCAATAACAAGAAAAAAGTAGCAATTCATGTCATTTGTCTATTAATTTTAACAATATCATAACACAGTTAGCAGCAGAAAATGCACCAACATGGCAAGATAATAAGCGCCGATACTCAAAGAGAGAATATGAACAACAGCAAACAAGGAATGTAATCAAACTACTTACAGGAAATGAAAGATACAAAACAACAGTCCACTCAGCCCAAGACAATGGCGTCACCTGCAACACAAAATTCAAATATTTTAATTAACAACCTCATGTAAGGGGGCAAAAAAGTCGAATCATATAAAAGAAATTTCAGTAAATAGATAGAAGTAGAAGATAAATCACTTACGGAAAAAAGAATAGACAGAGGTCGCACGTACAAGATAAGAATATGAAGGAGCATGGTCAATACAATTGAACCAACAAGCCACAGATTACTCCAGGGCGGGATAACACTAAAAATAAAGTACAGGTTAGTGGTATTTATTATTTTCTTTTTCAGTGTTTGAATAAGCAACAGCATCTACAACTGAGAATGAAAGACAAAAATATGACTTTCACTTATAATAGTAGCTTGAAATTAAAAAAGATGGTTAACATAGCTGACTCTGAACCTATCATTGGTCAACAAATACAGCAGGAATTTTAAAGAAAGCCTTGATCTCTGCACCTTCTATCTGTAATATATAGTACAAAGAACAAACAGAATTCCAACAATAAACTTCCAAATTTGAAGAAAATTGTTTACATTTGGAAGGGAGTCTAAGGATTTCAGCATCTCAAATGCATTAAAATAGCCAATTGAAAGGATGGAAGTTTTGGCATTGTGTGTGTGCAGAGTCTTCAGACCTGCAAGTGTGAATGTGCTTGGTTGTGGAAACATTGGGTCAAATGAACAGCTGAGATTTTATTTTATTTTTGTTTATTTAAATATATATATATATATTTTTTAGGAGAAACAGAACAGCCAAATTTACAAGTGGTCAATTCTGTTCTTTCAAAGCCTTTAAATTACACTTTGCTTTGCAAACACTATTTTCAATGGTATTCTTCGTGCAGTTTAGTTTGCTGCACTTCTGAGAAGCCAAGAAGTAGTATCTTAATGAAAAGCAGTATTCCAGATCTATCACCTTTAAAAGTGTTTCATGGCCACTTGTATTAGTGAAAAATTAAAAATCTTTACTCTTCCCTGATTTGATTTTATACAGTACCTTATGGGAAGAAGATGGAAATCCAAGAAACTAGCTATAACCATGTTTTTACATGTCACACATTCAGCATTCAAATGAATCGATCTGGGGACAGAGACAGTATCAAACTTGAGATGAAGTTTGAGGTTCAAGTGAATACTTACAGGAGAGATTGATTTTCACTGAGATTATTCAATGCATTGAACATCTCAACAACAACAAGCACTGTCATTGACACAGTTGATGGGTGCCGATCATTGAATATACTACATGGATAACTTGTATCCCTTGCTGAACAAGTGTCAAAATTCATCTGAGATAGTGTAGTACAAAATGTTAGTGTAGAAAAAGGATAATTTATGGGCATGCACAACCAATAATTCTGTTGAACAGAAAATCAAACCATTCTCAATGCAGATCATGGGATCAACAATAAAATGCCGAATGCTTATTGTTGAAAAAAAGACATATGAAGTGTTAGCAGAGTCCTTTTAAAAATAATAATAATAATAATTAAGTTCAAACCAAATTTAAATTTTCCATTTAATTCCATCATGTAAAAGACTGAATGATACATTTTTTAGAACAAACCATTCTTTAAACTTGCAGAATCGAAAATTCTATTTATATTACTTTGTATCTGTGCAACATGGGTATTTCGACAAACATATTGTACCTGTACCACGTATCTCTTCAATATATCTTCGTAGTTTAGCGAAAACGACGTTGTTTCATGCATTATGTAAACAAAAATAAAAATAGAACTGAATCGTAGTGAATCGTAATGAATCATAGTGAATCATAAATTGAATCGTACGATTCAATCAATTTCTGATTCAACAGCACGATTCGAATCCTTTTTTTTTTTTTTTGAAACTTGTATCTAATCGTATGAATCGAATCGTGAATCATATGATCCTATCAACCATGGGTATTTGTACTTCGTATGGTACTTCTTCATGCGTACTGTACACGAAACATGTACCAAATTTTTCTTCTTACTTTTTGCCATACCCCAGACACACCTAGTATGTACTGAAGCCATACTATACCTCAATCAAAACAATACTTTGTTCTATATAGAGGTAAAATTAGTTTCATTGGACATTATTTATTTGTTCTTTTTTTAAGCTAAGCATGATTTTAAAACTAAGTTATGGCTTGTAAGTTATTTAATATAATGACACGTAATTTTTGTTTATACCTTTACTTTTTGCCATTAAATATGAATTGTAAGTTGGATCTTCTTAACAAACTAAAGCCTTAAACTAATTTTGTATTACATTACTCAAAATTAAAAATAAAAATATGTTTTTACAAACGGACCTAACTGTACTTGTACCTTACTTTTTTTAGATTTTACCATATCGACCCTCACCAGCATCGTACCAATACACATACCCGTACACACGCTTCATAGTTCTGCACAGCTGCTTATTGTATAATTTGGTTCTGATTAGAAACTGAAAGACACACGGCCCAGACGGCAGCTAGAATATTTCCACAGCTAGATGGAAAGTTATAGCAATTTCAAAGATCAAATACAAATATGTTGACAATTAGAAAATATATAAAGGGAAGCCAAAAAGAAGAAAGTGAAGCAATTCCATTTACAATATGTCAAGCCAAGTGTGAACATAAACTTGTCCTCAAATTTGTAGACCATTGCTTTAATGTGTATAACCAATAAATCAACTCATAATAGGGTCACTGATGCAAGGTTAACCACATTTTTTCAGTCAGCCTGTAACAAATTTGGAGACATCTAACTCAAAATTAATTAATTTTAGGTGAAGAAACCTCTAGACCACATGAACCAAGCTTGGATGGCTTAGAGAAGCAACGTGGGACAAGTCTCTAACATAGCCAATTTTGAAATCAATCCTAATCTGATATTTCCTGAATTTCCAACTTTATGGATTAAAGTGGGAATTAAATTCTTAAATATCTTTAGCTGAATTTTGTATTGGATTTAGCCTGAATTTAAATTAGAATAAAATAAAACTCAAGACATTTCTTTCTAAATTCTAAGTCTGGATTTTCCGAAATTTGGTCAAATATTTCACTATTCTTCCAAAATGTATTTCTTTGAATTTGGATCTGTTTATATTAAGACATCTAATCTGCAAGGGTGGAACCAGGATTTATATTGGGAGGGGCCAAGTTGACATACCCTTCAACCCCTTCCCCTTGCTCAACCCAGCCATTCAGCCAAACCCTTTGAAACGGAGTAGCATGTGTGTATATATATGTATTGTATTAATAGTTTATATCCATAAAAACATAGAGAAGATAGAGAAAGGGACAAATCATAATTAACCAATGTAGGTAGTTATTAATTAGGAAACCCAATGATAATTTCAAAATTTATCAACACAAAAAATAGAATCAGTGGAGCACCTACAAGATATAAGAGACTGGGAGAGGCCACTAAACAAATTTTGTTAAAAAATTAAAAAACACGAGAGGCCAATAATGGAAAACAACGTATTTCTCATCTTTCATGTATCTACAGAAATATATATGTGGGTGAAATTAGTGAACTCAAGGGTGCCATCGCCTCGTTTTGCCTGTATGTAGTTCTATCCACACCTTATAAAGTTCGCGACTTTCAAAAGCATGATCTGATGTCATACAAAACCAAAAACAAATGCAGCAAATATCACACAGTAGTCTAATATGAGATAGAACTTACCAATTCAACATATGGTAATTTAGGCCCACTATCAGCAAAAACAAACCACCATATGAATCCCGCAATGGTGGCAAGTCCAACATAAGCTACAAAAACCAAATAATTCAGCCATACAACAGTTCAAAAAAATTGAACTAAAATCAACCTCTTGCTATTGATCTTTGCAACAACTTGAATAGTGAACATGTGAAATACTTGTCCAAATTTCTCTCATGGGTATGCTGTAAGAAGCATTCTGCAAATTGGACCACAAGGTGAAAAACAAAGTAGTGCTAACAGACTATACCTCCAATAACTAGATAACGAAAGAATAGCCAACCACTGACAACAGCTTCATTAACCTGCACATTCAAACAAATAAAAAAGTAAAATCATAGAAATAAGAAAGTTTTTCCCTTTCTAAGTAAGAAAAACACTCGAACGCACTACTAGATTCACAATTCAATGAATTATACCAGAAACAAAGAACCATCATTATGGAATTGTGGAAACTGTAATATTATTTTGAGGGGAGATTAGTACGTTTAATTTTTGTTTCCTAATTAGTATTTAGTTCTTGGTATACATATTTAGAGCTTGTAATCGTTGTTTATGGAGATAATACACATATTGTTTGTAAATTCACATGGCATCAGAGCACATACCGTACCCTACCAGCAGTCGCCATGAACCCTACTGTCCAGAAAATGGCCCACTATTAGGAAAAATTTTCACACAAAACTTTTCGTACCCTCACATATCCTTTTAAACAAATGGAGGCTGGGGGTATCAAACCCACCCCACCTCCCACCCCCTCTTCTTTTCTTTTCTTCCTATTTTTGAGGGTTAGAGTAGATCCACCGAGTTCGTAAACAGAAGAAGAATGTACCAAGAATAAAAATATAAAAAGATAAATTTCAGAAATTTTTAGTATGCAACAAGTTTTCAACCGTACTAATGCATATATTATACAAAGTGCAACCTCTTGTGCGCATGAGTTCACATCTTAAATTTGTGGAAGAACTTGATACGAGTATGTATTCCAACACTAATATGCTACAACATATTTCTTAAGACAATCCACTAGAAGGTACCATCAACAAATAAATTTACTCTTCAATTAGATTTTAGTTAATAGAGGTGACTTTACAAGTGTAATTTTTGCAAAAGACATGAAAATAGGATGGTTTGACTTTAGCAGGAAATAATTTAAGGTATTCAACTTCTCAACTCAAACACTTGGAACTGCAATCATGTCAAAGCTCTTCCATGCTCAAAACAGAATTGGGAAAATCTTTCACAATTAAAATGCATCCCACCAGCTTCATGCTGAAACAGCTATAACACATTTCCTTTATTACTATTATTATTTTTTATTTATTTATTTATTTATTTTTTAAAGTTAAGGTGATAGGCTAAATACTTTTTAACTCTTATGACCTAAGAGCATGGACACTCGTAATAAAATGATGGATGTCGGACATCAACACTCATCGCATACTCCCCGATACATGTGAGCCACTCATCCAAACCTGTCCTACATATTTTTTATCCAAACCTGTCCAACATATATCTTTTTTTAAACCAAACACACTTCGAACATTTGGGAGACACACATGTCCATTGCTTAGACACACACAAAACACACTGCAAGTTTGAAGAAAATTACTTTGAATCCAATAATAAAATAAAAACAATGCGGATTTATAACTTAATCCCCCTCCTTTAAATTTTTTAAATTTTAGGAACAAAGCCTTCCAATTTTTTTGTGAATAGAACATTCTAAAATAGATATTTGAACTTTTTGTTCGCACTTCTTTTCTAATATGTAGAATGTGAAAAGTGGTTTTTATTGTTTAGCTAACAAAAGATATATGTATTTCAGTATAAAAAATGAAAGGAATTTTTATTTTTTTTCAATATATATTTATTTTTTGTTGCGTCCTTGGTAGTGTTGCATGCTATTTCTTGGAAAATTATCATGGTGTTGTCTTTATATCGCGCCATATCCGTGCCTCACATCCATATCATATTTCCTACCATATGAAATTTATAAATCATTTCCACAGTTCCATGTTGACCTTGGTAAAGTCAACCTAGATAAAGAGTTAGTTTCTCCACAAGAAATTTTAAACTTTTTGTAAATTTAACTTCCTCTATTCTCCATGTCAGAAAGAACATTGAGCGCATTTAAGGTTGTTCATCTAAATAGAGGAAAACCAAGTGAGCCATTTCAGCTATTTTACATGTACAAGGATACCTATAGGCGTGATTGGCTGTGTTCGTTTGTTGCTATCAGTTTACATTTTCCAAGAAACAAAGAAAAATTGGCAAACTATTTTCCAGGAAAATTTTCTAAAAGCAACCCAGTTTTTAGGAAACAACATGAAAACTGTTTTCACCAAAAAATCAAAACAATATGAAAACGATGGACGTGTTGTATAAACAATATGGATGTTTTCACAAAACCACAACTAAACACATGTGAGTGCAAATCTAATAGTATAATCTTTCTAATTCAAAGGCTTGGGATACGAGGACAATATTGGGATACAAGGACAAAGTTAAGTGTCAGCTTGTTCAGATTTGGTGTCAGTATTACAGACTCACTTAATGGTGGCTGAGAAGTCGTAAGCATATATAATATTAGAGGTTATTTTGCTATATAAACAATAAATTATATTATTTAAAAACATAGAAAACTCGAGCTTTTGTTTGTAAAATTTGCCAATAAATTTATAGTTCAAACATTTTCTTACAGCTGCACCTGTATGGAGAAGTCTGGATCACCATCACAACTATGATTGCCTTTGGCAACCTATTCAACCTAGGTTTCCAGCTCCAAAAATGATAAATTCCAACCATGTAATGAAATTTTCTCTTTGACCATGTTTCATTCTGTTCCTCTCTTCTTCCATTGGTAACAGTAGCAGTGTCCACACTTTGGCCTATACTATATCAGCTTTCATGGTCTGAACACGGGGGTAATGTGACAAGCCCATTTAACACAATTCTTGATACCAAACACAATGGAAGGTCCAATACTAGCATTAACCAAAAGTTTTGTTTTGTTTATGATGCATAATAGACAGAAGCTTATAGTGTCTATTTTTCACTTTTCAAAAATAAATAAATCAATCACATCTCTTAACATTGCAGGAACAGTTCACAAAAAATAGAAAATAAAAAATAAAAACTTTCCACAAGCGCTATCTAAAATCAAACAATTTCCTTCAAAGACCAACAATCATACAATTCTATAAAATTTGAATTTTTTAAAGACAATAGATAGCATAAACCATTGAAACATAGGTCTAAATAAAATTATCTATTGTAAAACCCTATTATCGTCGGGACATATTCTGCCATCTTGAAGCACCAATGGATTTTACATAATTCGTAAACGAAGAAAAATTAATCAAACTCTAAGAGGCACCGACATGGTGGGTACACACATGTTATGTGTTTGACACACCATGTAGCGTCTTAATGTTTTTAATTATTACTTTTTCTGTAGGATACATTGGAGATACTTCATGGACACGTGTCCTGTGATTGGACACTCAGAACACCATCGTAGATTTTTCTTATAATTTTAGAAAGCTGATTTGAGGAGAAAAGTAGAAAAAAAATAAAAATAAGCCCACATATACATCGATATCTCTCAAATCTATGTATCCTAAACTTATATTTTTATACATAGTGAATAAAAATATCTTTTTCCCATATTTCCTGTGTGTCCGTATCCTAAATTTTTAGAATCCCTGCATCCTGTCTCCGTATCCATGCTTCTTAGATCAAACTTATGCTTCATCAGGTTACCAAGGAGAGAAAAGCAACAGAGGTTCAGAGTCTTACAACATCCTTTTCTAATTCAAATGGTTGTAAGGTTTCAATTCTCTAACTTTTTTTTTTTTTTTTTTTTGGTGCCTTTTACAAGCACCACACATTAGCAGCCACATCGCCATCAAATTAATTTAACAAAAACAAATATCATAGTTCAGTTGTAAATTGTATTATACGGAATGGTTAAAAGTGACTAAAAGTAATCAAATAGCAGAAGACCACAAAGTTATAGAGGACATCGATTTGATTACCTTACGAGGTTTAGCCTTCATCACATCACAGTCTGGCTTATTAAAACCAATAGCAGTGGCAGGCAATCCGTCAGTAACTAAATTTACCCAGAGCAGCTGGACCTGGAAGAGAAAAATCAATCACTCAACTTTACTTCGCTATGACATCAAGGAAACATAAAAATATCCAATAAAATAACAGATTTGAAAATAGAATGAGGACATAGCTTTTAAGTATATGGATGAATTTATTTTATTTATGTCACAGTTAGTGTTCTAAAAATAGGTCATAATCGTTACGTAATGCTATTCCCTAACTGTATGGGCAGTTACCAATACTCATTGTGGCTGCTATAGAGGTATTATTGAATTTCATGGCCGTTACTATTGTTACATAACAATGGCCAACACATTTTTGCGCATTTTCTCCTCTATCAACTTCTATTTTTTATTTATTGAACAATATTTTTATATGTAGTTCTAACTTGTAAGTTTTATAAGTTGAGGGAAAATAGATTGAAATTGTCATATACAACGGAGACCAACAGAGGCAGTAGTAAAGAGATGCGATACAGTGACGGTAGATGGAAGTGTTAGGGGAAGAAGCAGACCTAGATTGACGTGAGCTAGTGTAGTAAATAGAGATATGAATCTCCTTAATTTGACTAACAATATGGCCTTGGATAAAGTCGAATGGAAAAGAAAGATTCATGTAACCGACTCCATTTGTTGGAACTTAAGGCTTGGTTTGGCTTGGTTTACTTATATAACTTGAAAAATATGAATCATACGATTTTAATTTTTTCAATAAAATAATAATTGTATTCATATTTATTTATTAAACATATGTAACCTGCAAATTTGAAACACAACATAATATCACTAGTCTAAAACTATTAATAACAAAACAAATAACAGTAAAGTGGTGCATTATAAATGTATCACGGATGAAATCATTAAATGCTGAGTGAAAAATGTGAACTTTCTTTACAGGGACTCTAAAAAAAAGTACAAAATTCAGTGCATACATTGGATAAAAACTATACTAAATCCCCAAAAAAAACCATTTTAAACCTAAACAAATATGATTCTGAAATAAAAACATGTGTATCGGTAAGTTTTCACAAAATTATACGAGAAGTGTGAAATTTCACAGCTCTGGTTGCAACAACCGTTACGTACGCCCCTTACACCTCACAAATGCATCATCGCCACTGTCACCAGTTTGGTCATGGTAAGGTAAACTTTCTACACAAGGGACCATGAGCGTATAGAAGAGAATCAAGCATCATGCATTTTCATACTGAAACCTAAATAGGAGAACCCAGTAATGGTCATGCCAATGCAAGGTGCTGGGAATGGTGGACTAAGTACAGACCTATTTTCTGCCATTATTTGCATAGGCGGCTGCCCTTAAACTCCAACTCACAATGTCATGCTTGACAGCCAATGTCTGCCATAGCACCAAGCAATAGTCTCCGTATATGGCTAAATTTATGTTAAATTATGTTCAGGTTTTCACACACAAAAATATGCATGCCATGCCACCAACTTTTATGTTGAAAACAAGAACTAATCAGACGAGTCATTTACATGTACACTTCAACAAATAAGAGTGAATTAAACAAAAGATCATATTCTGTAAGCAAATATACTCACAGGAACAAGAGTTTCAGGTATTCCAAGTACAGCTGCCACGAAAATACAAACAACTTCACCAATGTTTGAAGATATCATGTATCGGATAAACTGCTTTGTGTTATTGTATATAGCTCTTCCCTCTGCAACAGCCTGCTTGGATATGACTCATTCTTGAGATGGTTGAAACCATGAGATTTTTTCTTTTCAGAAATATTCTTTATCACCAAAAGGACTTCAAGAAGACAAACATGCCAAGGAAATAAAATTCCTACTCATCAAGATGAAATAAGAAAAGCTTACCGCAACAATTGTAGCAAAATTGTCATCTGCCAAAACCATATCTGAAGCACTCTGAAAATCCAAACAATATAAGAGAAAATGTTTAATAGATGTGTAAAAGCACTTATATAGAAACCATAAAAGAGCACTTATGTAGAAACCATACAAGACAAGCCACAAAAGAGCATAGCAATTGTGTAGAAAGAATGCAAGTAATGAAAAGAGAGATTTAAACAATATCTCATATATATATGATGACCAGACCATATTACCATGAGCAAAATATTTTAGACCTGTTACATGGACTGTCTAGGTGTCACCAGCACGATTGGGATCTTTTTAGAGATATCTCTAAATTGTGTTACATGCACTCTTCTAGTTAACCCATTGTACCTGTGGGCTGTGTCCACCAGATATGACAAAGGTAAGGATATGGGATGTGTCCAATACCCGTACCCAATTTAGAAACTTAGATCCTCTAATTTCATATGATGTTTGAAGAATTTGCTAATAAAGAAACATTTCCAGCTTTTCACACGAATGTGAGATATAAATTCTATATTTTTTCTGAATCTCATTTACTTTGAAATACATTTTTTAATAATTTACAATATCTTATATAACAATATTATATAATATGCAATACATAAAAGTATTTAAGATACGTATCCATTCTCAACTGTTGGATGCATATTCTAATATCCTCAGTTTTAGGTTTATGAAGATCTGATGCCTAGACTCACATCCAATACTCATATTCGAGTCCATGTAACATAGATTTAAAATACATTGCAAAAATGCAACAAATATGGACATAAATAAAAGCACATAGACATAATTCACAAGTGTCTAATGTCTGAAACGTTCATGTCGGAAGACAATCTATGAAAGAGAATAAAGTAATAATCAAATCTCTATAACTAGTACAAGTAGGTAACAAAATTAAACAGGCTGATAAATCGTAATTATTCACAAAAATCAACTATAGCTTTCCAGGCATCCTTTTCCAACCCTGGAAAAAGGCAGGGGCAGCGAGTTACAATTGGAAGACATCCAGCATATTACCATCAGCCAAAACAAGTTCAAATGAGACAAGTAACAGTCACCCACACCAGGTACAACAAGATGGACGTAATAGTTCTCTAAAACTTAGTACTTATCAGCAAAAGTAAAATAAGTTGCCTAAAACATGAAAACAAATGTATTTTACCATATAGAAATGTTCAAAGGTTCTATGCTAACCTGCTGAAATTTATAGTCAAAAAATTCTTTAATTTAAAAATAAAAATTTTGGAGAAATTTCAATAAACAAGTGGGCATGCCGGTGTGTGTCACTAGAGAGAATATTCTAGCTTAGAAAGTTAAAGATGTGGGTGATTAGATGTTGGAATTTTTCCAATTCCAAAGATCACAAGGCCAGCTGATTGCTACTAAAACTTCAAATTAGATCATGTGATTAGAATTTCCATGTGAAGATTGCTAAAACTACGTGATCTAATTTCTATGTCGAGATAGCTTCTTAATTAAGCAACCAAAACTGTGTTATTACTCATTATACATCTAAAGGAGAATCTTCCACAGAAACTACATGCCTCTTAGCATTAAAGTGATGTTAGAGAAGTCATCAGGTTATGGCACCACATTTTTTTTTTTTTTTTTTTTTGGGTTGATAAATGATCAAACTTCAATAAAAAAGCGTCAAAGCCATGCAACGAATACAAAAACCAGCTAAAGGGCTAGCTAACAAGCTACCTAAAAAGAGAGCAAACCCAAAATAACTAGTTAACCACAATCCAACTATGTAGCACAGTAAGCAAATGTCGTTCCAACCATGGAACCAACCGAGTCATGCTAGTGAAGGTACATTTATTCCGCTCCAACCAAATCAACCACATCAAACAATGGCCTGCAAGCAACCACACCTTCCAACGTCTCTTCCCAACCCTCCCCCAACCCAACTTTGCAACACCTCCGCTGTCAACCCTGGTTGAACCCAAACCAAAGAGAGCAACAATGGCCATCCACAGATGTGAAGCAACTGAACAATGGCTAAGCAGATGGTCCACTGTTTCCGTATCCCCACAGCACATGCAACACCAATTAACTAAAATATGACGGCGATGACGAAGACGAATCAAGTTATCAATAGTCAGAATACGCTCTAAAGCCACTGTCCACATAAAGAAAGTGACTTAAGATGGACAACCCATCACCCAAACACTCTTCCACGAAAATGGAGCACCATCCCCGCCCACAAGCGAATGATAAAAAGAAGACACTGAGCAAACCCCTTTGGAGTTCCGCCATACCCACCCCAAAGTATCCTGCCCTTCCCCTCCCCTCCTCCCCCAAAACCAAAAAAATCTAAGGCCATACAAAAAACCCAACAAATCTGCCAATTGCCCCAACTCCCACTCCTGCACCTCACAACGCAAACCAACATTCCAAACTACCACCTGCTATTGCACATGCGCATAAGACACCACCGTCGCCTCCTCATCAAGAGCAATACGAAAAATCGAAGGAAACCTCGCAGCTAGAGTTTCTACTCCACACCACCCATCCTTCCAAAACCTGACCCGAACCCCCACCCAAATCCAAAAACAAACCCTCTTCCAAAACTCCTCCCGACCGAAACCCTTCCACAAACTCCGTCCATGTGACTGTCGCACCTCACCTGTATATCACTCCCCCATCCCAACCTATACTTTGGCCCCACCACTTTCCTCCACAACCGCTCCTGTTCCACCACAAACCACCACCACTTCCCCGGAAGAGCTAGATTAAACGAGACTAAGCTCTGAATCCCCGACACCCCCATAGCCTTGGGAACACAAATCCGATCCCAAGCTACTAAGTGATGATGAAAAGCCTCTTCACCTCCTCTCCACAAGAAATCCCACTGCAATTTCTCCAAGCTCTTCGCAACTAATACAAGAAACACATGGATCGACATGAAATAAATCGAAATACTAGATAGGACACTCTTGATCAGTGTGATTCTCCTTCCTTTCGATAAATATTGTCGCTTCCAACTGCCAAATGCCTCTGCACCCAATCCACCACTCCATCCCACACCCTCTTCTCCTTAAAAGAAGCACCCAAAGGTAAGCCCAAATAAGAAATGGGCAAAACTGTCACTTTGCACCATAAAATAGTTGCCAGAACCGGTAATCGCTCCACATCCCCAACCAAATCATCTTCGACTTGCCTAAATTTATCCGGAGTCCCGATGTTGCCTCAAAACATAAAAGAACACACCTCAAGTACCCGATCTGGCGAGCATCTGCCCTACAAAAAATAAGGGCATCATGGGCATAAAACAAATGCAATACCACCAAACTAGAAGTTTGCTCCCTACCTACCTCAAAGCCCACCAACAAACCTCTATGAATCGCAATGGATAGCAAGTGACTCAAAGCCTCCATCACCAGAATAAAAAACAAAGGAGACAAGACAAAGGATCTCCCTACCGCAAACCCTTGTCAGTAGGGAAAAAAACCTTCTGGTGAATTGAAAAACCCAGCTCACACTTCTCCTTAAAACCCAATTATTAAGAAAAGGAAAACTGAAACCTTATAACTAGCACAAATAAGGCAACTCCAAGCGATGTGGGACACATTCCAACACATCCTCCTGGACCACAACATATACTAGCCGAACAAACAGCACACCAATCACAGGCCCAACCAAGATCTGATACCAAATTGAAAAGCCCAGTCCACACTTTTCCTTAAAACTCAGGTATTAAAGAGTGAGAAGTTGGAGTTTTATAACTAGTACAGATGGGACAACTCCAGGCGATGTGGAACACATTCAAGCGTGGTGTCCCATTTACCATAACCGACATCTAAACTGTAGAAATGCAAAACTAAATCCACTTCCTCCACAACTCCCCAAAACGCATCATTTCCAGCACATATAACAGAAACTTCCAACTGAGATTATCATACGCTCTTTCAATATCTAATTTACAAATAATACCTCCCTGCCCCTGCCAAGTACGTGAGTCAACACACTCGTTAGCGACCAGAACAACATCCAATACCTGCCGCCCACCCACCCATAAAAGCATTTTGAGACTCTGACACCACTTCCTCCAAAATGCCCCACAACCTATTAGCCAGAAATTTTGCCAAGAGCTTGTACACGCTCCTCAGCAAACTAATAGGTTGAAAATCCCAAATATCCTCTGCCCCTCCTTTCTTTGGAATCAGAGCAATAACAGTCGCATTAAGACTCCTCTCAAACTGCCCCCTCTGATGGAACTGCTTAAACATAGCCATCACCGCTGCCTTCATCACTCCCTAACACTGTTGAAAGAAACGTAAAGTGAAACCATCAGGCCCTAGTGCCTTGTAACCAGGCATACTCTACAATACCTCTACCACCTCCTCTATTGAAAACGGTCTCTCCAGCATCTACACATTCACCTCCGAAACGGCATCAAACTGAACCCAATCCAAGCCCGGTTTGCAGTCACCTCTATCTCCTCGAAATAAATGCTAATAAAAACTCACTATACCTCCCTTCACCTCCTTCTCCTAAAATAAAACCACGGCATTGATCCACAGTTTCCTTATCTGATTAGCCTGACGATAAGCATTTGCCATGCGGTGAAAGAACTCTATGGTCCAATCCCCATCCTTCAGCCACAAGCATCTAGATCGTTGACGATAACTAATCTCCTCCATGCGAGCTACATGACCATACTCCTTCCTAGCCTTTTTCCTGAGCAACTAAGTCCTCCTTCAAAAAGCCCCTCTCAACTTCCTTCCCATCTAGGCCCTGTAACACGGCTAAAAGATTTGCCTTCTAAATCTCCACGCGATCAAATACCTCATTCCATCTCCTCAGATCCGCCTAGAGAAGCTCTAATTGTTGGGCCAACCGCCCACTAGGATCTCCCGACACAATATAACCCTCCCACCAGGTCCAAACTATGCCCACAAAACCTTTTGACTGCAGCCACATTCTCAAACCGAAAAGGCACTGGGCCACTCTGAAACCCCCCAATATCCAACAGAACAGGCCAGTGATCAGAAACAAGACGCGATAGTCTCGACCAAACCACCTAAAAAAAATGTTCCTCCCAATCCCTAGTGATCAAAAATCGGTCGAGACGAGAGAACACTCAACCACTAGACCACGTGTAACTCCCTCCCTGCATTGATAAATCTATCATCTCCAGCTCATCGATAAAAGATGAGAAAGCCCACGTCGAACCCACTGAATGAATCAACCCCAAATTCTCCTCCAGTTGCCGCACCACATTAAACTCACCACCTGCACACCACGGAGCCGCCCATTGATAAGCAATGTTATACAAGTCCTCCCAAAAAAGATCTCGCTCTGATTGCCTGATTGGTCCATACACTTCTGTGAACACCTACCGAAAATCAACCTCTACACAATGAAATAGGCATGACAGTGAAAAACCACCCATCTCCTCCTCCACCACCACCCTCCGATCCCAGCCCACTAGAACCCCCCGGCCACCCCAATAGACGACAAATATGTCCACTCCACAAAACAACCCCCCTCATATCTCTCGGATCACCTACTCATCAATACATTCTCTTTTTCTCTCCTGAAAACACAATACATCCACCATCACACACCTTAGAAGAGAACAAATCAAAACCCTCTTCTCCTGTCATTCAAACAACGCATGTTCTAGGATAAAATTTTTAACTACATGGCAACAGTAATTGATCACCACGACCTTTCCTCATAGCCCAACCTCATCCTTTTAGGCGTTTGGCATAATTGACTGTGCACTCTAGATTTCTCAGTTCCTAACCCCTTTCCCCTTCCGACCCACAACCTGAACCTCCTTACCTAAAGAGCCACTCCCTCTCCAAGAAGCTTCAATTGCAGAAAACAACTTCATGCCTTCTTCCTCATACCCTTCAAACGATACACCAAGCATTCGACTGACCTCGTTGATCTGAGGTAAAACCCATTCAGACACCTCACCCGAAGAAGGAGGTTCATCTCCCTCAAACACAATTGCCACCGGCTATATGACAATCCCATCGTACACATCCTCATGAAGCTCCCCTGAATCCACAGCTAATGGGCACAAAACTAAAGGCAAGTCCTCACACATATCAGCCCATTGACCTCCTTTACCGCTGTTCGAATCTGGCCCAGGCCTCACATCAGCCCCACAAATCCCCTTCCTCATCTCAATGGCTAGTCATTAGAACCAAGTTTTGATTTTGAAAAAGTGGCAATAAGTTTGTCCAGCTCCAAATCCGGACCGCGGCAAGAAGACATAGTAGTGGGACTTAGATACCTCTCTGATGAGCCATTAACCTTTGAAACCACCACCCTTCTGCTCCTCCCTTTACCACTACATCTCCTTCGTCCCCACGCTGAGGAGGTGCTCTTCCGACCAACAGCACCTCTTTCAAACCGCCCATACTACCCAGTCTCTTCTTCTATTTCACCTATCCATCCCAAAAGGAAAAACCCTACATGACCAAAGCAAACCCCTCTCATCCATCCTCAAAACCAAATTCTGGTACAAAGATTTGTTCTCTTTTGCTACCGGTCATAACCACAATCTAGAACGAAGAGCCCCCATCCTCCTCCCCTCAGACCCATGCTGCCACACTGCAACATCCACCGATGGCGCGTGCCAAATAGGCCAAACCACCTGGTTCCCGCGATACCTTATGAAGCATCGCATAAAACCAACCAACTTTATAACCACAAACCGCTCTGCGAAGGCCCTGGCCTCGCTCCATAATAGCAACGCGAAGATGCCCAATCTGATCTTCTGCCTCCTTCGGAAGCTCAAAAGAACAACCTCCTAGGAAAAGAATGCTCCGGCAAGGCCCCTCTTGTTTCCCAAAGAGCATTCTGTTAATCTCGGAGCATTACATTCTTGCCCTAAGTGGAAAATATTTGGTAAGGGTAATTATTGTTTTCCACTATCGAAAAAAAAAAAGATGGCTGCAAAATTATTATGATGATGATCACAAAACGAGTTGTTTACTCATTAATCTAAATATTTTACCTGTTCCAGATTTTTGTCAGTGTTTTTATCATTTTTAGCAAAATCAACTCGCAATTGCCAGCCATTGATCTCCAAGTTATGGCACCACAATCACACAAATCATTTACAGAAAAGCATGGTGCTCTCTAACGTAAAGGACCTGACATGCCCATGTTCATACTAAGCATGATCTATAGTGCGCTGGAGGCCTGAAACTTTTTGGCCTCTAGACAAAGACTTTCTTGTGGAAAATGCTTAGATGTATATCAGTATAGCAAAATCAAGAAAAAAAACAGGGTGGACGGAGGAGCAGAACTTCCATAGTAAAGCTATGATGAAGCATAAGTAATTCAAGTTAGCACAGGCCTTTCATAACAAAAGCATCTTGGATCAAGAGTAGAAATTAAATAAAGTTGTTTATGTGAACAAGGCTACCTGTTGGCAATTTTTTTTAGTCCAACAGTGATGGCCTAAACAATAGAAAAGACCCCCCCCCCCCCCCCCCCCACACACACACACACACAAAAAAAAAAAAAAGCAGCATGCAACCCAGATGAAGGAATCCCAAGTCTCTATTATGAATACCACGAGACTTTACTAGCTAAGCTATCTAGCACCTTCCTGTTGAGAATTTTTCCTGTAAATGTAGTACAAAACCCTTGAATGTTGTTACACCTAAGCTACTAACCATTTGTTGCCAATAAGAGTTCATGGAAGGCATGATAGGACTGAGCTTTGGAAGGATGCAAATTTGAGTGTAAGAGTATGGGAGTGTGACTTTAATACGTTTCTGCAACCTACAGTCCCAGTGTAGGGGTGTTCTTGATGGCTAAAAATCTGAACTCGGAAACTATTTTCCCTTTGAAAAATTTATTGCAGCCAACTTGGTTGTTTTGGCAGGTGAGCGAAACATAAGAGGAGACTTGATGTGCCCAAAAGGAATGCAAAGATGACAAGGAAGCAGCTCGGGGATTTCAATGGCTGGTGTTCACCTAGTTGCTTAGGGCCAAAGTCTATGGAGATAAGACACATCAGACCACACCTTCAATGGCATTATTGTTCTTTAGTAGCTTGCATCAACCGAACTGCTGCTAGAGAATCAGTAAGAGGTCATCCTGTAAAGGAACATAGTGGTGGACAACATGTTCAAACAGAAGTCAACATAGAGATTGCCCTATTACAGAAGATAATAAAGGAACATTTGAAGCTTCAACTAGACGGATGACCTATATTGTAACTTTTGAAAGAATGAAAATGCAATACAACTACAAGACCTCGCTAGATATTGAAGAATGAAAGAGAAGTCATGTTGCTTTGTCAGTTAATGAAAAATTACATCAGAGGGCAGATTGAAAATGTGATGTTCCGGGATATTTAATCCAATTGGTTTCTAGATTGTTTCCGTCTAAATCCATTACTTTCAAACTTTTATTCAGTTTCAAGACCTCGTAGAGTGTGTGATGTTACTACACTACATAACTTCCTTGTTTAAACTCCTAAGTTTTGTTCTGGAATAAAACCTAGAGTTTCGGACGTAAGGGCGGAACTGGGACGAGAGTGGGAAATCCTTTAGAGCCTCTTTTGGACCACTAAACATTTCCGCACGTGCACGGTTGGAACCGCACGTGCAGAAGAGGGGGACCGCATGAGCAGGGGTGAGGATCGCACGTGCGGGAAGAGTTGAAAGTTTGAGTTTGCTTCTGAAATAAAAGCACTTGCGGAGGTGGTGTTCCGCACGTGCGGAGAAGAGCTCCCCACGTGCGGTGAATAGGTCTCGCACATGCGGAAATGATTGGGTCCCAACTCTGAATTTCGAGAATCTCACCTTTTTGACCCCTTTTCTCATCTTTTTCTCCCATTTCAACAATACCTCTCTCTCTCTAAAACCTTTTCTCATCTTTTCTTCTCCCTATCTCTAACCCTCACCCAAAAATCTTCATTCTTTCCTTGTTTTTGGAAAATCTATAGCTTTTTAGACCCTAGTGCTTGAGGCCAATTTGGAGAGCATTTCAAGAGCTTCACTTTGTGCGGTAGAGATCAAATTTCGACACAGCCAATTTTAGGGCTTTTCTCTCATCTTTCTCCTAGAGTTTGAGGTAGGGAGTTTTTTTTAGTCATATATATGTTTTAGCAAATCTATTGCCATTTTGATGAAATAATTGTGTATTTTGAGTTAGGGTTTGGTTTGGAAGATTTTTTATTTTCAAAAAGGGTTTTTCTCAAATGTTTTCTTCAATCCTTAAGAAAATAAGTATGTGATAGTTGGGAGCTCTATTGTTGTAAAAATCTTTCCAAAATGAGAAACCCTAATTTTTGTGAAAACCCTAGGTTTTGGAAATTTGGGAAAAAGTTGAGATTGTGTGGAATTATACATTGTTGAGATTCTTTGTTGAGAAATGATGAAGAAATTGGCACGTTCATTCTCATTGTTGAAAACCCATGGAAAAGAGAGATTGATGTTGAGAAATTATGAGAATAGTATGTTGTTATACTTGTTTTGAGAAGATAAAGAATTGAAAGGATGATTATCCTATTGAAATTTCTTCGATTATATGAGAAAGAAAATACATATGATGATGTGTTGCTATTATCTCTTCGAACATATTGTGAATACATATATTGAGTAGAGATGTGGTATTTGATCACAATTGAGAAATGTGTTGTTGAGATTGGAAATAATTGAGGAAAATTGAACTTTGCAAAATGTTGATAAATTGTTTTGTCATCTCATCTCATTCGCATTGCTTTTCAAATTGGCATTGTCGAGGTTACACTTTGGAAAAGAAGTATTTGTGAAACAAACTTTCGTTTTGCAGTGTGTTGGGATAAATACGTTTGGTAAGTGCGGTTAGGGGGTGTAGAGTTGAGAACTAAGTTGGCTTGAGGTCTATGGTTAAAGTCCAAAAACTCATGCAGCGTAGGTACCAAGTTCCTTCCGCTTAAGAGCCAGTAAAGTGGTTTTGGTGGTGCTTGAGAGCCTACTTACAGACACTAGCTTAGAAATGACACAAAAGCCACAAATAAATATCTTAAGTTAATTTTTTTTCTTTTTGAGAAACAAAAGCCACAAATAAATACAAACAAATTCCTACTGAAGCTTTATCAAATGGGAGACAAATGTGTTCATCTTGCTTACATTGAGTTGTTCAAATAATCACGATTCCAAACAATATAATCATTAAGTGCTAAACTTTGGCATAAATTTGCCGAAGTTTTTCTTGAGAGCCATAGAGTTGGTGCTACTACTACTGCAGCCAATCATGGGAACTATGTCAGGGAACAAAAGAAAAAATGCAAGAAAAAAAAGAGGCCATGTTACTAACACCTGCCATACTTGACAGCCTAGAAATATTAAATAAATTTGCAGAAGTTTTTCTGAGACCCATATTTTATTTTTTGAACACACAGAAATATTAAATAAAATGCTCGAAAAGGGAGAGCCACCAGGCAATACCTTGGCAACTGCTGTGCCTGATCCCATGGCAATTCCTATGTCAGCTTTCTTTAGTGCAGGTGCATCATTTACTCCATCGCCAGTCATTGCAACCTTACAATCATATAGTTTACAATTAATTTCTTGAGCAGGAAAAACACATTTCAAAAAGAAACTGGAAACCTAAATGCTTCGCACAAACAGTTGGTCAATATCTAAACAAATAGTGTAAGAAGAGTTGTGTCGCCAGTAAGTATTGCCGTTTATAAGGGCAAGCAATAGCTATGGAAATTGGAGCAAGCGAGTTGATACTAAAAAACAGTTCCACAAGGATGACTATGAACCATCTTAAATCAGATAAGCAAGCCAAAACAAGGTACCTATGAACACAATCATATTCAAGCAGGGCTGTCAAAGTTGACTAACTGATGAGCATAGACAAGGGCCCAGTAAACAACACCCAATTCATCCAACTAAAAGGGGCCTGAGCCAAAACAAGGCATGCTGAGCTCAATTCAACTCTTGATTTAAACAGAATACACATGCGTGCAGTTATGATTTGTTCTACTTTCTGAAAAATTACAAAGATAAGAAATCCAAACGCAGTGGAATAGGGACAGTTCTGGCTATGGTCACAACAACAAAAACAAAGAAGCAAAGAAACAAAACTATGATTACCTACCCCACCCATCCACTCCAAGCAGAATGAAACTAGATGGAGAGACTTATAACCATTGGGTTAGCAGATGCAGAAAGGGTTTAGTAAGTGGACTCAATCTTAGAGTTTAGTCTAACAATGCATGCCTGACAAAACTAAACTCATAACACTTCTCACCCCCAAAAACCTAACTCACGAATGACATATAAATGTATGCAAAACCAAAGTTAGGTTCAGCTACTACTACATGTACGATATGTCTTCATTGCACCACAGTATCCCCATCCATCCTTTGAGCTGGGACTAACCCATGCACATGCATAGATCACCACTAAAAAACTGCTTTACAATAGATCTGCTACAATATATCAGCATAACAGTATCATATGTACCTTGATGTAATCTTCATGAGATCCTAAATACTATACCAAGTAGAAGGATGATCAGCCACATTGTGACTAGATGAAAGCTAACTTACGGGGAGAGAGAGTAACCACAGTAGGTCAATTCACTAGTTTCAATAAATATAGCCATGAGAGCAAATATTGAAGTGGTGAGAGTGAGAGTGAGATTGAGATGACATAACACCATTTGGCTTTCTCAGAACATTCCAAGATGTGCTTTTATTTTATGGCTCCTATGCCAAGAAAGATTGGACACTAAAGATAGGCTAAAGGAATGGGGGATGGCAGTTGAACCTAAATGTGGTCTGTAACATTCCAGAAGAATCTCAGAGCATTTATTTTTGGAATGCCCATTTACTTCCCTCATTTGGATAATGTGCTTCAGAAAAATGAGATCAGTAGATACCCTCAAAGCTGGAGTGAGGAGCTTCTTTGGACAGTCCAGTATTGTAAGAAGGATAATTTCCTAACTGCTGTTTTCAAGCTTTTAATGGCTGTTACAGTCTACCATATATGAAAGGAAAGAAATAGAAGAATCTTCACCCAAAAAAGAAATGGACCTTTGATTATGAAAGCTATTGGGGAAGATGTGAGGTTTAGAATCAGTACTTCGAGAACGGTTAAGAATAACTTTGCAAATTGGCAGACGTGCTTACAGTGGGATATTGCTGTACTGATATACTTTGATAAAAGTCGTTAGTGTACCATGCTGTCAGTTTGTTTTTTTTTTAGAACACACAACAAAAGATATTTATATTTATATCAATTCAGTACAAAGTTTAGGATTAGAAAGAGTTCTGTTTTTAGGCTTATAGTCTTTAGATGTTGTGTGAACAGTCTTGCTGTGCTTGCAACAATTTGTTTGTGCTAGGGGAATGACCCTTCTGCTGATGTACATTTTGTCTCCCACTCAGACCTACTGGACATCAGGATCATACAATCATTCTGATAACTGAGACTTAGGAGACCTACCACTTCATTTTGGTGTTGTAATGCTTCAACCAGCATCCTTTTATGAGATGGCTCAACCCTAACAAGCAGCAAAATTATGCCCGAATTACAAGATATAATTCAAAAAATTAAAATTCTCAAGAAAAAAGTAAAATGACTAAAGAATTATCAAGTGTCAAGTATACCGGGTGAACAGTGTCATGCGTTGTAATGCCATTGCTTTTTGTAGTGCTGGAAGCTCTTCAAACTCAGAAGCAGTGTAAGAGTGTCCACCAAAATCTCCCATGTGATCGAAAGCACCTATCTTTTGACACAGTGATTCTGCAGTACTCTAAAGTTGCCTCTCAAGTTAGAAAAGTACCCTTGAATATTTAAAATATTAAAAAAGATTACATGATATTACAAAAAAATTAATATTGATAATTTAAGTTACCTTGTTATCCCCTGTGACCACTATAACACGTATGCCAGCTGTCATGCATGAAAGTATAGCATTTCTTACTTCTTCTCTTGGTGGATCAAGCATTCCGACCTTTAATTTTATTGAACATAAAAAAGAGTAAGAGAACAAGAAGATAAATGGCAACATGAAGACAATATCCAAATCCAAAAGATCGATTATTTTTACACTCAACAGGGAGAAACTAAAATTAATAGAACAAACTTTGATCAACCAATCATAGTTCAATAATGACTGTCTCAAAGAGAATGTAAAGCATTTAAAACTTGTTTTACGTGCTTTTACATTGTTTATTTATCTCCCTACAAATATCTTTTCATTTTAGAGAACACCATTTGAAACTTCTAATAAATTCTCCTTCCCTCTTTCTTTTCCTTTCTCTAGATACAACCCAACCAAACAAATGAAAGGATGGGTGATACAAGGCATGACAAGAAGAAAAGTGGCAAATCAGCGATTTCATATGGAGTGCACCCTAGACATTATACAATCATGTTACGGTTAATTCGTCCACATTCCAAACCCTTCCCCAATCTTCCTCTATACAAAGGAAGCAAAACACTGTTCAAAAGTTACTACTCACAATCCCAATTCCCAACCCAAAATCCTTCCCCAATCAAGCATTAACCAAGCCTAATCCCTAATTATACCTGTTGGCCTACAAATTAACAATTACATCTCATAAATAGCTACTTTCCTAGAACCTTCAGTAGCCAATTCTGAAATCCGGCAGCCACGAGAATAAAACTCACATTTTCATGTACAAATCCTAAAAGCTGCCATCGACCTTTTAGGATCCTAAATCCCTTACCCTAACTACTTTCCATGACCATGACCCACCACAATTCCACTTGTAGGTATCCTTAGGCTAAGTTTTCTGAAGTAGTTCTTCATTAGAATAGTATGACCATCAGCTTTGTATCAGAAATGATCCTTCCTTTCGTTAAAGCCATAAGTTTTCTTTGTTTAATCTACTAACATGTTTAATAGCAAAAAGCTTTCTTCCAAGTTTGATGCCCTTTTGAAAGGTAACAAAAATACTGAAACTACCAAGGAAGATTTTGACATTGATCTCTCTCTCTCTCACTCAAACCACCACCTAACAAAGCCACTAGTGGCCACCACCAACTTCACCATCGGTGGTCATCACACGTGCCTCTGAAACTTACATGCAGTAGCCACCGTCACCCAACATCTTCTCCAACTCCAACAGCAGTCTACCATCATGAGCCATCATTTCCTGTGTTGGGGACCTGGTACAACCCTCATCTTCCTCTTCCTCCCTCCTTCCCTCTTCATCAATCAAGCTCTTTTCTCTATCTCTCCTGCTCTCGTTCACTCTCTGGAAACAACTAATTTAAACTTGACAGATTAACAACTTAAACTCTAAAAATGACACAATTTCACCATGACCAAAGCAAATCTAATTGCATGTTGTTTATGTTTGGAGCAGCTCTACAAAAACACATCATAATGTCAAAAGCTGTTAGGTCACATTTAAACAAAATATTTCTTAGTGCCACCATGCCAA
Source organism: Camellia granthamiana (assembly GCA_036172215.1). Lineage (NCBI taxonomy): Eukaryota > Viridiplantae > Streptophyta > Magnoliopsida > Ericales > Theaceae > Camellia > Camellia granthamiana. The sequence continues at coordinate 94,568,620 of CM069910.1, forward strand.
ATTAATAGAGCTTTGGAGTGGTTCATATTTGCAGCATTCATAATATGATATGAACAAGGTTGTTCATTATATTAGTTGTTCCCAAAGTTTTTAAGGGCAAATGCATAATGCAAGGCAAATTAGCCCTCATGAGGTGAGGTGTAAGCCTCAAGATAATGAGGTCTTAGCATTTCAAATTTCAAATTTTTATATTTAGGACATAAATAAAGTATTTTAAAGTAGTTAAAAAGTATTAAAACTTAAATATAAAGGTGTAAATACTTTTCTCCTCAATGCATTGAACATTTCACTATCGTCAAGGTGCGTACAAGCTGTCCTACTCGGTTATCAAAAGAAAGAAAGAAAGGGAAAAAAAAAAAAAGAGGTTTGTACAAGCTGTCCTAGTCGAGGTGCGTACAAGCTGTCCTACTCGGTTATTGAAGTTGAAATCGACATTCTAAACTTTAATTATTAAGCTTCTTACTTAAGCTTTAGCATTGTGTTTTCTTTGGTTGATCATTTACTTGATTTTTCCTATGAAATATAGTTACAAAAGAGGTTTTTCTTTTATGTTTAAACCATGTAGGAGACTAAGTTTAACAACAGCCCAAGACAAACTCTCCATATGCGTACTTTTCATATGTTTTTTTGTGCAAGATGCATACAAGGCACACCTAAGGCACATATGCCTTAGACAGTTGAGGTGCATGCCTTAGACAGTTGATGCGCGATTTTGGAAAGTGTTGCCTAAAAATCAAGGCCTTAATGCATTTTCCCTTAGCCTCACCTTGTAGAGAGCCTCAATAATGCCTTTAAAACTTTAATAGTCTGACATTGATTTAGAAGAAAAATGGCTTCACTTCCACAAGTCATAAACAGATATTCTCTCCCATAAGCCTTAAAGCTTGTTGGGCTAATTGGTTGGTTATGCTTGTAGATTGGCCCGTTTTGCAAGAGTTAGGGCAAAGCTATAGGCAAGTTTCTTTCCAAAAGACATTTAAAATCATTAGGCCTGCGGTTCAAAAAGACATTTGAAATCATTTGGTTTGGTTTACAAAAGACGGTCCAGTTCTCGATTCCAATGTTGGAGAACCATAGATGGTCAGTTCAGTTCTAGGTTAAGTATAAAGCCAAACTAACCCCACCCAAGTGCATCACTAACCAGAACAGACCCAAAACATTCCCCAATCATGCAGCAATCACGCCAAAACCATTACCCCACTTATTAGCCTTCAAATAAACAATTAAATCTCATAAAATAACAGCTTCCCTGGAACTTTCAGCAGTCAATTCTGTTAATCCTGCAAACATACAATTTAGAAATCAAACAAAAATTCAACATTTTTTATCTACAAACCCCAAAAGCATTCTTTTATCTTCTACAACCTAACCCTCACAAATTTCCATAACCAAAACCCACTGCAATTCCACTTATAATCAGCCTTACGCCAAGTTTCCTAATGTTATCATACTGCAAAGGGATTTTCAATCTTTCCTTTTCTTCTCTTCTCTTACCAACCATAGCATGCTGGACACATGGTTCTAAATTGCAGTATTGAGACACATAACGGTAACAATCGTGGTATAACGATATCGAGAGTATCAGCTATACATACCGGGGTCAGCAACACACCAAAAACTCAATAATACACATCTTCAGATGACTTTAATCTTAACTGGTCATATTTTAATAAATATTGGGACATTTAAAAATATATTTTTCATACTGTATGAACTAATAAAATTAATGTTAATAAAAAAAAAATGGCCCCTTTTCATCAATTGAAGTTCTACAGTATGAAAACCTGTGAGAGTAAGAACCTGTCTTTCAATCCCACATCAAGTGAAAGGAGAGATGAGCAACCCAACTACAATAAAACAAAGACATCTACCAATGTACACTCAAGAGTCCCACATCGGCTAGTTACTCAAGCAACAGCCATCCCACTAGCTTTAAATAAGCCTTATAAATTACACCCATTAACAGAAAGTACTCAATCATTGGTTAGTCCGACTCTCCGCACCACATGCCTGAATGGATGACTAAAATGATTGTTTTAAATACATAATAAAGTAAGGTTCAAAAAAAAGTTATTTCAGAGATGGTGAAAAACCATTACGGACTGGTTTGTAACAGAAACCAGCCGGTTCAGGAGCGATTTCAGTTCACACAGGAAAATCGGTCAATATCCAAATCTGCCATTCTTAAACCAACCGTTACGTTACAAACTGAATGCTTTTTAGAACCACTAATGGACTTGTGGTAAGTAGTTGCTAGAATTAATAAGAAATTTCCACCAACCACCACATACAAGTAAATGATTTAACATGTGTGTGTTTCTGCATACATAAATAAAAATATAAGCTAAGAAGCATGGACACTTCTAAGAAGGTGGCGTGTTAGATACTAACACTCACCGGACACTTCCTAACACGTGAAAGACACAAGTCCAAACATGTGCTGTTATTTTTTATAATTTTTTTAGACTCAAGTCATTTGAGGGACTCACATTCATTGCTTTGGCACATATGAAACACATTATAAGTTTCAACAAAATAACTTTCAATTTAAAAGAAAAGAAAACAACATAAATTTATGCCTATTAATCCATTCTCCTTTAAACTTTAGAACTCAAGGTATGTTATATATTTTTATTAAATTTGAGTGAAATATTTATAAATGACATATAATAAATATAGAAAACCATAAATTTGTGTGTTCCTCAAGTGTCGTGTCTTACATTTTTTTAAAAATTGTTATGTTGGCATGTCCGTATCGTATCACGTGTTCGTGTCTGCGCTTTTTTAGTATATAAGTTAATGGATATTACGCTAGGTTTTCAAAAATATTCAATTGGATCTCATCTAAGTGGCAGGAGCTTCTGATACATAGTTATTGTAACTTGTAAGCTTACTCAAATTTATATCACGCTTGACGCTACTTTTACTAAGAAATTTATGACATAATCTCATATATACATATACCACTCGTTTTTTTCTCCATAGCGGAAAGATCTAGAACATTTCCACGGATACCTAAATTTGATGAATTTGCTAACAAGTACAATGAAAACAGTTTACCAAGCTTGCCAACTTGCAAACGAGTACAATGCTTCATAGTGAAGGGTAGCCACATTCGTGGGGTCTCAATAATAAATGAACGGGGCAATTACCAATCAGGGTTGACAAAAAAAATTTACAAATATGTAGGGGTACAACTATTTCTTGTGAAAACAAACACAATAAAATTTGCAGCCCATAAAAACAGCCACCCTTTCGTAAATATTTGCCCCACTTCCCACTGATTGATAGTTTCCCCTAACTTAATGAAGCATTCATGCAAATCACTCATTTTTGCTTCTTTTGTTCCTTTCGTCTGATTGAAGAAATGACCATTTTTAGGAGAAAGTAGTAACAACCTACTCGAATGATGATGGGAAAATCACACAAAACTTGTTGCAAGAATCTTGATGCCTAAGACTCACCAACAATACCAATCAACAAACTATACCCAAAAAAAACATACCAACCCAACAAATGTAAGGTCCTTTTCATCGTCAAAGGACACAGTTTGATGACCCATGGGCATCCTTTTCAAGGCTAGAGCAAGACATCGTAAGGTTTCCTTTCCTGCAAAACTGATCAATAAAAAATTCATATCTACACATAAGGCCAAGGGATAAAAATAAAAAAGAAAGAAAGAAATAGCCATATAAAAAAAAAAAAAGAATCCAAAAAACCATATTTCTCTTAAGAAACTCGTATTATTGATTAGGACTAAAAAAACAGGTAAAATGATGCGCAAGTCAAACAGATATAAAAAATTGCAGAAGGATTGACAATGATTATAAAAGGTACCAGTATATTATGTGGGAAACCAAACCAGTAACCAATCAAACAGAGGACCATTGTCTGTATTTGGCCAACATCATGATTATTACAATGGAATAGCACACGAACAACCAGCAAAATTGGAAAATCAAATCAGTGGGATCTAACTGTCTCCTGATATCAATAATCCATGTCACAGATACAGATTGGATTTCTCTTTATACAATCAAGAGTCATTCTCTTCCACCTTTGAACATAATTTAATGTTTCAGTTTTTTAATTCCTCCAAACTTCAGCTTAGTGTCAGATTTTGGTCTGATTTAAAATTTCAATCTTTAAAAATATACAAGGTATGGAATATTCAATATATACTATATACATGAAAAATATGAATAATAAAATAATAATAATACAAAGGATTCACTTAATCCACATCTGTCAGAGCCACATGATATCAAAGATTACACATCTAGTTTTAAAAAATAATCCTTCCCAAAACTGAGGTTAAACTCCATCTAGTAACCGTCTATATGCTAGGGGCCATTGCTTGATGAAGTGGTTAAAGGTGTGACTGCCAAACGTGAGATTGTATGTCAAGTCTGACCATTTTGAGCAAGCAACTTTGAGAAAATTATGCCAAGTGTTAGGTCTTCTGTAGCAACAATTAGGAACAACCTTTTTTCAATTGTGCAATACGCTTGCATAGAATAAAGGTGAGGCCAAAAGTAAATATAAAGGGCATGAAGAACAAACTCTGCAATTCATTAAGGCCACATACAAAAAACACAAAATGAAATCAACGGTTAAAAGTGGAATAAAAAAAATAAAAAATGAAGTAGTTAACAGCTAGAAGACCCAAATGTACCATTACAACACAAGCACAACTTAAAAGTGTCCAAGATTATAATCATTTCAAGAACGAACTATTGAGAAATGTAATTTAAAGAAATTTTTTTTAAAAAATAAAAATAAAAACTTTAGGTGAATCCCATCAGTAAGGTTCAACACACTTTTAATTTGAAAGGTAACTAATTAAGCAGACAAAAAGAAATGAGTGAGGGGACACAACACTATAAAACAGTACCAGAATTTTCAATAAAAGGCTAGAACAATATGCATATGTCATGGAAAAATAAAAGTCAAAATCTGCAAAAATTGAAAAATGGTTGGTTTCAATTCTAACTCACTAGGGATCAATTCAAACCAAGTAAAAATCAGTTTTTTCCGGCCTGGTAAAGTCTCATTTTATAATTATTTTAATAAAGTTAGTTTCCTATATGATAATTTATAAGTGCTGGAAGTTTTATCCCAAAAAATTAAAAATAAATAAATAAAATGACAACCGAAAAATCTAGTTTTGGTAAGTTTTATTCTCAGGCCAGTCAGTTCATTTTTGCTTTTTTAAAACAAAAACTGACCAAAACCCAGAGTCTATGCTATTCCCAACCATCCACCCTTGCACCATTAAGTTAATCCCAATCGTCCCTTTCACTACTTAGCCTCACCTCAGTCCTTATTTCCCTGTCTCACTCTTAGAGACTACGGTTGAAAGATGATGCCTCATCTGGTTGTCTGTCTTGCAGTGTATCCAGCCAACCTCTCTCTCAATGTCACTCTCCCTCTTCTCCATTAACATCTCACAAATCCATCTCTATCTCAAATCTCACAACAGCTGCTCAACATCTCTTGCCCACCAGTGACTTATTTTCTTTGTAGACATCTCACATCTGCATCTACATCTCAAATCTCACCTTGACTACTCGAGGTCTCTCCTTCACCAGCAACTGATCTTCTTCATTGATATCTCAGATTTCACATCAATCACTCGATGTCTCCAACTCACTTGACATCTCTCCCTCACCAGTGAATGATTATTTCTGTCATCCTAAGGTAATTTCAAAACCCTTGTTTTACTTAAATCTATTAATTTTTGAGTCCTTAATTGTAAGCCCTAATTTTAAAAGCCCAATTTTTTGAAATCCCTAGTCTCCAATTTTGGGTAGCGTTTGGTAGAGTTTTCTAAATATGACTTGAGAATAAGAGTTGTATTTTGAATTTGTGAGTTTTGAAATAATAATTTGAGTGCGGAAAATTTGTTTGGTGAATGAGTTTTGAAAAGAGTTTTGGATTGAGTGGAAAATTTTTGATGTGACATATGATATTTGATACAAAAACTTACAACTCATAACCAAACATACAACTTAAAATTCTATTCAAAACTCATAAAAAAAATTTAAAAACTCCAAAACTTTTTTTATTTAAATATAAAAAATAACATGTGCCAATTGTTTAAAAAAAAAAAAAAAAAAGGGGTCACTGTACCGGTCAACTGGCCGGACATCCGGAAAGACGATCGGTTAGCCCAAATTTTCCCACCTTTGACAAAGTTTTCAAAAGTGGATGTAGAATTAATTTTTGAAAACGGCAACCAAACATCACGCACAAATTAAGAGGTAGAAATACATTTTCAAAACTCTTCCAAACAGAGCCCCCCATTTTGAAAAACTTGAGACTATACTTCACTGGCTGATGAAGGGGAATAGAGATTTCCTGCAAGTTGAAGCTCGATGTGATTTTTAATGATTTGCAATTTTTTGTATTGATCTAACAAATTATGTTTAACCTATTTTTTTTTAGCTAATGTGGTTTTAATGCATGTAGAAACTACTATTTTATTGAATTAAATAATGTTTAACTTGGGAGGTTTTTTTATCAATGTAGAGTAGGCCAATTTTTTATTTGTAAGTTCTTTTGCTAATCAAAAAAACCAACAAAATACAAAACCGAAACAACCAACTGAATACAAACTGACAGGTTCAGTTTATCACCTCTTCAGTTAGCTTTGGTTCCTTAGTAAACACAACCGACACAATCAGTTCGGTGATCATTTTGGCTAAAAACCAACCACCCCAAACCGATTACACCCTTATATTTTATGTTTGTAGTTGGGAGTATTTGGTAACCTTTTGAAATTTTTAGACAGGTTGCAGGGGTCGCCCTATTGGTCAAATCATGTAAATCGATTTTATTCATGGGTCTCTCTTGCTTTTAATAGGTTTTACAAGCCAAAAGTCTTAGTTTCCAAATAGGCAGATAAATCCCACTAGGAAGAGTTCTCTAAAGTCTATGGACAGTAATTAAAATTTAATTTAATAAAGAACAAGTTTAAGAGAATTTAGCTCTCTTGGTAAATGTGTGATGCAAACCTGGCAATTCTAATCCTAGGTGTAATGCCTGTGAGAATCCAAGTATGAACTTGCTCCCATACTCACCCAAGAAAAGGCTAAAATTGTAACAAGAAGACCTTCTGTTTGAAAAACAGATTAAGGTGTGGTGGAATCAAATATTGAATTTGAAGGAGGAATCATGAAGACAAAGGAAACCAAAGTGAATGAGCATCTTAATGCTCTTCAACCTACTAATCAATCCAAGGATGTTTATCTACAACTAAACTGACGATTGATTTTGTCATGCCACAAATTCAGTAATACAATTGTAAAGAACAATCAACCATTGTCTTCCTTGCAATCCCAAACTTAAAATAAATAAATAATTAATAAAATTGTAGTCTCAAATTCGTAATTTTAATACCCTTCCATGAATGCAATTACAAAAGTTGTGGATTCATTTACTCTAGTGCTTCAAAAGTCATGGTTTGAGTTTTTGGCTCTGTTTGGTTCCATTCTGGAATCATGATTCCGCCCTCATATTCCAACCCTCTGTTTCATTATAGTTTTCAAAATATGATTCCAAATCACATTTCGAAACACATTTGAAAACATGTTTGGTAACCAGAGAGTTTTTGAATTTTTAAGTCTACCCGGTCATTTGCCAGGACATCCTCCCAAACGTTCGTCCGGTTGATCGGAACAATGCTTTTTTTCTTTTTTTGCAATTGCCTCTTGTTATTTGGAAATATATATATATATTTGTTTTTGATATTTTTTAAATATAGAAATTATTTTTTTTAGCAAAATGACAAATTATTTGGCCATTTATTTAAAATTAACAAAAAAAATTTAAATAAAAATTAATTTGTCACAGTAATTTTTAAAAAATAAAAAAACATTTTTAAACAAAACAATTAAAAAAAAATTCAATCAAATATACAATCAAAAGTAATTTTAAAGCACTAGCTAAATATATTTTTTTAACAAAAAATAATATATATATTTTTTAATATTATAAATAAAAAATATTTTCGGAATTTTTTGAATTTTTAAAATAAAAAATTTATTTTTTTCAATAATTATTTTTTTGAGTTGAATTTTAAAAAGAGTTTGGTTATGAGGCTTGAATAGAAATTTCAATAAAATTTTGAGTTGTGTGTTTGGTTATGAGTTATAAGTTTTTTAATTAAGTTTTGAAAACTCTTTTCAAAATTCATAACCAAACAACTTTTCTTATTTTAAAACTCATTTCAAAAATTCAAAACTCAATTCAAAACTATTTTCAAAACTCATAACCAAACAAATTTTCGGTTTTCAAATCATGATTCAACAACTCACAAACTCAAAATACAACTCCATTCTCAAATCATGATTCTAAAACTAAACCAAATGCTACCTTTGTTTTTCTTTTTCCATTTTTCTTCTTTTTTTTTTTCCCTAACAAGGGGAGAATGACACAGATAATAAGATCAACAAAAGGAAAAATTAAATAAGCAAAAGAATTTGGAAATTGGTTAATTTCAAGTCGAATGCACATAATGATGCAGAACATGACATGGAGATTTTATTTATTTGTAATTTAATATTTATTTTTTATTGATAGTTAATTAGGATCTTAGTATATTTAGTTACTGATTTTACTAAAGATTAGGTTTCCAAATAATGTTATGATTTAGTTTCCTACTTTAAATTTGGGTTTCAAGCCTATATATATTAGGTCTTTACAATGTAATCTTTAACTTTGAATTTGGCAGCTGCAGATGCTAAGCGACTTCTAAATTCACGCGTTTCATCATCATCTTTGTTTCTTTCTGGGTCTTTAGCAAATTGAATCAAACAGCAGATAGCATATGCAATGCTTGTGCAATTCAAGTAAGTAAAAGTAAAAATAAATAACAAAGAAATTAATATTGCAATGTGTGTTGCTTAAGTGGTAAGACTTTCTTTCCTAAAGTCAAGGTCAAAGTTTCAAGTCTTGTGCACATCTCTATGCAACTTTTTTGTTTTAAATAGAGAAATGAGAGACACATGGCATAAGGAGAAGCAAGCAAAAGCTTGGACACCAAATCCAACCTTCACTTAATATAATAGTATAGATAGATAATCAGATAAGGGCTACCTATACGGAGATAAGAAACTTTTATAATTTTGCCCATAAATTAGATTTCCTATTTTTGAAATTTTTTAACTTTCTGAACATGGGTTGTAAGGGTTGCCCATTCATGGATCCTATTTGGTTTTTGATAGGCTTTCGAAGTCACTACCTACATATGAAGACAATCCTTAATATGGAAGTCAGAAGTAATTCAAAGTTCAAACCTGTAATCACAACTACAACATCACAGCCCTGCATTGTCATCTCTGGTGTTGCAGACTCAAGACTGTCATATTTTTCTATGAGCTGCACAACTTAAAAAATCTGCTTCAATGTGCCTACCACAAAACTTTCACGCTATGAGGCATCTACTCTACAAGCATTTGAGCATATGCAAAAGTGTTCATATCTTCTACAAATTTATCTCAGAGAAGTGAAGTACATTCAAACAAGTAGTATTAGAAAAAGGAAGCTAAACCAAATGTAACATTCCTAACTTCAATATGGAGAAGCTTAAGATGATTTGACCAGTAAAATAAACTTATAATTGACATAAAAAATCAATCAAGGAATGTAGAGGGTGCTTTTAACTTTGATGTAAAATTAAAGCAAGCAATGGTAAGAAATATTATAGATATAATGTACACGATCCACATATTTTAGGTTTGTCAAGTTTAATAGCCATCAAATCCATAAATTCACACAACTGCACAATTGGAGCATGTTGTTTGGCATTTTTGGTGAGAAACTGAATTCCGGCCTCTTAAGTAAGAAATTCACTTCCTTCAAAGACTAAACTCGCTCCCAAATAAGATAGAACCTCTCAAACATACAAATCTCAAAGAAACAAAAGAAAAACAACTCAACCTTATTCTAGTACTTTCTATTTACACAATATTTATTTATACTTAACAAAGACAATTTGTAGTTGACATCAATCTCTAATGTTTATTCATATTTAACACATATTACAATCATGTAGAAAAAAATAATTGTTAGAATATATTAATATATTTAATATATAAAATGTTCCTATATAGGTGCTCCCAACCTTAGAGACTTCTATATGCTCTCACTCTCCCACCGCTTCCTTGACTCCCACTTCGTGCAATAATGTGTGAACTGAGTGATGCCTGCTATGGTCTTACAATTATTGGACTGTTGGGAGTCTAAGAAGCACGAACATTCTAAGAAGGAGACATCTCCATGTCAGACACGGACACTCTTTTCTATGTTTCCATAATTCAAAATAAGAATCTAAATTTCGGACAAGTGTCCAACAATCATTTTGTAATGTGTCCATCACTTCTTGGCCATGTCTATCACTGGAAAATAAACATAAGACCAACACTTCTTGAACATTTGCTAACACATGATATTCAAAGTTTGAGAATTTCACAAAAATATCTTATAATGCCCTTAAAGAAATGTATAATTATTAAGAAATGTCCTATAGAAGTTTCACATAAAATTAAATGAAAAATAAAAAATGTAAGAGACTTAGATACAAAATTTATTTGGTATAAAGTAATTATTTAATTTTGAATATATTACACACATATATAACTATATAATATAAATATATTCCTAGATAATATAATCTCAAGATATAATTATTTGTGGCGTGTCCGAACTGTGTCCATGTCCTACTTTTGTAGAATTTGCCATGTCAACGTGTTTGTGTCGTGTTGTATCCTTGTCCCGTGTCCGTGTCTATGCTTCACTGTTGAGAACAACTAAGAGTTTTGTGAGTCTTCTTGCTATTAGATTTTAAAGGAGGGAGGGTAATTAGTTGTGTAACCCTTGTACCTTTAGCCTTCTTGTTTTGTGTAAGGCTGAAACCCATACTAGTCAAAAAACATAATTGCATACATATGATATATATAAATATAAACAGCTATATCTATGTGTTTGTGGATGTATCAATGTATGTAAATAGGTAAAAGTTCTTGGTATGAATATAGAGGGAAGCAAACCCAACCTGTGAAATCTGGACTCTAACTCAGTTCGAATATTTGCAGTTAGTGGAACAGTGGAACCATCATCATTGCAGAGGATACTCGTACATCTAGAAATGATACTCTCTGGAGCACCTTTTGAAAACATAATCTCCATCTGCTTGCGACTACAAAGGACAGTCATCATCTTCCGATCATGAGAAAATTCCAAAAGAGAGACCTGCAGGGTATCAGATTCACAAGCATGATTTGACAAGGAGATATCAAAAATTTAAGCGAAGCAAATGTTTATCACTAGATCTACAAGATCCATTTATTGAGACTTCATTCCGTTCTGTGTGAAATACATCCCAATCAAGAACTCCAAGAATTTTTTGTTTTATGTTCAATTCAACTCTCAACCTTCTTTTCTAGGTTCATGGATATTGAATCAATCAACGCACCACTAAATGTTTAATCGAACAAGTACCTTTTGGAACATCACTACAACTCTAGCAAATAAAAGTGCATGTACCAATTTTGACAAAGAAAATTAGAAGTCTCTATCTCTCCAATATTGAGCTGCATCCTTAACATGCACAATGACACACTCCCTGACCCATGTCTGAACCACAACCGAAAGTAACCTATTATTTTTGAACTTTTTAGAACCGGGACACACTGGAAACATATGGGACACACATGGCCATAAAGACACATAAAACATATTGCATAACAAAAAAACTTGCTACTCAATTATATAATAAAAACAAATTAGATTTATACCAATTTATTCCTGCTTTAAACTTCTTTTAATTTTTGGAATTCTAAAGTCCAAAACTTCAAATTATGTTTATAAATAAAGCTTTCTAAGATAGATATTAGGACTTCTGTTTACACTTCCTTTCAAATATGTAGGTATAGGGAAAACAATTTCTTACTATTTGTTATAATAAAATATAAATGTATTTGAATTGTAAAAAGTGATGAAATAGTTTTATTTTCATTTACACACCTAAAATATATTTTATTTGTTGTCATATCCTTACCGAGCCTTTGTCCTGATTTCTTATAATAATAACAATAATAATAATAATAAAATTGTCGTGTCAAGTGTGTCCATATCGCCTTGATATGTGTCCTGTGTCCAGCCTCAATGCCACAGAAAAACAAACATGAAAGATCAAACCAAAATTGTATACTTTTCTCAAGAGCTTGTCATAATCTCATTACACAATGAACTCACATTCTTCATTTCTCTACGAAAAAAAATAACCGTTACATTTGATAACAATAACAATTCAAGAGCAACCAGTACGAACTAGAGTTGGAAAGTTGACAATATTGTAAATAACAAGGCAAATGATGACTAACATCTATACTGCCATGATTGTATACTGAAATGTAGTTTCTCTCATTCAAACATGTAAAATCTTAACATATGATACAAAGAAAGGAAGAAAGACAATATGATCTTTCTCACTGTTGAATATTTTAGAATTATTATTATCTATGCAGTTGAAACTCCAGAGTTTCTAATATTATTAGGGGGAATAAAAAACCAATGGACACTAACTGCATCATCTAAGCATGGCGACATGGACACGGACACAAACACGCAACACGGATATGATACGATGCAAAAACACCGACACATGAAATGCAGGACAATACATGGCCAGAACACCGCAAAAAATATACTTCTAATTTTCCATGTGAAAAATATGAATATTTTATCAACATAACAATTAAATTCTATTAAAACTGACAACCACAATGTTGATTATCCTGTAGCCACCTTTGCCGGAAGGCTTATACAGCAATAGTTTCTTTTCAGTGACCTCTCTCTCTCTCTCTCTCTCTCTCTCTCTCTATTGGCCAGCCATGTCCACCCCACGTCAAAAAAAGGACACATGTCCTCGGCAAGACCAGGAAAAAAAGGGGAAAATAAATAAATAAACACAACAAAAATTGGTACACACCCTAAGGTGTGTCCAACAGTTTGTCAGACACATGTACAGGTGCCCCGTTGGAGTGTCTATGCTTCCAGTTCATCAATACTGGCTGTCATTTCGTAAACAAACACACAAATAACAGTGGAAAAGGGAGGAAAATCACTGCAAAAACTGGAAAGGGAGCACGTTAAGCCAAGTTGCCAATAGTCTATCATACTGGCCACACATCAACAATCATTATAAGTGTTGCAAACATTAGATTCCTTAGAATTCGGGGTACATCATACTCAGCAAATAAAAAATCAAACAGCTACCATATGTAGAAGCAAACCTTTTTAAATTGGTCTTCCCAGTAATGATTGCAGTAAGAAGCTCGTTCATGCTTGCTCAGCATATTCAGAGCAGAAGGCATAGAATCAAAGCCAGGAAGACCAACCTGGAAACAACAGTGACATGAAAACATTTGTACCTTATAATTCACAGTCAAATTAACAGCAAGTAAGCTGATGACAGACAGGTGAAAACTGAAACAAAGCAACAATTGACTACAAAACCTTCTCTGCCAATACACGAAGGGCTACTTCAGTTGACTCCCCTATTTTTTCATAGTTCCCCTTGTCCGAGTTGTACTGTAAAACAGACTCGTTGCATAGGGCTGAACACATTGCTATGTGGAGAAGACAAGGAAATTGAGCTGGAAACTCAAGCTGCAAAACAATAAAATCCTATGTAAAGTGCTTGACAAAATATCCTGAAAGGTCTACAAATACCAAGATGTTTACTTACTTGTTAGCAAGAGTAAGGAATACTTTGTTCTTTATGTTTATGAATAAAAGAAGGAAGGTTCCGATTATATATGTGTATTAGAAATCTAATAAATCTCAGGTGCTGCATCAATGCTAATGTCATTATCTCAACCGTTTGGTCAACAACAATAACAAATGAACCAAACTGAGGGCAGTTGCATTAAAAATCCTACATGACTTCAGGACCACCTGAATTTCAAAAATTTTAAGTGATTTCTTAATCTCTCAAACGCAAGACATCATCAAAGGTTCAAGTAGCATAATAGAAATAAGGGCAAATTACACCGACTTCCCTTGACTATTGCACAAAATACACGCAGCTCCACTAGTATGGAAAAATGACACAAAGCTCCTCTAATGGGCCTCAAAACTTAACCCCACTAACAGAAAATATAAAACACAATGCCCTCATATGTTTCAAAAGAAAAGCAACAACAACTACTACAGACAGCATCCTCCATCCACACCTCTTCTTCCTTCCATACTCAATTGTCACAGCCATCGTCACAAACATGACCCACAGCGCCCACCACCTCGATCTCACCCCATACCCCCCAACCCCCACTTCTAAAACCCCAGCACAACCAACCCCATTGTCGTAGGCATCATCACCAAAACCCTAACCTCAAGCCAAAGCCACCATCACGGAAATCCTAACTCCAACCCATAGTCACCATCACCGGAGCCCTAACCACAACCAACAGCCACCATTGCACACACAGAGAGAGAGAGAGAGAGAGAGAGAGAGAGAGAGAGAGGATCCGTCTATCATCACCTACAATGCGTCCATCACCTCATACAATCCTTTCATCACCCTCCTTTCATCATCATCAACATCAACAACAACAGCAGCAACAACAAAGAAGGGGAAAATTTTGAAGAAAATAAGAATAGAAAGAAAAGATTTAATTTGAAACCCAGATTTGGTTTGTATTGATTTGAAACCACACATTTAGTTTGCATTGGTCCAATTGTGATGGTCTGTTTGCAAGCATGATGCTTCAATAGTGATGGCATAATCACAATGCGACGATCGTTGCGGTTTGATTTTGATGATGATTGGGGGGTATGCCAAAGGAAAAAGGGAGTGTTAGTGAGAATGTTATAGTGGCGGTGGCGGTGGCGAAGGCGAAGGGGGATGCAATTGCAGGCAGTACGTGATGATCTTGTGGTGTGTGGCAATCGGAGTCACAAGGACGCTAGGTGAGATTGGATCGCACCAGAGAGAGGAGGCAACATCATGGGGGAGGGGAAGCAGTGGCCTAATGGTGAGGGATGGGAAGCAATAGCAGCATGATTGGAGACAAAGGCAACGACATCATGGAAGAGGCAAAAGCAGAGGTGGAGATTGTCGTTTGTTTTAGTTTGGCAGTGGTTATAAGATAGAAGTTAGACATTTGGGGGATAGGGTTTTAGGGATGTACGGTAAACGACTTTTTTTGGGAGGTGGTTTTTTTGGCCATGGAAACTTTTCCTCTCTTTTTTTTCTCTTTTTATATTTTATTTTTCTTTCAATTTTTTTTTTATATTTGGTTAAAAAATGTTAGAAATTAAAAAGAGCAAAGTTCGTATTTTTATTTAAAATATGATGACATGAGCAAACTCCATCAACTTCTAATGGTGAGGGATGGGAAGCAATAGCAACATGATGGGAGACAAAGGCGACAACAACGTGGCAAAGGCAAAAGCGGAGGTGGTGGTTGTTGATAGTTGTTCTTCGTTTTAGTTCGGCACTGGTTAAAAGATAGAAATTAGTCATTTGGAGGATAGGGTTTTGGGGGTGTAGGGTAGACGTCTTTTTTTTGGGAGGTGGTGTTTTGGCCATGGACACTTTCCCTTTTTTTCTCTTTTTATATTTTATTTTTCTTTCAAATTTTTTTATTTATTTAAACAATGATAGAAATTAAAAAGGGTTAAGTTGGTATTTTCATTTAAAATATGATGACATGAGCAAATTCCATCCACTTCACTAACAGTTGATTAATGGCGTGGGCCCAAGTGTAATGCAATAGTTTTCAAGGGAGGCCGGTGTCATTTTTCCATACTAGTGGGGCTGAGTGTAATTTGAACAATTACTAAGGGAGGTCCATGTAATTTTCCCTAGAAATAAAGGAAGAATAAAAAAAAATTTCACAGTTAAGTAGCTACAGCAGTAACCACTGTCTAACATTAGACAACAATTCCACTTCCCACATTTCTTTCAAGATAAGAATAAAATAAATAAATAAATAAATAAAGCGAAGGATGATATTATCAAATCCTACAGGTTGACAAGTCAAGACAATTAATAACTCAAATTCAGAATGCAAATGCAAGACAAAACAGACAAAAAAATAACAAGCCCACACACAGGAAGTAGAAAAAAACATTTATGATATTATCCAATCCAATTAACCAACATTTTATAAGTCATAAAGGCATTAGTACATTTAACTCTGACATGAACTGCACTTGAAGAGAAAAAATTTAGTAGTATACAATATGAGGGGTTTGAATGAAAATATGATGTAAACAAGCTAGCCTGGAAACCATATCAAGGAATATGTGATTTCAACATGTAAGCAATGCATACACAACAATGCAGAAAATTATGAAAAAATTTACCGATAAAAGAATTTAGTCATTCGTAATATATATGGTATTAGGAGCCATATTATTCGAGAAAAAATACCTGCATCCCATCACTGTCAAAAATAAAGCCCTCTGGCGCATATGTTGTCCCACTGACACTGTATTCAGAAGTAGTAGGACCATGGTTTGCAGTATGAAGCACACATATCTGGACAGGCAGGAAATAGAAAGGGTAGATTAAGTTTTTCCATCTTATGGTAAAACAGGATTCGATGATCAAATAAAGCAATCTGAATTAAGTAAAAATGTCCCCATCAATGTGGAATTTCTTTCATAATATGAACAAATAGTTTTCACCTTCTTGTTCCTCTTGAGAATCAAAATTATTGAAGAGAAGGAAGAAGTGCAAAACAAAGAAGAACAAACACAACAAAGGGACTTTAAAAAAACAAAAACCAGCACCAGTTCAACAATGGAGGGAAGAAAACAAACGGAATGTATCAAGGACAAGTTTCGCACATCCATAAGTATATTACCAAAACACAAAATGAAGACTAACAAGAAGTGGGGGGGGGGGGGGGGGGGAATAATTAGTATATTCTAAGCCTATAACTAGTCTCTTGTAATATTTAGTATCGATCTTAATTGTATTATTTTCAAAATAAATCAAACAAAAATAAGCAGACCAAATGTCCGCTAAACAACCATATTGAGTAAGGTAGCGTTTGGTAAAGTTTTCCAAATATGATTTGAGAATAGGAGTTGTATTTTGAATTTGTGAGTTTTGGAATTATGATTTGAGTGTAGAAAATTTATTTGGTGAATGAGTTTTAAATTGAGTGGAGAATTTTTGATGTGACATATGATATCTGATACAAAAACTTACAACTCATAACCAAACACAACTCAAAAATCTATTAAAAGCTCATAAAAAATTTTAAAATTTTTCAAAAATATTGTTTGATAAACAATATTAAAAAAAAAAGTGCCAATTGCAAAAAATAAAATAAAATAAAATAAATAAATAAAATCGCACTGTTCAAGTCAACCGGCCAGACGACGGATGTCCGACCAGTAGGCCAAATTTCAAAATTTAAAAACCCGCCTGGAATGAGTTTTCAAAAGGAGGGGTGGAATTAATTTTCCAAAACTCAAACCAAACATCATACTAGAATATAGGGGTAGAACTATGATTCCAAAACTCTTCCAAATACAGCCTAAAACTGTCTCCAACAGACACAAATTACCTAAAAGAAATTGCAAAAAAAAAAAAGGGGGATACATCGACATGTTGAAATTCAAAAAGCAATTTTAAACATCAAAACCTGACAATGAAGTGCACTAAACAAAATAAAATAAACTAACCATATTGAAGAATCAGCTTTCATAACATCAACCCTAACAAATTACATGTTATCATTTTTACAGCAAGGGAAGGAAGACATACAGATAGCTAGAGGTGTTCATGTACCTAATTGTAAAAAGTAATGCGCTAACCTTCGAAACAGACATCATATTGGTAGTCAGAGTACCAGTCTTGTCACTGCAAATTACTGTTGTGCAGCCTAAGGTCTCTACAGATGGCAAAGACCTTACAATAGCATTCATCCGAGCCATTCGTTTTGTTCCAAGAGCCAAACACCTAATAAAATTAAAGGAAACATAATGCTGAAGTTCCACAAAAAGCTTCTACAAATATCATGTGCAGGCAACCTGAACAACCAGAAAACATTTACCCTTGTATTTTTTGTGCTAACTGTACAGAAATATCAACAACCGGAAAACTAAGTGAAATTCAATCCAGTATATGATAGATTCTTGGAAAATTATGCAAGGAGAGCCTCATCTAGCACATAAAGCCAAAAGTATCACAAACTTTCATATTAGTTAAATAATACTCCCTCTGTCCTATTTTATGTGTCTTACTTTCCATTTGTGGCAGTCCCGCTTTATGTGTCTAAGTTTCAAATTTCAAAACCCTAAGTCATCAATTTGCCATATTACCTGCCTTTAAATTTATATTTAACCACATAATCCAACCCCAAAAAGTTATTTGAATCGGACAAAAGGCGTTTTTTAAAATTCCAACAGAATTCCATAAACTGTGGGCATGGTCAAATATGCCATACAAAATGGGATGAATCAAGTACAAAGATAGCTTTCACTGCTCAAAAACAGAGATGCATATTTTTCAGCCAAATTTATTTAGCAAAAAATAAGATAGAAAAATTATGTAGCCCGGCCAGACATGGCAAGTTAATCGGTGCTAAGAAAGATTGCTACTTAAGAAACAGATTGGTTAATTGTGAAATAAAGTAGTGGTCTTTAAGGCCATATTTTGGGAACTTAGATAGTAGTTAATATAGTGAACAAGACTTGGTAGACTTTTAACTGTGTGCCTAGATACTTTACAAGTTTAGGTTTATCTGTTTTTGAAGGTTTGGATGTATTTGTTTGCATCATCTTGATAATTGATTTCTAATAAAGTTACCTCTTATTTATCAAAAAGAACTGTGCCCAGTAACAGGCCACATTTGCTGTGGTATCTGTCTATAAAATGTGAGCATTAGATGACAATAATGGGGTTGTAATGCCTTATATATATATATATATATCTTTGGGACTCTTCCTTGCACCCTTTCATGCTTAGTTGTTAATTTAAAGCAAATGCTAGTTGATTTATTCCCAGCAACCTCCCTGCAGTGTTTTACCACTGCAGCAGTTGGTGTCACAAACAGTGCCAAACAGTCCATGAATGAAAGAACGAGGAAAGGATGGAAAGATGATCAACTTGTTGAAGCGATGATTGCATCAAAAATGAAGGAATATATATATTTTGATATGTAGATTATCCTAGGCCAGCTTGCGTGTACCACACTATGTCCCTACAGCCCGAACAAGCCTTCCGAAACAGGTTTATTCCCTACAGTCCGTGGCCCAAGAGTTTTGTTGTCGAAGGGAGTTAAACTTGAGACCTTGGAGGGAGCAACCCCCAAGTCACAGGCCTCATCCACCAGGCCAAACCCTTGGGGTTAAAAATGAAGGAAAATATTGAAAATCTTCATATCAAGTTAGGTGAAATATTTTGGCACGGAGATTCTTATCTCTGAAATCAGAGGTAGAAGGTGAATCACCGCCATTATTTGATGAGTATTCTGACAATGGATGTCGAATTGTTGGCAACATAAGTGTTCATACATCTATTGATTCTGCCAACAACATAAGCAATAATTACATGACTTTGTTGTTAATGAATTTTTTTTTTTTTTGTAACAACGGACAACATGATCTGTTGATTGATTTTTCATTACCTGAAACAATGAATCTTGAGGTGTTAAGTGCTTCCAAATAGTATTATTTGAAGCTTTCTTTGAGTTAGCACGATCCATTTTTGTGGAATTTTGCTGAAGACTATATGAAGATAGACTCGTGGATTAAATTCTTCATTAGAATTTACATACGGATGCTGACTATCAATAAGATACAATCGTGGAAATATAGAAATGAAACCAGAAAATGAAATTTAAGTTCAATTTTTGCAAATTATAAAATTGTAAAAAGAAGGAAGATGTAAGGGCATGCTAAGGAAGTGTTAAGCAAGTCAAAAGCATAAGTTCAAACAACGAAGGAAATGCTGACAACAAACTCAAGGGCGAGTTTCACGCAAACATGGGAGACTAAAGCAGCCCAACCAGACATTGGCAACTCAAGAACTGTTGCTAATTTAAAGGTTCCAACTCAAGAACAGTTCCTTAAGGAATTGATTCTTATTTGTGAGTATAGTAATCTGTGAAGTTAAGAAACAGTCTTTAAGGCCACATTTTGGGAATTCGCATTGTGGTTAATATAGTGAACAAGTCTAAGTACACTTTTTTTTGGTTCTGCCTAGTAATGCTTACATTTACTATGGTAGCTGTCTAGAAAATGTAAGTGTTAGATAACAATGGGTTGTAGACTGAGAGTGACATGAGAGCATCAACTTTGAAAATGAGAGCATGCATATTAATTTGTATATAAATTTTATTTTGTAACTTTTTTCATTATTTGAGAATCAACAAATAGTTTTTTATGTATATTTAAAAAAGAAATAATAAAGAAAATTAAAGCAAAAAATATATGAAAAAATTTGTAGAGTAGCATGGCAAAATGCAAGATGTTTAATTTTTAAATCTCAGGTTAAAGTCATTTCAGGTTCAAAATGGTTTTTTTTTTTTTTTTTTTTTTTTTTTTGGATAAATATTTCAGGTTCAAAATCTTTTGAACATTATATATTGTGCTATTGCAAGATACACAAGATCATGCAACATGTGAGCCTAGAACCCTATACCACAGAATGTACAAAACAGCTGGGTCCATCACATTGATGTTGTTTTGTGGAACATGGATAGCAGCAGGAGTACTATAGAGTGGCACAACAGATGAATCCATAGACATGTGTCAGCTAAATATTCTCATAAACATCAATTCATTGTCAACCAACAATTCTTTCTCAATTTCGCTCCTAGTAAAATCCACAAACCAGAGTATGGTCCACCACGATGGCAGATTTGGCTTATTATAGTTCCCAGCAACTGCCCTGCCATGTTTTTTAACTGCATCAAATTTAGCAATAAACCTATTTTTGTGCAAACTACATAG
Source organism: Camellia granthamiana (assembly GCA_036172215.1). Lineage (NCBI taxonomy): Eukaryota > Viridiplantae > Streptophyta > Magnoliopsida > Ericales > Theaceae > Camellia > Camellia granthamiana. The sequence goes on from CM069910.1 coordinate 94,589,602, forward strand.
AAATACAATTTGACAAAGAACAGCACGAAATAGAGGGTCTAATCCATGAAATGCCAAACCATCATTGATAAATCAGAAATGTGGGCTCAAAGGACGTTACCCTTTTTAAATCATCAAAATTGGCAAAATAGGTTGAGAGAAATTAAAAGCTATAAAGACGTTAAATCACCAGCTGCCCCAAAAGTTTAACCGGTTAATGATGATCCCTCACAATTTGAACTGAATAGGGTGCACAAAAACAAACAAAACATGATAAAATAGACACTAACAATCACATATAACAAGACTTGACACCTCCAATAAACAAAGCTCCAATATTAGGTTACATTAATGCTTGCTCCAAAAGCTTTTGCTGTCAGGAAAAGGGACCATATATATATATATCAAGCTCTCAAAGAAAACAGTGCATCACAAACTCATGGGCAATTTTGAATCCTCAAAAACCATATCTACTGGTTATCACTTGACGTGATTGTAAAACACAATTTGTTTGGTAAGGCTCCTTAAAGTATTGGAGGTCCAAGTTAACATTAAACATGCATTATATGAGATAAAAGCACACCAATGTTAATTTGGATTGCTAAAAAATCACAGAAAGTGGAAAGCTGTGTATATAAGCAAAAAGTGAAAAGTGGAAAGTTGGGGAAGCGAAGATGGACCCTATTGATAGCTCACATAAACATGTCCTTAGTAGTGACTGAGAACTCCATTCAGTTTCAATAATAAGAAGAATCTCAAGGCATGATGTGTGCATCATACACTCCTCAAACTTCTAGAAATGCGCATTTAAAAAAAAAAACAAAAAAACGAAATAAAACAAAAATTGCGTATGCATGTTACAGTTTTAAGGCACCCACATCTTTGATAAATTAAGTTTATGCTCAAGGACACCCTATTCTAAATTTCAGTCATCTGCATTTTGTATAGAAAGTACATGTCCAAGACATGCCAACTTCAAATTTTCTGTCGAATGTACTGAAACACGGGTGTCATACATGTCAAAGTCAATATTTTTTATGGTGGCAGTAATACATGAGGGAAAGCAACCCAAAAAAAAAATTTGTTGAGTGCAAGTTTATTGTTCTTCATCATTAACATCAGTTAAAGCACTTACGTAGTAACAACAGCAGGAAGCCCCTCAGGAATAGCTGCAACTGCAAGAGCAACTGCAATCTAGATGGGTAATGTAAATTAGGTCAGAGAAAGTAGAATTCACTACTCGGCATGAAAATATAATGAAACAAAAGCTGAGAAACATATACCAAGGTCAAAAGAAAGAAAAGAATAGCATAAAAATTGCCATATGCACAAAATAGATACGAGTTAGAATCTGAATGACTATCCTTTCATAAAATCAGATGAAATGTACTGATTCTAAGTCAGATACACACTACACAGGGAGACGGACAAACACAGCTAAGAGCCTAAGACAAATTCTGTAAAATGTAACTAGGAGCATGAGTACAATGAGAGAAAATGATAAAATCAATTACCATAATTTCAAATGACTGCACGTGAAAAAGTGCAACTATAGAAGAATAAATTAGATGCCAATAAAGCCAGATTGGTATTTAAACAAATGAAGATGTGGATCTTGAAAGGTGTAATGCTAAACACATACCAAGTTAACATGAAAATCATAGGAACAACTGAAAGAACAGCCACATTTATAGATGACCACATCCGTTGTACTTGGTCATGCAAACTTTCAGTATTTATGTCTACTTTTTCCACCATTTAATAAAGCTTGTAAGGCTCATAAAATTCAATGTGATGTTTGTGAGTTAGCTAAACATTCTCATACTATTTATATTCCTCATACGTCCTGTGCCCCTTGTGTATTTGATCTTATTCATTCTGATGTTTGGGAGCCTTCACCTATTCCCACCTTGTCTGGCCATAGGTATTATGTGACCTAAATGACCACACCCATTGTACTCGAGTTTATCTCATTACACGTAAATATGGTGTTTTCCCTATATTTATTCAGTTTCTTCAGATGGTTAAAACTCAATTTCACACTATTGTTCGAAATATATGATCTAATAATGGTGGGGAATACATCTCCAATGCTTTTCATTCCCATCTTAATCAGTCTAGTATACTTCAACAACTTACTTGCCCCAGTACTCCTGAACAAAATGGGATTGCTGAACGCAAAAACTGTCACATAATGTATGTGGTTCGTTGTCTTCTTCAGGGTATGAATGTTCCTAAGTCTTATTGGCATAATGCAATCCTTGCCACATTGCATCTGCACTCCTAGTCGTGTTTTGCAAGGTCTTGCTCCTTTTCAAGTCTTACATCTTACCAGGACTGTTTTTCCTCTCTTACCTCAGGTTTTTGGGTGTGCTTGTTTTGTCCAAAACAAAAGTCCTACTAGAACTAAGTTGGATGACAAGGCCATTAGGAGTATCTTGTTAGGGTATTCCACCATGTCAAAAGGGTATCTGTGTTATGATCCTAGCCCTTGTAGGTACTATTGTTCCACCATGAGAAGGACCCTTTTTTTAGTACTCACACTTCTATGCAGGATTCCTCTATCACTCCTGTCCCATTGGAGGATTCTGGTGTTCGGCCTCTTCCCATTTGTGATGAGGTTGAGGTTAAGGTTGAGGTTGGCTCTAATGAGGTTCCTCCTCCTCCATTACAAGTATATTCTCATCGTTCTCATCCACTGCCAACAGCCTCTCCGATAAGTGAGTTAGGTAATTCTTCCCTTATGGTTCCTGCTTCTCGTGAATCGTTTTGGTTATCTTAGCAGTACTAATCATCCGATTTCTCAATATCTTTCTTATGATAGTGTTTCACCTGCCTATCGTTCCTTTCTTGGCAAGCTCAAGTTAGAAACTATTTCTCGTTCTGTGTCAGAAGCTCTACAGAATCCCGATTAAGCAGCTGCTACGCAAACCGAGATGACAGCTTTGGAATAGAATCAGACCTGGCAGCTTGTCTCTCTCTCATCTGGCGAGAAGACTGTTGGTTGCAAATGGGTATTCAGTATTAAGTATCTTGCAAATGGCATTGTGGACCGCTACAGCGCAGCTTGTTGCCAAGGGGTTTACTTAGGTTCTTGGCAATGATTTTGGGGCTACTTTTGCACTAGTTGCCAAGCTTACCGTTGTTCGTCTTCTTATTTCCCTAGCTGCCTCTCATTATTGGCATTTTTCATCAACTAGATGTCAAGAATGCATTTCTTCATGGGCACTTACTTGAGACTATTTATATGGATCCTTCACCCAATTTTTTAGCAGAGGGGTGTATGTGGGGAAAGTTCGTCAACTGCACAAGTCTTTATATGGGCTTAAACAGTCTTTTCGAGCCTGGTTCAACCGTTTTAGCTTTGTCATTTTATCCATGGGGTATGTTCAGTGCCACTCAGATCATACATGCTTTATTCACCGGAATTCCACTGTTCAGCATATTATTCTACTTGTGTATGTTGATTATATCATCCTCACAAGTAATGATTCAGTTGGCATAGCACAAGTCAAGAGGGATATGAGTCAGGCATTTGATATTAAGGATCTGAGTCCTCTCAAATATTTTCTGGATATCGATGTTGCTCACTCTCGTCAGCAGATTTTATTGTCCCAAATGAAGTACATTCTTAATCTTCTTCAAGACACCCGTATGCTGGGATGCAAACCTAATATGCTTCTACTCCTATAGATCCTAACCTCAAACTTACATCAAGAGTCTGGTGAGTTACTGAAGGATCCAGGCACATATCAACACCTTGTTGGCCGTCTCATTTATTTTACTAACACTAGATCTAGACCTGATTTGACTTGCGGTTAGTGTTACAAGTCAATTTATACATGCACCTTGTACAGAGCTTCTTGATGTTCATCACATTTTGCAATATTCGATGACTTCTCCTGGTTTGGGGTTATTTTCACAACTGGTATTCAATTAGGGCTCGTGTTTCACTAATGTAGACTATGCAAGGTCTAGAACTAATAAACATTCCACGTCTAGCTTCTGTATTTTTTATGGTGATCATCTAATATCATGGAAAAGTAATAAGCAGGCAGTTGTGTATAGATCTTCTACTGAAGTTGAGTATCGAGCAATGGCACAACGTATATTCGAGGTTCTATGACTCCGCTCTATTCTTACAGAGTTAGGGTTGGAGGAGGCTGGCCCCTCCTCTTTGTTTTGTGACAACAAATCAGCCATTATGTTATCCTTTGATTCACTACTGCATGAGGGGACTAAACACATAGAGGTTGACATATATTTCATTCGAGTCATTCGAGAAAAGGATCGGATTGGTATTGTGAGTCCATCCTTCATCTCCTCTTCTGAACAGTTAGCTGAAATCACAGGATATTAGGCAATATTCCTATCAGATTGGTATTGTGAGTCCATCTTTCATCTCCTCTTCTGAACAGCTAGCTGAAATCACAGGATATTAGGCAATATTCCTATATTTTTTTGTTCCTCTTGATTTATTTTCTATTTTGTATATATTCTCCATCAATATAAATATATAGGCTGGTCTCTGTTCTAGACAAGCCATTCAACTCTATTCTTTTTATACATGCTAACAAAACTTATGTTTCTGGTCATGCAACATTTAAACAAGGGACACCTGACCAAAAATCAGTCTTCTTTTTCCTCCAATTGAGGACAAATTTTCTCCTTTTGCATATTTAAGTATAATACTTAGAATTTTTAAAGTTCAATTAATTATTTTAATTCAATTAATTTGTTTAATTCAATTAATTCAATTAATTTGTTTATTTTAATTTAATTAATTTGTTTATTTCAATTAATTTAATTAATTTGTTTATTTTCATATACAATTTTTTACATTTTGTTATACGAATTAATTTGTTTATTTCAGACATCTTAATTAATTTCAAAACTTAAATTAATTTGAATTATTTTAATTCAAATAATTTATTTATTTCGGACATCTTAATTAATTTCAAAACTTGAATTAATTTGAATTAATTTGAATTATTTTAATTCAATTAATTTGTTCATTTCAGACATCTTAATTAATTTTAAAACTTGAATTAATTTGAATTATTTTAATTCAATTAATTTGTTTATTTCAGACATCTTAATTAATTTCAGAACTTGAATTAATTTGAATTAGGTTACCTCAGTTTTTAAATGTGCTGTTGGACTATAATTATCTAGTTAGATTTAATTTCTTTATGTTATTTAATGTTGTTAAAATGTGTTCTTTAATTTCTTTATGCTGAAACATTGAATTTCTTTAATTTCTATTTAGTATTTGGAATGATGACTGCATGATGGTTCTTGAAAATATTTATATTTTTGTCTATACCATTAATTTTAAAAAAAATATCATTTCTGGTCGCCTCGCTTCGATGAAGCCCTCGCCTCGCCTCGTCGCCTCGCGCTTAGGCGTTAGGTGACCTTGTCGCCTCGGTTCGCTTTTCGCCTTAAAAAACACTGGCTTTGGTTTGGTTTGGACTATCAATATGGGACGGAGGGAGTAATTAAATTATAAATACAATATATTTTAAGTAAATTATATATTATATATAACATTATAGTGATTCATAAATTTATATTAGATTATTATTTTTTTCATTTTAATCACCATATTTGTGATTTTATATGTATATAAATGTATATATATATTTAAATATATATATAATGATGTGAAAGATTCATGATTCGATTCGATTCAAAATTAATTTTTTTGAGAAATTGATTAATGATTCGATTTGCAATTTGACAACCATGCCGGTGAATAATAATCTCATTCAGCCACCCTAACATTTGAATCACCCTCAACCAGAAAAAGTTCTCCTTTCAGGCCTGGCAAGAAGGCATTAATCTCTTGCCTCGATTGCTGTCATTGCCCTTCACCTTCTAACGTGCTCATCCCTCCAGAAACAAAGGCTATCTAGAAACAATTAACAATAACAACATTGTACTAGCATATTCAGAAGGGGAAGGGGATGGATAAAGTTTCCACTAAAGGTGCCAAAAGGGAACAACCTATGTACACTAGGAGTATACAAGTTGGACAAAAAGCCATCAACAAAATTTAGCTCCGATGAAATCGACCAAGGAAACAGAAGTTCAAAATACTTCCCTCTAAGCCAGCCATGAAAATTATGAAAACAATGAGATCATATTTCAATGGTTTTACCTCCTCACATAGGTGCAACTTGGCCCAAAAGCTGTTAAAAGAAAGAAAGATGTCACTGTAAAAGGACTCGATGGTTCAATGAAAAGTACCAAGGTTGGACAATCATCGCACCTCAAGACAGTGATTGTATTCAAAAAATTAAATTGTTCCCCCCTCCCCCCCCCCCCCCCCCCCAACAACCAAAGTATTTCCAAACATCGCACCTCAAGACAGTGATTGTATTCAAAAAATTAAATTGTTCCCCCCACCATCAAAGTATTTCCAAACATCACACCTCAAGACAGTGATTGTATTCAAAAAATTAAATTAAATTAAATTGTTCAAAACAACCAAGTCATCATTTTAGGGTAGGATACAACCTCAATAGAAAAATACTAAAAACATATAGATATATATGGGTCCTGCTAATGACAGCCCAAGGGCTGTCAAAAAGCACCACAAAATGCCAAAATATTTATAATCCCAATACACTTTTCATATGTCCCAAAACACTTATACACATTTCAATACACTTTTTACACACTTTTTACCCTAAGGGCTGTTTCTAGCATTGTTCAATATATATGTATATGCACATGTATGCAATAGAAAAGAAGGAAACTCATCCATAAATCATTACCTTAAAGTAGTGGATTGCCCCCTGTAAGAAACCACCATGAGCAGGATCACGAAAATGACCAATATTTACAAGCCATACCAATACACAAATACCTGCAATAACCTACAAAGAAGAACAGGACGAAGAGGGGAAAAAAATCAGGAATGCACGCAATATCAAGTATAAGATTTCCTTAAAAAATTAGAAGAAGATAACAGCAGTTAGGGAGTTACCAAATAAATACAATTTCATGTTTTCTACCAAGTTAAATGAGTGAAATCATTATTTTAGCAAGAAAAAGTGATACTTTGGTAGTTTATTCAAGTGCTACTATAGAATCAACTACATGGAGAAAAAGGAGGGGGTCGGAGTCCAATGCAAAGTTCACTAGTTCGAGAGAAGCAATAGGTTGATAGAAAACATAAGTTAAGGACAGTTCAGCTATGACAAGAGAGTACTGCTCCTTTTTATCATACTTGGACCTGGTTTAAGACAGTAGTTCTGACTATAAGGAGAAGGATACATGTGACTGTGTGGACTAGGGCCACTTGGGCCCACATCCAGCTAAGCAGAACTCGCCACTTGTCTGCAGGTAGCTTCGGCTCCAATACTCTTGGAACTTATATAAGGAGCAGAGTGATCATCACTTATGGAGTGAGTGCATAGGGGAGACATAAGCAAGTCAAGGGCCAATCTATGTTGCAGCTGCGCGGGAGTGATTGTGTGGAGATAGTCACTCCCAACCATTCCCTATGAGAATATGGTATGAAGGATCATGATAAGCGGAAGCTCTAGGTGAGTCATGGTGCTCCATAACCATGGTGCTACCAAGCGGGCTATGGCTTAGCAATAAGCTTGGCTCTACTGTATATGCTAGAGCCACGTCGGACTCTTCACACTTTAACTCATTCTCTTTGGACCTCTTGCCTGCTAGGGCTACAGCCGCACTAGAGAGCTAAGTATCCATACTTGGTGGTGTGTATGACTATGACCCCGCTTAGACTAGGCATACGACCCTAATTAGTCATGTGAGGACATCGTGGTGCCTCGGGGGTTTGTCACATGGAAGTATGATGATAATGATAGGGCACCCAAAGGGCTTGCCATGTGTTGGGTGTCATATAAGTACCCACACACATCTAGAACCATGTCAACTAAGCATTTCAAATAACAAAATTCAATTATTATAACCATGATTGATGAATCAAATTGCCCTCAAGTTGCTAGACATTAGGCATATTTGATTATGGTTGCTATTTGATAAGTCTATTTGTTTATGATTACTCGTTCTCCCTTTCCAATCAAATTACTCTTTAAATATGGGCTTGGCACAGCGGTAAAGCTTTTTCATTGCAACTTGGGCATCACGGGTTCAAGAATCAAGCCATGGAAACGGCCTCTTTGTACATGGAAACAAACTTCACTTATTTGTACTTTAATATGAAAATGCAATAAAAAAGTATTTTATAACTCACAGCCTCCACCCTCAACCAGATAATTTCCTAGGTTTTCCCTGAAATCCACCCTCCACTCCTTGAGCAGGTTCTTCAGACCTTGCTGTTTATCAAGGTCATTCAACCCTCTAATGTTTCATGAAACCATTTTTAGACTCATGGTAATAGCAACTGTGCCTCCAGCATCCCCTTCTTGTTCGTGTTTCCCCTTTCACATCCCTATCCACCTTTATCGAAGAAACCAGCTTCCATAATTCCCTGTACTTCCTACTGCCTCCACACATCATATCAATTCTAACCACTTCAAAATGTTTGGGGAAATGGTTTCTTTAAAAAAAATAATAAAATAAGAATTAAGAAGAAGAAGAAGAAGAAGAAACTTCCTGAAATTATAAAATTCAAGAAAATTTTATTTTTTTAGAATCTTCAAGATACATCTCCACTCCGGAAATTGCAAGTCATAGAAAACCTTTGAAGAGCATGAAAATCAAAAATTTATATTAGCAGTATTAAATTCATAGATGATAATAGCCTATATATTTAAGATTTAGCAGATTTTTAAGCATGCTAGTGGGTAGTTGAGACAGTTCCAAATTGTTGAACCAACAGGTTGAGCAACCTGTCCTTGAGACACCATGATTTGTAAGCATGACAAAGAAGCATGCACGACACACCATGATTGTTACTCCCTGCCATCATCATCTACCTCCGACAATTACATAACCCGTAGCTCCTAACTCATATCTCTGCTAGAAATGAAGAATGAAGAAGAAAGGCGGGCACTTGCAATCACCTTGGCCAGAAAGGTACCAAACTCATCCAGCTTCTTTTTCAATGGTGTTGCTTCCTGCATCAAACATAGATTGCATTAAAAAAGGGTCAATCAGAATTGATCTGCAAAGTTCAAAGATGTATATGTAATGCTTACATCTTCTGTTCTCAACATAGAATCACGGATGTTGCCCATCGCGGTGTTAGAGCCAACTCCAACAACAACAGCTCTTGCCCTACCAGCAACCACTACTGTTCCCTGACAAATAGATTATATTAAAATTTTGGTAACTTTCAAGAACTTAAAAAATAAATAAATAAACAAACCATACAAGCACTCATGAATCGTGAGTAATACATTTAACAAATAAATCTGAAGAAAGAAGTAAACAACACTAGTGGAAGAACGACATTTCTTTTAAGTACTTTTATCAAATTACACTAGGAACCAAAAGAATTACAGGCAGTATCCATTTCAGGATTAAAAACTGTCCACCTAATGCAATCACAGCTAAACTTTTATCTTCACAATTGCTTCATGTCATGTCAAACTTCATAACAGCAACATGTCCTACCTATCTTGTACAACCTTCTTAATATTTTACACACACCCACACCAGAACTTTAACACTGTACCATAGCCAGATATACCATTGCCCTAGCAGCTGGTGTTGTATCTTGTACATTGTAATGTCAATGACACCCAAGCAGTAGGTTCTGTACACTCTTCGATTGTTCCACAAGTCACTGTAACATAATCAGATCTTTAATGTGGCTTTTAAGAATTTACCGAGAAGAGAATGTTTGTCTTGTCCTGGTACACAGCATTCGTTGTGAGGGTGGAACCAAGCTCCTTCCCCACGGAACAGCTCTCACCTGTTGTCAGAAAACAAAAGTTATTTAATTCAGTCATGAATGTGCTAGAATATTGTGAGCATGAGAAAGAGAAATAGAAAACACCATAAGGTATAAGTTTATATTTTATTAACATAAGGTGCAAAATTATATGCTAGAATAGGAAATTTGACAACAGTGACATTAAAACTAGGCAAAATGACTATTCAGTGGGAGGTGGGAGAAAATTTTACCAACAGATGAGAATCTTTTGGGGGTGCAACTCTTTTACACAAAAGAGTTCCACCCCCATGGTTTTGAAAATATATTTGGTCAAATAAGCTGAACAGTAATTTCCCCTTAAACTATGTATGCTTGCTAATAAACATAATACACAACAATGCAGCACCTAGCAAATGAAGCACTCCAGTAGAACATCTCTTTCATCATTCATACAATCAAGAGAGCCAATGAATTGATAACAAGGAACTGTGCTGTCTATGAACGAGACGTCAGAGTTAGTTAATTACCTTTTGATTTATTTCTGTTTAGCTCAGAATGGTAAACAATGACTGTCTATGGGTTTTCTATTCTGATGCCTCTTCTATGGAGGGATATTAATTACCGAAGGGTAGAGTTTTTGCTTTAAGGCAGAACGTTCGGAATAAGAAACTTTCACATCATGTAATTGAAGGTTCCCAAGGTTGTTTGATGGTGAAGAAAGTTATGTTTTTGCTCTTAAATTCCACTTTTAATTTTCTTCCTTTATGTAATCTAAAATTAAGTAATCATAGACCGATGACATTAATCATGTAATTAAATTGACATAAAAGGACAAAAATACCTGTGAGAATTGCTTGATCAACACGTAATTGATAACTTAACATCTCAATCATTCTCATATCTGCTGGAATTTTGCATCCCACTATTCATTTCACACAAATCAAATAGAAAAGTTAACTCACTGCTGGAATCATTGCACAGAGAAAATAACTTTTGAGCATTTGCAGATTTGTAAAAGTTGGAAGAGATACACTTACCACTAACTTCTACAATATCCCCAGGGACAAGGTCAGTTGCAGGTAATATTGAGAAGCAACCTGAAAGATTTGTTTTCATACAATGAGAATGATCAAGAATGATATTTTTTTAGAAAATCTATTACTGCGTATGACATTTTAAAATGAAAACTAAAGTGAACCTGCATAAACCAAATATTAAATGTAGTATTACAAAATAACAGAAAGAAAATAACAGAGAGATTAGCATTGTTCAATGCATAAATATCAACCCACTAAATGCCAAAATGAAATACTATCACATGCATCCAAATAACAAAACCTACACAAAAGCATGCTCTGTTGTTCTGTTAGTAGAATTATACATCTACTACAGGTCAAGATCTTAGCATTAGCAGTCAATGCATAATGTTGGAAACCCATCCAAACGCTACCTATTTCTCCAGAATAGGATTAGAGAGATTAAGAACTCTAATTAAGTTTTTTTTATTACTATAAAAGGATCAAAAATCCACAATAACCTGGTATAAGTATAAATTAAGAGGTTAAAAAGCATCAATAGTCTGGCCAAAGAAGTTGTAGCGCAGTGGTAAAGTGGCGTCAAAGGAGGGTGAGGTGAGAGGTGAGAGGTTCAAATCATATTCATATAAAGAAAATATTAGTAAAAACAATATGCTACAAGAGTGAACATTCCAGTGTACAGATTCGTATTGTTTTCATACCTTAATAACTGGCTAGAAAAACATCAAAAGAATCTTATTGTTTTCATACCTTAATAACTGGCTAGAAAAACATCAAAAGAAACTATTTTATAACAATGGAACACAAAATATTAAAACATCATCATGGCATGATTATCAGTCAACATTTGTCTAGTAATTCATTTTAAATTTTTCCTTTACCATTTCGCAGGACAGTTGCAATATCAGCTTGGTAGGCACGTAGCTCCTACAATAAAAGGGGAACGGAAAAGAACAAAACAAATGAGTTACAACAACTAGAAAGACAAACACTTACATTTTGAAAAAGAAAAAGGATAACACAGAAAAAAATAATAATAACAGCTCTTCACCCAAAAAAAAAAAAAAAAAAAAAATAGAGAGAGAGAGAGAGAGAGAGAGAATGCAATCGCAATCACATAAGACAGAGAAACAGAGAGTTAAGAAAATAGCATACTCAGCGAATGTTTAATGATAGTTAAATGGGTAAAGCACTGGTTTCATGAAAGGTTTCGTTGATTTATGTTGTGGAAAGAAAAGATGAGTTTAAAGTACCATAACAAAATGAATTGACAGCATCAATTCATTTATATATATATATTTTGATAATCAAATATATTTTGCACTCTTCTTGTTTTTCTCTTCAGGTTTAGGTCTTTTCATATCAAATTTTTAGAGGACATCCTATCTTTCTTCCTGAAGTAGCATTTGTTCTTTATTTTTCCAATATACACCATTTTTAAAATGAAATTATATATATAAGGGTTTGTCCACAACTTTGCTCTAAAGGGGTGACCTGTACATACAAAGCATACATAAAACAAAAACAAAAACCAAAACCAAAATTTATCCTTACTATGTAACTACAGGACTATACAACTCCCCCAAAAAGTCAACAAATTGAGTACAAAGAAAGGAAACTTCTCCCCAAGCTAAAAAAACATTAGGGATACAAGAACAATGCCTTCAAAATGCAAAATATACCTCCCACAATTATCAGAAGACCTTCTATTCCTCTCATTCCATAAGCAATACATACGGGAAAGAGTAGTAGTCTCCCATGCCCAGGGTTTTAAATATCGGCCATTACGTATGGGATTTTGGCCTTCAATGTCATTACTCACTGGCATATTGGCCAATATTGTCCTATATCAACCCATATATGACCGTATCACCGATATCAATTAATATTTCGATATTGTTATTTAAAACCATGCCCTACGACTCTCAGTTAACCTCTACTCCAAGAGGTAATCAAATCCGAACTGAATAAGGCATCACCCACTCCACACAAAGACAGGTTGCCATACTACACACCTCCGTAGATGCTAAACAATGAAGCATAAGATGGAAGACACACTCCCCATCTCTAGTGAACAGGTATACCAAATCCACCAAAGTTTACCCCTCCACCTTAGATTGTCAGCTGTCAAAACATATTATCGTATAGCCATCCAAGCAAAGAAGGCCACTTTGAAGGGTGCTCTCAAATACCAAATCCTCTTCCAAGGAAATTCCACATCTCCTCCATACAATAGCCAATAAAAAGAAGACACCGAAAAGATGCCATTCCTAAAACCTTTCCAAATCAGCACATCCTCCAAACTCCTACAAAATCCGGGAAAATAAGGGCCTCAATAGACACCATCTCCCAATCATGAGGGGGTCTCTGGAACACGAGCAACCATACAACCCCAAAACAATATGAACCCCAATACTCCATAACTTAAATTTGAATATCATACTTTACAGATATTATGGTTCTAAATCGCAGTATCAGGAGTTGTAGCAGTAATGGCTGCGGTATCAAGAGTATCAAGCGATGCGTATCGAGAATTAGGACGCGGTTGCAAATTTTTTAAAATCATTAGCGACCCCTCTAAAATTCAATGATATGCATTTTTTACTCTCTCAAGCTCAGTTTGTCACATTTTAATCAAATTTCAACATAAGAAGCATTTTTTACTATCAAGTGATCTATAAGAATTTTAATTTATATTTCATGATCTTCGACACTTATATTACAATTATAAGAGAGATTTTACCAAAACACTATAAAATAAAAATCGCTCTTTTTTTTAAGTTTCATATTCACACCAAATAGATCCACTCACTCATTGCTCCATTAAACATGAATCCTGCATTGAAAACGGATGGAGGAACTATGCACATATGAAGTCATAAAGTCAGATCTTCCCATTTCTTTATTTAAACTACTATCCCACATTGAACGAGCATCATACGATGAGGTACCTTGTCCTTGAAATGCTATGTTTACCCTAAAAGAGGGCAGCTGGTTGATAGGAGAAAAAAGAATTGAAGTACTGATTCTTTTTAATATATGCAGTTGTACCGGACCAGTTTGTTTCAAAACTGGAACTTTATCCAGTTTGGTCCGATACGTCATGTGAAATGGCCAGTTCACATGGAAACTTTTTATCTCATTAATATATCAATGTGTATCCAAATTGAAGAGCTAAATTTTCAATATGACAGTCTGGTTCAGTACGCATGGACCGGTTTTTAAAACCATGATCATAATGAAGGCTGGAATCTGATTTCTGTTTCCCTTCAACAGGACCCTCTCCAACCGGTAATGATCTCACTATGCCGTAGCTTCATCCACGGCAACAAAGCCACAACAGAAATCCCCTATGCCTTCAGCACCTCCAGATTGCGGAGATGCAAGGGACTCCCCAACTACCGAAGCCACACCTCTCTTGGCTCCAGCCTAGGCATGTAACAACAGCCACAGAACGAGCACCAGTCTAGATAGACTGGTTGACCATTGCAGCTCCAATTCTTCAACAAAATCCTACCAGCTTCTTCCTTTGAAGGCAGGATGAAAAGGAAGCAAGCAACAGCTCCAATACCACCACGCCCAATGCAACCCCCAAGCATCTATTCACACACTACTGTACTCTTTTCTTCTCTGGCAGTGGCCTCCCACATGAGCCAAACCTCCTCACTAAGCATATCCACACAGGTACTCCACCAACTGAGAGCAAGACGCCAAAAATGCCTCCACTCGTCAAACACTAGAGAACCTCTGTGATACATGTCAACAATATTTTCCGGCCAACTCTGTACTGTTACCATCTCCAACTTGCAATCTCACATACCCATTGATGTTCCACTCTACAAAAAATTAATGGCCCTATGAACAACCAACCCCCCCCCCCCCCCCAACACCACCACCAAGTTGAAGGCCTTCCAATCAACTTGGAGTAACTTATTTGCTATGAAGCACAGACACTTCAAAAAAAGTGTCGTAGGGGTGTCGGAAACGGCGGGGACATGTATGGGACATGCTACATGGTGTTTCCCTTTATTTATTTAATTTTTTGTTAGGGGACACGTCGGGGACACTTCAGCAACTCTCCAGGGACAAGCCAACTAGTTTTTTTTCCCCCCTTTTTTTTAGTGCTTTTGATGGATGTTGGATGTTTATCTTTTACTTAAATTTAAATACTTAATAGATGATCCATACAACAGATATAAATGAAAAGTGTTAATTTAAAAATAATTCTTTTAAAATGTCAAATTAATGTTAGTTTTGTTCATTTTGATTGTTTGTGGATGTAACATTAATCTATAGAGCAATAAATCACCGTGTCCGGTGTCTATGTCTGTGTTCGTGCTTCTTTGTCAATGAAATGTGTAGTCAACCCAAGCCTCACAGAAATTCCAATGCAAAAAAGCCACCGGCATACACTTCTGTGTCTACTGTCATTGTCATTACTTTCGTACCTGCAATTAAAAAAATTACTATCTAATAAAGATACATTAAACCATATGGTCTAAAATTGTTTGAGTCCATGTCACCTTTGGCGGTACAAAGAGATGGAAGACCAAATAAATGAAAATTTTATTGGGTAAGCAACAATATGTTACTCAAGAAAATATTTCACCTCTCTCTCTCTCTCTCTCTCTCTCTCAAAACCCTCCATCCCTCCACGACGAGCCTCACCTCTAGCCAGCCAGCCGCCAATGGCCATGGCAGCCAGTTGGTCTACTTTCTCTGTGTTGTGCTTGTGTATTTTTCTTTTTCAATAATCTTCAAGCCCCACGGTATTTCCCACTCCGTTCTCATCAAATTTAGCCTTTAGATTATTTTAGGGTGTTGTTTGTTTTTTAGTTTTGGTGCTAGGTTTAGTTTTGGTGATGGGTGTCTCAGGTAGTTTTAGATCCATCATTTCCAATAGTCTCAAATCTATCATTTTCGACAGTCGGCAGCTCCAGACCTACCGTTTTCGGGTAGTTTCACTTGGGTTTATAGGTGTTGTTTAGGTGTATGGGTGTTGTATGGAAATGTTTTCAGCAGTTTCAGATCGGATATTCTGGTGTTGCAGGGATGTTTTCGATTTTGGTGTTCCATGGGTGGTTGCAAAGATATCATTTCCGATGGTTTCAAATTCGCTTCAGTCTCCTTTCGACAGAGTTGGGTCTTCATTGGGGCATTTGGGTTTTGGGTGTTCCATAGGTGGTTTCAAAGATATCATTTCCAGCGGTTTCAAATCCGTTTGGGTCTCCATTTGGTCGAGTTGGGCGCTCGGAGTTGGGTGAGTCGGTTATAGGTGTTTAATCAGCATTCGATATTGTAGCAATAATGGAGGAGAGGAGAGGTGGCTTTAGATTATGGGAGTTTTTTGGGGGTATTATCTACCGTTTTCAGCGGGTTGGAGTAGCGGGTATGGTGATGAGTAGCATAATAGATTGGTGCAAGGAAGGAGACAGTAAATGGTTTCTCTCCTTTGTCTTGTTGGAGGAAGTTTGGGGCCTACAAGGAAGCAGGAAGGAGCAAGGAGCATGTTGATGGTGCAAGGAAGGAGACAGTAAATGGTGGGTGCTCAGTGAGGAAGGTGCAGTTCTGTAGGGAAACGCCTGCAACACAACTAAGGGAAACTCTACAAAGTGAGACGTGTGTGGCAACAGTGTGTTGGGTGAAGCAATTGTTGTAGGAGGTTATAATGGTGCGGTGGGACAGAGCATATTTGGGGGGTTTCAAGTATTTTGGTGTTGTTAGTTAGGATCTACTGAGCTATTTTTTTCTTTCTTTCTTTACACTTCGGTTTGTTTTTGTTATTTTAATCTCAAAAAAAAAGGTGAGGCCAAGGGGTTGGTAGTGTAGATGCCGTTGTGTGGATGCAAGTAGCAGTAATAGGGGATTTTGCACTCTCTAAATATCACTCTGTGCATTTCATTTCCTTCTACCTTTAATTTCATATTTTTAATGAAATTTTTACTTTGTTGATCAAAATATGTTACTGAAGACAAATATCACGAGTTGAACCTCATATATCTCCCATTTCTAGATGCTCATAAATTAATCATATGTTAGAACTTCAAAGTTACAACAAGAGGTTAACCCTTGTCTAGTGCCTGGCAAAACTAAGGGGGCTGCAATTCTTACTCCTTATCCCCATCTTTACCCAACACCATCTCTAATTCTTCTACTGTCAGTGTAAAATACGCACATCCAACAGAAAAAAAGGAAGGAAAAAAAATAACAAGGCCAATAGGCCCACTACCGATAAATCAACGAAAGTATCTCTCAGCTTCATATCTCTATGTCCATCCTTGATGATAAATATACAAATATGAATATATAATATAAATGCAAAAGCATACTCACATAAAAAGCAACTTACACTGCAAACAAGATTACATGTCACAAATAAGCAACAAAAAGTGACTTCGATAGTTAGATTGCCGCTAAAAAAACAAAAACATAAAATAAAAGAAGGGGCGGGGGGGAGAACAAGAGAAGAAGAAAGAAAGAAAGAAACAAGAAGCATGTGGTGAAGAAAAAGAAACAATCAAATGAAGAGGGTAGCCTTAAACAAATCTGTACGCTGTTTGTCTGGTATCTTAATACTAGAACTCAGCAACTTACTTCAAGAGCCTTTTCAGCATTTGTTTCTGTAATTACTCCTACTGCTGCATTAGCAGCCAATATCATTAGGATAACCTGTAAACCAACATAGTTTAATGTCAGAATAGAGTATTGCCTGGATGAAGAAAAACCAAATCAGCATACTTATCCAAAAGAAACAAAGAACCCAAACAACTAGTAGATCACTCACTACTTTTGATATGCTATACGTTGTCACATCACTCTCTCTACTTTTTGCACATCTTTTCGGAAAAAAACTAAAAAGCCAATTAAATTAGCCAATTTCCACTTGTGTGAAGAAATCTATTTTATGTAGAATGAGTAATTGGGTAGACATAGTGAAACCTATTTTATACTAGAGAACATGCTATATTGTACACAACCCTCATTGTGTGAAGAAATCATCCCGAACGAAACAAATTCTTTAACTTACAAAAGATGTTGGCCATTCTTGAAGACGTCTACCACCATAATACATTATTTTAACCTCAAGATTACTATATGGCATACATTTGATGGGAATAAATTGCTTGCTAATCATAAATAATTCTCAATTTATGATTTACAAGTTAGCAAATTACAAAAAGATTTCTGGTACCCACTGAAAATCATGCTATGCCCACAATGACTACATGTCATGCCGTCGATGCTAGATAGGTATAGGTATAGGTATAGGTATAGGTATAGGTATAGTTTGTTTGCTGTTCAACAAATTTTCCTTCGATAGTAATTTCCCTTAACCTTTAACTAGAAAGTCTGGAGATAATTAGGCCTCGTTTGTCAACTATACATTTTAGCCAAAAAGCCAAAAAGCCAAAAAGTTATTATAAGTTGTCACATCACTCTCTCTAATTTTCTGCACATCTTTTCATAAAAAGCTAAAAAGTTACTAAAATAGCATGTTCCCAAATGAGGCCTTAGTTCACCCCCAACATTTTTACCAGCAACCACTGCATATATAAGCAAAGATGCTGGAAAACAAGCATAAGAAAAATCCCTTCAGAAGTGTTGTCCATCATTCCAACAGTCCTTACTTCTCAGCCAAGCATTTGTTATGCCATCAGCATCCACATGTAAAAACCTAGCCTCATTGTCCATGACACAAACAAAAGGGTAACCCCCAGGGTTAGAAAGAGAACCAGAGCACATAGCTCAATCAATTGTTATATTCTTCAATCAAAACTTAGGATAAGCTATGAAGCACGGGTACTCCAAAAATAGTGTCGTACAAGTACCAGATATTTACCGGGTGCGGGTATACATATCGGTACAGCAGTACACATACCGGGTACACCGAATACATGCCGGGTACGGCAAATACATTTGGGCATGGCATGGATACGGCACCGGTTAGACAATCAAAAAGAAAAATAAAGAATTATATAACATTTTAGACAACTTATTCTCTTTTTAGTTTCGATTTGTATGTTGGATGTTTAGCTATAAATTTTATATTAAAAAAAAAAAAATTAAAGAAGTTGACATACCCCAGCCATACTCATACCCTACTTTTTTAAGAATTTGCCTTATCGGAGTACCCGTACCCGTACCGTATCCGCACCCGCACCCGTGCTTCATAGAGTACAAGACATCATCTATCAATAGACTAACAGGACACCTAAACAAACTAATAGGACTCTTAACAGAAAACTAATGACAGTTAAGCATACGACTTCATTTTGATTTTTAAAGGTGTTTATTCTACAATATCAGCCCATACCTCGAGTATATGCTATAAACTTTATCCAATTTAGTAAAATGGGTATTAGCAATAACAGACCCACCATTCTTGCGAAGTTAAAACCTCAACAAATTCATCTCGGTATACAAAACACAATACGTATGCAAACATGGGCTATCAAAGAAATAGAGAAAACACAGACAGCATATACCCCCCCACTTTCTAATTGGAAACAATCTATCCATTAAACTAAACAGAAAGATATTATATCTTACCGAAGGCTCCAGAAATGCTGTTAAGCCCGTATCCCCATTAATTAAAGCCAAAATGAAAGAGATAACGGCAGCAGCAATCAATATCTTAACCAGTAAATCATCAAATTGCTTCAAAACCAGTTTCCAAAAGGGAGTGCCTGCATTAAGCAAATTGTAGATGCATACAAAAAGGAAAAGATTAGCTATGTAAAAATACCCATTATTAAATCCATTTTATTTGAATTTACAACGTCACTCCTACACTTTTTCTTTTGATTTAAACTTGTTTGTCATCGTACAGTTGACCATTATGACACTTTGATCATTGGGTAAATTACATTTACACCCCTTGAGGTGTAAACTTAATACAAATTATCCCTCCACATTTGAGAAATTACAACCCCCTCCCCAAGTTTTTCAATCACATTACAAGGAGCCCCTTGCCGTTAAGTGACTATTAAAAACTAGGGCAAATTACATATACCCCCTCGAGGTTTAGCAAAATTACAGATACCCCTGAGGTTTGAGAAATTACAAATATCCCCCTAAAGGTACTATTTGCATAACAAATTAGAGGGCAAATTGTTATGAAAATATAAACTTCAGGGGGCAATTTGTTATGAAAATATAAACCTCAGGGGGTATCTGTAATTTTCGAAACCTCAGGGAGGTATCTGTAATTTAGCTAAACCTCGAGGGAGGTATATGTAATTTGCCCTAAAAACTAAACAACAATTGCTGATGTCATGTTCCCAAAATTTCGAAAAGACTATATTACCCTCATCTTTACCAAGCTCTAACCCTACTCTAACAACTCCATAGTTTTTCCCCTCTCTCTATCTCTCTTTTTGTATTCTCCCATAATCTTCTCTCTATGCTTTACTCTAATCCATCTTCACCCTCACAGAGCAACTACGACAAACACCATGGTTATCTTTAGAAACCGACATCTGCCACCACCGACTACCATCCACAACAACCACCGAGCCACAAAGATCATCTTCGCCGCCAGCGCCTATCACGAGATCCTCCGTGGAAGCCATCATCTCTAGGCCAAGCTCGTCTGTAAATTGATCATGGCTACAATCCCTCCAAGCCCAAATCTCCTAAAAATCTCTGCACCACCACGACACCACCTCTCCATCTTCGCTCTCACCACCATCACCATTCTCTCCCTCGAATTTGGGGTTTTGATTTGAGACTTTATTTTGAGTATTTGAAAGGGGTTGGAAAGTGTTCCAGTTGAAGCCCGATTTGATGATACAGGATTGACTAGATAAACTCCCAATGTTCTGTTGTTGTGTTGAATTTTATTAAAGAATTCATTAATTGAGCTTCTCTAATTTTACATAACAACATGACACTGGTTCAACAAGCTTACGTTTAAAGACATGTGAATTTCAGAAGTTAAGTCAAAAACCAAGTTCGCATGGATTGATAATAAGGCTCATATATGATAATAATAAGGCTCATGCAAGATGAATAAATAACCAATAAATATAGAAGAATGACATCATTCAGAAGTTGATATATATGATTTTATTTGTTTTATGGGTTTAATTTTGTTTGATTTTATTTATTTATTGTTTGATTGATCATAGGGCCCAATATTTTATTTATTTATTGTTTGGGGGTAGTGGGTGTAAGTGCCCACCAAGTGTTTGAAGGATTCCTGAAGGTAATTATATGATTTTTTTTTTGTTTTTGGTTGAATTTATTATCTAGGGCTTGGAGAAAGTGGGAGGAATTGTGGTGGTTGGTGGTAGGGAGTGAGACTGTTGCAAGATTTTGAAATATCACAGTGATGAGCAGTGGCCAATTGTTCTTAATCACAATGTTGATGGTCTCTGTCAATACATCCATGAAAGCAATCTCAACATTTGTGTTGTCAATACAGCAGGTTGTGGTGTAATACAGAGAAGATAACATAAAAGGGTGAAACAGTTATTTATTTTTTTCTGTTAAGGATGTTAGTCAATAAAGGTTAGGTGTGCACTCAATCTTTTCCCTCCCAAACACACATTAATGTGTACTAATTGAGCGTTGTTTTTTTTACGTTAGTCAACAAATTCTGACAAGGGGGTCGGTGTAATTTCTGCAACCTCAAGGGGAAATCTGTATTAATGACGAACCTTAAGGGGTGTGGATGTAATTTACCCTAGATCATTTTTTAACCTTGGGGAGTTTAGTTTTTCCCTAGAATGGCAATAAGGTAATTAGTTGGGCGAGGTTTCTAGAAAGTTTGCCTAAGTGGTGGGTAGGCTCTGCCAGAGCGCATAGCAGTGGAGCATGCAGTTTTCTGCAGTTTTCCTCCCGAGCAAGGTCAGCTAGGGCGAGGCTTGGATTTCTAGTTTGCTCAGCCCAAGCGATGGCCAATTCTACATGAGCAGAGATACTGTCAAAGGTTGTGATTTTTATCTCAAAAGGGTGATTTTTTACCCCACTTATATATACCTCATATCAAATCTGAGACATCACTTTTCCTTATGATTTTCTTCCTCTCCTTTCTCTCACTAAACATTCAAGCAACCCTTCTCTTCTCTTTACAAATTTCAGTATCTTGGAGTGAGATTCGACCTTCAACCGAAAGAGAAACTTGTAGATCGTTGCAAGGACTTCGCATTCATCCGGATGGTTTTGCATTTCATCAATTTGGGATTTTAAAAGTTCACACCTCTTTGAGTTTGGTAGGGGATTTCTACTCTTCTTCAAGTATTCTGTAGTTTACATGTGTCGTTTTCCAAAAATCTCAAAATATACCATGTGATTTGCCCTAGTCTTGAATCTATGAAGAAATTATGTGAGTATATTTAATGCAAACCATGTAAATATGTATATAGCAATAATTATGGTTCTCTTTGGTGAAGGGTGTTTTTGTCATTTTAAGGTGTTAAGCCTTGAGTAGCCTAGTTAAAGCTGTGTGAGGTTTTTTTGGAACTTTGGGGTGTTTTTGTTAGATAAGTTATGTTTTGAGGGTGTTAATATATTTTGTCTTTTGGGGAGGTTTATTTGCAAGTTTTGAGTTGGCTTCTTGAAGAAACCTCTTGACATTTGTGTTTAAAATATTTAAAGTTGCTATAAACATGGCTGCAAGAGGTGAAAGGGGTGGAAGAGCAAATCATGGTCATAGAGGTAGATATGCAACAGTTGAAATGTTTGAAGCACTGCAGGAACAAATTCAGAACCTTACGCAATTGGTTATGCAAGCAAATAATGACCAAAACCGCCGGAATGCTAGCGACCAATTGTGGTATGGAGGTTGAGAATAAATTAAATCAACTATCTGGAGGAGAAAGTGATACTTATAGCGATGGAAGGAAGCCAGATCAAGAGAGGCATGTGCAACGCAATGAAAGACCTCAACGATGGGAGGATCACATTGTAAGTGCTCTAAAATTCCAAAGAGTATGGTGTGCAGGTTAATATCTTCAAGTTTGATGGTGATATAGAACCATAAGCTTTTTCAGATTGGGTACAGTATTGGAAGTTACTTTGACTGGAATGAAGTACCTGAAGAAAGAAAAGTGAAGCTTGTAGGAGCAAAACTAGAGGACCAGCTTCTGCATGCTGAAAGCATTATCAAAATGATCGAGAAGTAAGAGGGAAAGGAAAGGTTAGAAGATGGGCTAAGATGAAAGAGAAGCCAAAAGCTCAATTCTTGCCTCGAGACTATGAGCAAACTTTGTATCAAAGGGTAGGCAGCAAGAGAAGAATGTTAAAGACTAACACTCAATTCATAGGTTGTCATTGAGAAGTAATCTTGCCAAAACTGAGAGCCAAAGGGTTGGTCGATATGTGAATGGTCTTCGATTGACCATCCAAAGACCAAGTGAGCTTGCAACAACCTTATAAAGTGAGTGATGCTTGTCAGCTTGCCCGGAAAGTTGAAGCTCAACTCGCTCGTAATTCATCAAAAAAGCATGGTTACGATCGCAGCTGTGGTGCATCTAATAGTTCTGCAAACAAAACTGCTCGAGGTGGGCAAACCATAGTTCCTACTCATCTAAATCAGCAAACAGACACTAGTAATGAGAAGACAATCCAGACACAGCCGAGTATATCCGAGGCCAAATGGCTAACAAATGTTATCGACGCTTTGAAATTGGACATAAGTCAAATGAGTGTCCAAAAAGGACTAATGTTCGTGTTACTCTTGCTGAGGACAAAGAAGTAAGATTTGGAGAAAATTTACCAGGAATTGAAGATGGGAATCAACACTTTGAAGCTAATGAATTAGATGATGTTGAGGAAGAAGGAATTGACGGTGATGTGCTTGGTGAAACACTTGTGTTGTGATTAGGCATTTGATGCTTGCACCACCACTCAACAACAAAGGACTAATGTTCTTGTTTGCTGCATATATTCACCTATTTGTTGCCTCCTGTAAA
Organism: Camellia granthamiana; assembly: GCA_036172215.1. Classification (NCBI taxonomy): domain Eukaryota; kingdom Viridiplantae; phylum Streptophyta; class Magnoliopsida; order Ericales; family Theaceae; genus Camellia; species Camellia granthamiana. Next base: position 94,613,358 of record CM069910.1, read on the forward strand.
AGTTTCTTGTTTTGCTACCCCTATTTGCATCAATATTAGATTTCAAAATTTGGTATTTTGTAAAATTGGTCCTTGTTTATTGAAATTGAACTTATGAATGACTTAAAAATGATATAAAAGAAGATTTAGGAGATTTATTGAATATTGGACCATGTTGGGATTTGGTTGAAAATTGGTAGTTTTGTGTATTTGATAATTAAGCAATGGAATTGATGGCTTGATGAATTCAAATCTCAAATTTGAGTAATTTAGAATAATGATTGTGCTACACTCCATTTGGGGGAAAATGTATTATGTTGGGCCCATGGGGGCAAATTGCAAATACATATACATCGTGATTATACTTATGTGCCGTTGATTTTGGTATGTGTGGGATTTGTGAAATGAAAGCAAGATAGGCGCAGAGCTAAAGGGTATAAGACCTAAAACTTGTCTGAGCAGGATAATGGGTCCATCTGGTTAGTAACCGATAAAGCCAAAATTTTACTTGACCTATGCTAAGACAAGGTGGGAGGAAGGCATGCAAATCCCAAGTGTGCGTGTTGTGCCAGGTCGTTTTGATTATGAAACTTGATTTTGGAATTAATTTACAAACAAAAAAAACCTACTCCTTTAAAACCTTGTGAAAATGATTTGGGAACGAAATGATAGTTTTATTATTGTTGTATCAAATGATTGATTTGAACTATATAAAGAATATCCATGCTCACTTGGACATGTCACCATAGAAATGCTTAGGAATTGTAGACATTTCCTACTGAATTAGTTGGAGCTTAACCCTTTAACAATTTCATATGCACCCCGTGATCCTTGATTGAAGTTTGATTTTAACCCCTTTTGGTGAAGATCGATAGTATTATCCATGTCGTTGAGCATTTATTTTGTTGTTGGGTTACAACAGCAATTTATGGGCATGTATTGGTGGCCCTTCGCTTGTAGAATGATAAATTTATGCTCATGGAATTGTATAACTTGTATTTGATGGCCATTCGAAGATCCAATATTTTGAGGCATGAAATAGATCATTAGATGTGACCTTTACTTTGTAATATTGCATGTGTGGATGTGAGAATGCTTGTGTGATTGAGGCCTGACAAGGCCATTTGGCCCAACTTTTAGCAGATATGCTGCTAAATTTTCTTCAAAAGTTTGACCCACTTTAACTAAAGAACTATGTTTTCAAATAAACGTAGTCTTGTTTAAACAAAATACTAGGTTTCTAATGATATTCCTAGAATAAGGGAATTACTGCCTTTTCAACACTTACAGACTATCCACATTGATTAACCAAATGAATATTTATTTTTAAATTTTGTTTTAAAAATCGGGCATGATAAGCTAAAGTAAGACTAAATGTGAAAGTTTAAAATTTCTATCCTAGAAGCTATCAAAAAACCAAGATGGCAGCATATAACAGATGGTTTCATCACACCTATTATAGTAGCAGTGGCTAGAACTACCAATTACCAACTGTAAAGGGGGAAAATTCATACATAACTATGGCCCTGTTTGGTAGAGCTGTGGGAAACTGCTTATAGCTTATGCCCAAACAGCTTATAGCGTATAACTTTCAGCTTAAGCTGATTTCCAGCTTATTCTCAAAGCATATCCAGCCCAGCTCACAGAATAAGCTGATTTCTGACTTCCACAAAGTTATAAGCTATAAGCATAAGCTAAACCAAACATATCAAAATAGCTTAAATTAAGCTGAAAGCTGAAAATAAGTGCTGGCAAACAGGGCCTATGTATTGCTTGACAAAAAGTTCAGAGAGAAAGAGAGAATAGGCCATATACTTACTTCCCTCCTGAGGCAGCACTGAGGTCATATGTGAAGCACGCAACCAAAAGGAGAAAAACACATTAGAATATATGAATAAAAGAATTTAAATATTTTTTACAAATAAAAGAATTTAAATATTATGCAACTACAAGGAAATAAAAGAAATTAAAATAATAATAATAAATTTAAAAAAAAAAAACAGAGGTAGCATACAAGAATATGATGGGAAAATAAAGCACAAGCATTTTAAATTGCTTACCTATCCTCACTATCACCATATAACCCTCAATAACAACAACAGCAACATCCACAACAACAAAAGAACAAACATATGAAATACTTTAAGGCAACACAAGAATTTATTACCAGTATATGAAATATAGTATCACCCGATATGGTGTTATTGTGATTTCTTTCTTTTAGAGTAAATAGTTGTCTCGAAGGTTAAAATTGTGAATTTTGTATTGAAATCAAACTCCTCATAGTTTTACGGTGTGAAAATAATTATTCTTATACTTTGATGAATTGCATCTTCAGTCTATCTTTGTAAAAAAACTTAAAAACTTGTGCAAGTGGATTACTTGAAATTTTTCAGTACTTGAAATTTTTCAGGACTCTCATTAAAGATTTTGTACTTTCAATCAAAATTAGAACCCTCTCCAAATTCCTACTTTACAGTTGATTCGAACAATATTTCTTTCATCGGCAAATTCACTAGGAGAATTTCATCTACGAACAAAACAACATCCTACACTATGAAGCACGGACACCTCTCCGGAGGTCGCGTACAGGTGTCGGACACGGTGGAAAGAGTTGCACACGCTGGGACACTTTGGACACACTGCAAACACGTTGGGACACGCTAGGAACGCGTTGAGGACACGCTGAGGACACTCTAGGGACACCCTGAGTACTATTTTTTTCAAAAAAAAAATTATAAATTTTAATTTTTTTTACTAAAATAGCATACCTAATGTTGATAAATTTATTAAAATTAAGTATTTGACATGACATACATATTAAATATTTAAAAATATGCATATAATAAAAATATAAAAACATATGTTTTGAACATGTCCCCAACATGTCGTGTCTTATATTTTTTGAAAATTTACATGTCCGTATGTCCATGTTCGTGATTCTTAAATCCTACATATGTTTACTTTAACTCATCCATGATTGAGGCAAATAAGTAAAGAGTCAAAATTAGCCCCTGATGCAACCTTACGGTGATTGGAAACTCACTAGTATCTCCAGTAGGTGATCTAATTGTACCTCATTATTATATTGGCCCTGAATGGTGCATTTTATTTAGCTACTATAGCTTTTTTTTATTTTAAGAAACTGTGTCAAAGTGTTTGGTGCAGTTTCTGCTAATAACTTGAAAGAAAAAAATAGCCTAAGGCCTCATTTGGGGAGTTGGATTTTTAGCCTAAAAGCCACTATAAGTAGTCACATCACTCTCTTTACTTTTCTGCACGCCTTTTGTAAAATGCCGAAAAGCCAACTAAAATAGCCGATTCCCAAACGAGGCCTAAATATGACAAGAGGGAAAACACTGATTATATAGAAGCTCGAGAAGGGTTGTTTTTATCTTATGCTTTATAATTATCAACTTTCAACTTGAAAAAACCTCCACCAAACTGGCCCAATGTCATTTACCGCATAAATACCCTTTTGTCATACCATTTTTCTCTAACACAACCATATTCTATCTCTAGGCATCGTATCCTAAGTATTTTTTGTAAATCTATAAAAATTATATAAACACCCCTCATCTTCTCTCTATTTTTATATAAAATCATATTATAAAATATATCGCTTCCATAGTTGATCCAACTAACATAAATTCATATTGATTCTCTAACATTGTTTTTGCAACCCTTAAGCGATACTCACTCTCTTCCACAATTTCATTGTATGACTCATCAACCTAATACCTCTATAGTTATTACAATTTTGAATATATCCTATATAACTATATATGGGTACAATAGTACTTTTTTCCACTCGCTAGACATTTTCCTAGTAATTAAAATCTTATTAAATAATTTGTAAACCAAGGCACTCCCTTCTTACCTAATCATTTTCAAGCATCAATAGGGATATAATTTCATCCTAATGTCTTTCTTAATTTCATCTTTTTTAGTGCAAATTTCACCTCAAGCTCTTTTATTCGGCAATTAAACTTATATTCTCTAGTTCCATCAAGTCTACTATATTTTTCTCCTCCTAAGCATTCAAAATAAATTTTTCATCTTTACTTAATCACTAGGTTTCACTAATGCACTTGACTATTCACTTTTTATGCACTTAACTTGATTAAAATCTCCTGTTTATTTCCTACGATTCACAAGTTTGTAAATGTTCTATTCTCCATCTTTACTATCTAATCTAGTGTAAAAACCATTGTATGTTTTTAACTTAGCATCACTAACTATCCTTTTAACCTTGTCATCTCACTTATATCTCTACAAAAATTCTAATTTTCATTCTTTTGCCACTTTTTAAAGCATTCTCTTTTTTTTCTTTTTAATAACACCATGTATCGTGCCATTCCACCAAGTAACTTTAGATATAGGACATTTTCCATCGACTCTTTCTTTAAATGCATTCCGCTATTGTATTCCACGCAACACTAATATCATTTTCTAAACTCCACGTTACTTATTTAAACACAACTTTTTAGATTCCAATATATGGGTTGTGTGTTTTAATTATCTTTTATGATTCTATATGTAGCCCTTTAGTATATAAATCTAATATTGTTAGCCTAGGTTATAATGGTAAACTCTATCCGAGGAAAACCTTGCATTCTTTACATATTAAGAAGTCTGTTTTTTTTACAAAAAATATACATATATATATATTTGGCTATGTCAATTCTATCACCAAACCATATCTACCATGCACCCTTACTTCTTTTTTCCTACATGCTTGCCGAACAGAATTATTTAATCAGTTGGACTTAGCTCTCTCAATGTGTTTCAAACATGAAATGCCACAACCAAATCCAATGCAACTTCCCAACTAGTTACTAGTACGAAGCGTTGAGCTACAATTCTTGTAGCGCAAATAGGTATGATCTCATTCACACAAGTCCTAAATAAAATTTCTTCACACTAACTTTAAGCAATTGCCTTATTCTACCAAAAGATTCGATTCTGCATGTGCCTTGATGGATATCCCAATAATCCAGCAAGTAGTAAATTCATATTTATCAGCAACCTAAGCACTAATAACTTTTTGCAATAACTGTAGTTTGCAAAATAAACAGCCAAACCTATTATACTAAAAATTAATGAATTTGCAAAAGAGGCATATCCACCAAAACATGAAACAAAAAGCCAAATATATGACAACGCACACATGGAGGTTAATAACTAGCTCGCAAACTACATTATACCTTTACATTTCTATAGATGTAAATTTCTAAGCAAAAATTATAAATTGGATGCATAGTTTCGTACCATTTCTACCATAAATTCTAGCATGCTCTGCAACCTGCAAACAGTGAAATGAACAAAATGTTGTAACACAGGCAAACAAATTTGAAAAACCTCCCACCCCCAATTGAAAATTATGCATGATTAACCACATTAAGATATATATATATACTGGCAATCCATTTACAATTTTATGTTAAATTTTTTGGATAGTTTGACGAATGAGAAAAACTGATTACCACTTTTGGACGATTAGATGAATGAGAAACAATTCTAACGATTATTGGATGGTGGCAGTTACTAGGTGAAAACAGGTGACAGTAACAAGGTGAGAAGGTCATTCTTGGAAATATAAAAACGTGACAGCATTCCCACCGGGAGCTTCTATTTGCACACACTCATTCCACTCTATGCACACACTTAACGATAATTATTTTTATTATAATTTTATTCCCAAGTGAAATTACTATTATGGATATCACACACAATTCAAATAAACACATTCAAAAGTTGAATGTCGAAAAAAATGAAAAAAATTCGAAATTCTACTGTCCAAAAGAAATGATAATTTTCGGAATTCTACTTCCGAACAAGTTGTTTATTTTCGGAATGCTACTTCCAAACAAGTTATTTATTGAGAAGGATGGGCATAGAGTGTAATGGGTGTGTGCAAATAGAAGCTTCCGTTCCCAACCAATCCCACCCAATCAAGTGCATGTATAGTAGAATTTTTATCATGAAAACACATACTTTAATAAACAAACAATTGAGTACCTGGAAATCAGTTAGGCCTTTTGCCGGGTCCACAGCAAAGAATTCCAAAACCTGAAGAAGAAAAAAAAACAGAGGTTTAGAGCACTCAGATTGAAAAGAATAGGGAACAAAGTTCAAGTAATCCTTTTTGATCATATAAACAATAAATTCAAACCATAAAGTTGTACATGCCCGTAATTTATTCGATATTACATAAGGTTCGAGTATAATTGCAAATCAAATACGGAGTAATTTGAAGAAGACTCCAAATCCTTAAAGTTAAAAAGGGGGGAAAAGATTCATACTTTGTTTATGGTGATTGAGGTGGGATGAAGATTACCTCTGAAACAGATCTGGCGTAGGCGTCCTCCATTTAGGAGGTGAATTGTGAATGATCAGTGCGAATTTTGCTGTGCAACTTTCAGATTCTGCTACTGTTCTTCTACTCTGTAATCAAGTGTAGTAATTTCAATACGTTTTTGTGAGTAAAATGGTTATTAAGAGAGAGAGAGATCTCTAATTTTTAATCGGTGGAGACTAGAGGGTGTTGCAATTAAGTAATAGTAACATAGATAGGTTTGTATCTAACATAGAAAGGGTTGTATCTAACTAGGGGGGTTGTATAGGGTTGTATCTAACTAGGGTTTTAAGTTTTGACAGCGCAACTAGCGCGCGGTGCCCGCTGGCGAAGAAGCGCATGTAATCACCCCCTACTCTGCGTGCAACCTTTTTTTTTTCTTCTACTACTATTATTATTATTATTAATGGTAATTACAAACACACTCTTGATTCACTTAAATTATAAATTATCTTCTGTAATTTTAGAAATTATATTATATCTTTTAAGATTTTTAATTTTATAATAAATAAATTATCAAGTTAATAAATTAATAAATTAACAGTTAATTAATAAATTATTAATAAATTATCAAGTTAATAAATTAATAAATTATCAAGTTAATTAACAGTTTTTAATAATGTTAAAATTTTATTTTAATTAATTATTCAGATAATTTTATTATTGTATAGATAAATAGTTAGAAATTTTATTTTTTCAATTAATTCTATTAAATAAAAAATTTTGATAGGTAGGTGTTCGTAATTTTTCAAATCACAGAAGACAATTCATATTTTAAACAGACCTCAGGGGTGTATTTGTAATTTATCCTTATTATTATTATTATTATTATTATTATTATTATTCACCATTTGGCTCCAAATATGCCATTTTTTAATTCCAAGATATAATTTTTGGGGTAACAAACCTATGTTATCAGAAAACACTAATACTCTAACGAATTATATATTGGTACGCATATTTTTTTTAAAAAAATTAAACATGTGCACTTTCATTTCAAAACGGTAAATTTAGTGATTTGAAGCGATCCCAAAAAAATTTTCCAATATATTTCTTTAAATGTTACCTTAGGAGAAAAAAAAATCAAATATATGAATTAAAATTTAAGGTGAGTTAAGTTTTGATAAGAAAAAAATATAAAAAAATGGGTCATAATTTTCATAGAAATGATTTGCTACATAAATATATATATATATATATATATTGGATACCTAATAGTTAAAATAAAATTATTCTAAAAATAAAATTATTCTAAAAATGCCGTAGATTCTTAAGTGTAATATATATATAAGTCTACTTCTATCGTACCACATTTTAGAGCATGTGGCGTACCACGTTCACGTTCCCGTTCCCGTTTCATGTACCGGAACGATCCAAGTTCTAGGTAACATAATCACAAACAAGAAAAATCACAAATCAGTCTAATTTAGATCAAATCGCATGATTTAATTTGATTTTTTTAATGTACAATTCAATCATGTTTTCAAAAGTGTTATTTACACGAAGGTCTCTTAAATTGTTGAGCATATAGTCAAACCTTCTATCACAATAGAAAATCCCAAAACTACTTCAAATCCATAACAACACATATTTCTACAAAAACATCAAACTCAATTTCACATTTCATGGCTCAATTGAGCAAAATTCTTTAGTTGGAGCAACATTCAAAACTAGGGTTTTAGGTAAAATTAGGGCTCTTCCCTTATTTGCATTCTTTGAACAAATTCTCATCATCCTCAACCTTTATTATCAATAGTTATTCAAAAGTTTTCAAAATTTTGGGCAAAAACCCATTTTATGTGTCAGCACCCATTTGATCTAACATATTCATCTCATACGCAAGTATAAATAAGAAAAATACCACATATACATCTCAAACCATAGAATGTCTTCGCACGAGCATAAGGAAGAGTGTTGGAATTAGAATTATAATAAAATATCCCGTGATTGTGAAATCACAGGATATTAGGCAATATTCCTATATTTTTTATTCCTCTTGATTCATTTCCTATTTTGTATACATTCTTCATCAATATAAATACATAGGCTGGTCTCTATTCTAGACAAGCCATTCAACTCTATTCTTCTTGTACATGCTAACAAAACTTATGTTTCTGGTCATGCAACATTTAAACAAGAGACACCTGACCAAAAATCAGTCTTTTTTTCCCTCCAATTGCGGACAAATTTTCTCCTTTTGCATATTTAAGTATAATAATTTCTTAGAATTTTTAAAGTTCAAGAAGAACATGAAACCCTTCTTAGATGCCTTGCTTTTCAATACCATGGTTGATGGAACATTACCAGGAATTGCATTAAGATCCCTATGTAGATGTACCTTCCCAAGTAACTTGACATTTCCTTACACCTTGCTCTTCTACATCAACACACACCCCAACCCTTCCCTTGAAGCATCGCAATACACTGTATACCCCAAGCCACATTCTGGTATAATGAGAATAGGAGCGGTAGTCAGCCTAAGCTTTAGTTCCTGAAAGAATTTCTCATAAGCTTTGCTCCAAACGAATTTCACTCTCTGATGAGTTAATCTAGTCAAAGGTGATGCTATAAAAGAGAAATTCCTTACAAAATGGCGGTAACAACCAACTAAACCAAGGAAACTACGGATTTCAAAGTCATTTTTAGGTTGATCCCAATTTTGTACGGCTTCAATTTTTGAAGAATTCACTGTAACCTCATCCTTGGAAACCACATGACCCAAAAACTTCACTTATGATAGCCAAAACTCGCACTTTTCAAACTTTGCATACAAACGATGTTCCCTAAGGAGTTATAGGATAATGTGGAGGTACCCCCCGTGTTCCTCCTTAGAAGAGGAGTAGATGAGAATGTCGTCTATAAGGACAACTACAAATTTATCAAGAAATTCTCAGAAGATTTAGTTCATCAAGTCCATAAATGTAGCAGGTGCATTAGTCAAACCAAATGGCATAACTAGGAACTCATAATGACCTATCTCATATGAAAAGCCATCTTATGAATATCATCATCCCTGACTCATAGTTGATGATAACCCCACCTCAAATCTATTTTGAAAAATAACGTGAATCCTTGAGTTGGTCAAAGAGGTCATTTATTCTGGGCAAGGGATACTTATTCTTAACTATAACTCGATTCAGTTTGCAATAATCTATACACAATCTCAATGAACCATCTTTCTTTTTAGCAAACAGGGTCGATGCTCCCCACGGTAAAGTACTAAGGCGTATGAAACCCTTTTCTAATAACTTTTTTAATTGTTCCTTCAGGACAACTAACTCAGTAGGTGCAAATCTATATGGTGACATAGAGATAGGTGTCATACCTGGCATTAAGTTTATGGAAAACTCAACCTCCCGGTGAGGCAGTAATTCAGTGAGATCTTCAGGAAAGGCATCTGAATATTCACAAACCACCCTAGGAAATGCATTTCGAACCCTACCATTTTCATCATCTCATAAGGTTGTCAAGAGAGAGTTAAGTTCACTCGATCACGTGGGTCATATAATGGTGGCAACAATCCGTCGATTTTATCTACCAGAAAAGAGAAGCAATCACCACCTGACATATATACAGTAAATCTCCTACGATAGCAACCTATGATGGCATGGTAGGAAGACAACTAATCCATATCGAGAATGACATCAAAACTGGACATATCCAACAACACAAAGCTTAATGGAAGTCGACAACCGAAAACCTCAATTACATAGCCGCGATATCCCCGATTCAAAACAGTCTTACCCCCAATGGATGACTCTACCACAAGCAGACACTATAGTTACTCACTTTTTAACCCCAACAAAGATGCAAATACAGATGCTATGAATGAGTGGAATGCTCTGGTATTTATCAACACACTGGCCCAAGTATTAAAAATAAGGTAAGTACCTCTCACAACGATTGGTCTTGAAGACTGCTCTAATGCGGTGACAGCCCTAGATCGTCTCTCGGAACATAGGACTATTGTATAGATTGTACGGATGTGGTCCGGTGTACTGCCCTAGATGCCTGACCTGACTGGACTGGTTGATGAGATTGTCTCTACCCCTGATTCATCTGAAAACCTCCTAGCTGACGAAATCCTGACACACTGGCTGACCCTGCTCTTTGTGGACAAAACTTTTCCGATGTCCTGGTTGACCACACTGATAACACGATAGAGCTTGACCTTTATTCTGAGACTGGCCCTTAGAACAAGTAGACTGAGACTGTGGCCCACTTTTCTATCCACACTCTGAAGCTTTGTGACCCAACTGGTAACATCAGTAACAAGCACCACGGATTTGACATGTGTTCCCTGAACTTCCACCCATTACAAAACTAGAAGACTTGGTCTGCTGTGGTGGTGACTGAAATGATGATGATGAACCCATAGACTTTTTAGAGGATCCCGAATCACCCCTGGATTCTGAGTATTCTGTCCTCTTCAACTTCTACCTTGCCTCCTCTGCCTCTACCACAATTTCTATATATGCTGCAGCCTCCACTTAATGATCATAATCGTGAATCATATTACCCACCACATTCATCAAGTTTTTTGGTCTCAATCGATTCTCAAATTCTAGACATTGACGCTCTTCCATCTCGACAAGTTTAGGTGCAAAGCGAGAAAGAGTAATAAATGTGGCTTCAAATTCGACCACATAGGTGTCAAGCTGCAATAGGTTTTCAAAATGCCTCCTCAACCGTTCCTTAGCAGTGGGTAGGAGGAACTTCTTCTGGAAGACATGCGTAAATGCCTCCCAAGTGTGCTCAACACGGTTCTTGGCGTATTTCCACCATTGCCCAGCCTTTCCTTTCAGTTGATAGGTTGCTAATGCTACCTGTAACTCATTCTCACGAATATCTAAAATCTCAAAAGATTTGACGATTTGCTCTAACCACTTATCTGCTTTCATCGCGTCAGGCTTGCCACTGAACTCGATGACGTTTAAACGAAAGAATTCCTTTTTTAGGAAAGAAGTTCTAGTCTTCCCTTCGATAATCCTAGCTGCTTGTTTGGCTCTCAATATATCTATGGACTCTCTAAGAGGCCCTGCCATCTCCCGGGCCAAAGCCTCCATTTCATCTTGGGCTGGTGGAGTGGCCATGTTGTTTTGACCCACTCTTTCTTCTTGTGGAGGGATCTCTGGTTGGACTGGAATATTTTGACCTTCTCGGTGAGGTCTGTCATAGCCTCTAACGCGTCTAGACATCCTATAAGAAATAAAGGTAAAAATTAAATTCATGACTCACCCTCTACATTTTGATACTCCCCTCGAAATCTCATACACTACACATGGTTTATACTTATACATGTATGTATTTCCACAGAAGGCAAACCATTTAATGACATAGTCACATAGAGCACATACGAACCACCCTCCTAAGATATCAATATGCTCTACGGTGCTTAAGGAATTGCAGGTGGAAAAAACATTGATCAGTTGCATTTCCAAAAGGGCTTCAATGAGTGCAGTGGATCCGAGTTGTGTCGTAGAAGTTTGATCACATACCCACATAGTCACGTATTCACATATAACACACCAGATAACTGTAGCGACCCAAATTTTTTCTCAAGTCATTATTAATTATTATTATTACCTTATTTTATTCTTGGCTTTATTAATTGCATGGATACATGAGAATTTAATGTGATATTTAATTATATATAATTAATTCAAATATTTATATATATATTTATATATTTTATATATATAAAAGGTGTTATATATATGTATTGATCATATATTGTATATTTATATATGTTGTATTTATATAGTAAAATATAAGTATAATAGGAAATTAGGTTGTAATCTACTAGACTTAGGTTATAATCATAAAGTGTGTGGAAGAATTTTCAAGTTATTAGCAGCTGAGAGAGAGAGAGAGAGAGAGAGAGAGAGAGAGAGAGAGAGAGAGAGAGAGGAGAAGAAAAAAGGTTTAGGGTTTTGTTTTGGTGGCTTCATTAATTCTCCAAATATTTCTTTGATCTTCAAAAAATAATTGTGAGTGCAAAACCCACTTTCCTTGACTTATGTTTATTTTGTTGTTTTATTTATTTATTTGATGTTGGTTTGATATTATGCTTGCATGTAGATGATGGATTGATTTCAACTATTTTGGTTAGTTGTGTATGTAAGGTTTAGGGTTTTTATATGTACTTGTTTTATGGTTGTAATCATACTCATGTATAGATGAAATTAAAATAAACTTGGAATCCATATATGAATTCTGAATACTTCACCATGACTCCATGAATTGTTGTTTTATTTGAGTGTGGGTGAGAAAAAGTGTATAAAAAAAAAGTGAGGATTATGAGATTTATTTGAATGCCTTAGGCTCAGCATTGTTATGTTTTTCCTCATGAATAGATGAGGGGTTATGTATATATATATTGTCGCCTCGTTCTCAGGAGTAGATGAGTGCTTTGATTTACGCGCGTACGTATATGCTAACCGTCCAGGAAGTGTGGGTCCAACTCGGGACGATATTCCAGTTCAAGTTTGGCTTCGAAACGGTGTTAGGTATATGAGAGGCACATGGGATATATGTGTAGGCCGGAAGTGAAGGGGCGAAGTGGTGGAGTTAAGGTATAAAGAATTAAATATGAACCTATTGGTATAGTTTGAATTGTATTGATTTGTACATCTTGAAAAATAGAAAACGACCTCAATAAATTACGAAATTTGGGCAGAGGCATGTGTACGTAATTCTAAACGACTTTTGTATTTTAATGATTTACTAAAAAGATCGATTAGAACTTGTAATCGGATGATCTTGGTTACAGTAGTTTTTATTCATTTTATCAATACAGGTTTTAGATATTGTTTTAACCCACGAAATAAGCTCATTTTTATTTATTTCACATAAACTGAAGTAAAACATTATTCTAAACACTTTTTATGGTTTGAACTTTTTTGAAAAAAATCATCTTAGGGCGGTTTCTTTTCATTTTCAGCTTCAGATTTTTCGATCGAATTCTGTCTAGCTTCTTCTATCAAGTTTTGCTTTTAACTTATTCAGTTTCTACGAAATTCGTTCATGTTGGCTTTTAGGAAATTTAATTCTGTACAACTTTTATTTTTTGAGTTTTGATCAATTTGAATGATTTAAGTATGAATTGGTGCATTTTTATACTTTTTCAGTAATTTACTTATGATTAAATTGTACTGACTTTATCTTTTGTAGAATAGTGGGTCTTATTAACTTTTTATGCAGGGCTGACCCACCATATATATATATATTTGTTTATACTCAATTTATATTTACTTGAGTACGGGCAAGAAACTAAATGTCACCGTATCTTAGGAAACTTACCCTTCATCTCTGTGTGGGTGGAACTACTTGTCTTGTCCCGTGACAAGAATTAAATGTACTTTTATTTGTGTCTGGTGGACACGTGGATGTCAAATCTTGTACTCACACCAGTATGCTTGTATACTAACCCGTTTTGTCTCTTGGCAACTCGAGTGTGTTCTGTTTGAGCGCAAGCGAGCTTTCTTTGCAGGATTTGTAGGGATTACGGTGGTGACGAGAAATAACTGTAGTTGAAGGACATGTCTTTCGGACTTCTTTTGTTTTTTGGAGTTTAGGGTTGATATTAGTTTTTTTTTTTTTTTTTTTTTTTTTTTTTTTTTTTTGACTTTAGTATTTTGATAATTTGGCATTGTGAGTTATTTTCTAACTTTACATTATTTAAGTTGTTTTAGCTATTTGTTACTACTTTAATGTTGGAGGTATTGGATAGTCATGAATTTATGATGGATGGTTTGGTTGGCGTTTGTTAATTTTTTTTTTATCCCTTGTATTTTTTTTTTTTTTTTTGAGCATTGAAATTTACTTAAATCTTATGGAGATGATAACATTTAGATTTTTGTTTTACCCTTAGGATTTGGATGACGAAATATTGATTGGGGTTTAGTCCTAATTTAATATTTGATTGTCCAAATTTTGGGGCGTGACAATAACCTAGCGTGGCTTCCTACCATTATAAACCCATTGTGGCAAAGCCATATCCTACGAGCTCAAGGTATTTAAACTTGGTTAGCACTGATACCAATTTGTAACACCCCCAAAGTACATAATATAAATACATCAATTCAAAACATGGTTACAACAAAAGACCCTCTTTCTCATTGAACTAAGGTTTTCATGTTCTGTAATAGCCCGACCCTCGTATGTGATTCTGATATATTCTCAGTCCCTTATTCTGTGCATTTAAATGCTTAATGTAAAATTTCATGAGAAATTAAGTTTAAGTACATAGATTTTATGATTTGAAACCTATATCTGTTTGGTAAGGAAAACATCTGTCACAATTAAAAGGGTTGGATCAAAAATTGAGAGCCTTAGAAGCTTGATAATCTGAAATTGATTTTACATTTGAGATCAGCATAATTTTTAGGTAATAATAGGATTCTCTGTGAAATTTCAATTTGGAATGATTAAACTGATTAATTTTTGTCCTATTCACCTTTTATATATAATTGGGTTCCTTACAACTTTGACTTAGGAGCTTCATTTAAAAATATCTCCTGAGAGAAAAGATTAGATTAGAGAAGGGTTTGAGAGGTAGGGGAAGAAGATCATCAAGGAAGGTTGGGAATTTGAGAGATTTTAAAGCTCAAGGTATGGAGGTTTTGCTTTGATTAACTCATCTCTTGTGTACGGGTGAGGAATTTCTTGGGTATTCATGCAAGTTAAGACTTGTGATGTTGTGTGTATATGTCACTTATAGAATTGAAAAGGTGTTTTCATCATGTAGTTGTTTGTGTTAATTTGAACCATATCAAGGAAATTAAATCATATTCTTGATGCTACATGCTTGCATCTAATTATGTGTGAGATGGATATATGTATGTATTAAGATCTTGAAGGGAATGAATTGTGATGTTGCATGTTAAGGAGAATTGAATTCTTTGAGTTATGTTTATGGGTTAAAAAGTAATGATCTAATTTATATTAGATTGATGTATGTGTTATAGTTCCTCTTCACATGAGTTTTGGGATCAGAATCTAGTAATGTATGGACTTATTTTGAGCTCTATAAATACCTACAAAAAATGGGACTTTTGCTTGATTTCGGATTGCACCAAACATGGAAATTGCCGCACGTGCGGGGGAAATCGCCGCACTTGCGGGGGTCATGGCCGCACGTGCGGGGGCATTGCTGCACGTGCGGGAGTCATGGCCGCACGTGTGGAGAATAGTGAAAATTTGGGGCTTGGCTACTACTTAAAAAGCATGTGCGGGGCTTCACTGCCGCACGTGTGGGACCAACCGCCGCACGTGCGGGGCTCACAGCCGCACGTGCGGCCCATGCTGGAAAAAACTGTTTGCTTCGTTTTACGTGCTTAACCCTCTGGTATTTTTGGAAATGGTATTTGGAGCCTTTTTGATATTTATGAATTCGTTCGAACTAAAATGAGTCCGGAAATAGTTTAACAAAGAAAAAGAACTAACCTGTGAGCTATGTATGTATGCAGGACACACTCCAGGAGGAACTACCGCTCCACTACAACACAGTGAGTAGTAGTACTATCGTATTACACCTTACTTACAGCTAATGATTACCATAGCATTCTGTTAATTGCAAAGTAACTATGTTGCTTATACGAACAATGAAACGAATGGGTATACTTCCATATGATTCTGAACTTCTGTATGACTCTGAAACCAATTCGCTTTGGTGATATCTGGGCCTATGGCTAATCTGTGACATCTATAAGGCCCATGGCCAATCTGTGACATCTGTTAGGCCTATGGCCAATATGTGAAATCTGTCTGGGCTTAATGCCACTCTGTTTAATCTGGGCTTAATGCCACTCTGTTTAATCTGGGCTTAATGCCACTCTGTTTAATCTGGGCTTAATGCCACTCTGTTTATCTGGGCTTAAAGCCACTCTGTATAAAGACGGGGCCCAAGGCCGTTCTGGAAATAGTTACAAATTCAGTTTAACTGTATGCCTCTGCATTTATTTACGCATTGATATGCATTATAATTCAAGCCGATAATTAAATTATTCAGATACTATTATTCACTAAGCTTGGCTCACTCTGTATTTTTTCTGATTCTGTAGGTAATCAACCTGCAGGTCAGTTCTAACCCTGATACTCGTCTCTCTTTTGTCAGCCTAAGTATGACCAGGCACTGGGATGAAGCCGTACATTTTTATGGAGTTTTGTTAGACTTTTGGCTTGTACTCTAATTACCGGCTAAGGTTAAAATGTATATAATGTTTTGTTATACGCCCAACCTTGGGGCTGGATCTGTTTATCCGTATGTACATAACTAATTCTCAAGTGCATGTTCTTTGTGTAGTTATTTACTTAATATACTGTAGTGATCCTGGCATATTGGTAGTAGCTCAATGGATATGCTTTTATGTTATTCTAGGATATTAAATGTTTCTGTTTAGGCCCCATATGCTATGTATATTAGGTTAAGTGTCCATTTCTGAATAGGTCATGCCCAAACTTTTAGGGGTGGGTTTGGGGCGTGACATGTTCAGTATATAAATTTGTGGGAGCCGAATAAATAGCAGAATCAGAAGCGTACACTCTAGAAGATAGACATTACTCAGCTCTGACCTGCACGATCAGGAGGCCGAATACCATAAATAGGCTGAGTAACTATTGAACTATGAGGCCGAATAAATAAGCGGATAGTGAGCAAAAAGTGGACCAGGCCCCGAGGTCCTGGAAACGAGTATAAATAAAGGAACAACAGTCTAAGAAAGGTATGTGAGAATTAGTATGCTTAACTTAAAATACAAGTAACCCAGAGAGAGTAGAGACTGACTTGTCCGTCGGAGTGCTAATTCTGGCATCCCCGACCGGAGTGTTCATTTCCTTTCAGGTGTCTATTCGAGGATCAAGAGCGTCCCCCAAGATCACAAGAGTATTTCCAAACCACTTCTCCACAATTGGCGCCGTCTGTGGGAATACTCAAACACATCCATGGCGGGCGTAACGGAAGACCCTTCGATAGTCACTGATGAAACCACACACAGAGACGACCTCACTCCAACAAACATGCTTGGACCAGAGACTATCCCCGCAAGACGCGCTTTGAACTTCGCCTCACCCTCGACTTCAGAGCATAAGGCAATGCAAGTGATCATGGAACAAGCAAAGCAAAACGAACAGAGGTTGGAGAACATGATCGCTGAGAACGAACGTCTCCGTCAGGATTTGGCCTTGGAAGTGGCAAAGTCCAAACAAGCTGTACGCCAAGATCCGGAACGACCTGTGAGGGCAAGTGGTCGACGATCTCGAGCCCGACAACAAGACACTGCTAGCAACTCTGACTCATTATCTCCGGAGCCCAAGAAGAAGGGACGATCTGAAACTTCCAGTTCTTCTGAAGAGAGTCCATGTATAAGGCATAAGCGCAGAAGAAACAGTTCAGATGAAGAAGACCAACATGATCCCTTTGTACGACGGATTGTAAAGGCAGTGTTACCCAAGAAATTCAAAGCACCATCATTCACCTTATACGACGGTAAATCAGACCCCACCGATCACATCCGCCACTACAAGTAAGCCATGACACTGCATGCAGATGATGAGGCTCTAATGTGCAGAATATTTTCGAGCAGTTTGGACCACTAGCTGTCAGGTGGTATTATAAACTGGAGCCAGCTTCGATTAAAAGCTTCCACCAACTCCAAAAATCCTTCAAGGCAAGGTTTATCACTAATGAGGTCCAGCCAAAGCAAGCCGATTCCCTCTGGGCAATGCAGATTCAACTGGGAGAAACCCTTTGTGCATATTCGACGTGGTATTGGGAATGTTTCAATCTGGTAGACGATGCTTGTAATGACTCCATGGCCATCACCGCCTTCAAGATGGGGTTGTATTCCGACAGTGCCCTCCGCAGCTCTTTGACCAGACGGCCCCCCAAAACAGTTTGGTCGTTGATGAAGAAAGTCGAAGAATACTGTAAAGTGGAAGATGATGCCTTGTGGGTTAAAACCGGAAATGTGACCAACAAGACGGCTCTTACTGAAATTGCTCAGCCGTTAAATTCTGTAGCACCTCAGAGCCCTGAACCACGACATCGGGCAAAACGAGATAAGAGATGGGATTCTTGCCGATCAAGTGACCAATGCTCCCACCGAGCAAATGAACAGCTGCAAGTCGACAGCAGACGCACAAGGCGCGCCGACAAGAAATATACTGAGTTGTCAGAGCCGATCAGCACGGTCATGTCCAAAATCCAACATCTTCCGTTCTTCAAATGGCCATCCAAAATGGTGGGACCTCCCGACACTCGAAGACGGGATAGGCGGTGCGAGTATCACAAGGATCATGGCCATGAAACTGAGAGTTGTTATGCATTGAAGGATCATCTGGAGGAATTGGTACAGGATGGTCGGCTACAACAGTACGTCCGAAAAGGAAACTCAACCAAAGCAATAGCCTTAAGACAGGATTCCCCTCCACTCGGCGTGATCCACATGATATACAGCCTACCAATTTCATCCGCGGTGCATACGATTCAGTTGAATCCTGACCCTCGAAATCAACTCACTCCGGCTAAACGACCCCATGAAGCTGCAAGCATTTCTTTTGATGATTCAGATCTAGCCGGAGTGACACTTCCCCACATCGATCCCTTGGTAATTGAGTTACGCGTACACCGATTCACTGTTGAGCGCGTACTCATTGATCCGAGGAGCACATCAAAGGTTATGTATTACAAGACATTCACTAAACTCGGCTTCTCATAATCAGATCTCTCTCCGACTCCTTTTCCACTATTCGGCTCCAACGCAAATCTAGAATACCCATTGGGAAAAATACACTACTCGTCCGAGCGGGCTCCCGAACAATGGATGTGGAATTCTTGGTCGTCAAGCTGCCGTCGCCATATAATCTCATCATGGGGCGATCCTAGTTACATGTTATGCAAGTCGTGCCAAGCACCTATCATCAGCTGCTACGCTTCCCGACAGAACGCAGCATTGAGCAAATTCGTGGCTCTCAGAAATCGGCATAAGCTTGTTATCTCCTTGCTCAAAAGACGCCAAAGGAGTTGCAAGTGAACTCTATTGAGGTAACAGATCGGGGGAGCCTCGACGACGTTGGGTGGCTCCCAAATGAAAAGGCCACGGAAGACCTCAATCGAGTTGAAATCAACGG
The DNA here is from genome assembly GCA_036172215.1 of Camellia granthamiana. Lineage (NCBI taxonomy): Eukaryota > Viridiplantae > Streptophyta > Magnoliopsida > Ericales > Theaceae > Camellia > Camellia granthamiana. The sequence goes on from CM069910.1 coordinate 94,632,826, forward strand.
CAACCCAGACAGGTTCTTCATGGTCGGCGCGTCACTTAATCAAGCCGACAGACAGCAGCTAATTTCCTTCTTGCTCGGCAACCTTGATGTATTTGTGTGGACTCCATATGAAATGCCGGGTGTAGATCCGTCTATTTCGCAACACCATTTAAATGTTGACCCTAAATGCAAGCCGATCATTCAGAAAAGCCACCGATCAACCGCAGAGCACACTGCCGCAGTTATTGAAGAGGTTGACCGGTTGCTTGACGCCGGGGCAATCAGGGAAGTGACCTACCCTACATGGCTCTCTAATACTGTGGTTGTGAAGAAGAAGAATGGGACCTGGCGAGTTTGCGTTGATTTCACAGACCTAAACAAAGCCTGCCCCAAAGATTGTTTTCCTCTCCTAAGGATAGACCAACTGGTAGATGCTACAGCTCGTCATCAGCGCATGAGCTTCCTTGATGCCTACAGAGGCTACCATCAAATTGCCATGCATCCGGAGGACCAAGACAAAACTGCATTCCTCACCCCAAAAGGAACCTATTGCTATAAGGTTATGCCTTTTGGGTTGAAGAATGCAGGGGCAACTTACCAGAGATTAGTCACCGCCATGCTCAAAGAGCAACTCGGCCACACTATGGAAGTATACATTGATGACATGGTGGTCAAATCCAAGGAAAAGTGGAATCATATAGCCGATCTGGAGGAGACATTCGGCATTCTACGCAAATACAAAGTCAAGCTGAATGCTTCCAAATGTGCGTTTGGGATCGGCTCTGGCAAGTTCTTGGGTTACATTGTCAACCACCGAGGAATCGAGGCCAACCCGAGGCAAATCACAGCAATCTTGGAACTCGGCTCCCCTCGTTCAGTAAAAGAGGTTCAAAAGTTGATGGGGATGGCCGCCGCACTCAACAAGTTCATCAGTCGGTCTACAGATCGCTGCCGACAATTCTTCCATACACTACGGCAGGGCAAGGCTTTCGAATGGTCCGTCGAGTGCGAAGCCTCTTTCAACGGTCTCAAAACATACCTCCAATCAGTTCCACTCTTGACAACACCTTCGGCAGGCGACCCGCTCATCTTGTATCTGGCAGTTTCCGACCGGGCCATCAGCGCCGTACTGATTAAGGAAGAGCTGGGGGAGCAGCGGCCAGTGTATTATATGAGCAAGGCAATGGTTGACGCCGAAACACGCTACCTGCCATTGGAGAAAACTGATGCATTACTTCCAGGGGCACAGCATCGGGGTGCTAACAGATTATCCCCTCCGATCAGTACTACGCAGTGCGGAAGCATCAGGACGCATTTCAAAGTGGGCTCTTGAACTCGGCCAGTACGACATTCAGTTTCTACCTAGAACCTCAATCAAGGGGCAGGTGCTTGCCGACTTTGAAGCCGAATTTAGCGGGGGTCTTGCCGATTTCAAGTCTGATGAAATTCGACCTAAGCCGAACTGGAAAATCTATGTTGGGGACATTTGGCAGCTGTACTGTGATGGGTCATCCAATCAGTGGGGCAGTGAAGCCGGAGTAGTAATCATGGCTCCTGACGGCGCAATAATTGAGCAGGCCGTCAAACTCGGCTAACCGGTTTGCGAAGCAAAATATGAAGCCCTGCTAACCGGTTTGCGAAACGCACATCTTCTGGGTGCTCAGCGTTTGCTTGTATTTTGCGATTTAAAACTGGTGATTAATCAGCTGAAGGGGGAGTACGCGGCAAGAAATGACTGTATGACGGCTTACATGAAAATGGCTAACTCTTTGCTAGCAAAATTCGACCATCATGAATTGAATCAGATAACACGCGATCAGAATACGCATGCAGACGCCCTGGCCTGCCTAGCCTCTGCCATTAACTCAAAGATCAAACGGACCATCGAGGTGGGTTTTATCCCGGAGCCAAGCATTGGTCCTTCGGAGAAAGTCCAGGTCAATATCATAGAATCGGGACCGAGTTGGATGGATCCCATCGCCGCATTCCTATCTTCTGAACAGCTCCCAGAGGACAAGAAAGAAACGCACAAGCTGCGAAACAAAGCCCTGCGTTACTACTTAGATCCGCAAGGAAAGCTTTACAAAAAATCCCTTTCTGGTCCATACTTAGAATGCATGCATCCGGAGAAAGTCGAAGAGCTTCTGACTGAAATACATGAAGGCAGTTGTGGCGCACATTCCGGCGGGCGCTCTTTAGCCCATTGAGCTATAACACAGGGATATTATTGGCCGACAATGAGATCTGATGCCGAATGCTATGTGAAAAAATGTGAACAGTGCCAGAAGTTCTCCCCATTAACCCATCTGCCTGCCGAAGAGTTAAGCTCTATCACCAGTCCCTGGCCGTTTGCCCAATGGGGGCTCGATATCGTAGGACCATTGCCGATGGCTGCAGGGAACAAGTGATACTTGATTGTCGTGACAGATTACTTCACAAAATGGGTCGAAGCGGAGGCATTAACGCACATTCGGGATGCCGATGTTAAGCGCTTTGTATGGAGAAACATCATAACGCGATTTGGCATTCCAAGAGCTCTTATCTCAGACAACGGCACCCAGTTTGATTGTGGCATTTATCAAAAGCTGTGCAGCAAGTATGGTATCCGGCCTTACTTTTCTACGCCGGCTTATTCACAAAGCAATGGTCAAGCCGAAGCCTCTAACAAATCCATCTTGGACGGCATCAAGAAGAGGCTAGAGAAAGCTAAAGGCAAATGAGTCGAAGAATTGCCGAGTGTATTGTGGGCTCATCGAACTACGCCGAGGCGATCCACTGGAGAAATGTCGTTTGCTTTATGCTTTGGAACCCAGGCGATCATACCCCTAGAGATCGGCCACCCAACCCTAAAATCGAAAGTTTTTGATATGGGCCGAAATGACATGATGCTGGCTTTGGATTTGATTTTGATTGAAGAACGAAGAGAAAGTGCCCTTGCGTCCATGGCGCGGTACCAGCAGCAGCTTGCCAAGTCATATAATCAACGTGTTCAGCTGCGCCGCTACACACCGGGAGAGTTGGTCCTGAAGAAGGTACTTCCAGCTGCCAAGAAGCCGGCAGATGGAAAATTGGGTCTAAACTGGGACTGCCCTTATTAGATTGATTCGATCGCAGGAGTAGGGGCATATCGGCTCAAAGACATGTCAGGAAGGAGTCTGCCACGGCCTTGGAATTCAACGCACTTGCGCAAATTCTATCATTAAACCCGACCTGTGGGGAATGATATTAGTCCTGAAGGGCTCACCATGTACACACTCCACTTTTGTTATGCAAAGATTCATGTTTACTCACTATGCAATCTAGTTCAAAAGTGTTCCGATAAAAGCCTCCAGATTCGGAGCGCCCTTCGTGGATATCACGATTGACCAATTAGTCTCCGGATTCGGTGCATGACGCCTTTGGGCCGATAAAAGCCTCCGGATTCGGAGCCCCATCGGCGCATGACGCCTTTGGGCCGATAAAAGCCTCCGGATTTGGAGCGCCCTTCGTGGATATCACGATTGGCCAATTAGTCTCCGGATTCGGAGCCCCATCGGCACATGACGCCTTTGGGCCAATAAAAGCCTCCGAATTCGGAGCCCCATTGGCGCATGATGCCTTTGGGCCGATTAAAGCCTCCGAATTCGGAGCGTCCTTCATGGATATCACGATTGGCCAATTAGTCTCTGGATTCGGAGCCCTATCGGCGCATGATGCCTTTGGGCCGCTAAAAGCCTCCGGATTCAGAGCGCCCTTCATGGATATCACGATTGGCCAATTAGTCTCCGGATTCGGAGCCCCATCGGCGCATGACGCCTTTGGGCCGATTAAAGCCTACGGATTCAGAGCCCCATCGGCGTATGACGCCTTTGGGCCGATTAAAGCCTCCGAATTCAGAGTGCCCTTCGTGGATATCACGATTGGCCAATTAGTCTCCGGATTCGGAGCGCCATCGGCGCATGACGCCTTTGGGCCTATTAAAGCCTCCAGATTCGGAGCCCTATTAGCGCATGACGCCTTTGGGCCGATTAATGCCTCCGAATTCGGAGCCCCCTTCGTGAATATCACGATTGACCAATTAGACTCCAGATTCGGAGCCCCATCGGCGCATGACGCCTTTGAGCCGATAAAGACTCCGGATTCGGAGCCCCATCGGCGTATGACACTTTTGGACCGATTAAAAGCCTCCGAATTCGAGGCGCCTTCGTACAAGCCGTATAAACGAAGGCTGAAATATGCATATTCAAAAGGTTGAAATATGCGTTTATTCAAAATGGAATAGTTCAGGGCGCACAAGCATAGTCTAAAACGTGAGAACATTCAAAGTACAATGTATCTTTAGATAAATCGATTGGCATCAAGTGTACTAACATAAATAAAATGTACGCCACAAATTGAAAATTAAGCGTTTTATTAAAATCAGCCAATAAATACATAATTTCTACATAATCATTACAAGGTCTTCTTCTCTTCGGCGGCTCCCTCATCATCACTCTTCTCAATTTCGAAGGCGGAGAAGGGGAAATCATTCTATTGGTACAATGGCAACGCCGAATTCACACTTGCTGCCTGGAAAGCATCAGCTTCCTGAAGTGCCTTGATCCAGCCGTGCCTAAACCCACGGTTTTCACATCGGCAAACTTCTTCGGCGAGTTTTTCCTTGGTCTTCTGAATTCCAACCTTTCAGCCATTATGGAAGCCTTTCTCATAGGCCGCGGTCCTCGCAGTCTTGATTGAGAACATGTTAGCTGTGTTCCGATCGGCAATAGCATCACTTATCAGCCTTTGAGTCACCCTCTCTTCCACAACTGGGTTGGGATGGCTGGCTGATTGAGACTCGACGGACTTTATTTTCCTTAGCTCATACTCGGCCTTCTCCTCGCGAGCATCTAATTTCCGAATGCGTTCATCTCTTTGCTCTATATCGCGCCAAGCGGCGCGGAGACGCATGCCGATTTTATAAAAGGTGTACAGCCCCATCACTGCCCCGTGAACGCCTTCACGAAACACTTTGAAGTCCTGCTGACCTACCATCGACTGCTGGACCTCAGGTAGAAAAATCTGTTGAGCGAACTCAACTGCCACATTTGGATCTCGAACGATCGAATCCGCCTCTGTCATGGGTTTATTCTCCACGAGGACCGCAAAACTCAATGGGCGTGGAATCGCGTCAGATTTCCTTCTAGAACGGGGTTGAGGAGATCTGCCCTGTGGCTGCTTGTCCCTCCTGGGTGACCTACTTCGACGACGAGGAGATTGGTGTCTCTCCCGATCCCTCGAAGCCTTGCTTCCCGTGCGCGAAGGTTTACCACTTCGACTCATATCTCCTCCCAGCTCAGCTAGCGTCCTCGCTTCCCCTCTGCTGTTAAAAAAAAGTCTATTCGACATTCGCACTTGTTTAATCTTCCTCAAAGAGCTGGACTGAGCACATAAATAGGACTTACGTTGACGAAGTACACGCCCATTTATTCCCTACGAGGGCAACACCTCCGAGGTAATCTCATTAAAATTGAAACGTCAACAGCCCGGCGCCGACTGAGTCATATGCCCCAATCACCCCCATCAACCACTATTATTTGACGTTTAATGTTTATGAACCGGCTGGGGCAAGGGCAGATTCATCAATCTAGTCGGCTTGAGTGCCCCAGCCGCTCCACGAATCCATTAATCAGTACAATATTCATAAGTAACGCTTTATTCAACGTTCTACGTTCATGAACCAACTGGAGCAAGGGCAGATTCATCAATCTCGCCGGCTTGAGTGCCCCAGCCGCTCCACGAATCGATTCATCAGTACAATATTCATAAGTAACACTTTATTCGACGTTCTACGTTTATGAACCAGCTGGGGTAGGGGCAGATTCATCAATCTAGTCGGCTTGAGTGCCCCAGCCGCTCCACGAATCGATTCACGATCATGAACCAGCTAGGGCAAGGGCAGATTCATTAATCTAGATTCATCAATCTAGTTGGCTTGAGTGCCCCAGCCGCTCCACGAATCGATTCATCAGTACAATATTCATAAGTTCATGTTATTCGGCGTTCTACGATCATGAACCAGTTGGGGCAAGGGCAGATTCACCAATCTAGTCGGCTTGAGTGCCCCAGCTACTCCACGAATCGATTCATCAGTACAATATTCATAAGTTCATGTTATTCGGCGTTATACGATCATGAACCAGCTGGGGCAGGAGCAGATTCATCAATCTAGTTGGCTTGAGTGCCCCAGCCGCTCCACGAATCGATTCACGATCATGAACCAGCTGGGGCAAGGGTAGATTCATTAATCTAGTCGGCTTGAGTGCCCTAGCCGTTCCACGAATCCATTCATCAGTACAATATTCATAAGTTCGTTTTATTCGGCACCTCATGAATTCATTTTGTTTATGATTAAATCAGATTCATTAATTTAATCGGCTATTAACTTTGCCGTCTCACGTAATCATGACATTTTGTTCTAACTGCTGATTCTTCTAATTATGTACTCATACAGCAAACAATACAAGAAATAACTTGAGAGCATATGCAAGCAATAACTTGAGAGCATAGAAAATTTTCATTGAGAGCATAGAAAATTTTCATTCATAAATTGGGCGCTAGCAGTGGACATTTTACATATGAAAATCCAAAAAAGATGAAAATCAACTAACAAAAAACATACATTGAAATTAAAAATACATAACAAAAATAATTTGATCCCCGAAATCAATCCTCAGGATCAGACTCTAGCGGCTCAACGTCCACTTGCTCGTATAGAATCAACATGTCCAATGTCATTCCAGCGGTAGCAAGGCCTTTGAGCCAGCCATGTTTGAATCCCCGATTCTCGAACTTGGGGACCTCTTCTACATAGTTTTCTAGAGTGATGCTCTGCCCAGCCTCAAATGCTTCGGAAGCCTCAGAGTCGGCTTTTTCCTTCGCTACCTTCAACTCTGCCAATTCGGCCTCCAGCTTGGTAAGCGCCTCCTTGGCTAACTTGAGCGATTCCTCACTTGCGTTTGCCCTCTCCTCGGCGTCCGATCTGAGCTGGTCAGTAATCCGCGCCCTTTCCTTCTTAGCTTCGGCCCGCGCACTCTCCATTGTGGCTCTCATCACCTCAAACTCGGCCTTGCTCCTCTGACCGTCCACTTCCGACTGCAAACGGCTAATCCTTTCCACGGCATCATGCTGTCGGTGGCCTAATTCGGCGATCATTCTGACCGTCTGCAAAACAAGTTGGGATCGTCAGATACCAAGAAATACCGTATGCAAACAAAATCAAAACAAGGAGTTAGGATGAAGTCACTTACTAGAAGGGCCGACTGGGCAGCTAATGCTATGGCCACCAAATCCGGCTTGGTGCGAAAGGCTGCCTTGTCAGCCGGCAACGAGACTGAAGCAGCCAAGCTTAGCGCCACGGTTGGATCTTTCAAAGTCGACGCTTCAGAGGAGATCAGTATGTTCTTTATTTTTGGTTCAACAACAAAAGGAGCGATCTCCTCCAAGCGTGGTCTTTTATCGGCGGGGCCCTCCTCAGAGACAGTTTCGCTCTCGGCTGTACGCTTTTCTCCCTGATCTTTCAAAATCGGTTGTTCCTCTGTAACCGGCCGCTCGACAACCTTTTCCACCTCGGCCTCATGAACTTGAGCCGTTTCCTCGACAATAATGGTTACGGGAGATTCAGTCGGGGCAGGTCCAGAACGGGTGGCCTCGGCTTTCCTTCGGGCGGCCATGCGTTCGGCATTTCTCTTTCGCGCCATCTGCGTGAGATTTTCCCTAGCCATACCCTCAGAATAAGCGCCGGGTAGGTCTCCCAAATTTGTAAAAATATCTCCGAAGGAAAATTCCGCCCGACCCGAAGTGGACGGTGAGTTAGGCTGGTTAAGACCGACTACCTCAAACGCTAAGTTTAGGGCCTCGTCGACCTCTTCGGCCTCCGCAGCAAACTCTTTCATTGGTTTGGAAATTACCTCGACCACTGGCTCTACGTCTTGTTCTGAATCAGAAGCTTCGAAACCAATTTGCCTAAGGGTCTTAAAGCTGGGGAAGATAAGGGTCGTAAGGTGTTGTTCACCGGATGGGATCGGAATGTCTTCCATGGACGAGAACGTAGTATAAGTAGGCTCGTACCGCAAGAGTATATGGGCGGCTCTCCCTTGCTTTTGTATGTTTGGACGGCCAAAATACTTGAGTGCGGTCTTAATTTTCGCAAGGACTGTGTCGTCAGCCGAGGTCAGAATCTTCTTCAACTTATTGCCTGCAAAAACAAAGGATTAGACTTGAAGAAAAAGCCGAATAAAAGAAAGATCAATAAACACAAGGAGTTACACAGCAACCTGGTTCACCCCTCTTTCTGGGAATAAGGTCTAGGCGATCTTCACCCTCGCTGAATTCCCAATTGCCTCAGACGTTGACCATTACATCGTCAACTCGTTTACCAGAACTGGCAAGCATGGTTACCAAGTGATGGTCGGTGTCCTTGGCCCTGAGAAAGTAGCACCCGAGCCGATCGGAGGAATTGGCTAAAGCGTAGCAGTGCCGAATTGCCGGAATGCCAAGGTTGATCCTAAGGCACCGGTTCAATTCTACGATTCCCATTATGATTTGAAAGAAATTCACATTGGGTTGGGAAGGAATCAAACCCCAATAGCGGAGGACGGCCATAAGAAATGGGTGTAGGGGAAAGCGAACCCTGCCCTCCGCAGTGGATAGGAGAGGAAAGACGATGGTATTTTGGTCATCCCTCTCCATATCAAGAGTATTATCTGTTACTAGAGATATATGGACATCATCAGGGATAGAAAAATGTCGTCGGAACCTAGAAATACGACCCTTGGAAATGATGTCTTTCAAATGCTTAGCCATTCTAGAAAGGACTCAAGGGTATTCTAAATCAAAAATGAACATGGAAAATAGGATTACGAAGAGAAGAGAAGAAAACTTACGAGAGGCGAAGGAGACAAGGAGAGACGGGAAGAAGTTGCAGAAGATGCGAGACAGATAAGGGATTCCGGCTGGCAATCCAGGAGGCTCGAATATTCAAAAAGTATGCATTCGAAGAGACTGGAGTTTCAAATCATAATAAATACAAAAGATGCACAAATGAGGCGGAAACGTATAATGATGACCGAAAGGCGTGTGTGTTCTGACATTCACATTGGAATAGGTGAAGCCGCCTAATTTATGTTTCTTTTGACTTTTCAAATTCGAAACCAAACACACCAATTAACTGCCGTCAATGGGGAGTTTGGGGGGCAATTGTGGGAGCCGAAAAAATAACAGAATCAGAAGCGTACGCTCTAGAAGATAGACATTACTCGGCTCTGACTTGCATGATCAGGAGGCCGAATACAATAAATAGGCTGAGTAACTATTGAACTATGGGGCCGAATAAATAAGCGGATAGTGAGCGAAAAGTGGACCAGGCCCCGAGGCCCTGGAAACGAGTATAAATAAAGGAACAATAGTCTAAGAAAGGTATGTGAGAATTAGTATGCTTAACTTAAAATACAAGTAACCTAGAGAGAGTAGAAACTGACTTGTCCGTCGGAGTGCTAATTCCGGCATCCCCGATCGGAGTGTTCATTTCCTTTCAGGTGTCTATTCGAGGATCAAGAGCGTCCCCCAGGATCACAAGAGTATTTCCAAACCACTTCTCCACAAAATTACACTTCCAAATTATAACAAAGTTCAATAAGCTAGAGGACATAGTAAATTGCCATAATGGCTTACACTAATCCAAGGCATTGCCTTGTTACAAACAAAAATTGGACTCAAGGTCCTAAGAAAATAAGCTCGGAGCTTCCACATACAAGTGTCCATGAGCCTCGGCGCTCCAATCAAAAGAAAAGAACATGCTTCGTCTCATTGAGGTGGTGACACATCACTAATTCCTGAAAATGTTAGATAGGGATGAGCACTGTGCTCGGTAATGATACATTTAACAGAGTATCTAATCATTTGAACATCCAAGCGGCATCATCATGACTTATACATAATTTAGAGTTTATATTTACAGATAAAATGGGTAAGAAAAACAATTACATTTCTATTCCATGGAAAAGAAAACCTTTCTCAACATAAGAGGTAAATATGATATGAACTCCTCGTAAGAGCCCGTACTACATATACATGTAGGTTTATAACCAAAACTATTCCCTACGTTTGCCGACTATCAATACGGTAGGTGGTGAGCACCCAAAACTATCCATTTTTCCACTTTTGCCGACTATTATACAGAAAGACCAGTGGACACCCAAAAACATTTTTCTCAAATTCGTCCGGCGATAAGCTCAAGATAGGGCAATTGGGCACCTTAATTCCCTCCTCCCGTGAGTACCAATACAACACATTTTTCTCAAAACCGACTCTCTACCTGAACTCACACTTTATTACCTTCCCCTTTTTGTCACATTCCAAGTAATCAAATATTCAATGAAACATGAGAAGTGCTGTGAAAATAGAATATATGGGTCATAAATGTTGCAAGTCCAAAATTTCAACTCAAAACACATTAACAATGTATTCCAAATTCTAAGTATCCACACCATTCAAGCTTTGAAATTCAATTCCATCTAAGCCTCATATTTCCCCCAAATCAAAACTAGGGTTTTATCAAATTTAGGGCTTTTACCCCCTCTTCATATATGTGATAATTTCCAACACCAATACACATAATCCATGAGAATTTATTTGAAACTTTTAATAAATGTTGGTTAAAGTCCCCTTTGTGTCAAACATAATTATCAAAATAAAGTATTATAGTCACTACAATACCACGTAATCATCTTGAAAATAAAGAGATAATAAGTTAAAAGTAATCCTACCTCGAGGAAGAGCAAGAAAACTAGACTATTGAGGAGGATATCCTTTGTAGAACCAAAATCCAAACGGTAGAAAGCAAGGTCCTTATGTAAACTCCACTTCTTGCAAGTGATTTTGGCTTAGAACTTAGTGACATGAGAGGTATGTAGAGAGAGAAATGTAGGTTTTTTAGACATAGAGAGAGATAAAGGAAGAGGGAAAAAAAAGTGAAAGAATGATCTAGAAAGTAGTTTTTAAAAGGCTAAAATCGTGTAGATCGCTCGAGCGGTCTTTTCATTTCTTGAGTGGTGAATGATACTTCTTAGTATCTTTGTTTGCAAATCAAGATACTGGGAGCCCCTCATCTTTGCTCGAGTGACCACTTGTTTTCTCAAATGGTCCCCACGCTTGAAAAACGAACTACTAGGAGCACCAAATCTTCGCTCGAGCGGTATTTCCACCTCTTGAGCAGTCACTTGAAGAAAAATGTCATAGTTATCTTTATTGGTTCAGTGCACATACCGTTATGTTGAAAATGTACTTGTGTCAACATTTGTTGAGAGATGACATCTAGAGACGAATACTTTCCATCTCATCATTGGTGAAATGACTATGACACTAGATGATGTGCAGACCATCTTGGGAGTTCCTATTACTGGTAAATCTGTTATTGGTGAAAGATTGACCGATCATGACTCAACTAAACTTGTGGTTGATGCTTTGGAAGTTAATAAGAATGAAGTGAAGACGAAGCTATCCATGGTGAAAGGTCAATCAGTAAGGTTGGAGTGGTTGAAAAACAAATTCAATAATGCCATAGATTCTGACATAGAGGAGTCAACAGATTATGCAGCAAGAGCTTTTTTACTTTATTTATTGGGTTGTACATTGTTTGTTGATAAGTGTAGACACCTCATTTTTGACCGACCTTAAGACTCCAACGTCATCGATTGAGCGCTCAGTGATTGCGCATGTTGTGGTCGTTCTGAGGTTACGGAGTCTCGGCTGAGAGCCTTGCCTCCGGACTTTGGGACTCTTTTGTGCTTTGCCTCGATTTGCGAACCAGGTTCTGTTTTCTCTTCCCGAAGGGAGGGAGAGGTCTCGTAGACCATCTCTCAGTGGCCGTAGGCTACTTTTCGTGGTCGTAGACTACTGTTCCCGTTTGGAGACCAGTTTTCGGTTTTCGGAGCCGTCGGCCGTGTGCCTCAGTTCGGGACCGCTTAACTTTCTCTGTTTGCTCCGGTTTTTGGCACGCACCTTGTTTCCTCTCTCTAGAGGGACACTGTGGCCCGGGAGACCACCTTCGTGGTCGCATGCCACTTTCGATGCTTTACAGTCAGTTTTCAGGGCACTCGGCTGCGCATTTTGGCCCTCGAACCCTCGTTTTGCATCCGTCTTGGTTCTTTTTTGGCTTGGACCTTGTTTTCATTGTTTGGAAGGTGGTACAAGGGTGGGAGACCACCTTTTCTCCCGCCGGCCGATTTTCTTATCTGGAAGCTGGTCTCCTTGGTCTTTGAGCCACTTTTGCAGGTCTCCTACCATACCACAAGCTTGAATTCAATGTGGAGACCACCTTGGGAGGCTGCCGACCAGCTTTTGTGCATTGACCCTTTTGACCCTGGTCGGCCGACCAGGGAAGGTGGTCAGCCGACCACTTGAACTGGTCGGCCAGCTTCCGCATTTTCTGTCTATGTGAGTGTGTGCCAGCTGGAAGGCACAGACTGCATCCTCCATACACGTGTATGGAGGATTGGCAAGCTTGTTTTGGCTTCGTAAAGAAGCTTGGCCCTTTGCTCTAAGCTTCTAAGAGAAGCTTGAACCCTTTTTAGCTTCTTGAAGAAGCTTGACCCTTTGGCTCTAGCTTCCTCAAGAAGCTTAACCCCTTTTGCTCTAGCTTCCTCAAAAAGCTTGGACCTTGGCACTAGCTTCTTGAGGAAGCTTGGACCTTTATTCCTCTATAAATGAGGCCCTCTCCCTCATTTGCAAAGGTTTAGAAAATTTGGTTAAGGCATATGCTTACACCCCTCTCTGTCTCTCTATTTCAAGCTCCAAAGTCCCTTGTTCTTGCACCTTTACATACCACCTCCTAGCCTAACCCCTCCACCATCACTCTAAGCATCTTGGAGGCCATTTTCAGAGGTTGAAGGCTTGTATTTGTTGGTCCAAAAGCTGCTGGAGTTCTTGGCTACAAGGGTAACACTCTATTCCCTCTTTCGGTCCTTATTTTGCTTCATATCTTAGCTCTATTTGCAAGCATATTTGGGATTTTTCATAAACTGAAAAAAGTGTTACTTTGAGGTCCGTAACATGTTTGTTTAAGATCATTTTTCTGTTGGAGGTCATCTACCCCCTTGCATGCTTCATTTCACCTTGTTTTAAGCCATGCATTAGGGCCTTTGTGTTGAGCTTTGCTGGCCCTTTTGACCACTGAAATTCAGTAGATTTTCAGTGGTTATTATGTGTTTTTGAGAGCCAAAATCAGAGAGGGGTGACCCTCTCACCCCTTGTCTTGTTTTCTAGCATATTTGGCCTAACAAGGGAGCCCATGTGTGCATGCTTCCAAGCCATGTTTCAGGCCATTTTTGGTGAGTTTTAGGACCTGCATGAGCTCTTTCCAGAGCTGTTTTTGCCATATTAGGTATCCCTCTTGCATGTGTAGAATAACCCTCTTCATAGCATATCAAAGGAGCCTATACATGCATGCTTCCTAGCCTCATTTAAGACCCTTTTTAGTGAGTTTTAGGGCCTAAATAACCTTTTTCTAGAGGTGGTTTTGTCATATTGGGTGTCCATCTTGCATGTGTAGAACTACCCTCTTCTTGGCCTATCAAAGGAGCATCTCATTCTTGCATGCATAGACCACGTTTCAGTGAGTTTTTGGGCTTTATTTGGCATGTCATACCTCTAACTTTTGCTTGCTTAGTGGCCTCTTGAATGCTTAATATACTTGTAGTGTAAACCCTCTTCACTAGCTTGTATTGCATGTTGTTTTGGCCCTTGATTCTAGCACTTTTTGGCCATGCCTTAACCTGATTTTGTGCATGTTTTGGACTGCCTTAGCTTTGTTTTTATGCCTCATGGTCAAATAATGCTTGCTATGCATGGTTGTAGTTCAATACCCTTGCCTAGCTTTGAGTTTTGGAGCCTATTGCATGCTTATGTTGAGGTGTTTCCATGTTTTGGGGCCATTATGCATTATATTTTAGAGCTTGTATATATGTCATATTCCCATGTTTTCCACTCTTTAAATGCGTTTGAGAGTTGTGCATAAATGCCTCGTTCTTGGACCATTGCATGAGCTTCATTTCCATGCCTTTCGAGCCATCATTTTAGACCATTTTTCCACTATCTTGGACCTGCCTAGGGTCTGTTTAGGGCTGGTTTTGCCATTTGTGCATTGCTTTGTGTACCTCTAGTGTAATGCGCTTCACTAGTTTCAGTATTCGAGCCATCTAGCATGCATCGTGTGAGAGGTTTGTATGATTCGGGACCATCTTACATGTAATTTCAAAGATGGAAAATGTGTGATTATATGCCATATTTCATCCCTTGCCATGATTTGATAGAGTTGCATTCGGCGCCTTAGGTTTGGTCTCTTGGATTGATGCATGTTTGCATGTGTTTTGTTGCTTAATTCCATCATGTTTGGCCACTGATTTGAGTGTGGTTGAGGCCCATTCATTTTAGTTTAAGTCTATCTTGCATTGTATATGCCATTTAGTCCATGTTGTTGCATGATTGACCATTGCATTGTGTATGCCTTGATCATTTCATTGTTGGTCTCCATGTGTGCATTGCGTATGCCATATAGTTTTCATGTGCATTGAGTATGCCATTGATCATTTCATAGCATTGTGTATGTTAGTAGCATGTTTGCATATCATCATTTGCATGTTTGCATCATTTAGTGGCATTATGTTTAGGTTGCATGATAGAGTTGCATTCATGCATGCCACGTGTATTGCATTGTGTTTGGAGTAGGGTTTAGTCCAAACACAGGAAATGAGAGACATTTCGTACTCCAAGTGACGAAATGTGTCTCGATTCTCGATCGTCGACACTCCGGATTACCCATGATGGAGTTTAGGCCTTGTTGTGTTTATATGTGCATTCATTCTACATCGAGTCGTGCAATCCGACTCCTCAGCCACCATACATCGAGATGCGTGATTGGTGGCACAAGGATCGAGGACTACACTCCCTAGAGCTTATGCAATGACGGGGAGAGTGGTCATGCACACATATGTTGAAAATACTTTGCCATGCCCCTTTCTTGCTCTCTGTTGCAGCAAACCGGAAACCAGCAGCAAAAACTGGTCAGCAGCCGTCTGGAGCTTGGTATAGTGTTCTGGGACCAGTTGCAAACAGAGGCAAATCGGGGCATCGCGAAGGATTTCCCGACAAGGCGACTCGAGCATGCATGCATCTTTCATCATTCCGAACAGAGCTGAGGCAGTCTACTTCATGTAGCATTGCATGCTAGTTTACTCACTTTCGTAGTTAATTTGTTAATTAGCTAGCGTTGTGTAATAATTAGTTATTCATTTTGGTTGTGTAATATTTATTCGGACCCTCCGAGAGAGGGCAATGTTGTAATAAGTGTGCGTGTGTGTGATGTATGTCTTCTAACCCCACGTCTTTCTCCCTTTTATTTACTAGCTTATGATGGTTAGTTTAGCGCACATTTCAATTAGCATCCTTATGCTCATATGTTTGCATCCATTCATCTGTTTTACATGCACCGGGCTCGGCGCATGATACTAACTGTATTGTATTTCAATTCCGAATTGAATACGTGTATCAGTTGTTGCATTTCATATGCCATTTTAGAATAGCCGAGCCTATTTTAGTTGCATTTTTGCATGTGTTGCATTAGGCATTTCGGCATAGTTAGGATTCATGCATGATTTCTAATTAGCTTCTTTCTTTGGCTTGGAGTACTCGGTAAGTATTTATGCTTTAGCATCCTTGCATGCGTGTGAGTGACTGCCATGATAGCATGCTTACCATGAGGCTATGTGCTTATGTGATATAACTGCCTGAATGCCTGTGGGTGAAGGTTGGGTTGCGTGAATTGAAATAATTCGTCGAAACCCGTGTTTTAGCCTACTTGCGAGTAGCACCATCAAACCATCTTTCAAAAACAAACATGAAATGTTTTGTTCCAACTCAGGCGATTTAATCTATACTTGTATGCTGTGTGCATTACATAGTAATTCTAGGCTAATAAATCGGAATAAGAACACATGTGTTTTCAAAAACTCGATATCATGTTTAGTAGTAGCCGATCTTTGATCGGGCGAGCGGGGGTGCTCATAGCTGACCTTCCCCAATCGTACCCAAGTTCCCGAGCCAAGGCAACTTTGGTGATGACGGACACGTGGCCTTAGGCACGAGTCAGGGTTTCCTAAATTCCCCCAAAATAAAATATTTAGGTGGCGACTCTGTATCTGGCAAAGCAGTCCATGTTTGGCACTTCTTTCTAAAAATCTATTTTTCAAAACGATTTGCCGGATTTGGACTCTTTGGTGATTTATCGGTCTCGCATTGCACTTTGCGGGATTAGAATCAGAACCGTGACATTTGAGTCCGAACTGTAGTGAGCCCAATGAACTAAACGGGATTTCTCCCGGGACGTTTGGGGACGTCTACAATAAGACTGGAGTTAGAGTTCCCATTGTGTACTTACAATTGTTGATGGATTTGAGTTTTGTGCACACTTATGCATGGGGAGCTACTGGATTGGCATATTTGTATCAACAATTGGGATTTGTTATGTGATCCACTGTTACACAAATTGTTGGCTATATGCCATTGTTGAAGGCGTGGATTTATGAGCATTTTAATCCTTTTAGACCTATTCGCAACATGGATTTTACTGAAGAAAAGCCACATGCATGTCGATAGACTCCTCGCAGGGAAAGTAATTCGTCTTTCTTACTCCTACAGTCTTTACGAGAGAAGCTGGATAAATTGACAATAAGTCAATAATGCAAAATAATAATATTATATGATTCTGAAAATTAAACAAGTAATTTAAGCTATGTCATTATTTGATATATGTTTTTCTTTATAGGTATTATCGAAATTGTCGACGCCGTCTCCCATTTCACACAATCACATTCTACATAGGTTGCTTGAAATGTTTGGATATCATTGAACCATACCACCCTAAAAGGGTTCTTAGACAGTTTGGTAGGGACCACTTGGTCCCGTACATGCTGTTAGAGGAACCAAAGCTGGGCGATATAGAGTTATACATTGATCAAATGTGGGAGACTTGGGATAATCACACATTATCTAAACTGAAGAGGAGTGACCCAGTTAAATGTTCATATGAAGGTGTAGATGGCTACATGCAATGGTACAAGAGGATCACACACATGTTTGTCCAGAACTCAAATGATGCTGATAACTCTAATGATGCTAACGACATGAATAATACTGAGGTACAACTTTATAATAGTTTTAATTTTGCTTTATCATAATTTAGTTTACATTTAGATTCACCGGTCTTTTGTCATATTTATGATTGAATGCAGTGTAATGCGCGTGCATTGAGAATATCACATCTGATCATCCAAATGGGCCATAAGGATAGTGTTCAAGACCCACATAGGCTTTACTTGACTATTCAAATGATGACGCATATCCTTAAGGGTCAAGATATTGATGTAGAAGTTGATGTTAATCCTAGTTCGATTTCAACGAATAGTGCAGTTCCAAACATAACATGCGTTCATAGACACTGGCGTGAAACATCTTTAGAATACACGCTAACTTGATTGGGTTTCTAAAGAATGTTATGGATGTTTAATGTTGATATTATGTTTTTTTGTTGGTTAATATTTTTTTGTTGTTCATTTTGGATGTTTGATGTAATGGATGGTTTAATTTTGAATATTCGATGGAATGAATGTTTTATTTTGGATATTTAATGTTATGGATTTGCTCATATGATTGTAATATTTGTTTGATAACTTGATTGGTAGAACAATGTTTTGTTCGTTCAAAATTAATAAATTGAATGATTTATATTTGTTCATTTTAATTCACATGAACATTGTTGAAATGTTAAACTTGATTATGTTGAACATGTATAATTTTTTTTATTTTTTTTAAATTTTGAACACACTTGAAAATAGTGTGTGTTAGTTAGAAAATCACAACAAAACCCATCATACCCAAACAAATTTTGATTGTGTTACTTTTTTCAGTAGAACACTGTTTTCTTTGTTCATAATTAATAAATTGAACATTCTATATTTGTTCATTTTAATTCACATGAACTTGAAGTATATGTTCACTTTTATTATATTGAACATGTATTATTTTATTTTTAAAATTTTGAACACACTTGCAAATATTCTAGACACACCTAGTAGGAAATATATGGAATTTTAATTTAATGTTTTAACCATTTTTAAAGACATAAAAGCATAACAGAACCCATCAAAACCCATAATAAAATTTATAAAAGTTATAACAAAGTCAAGTATCATTGTCGTCTCCAAGTCAACTACTAAAACATATTCATCCTATAACAACGTCTACCATCCATCATGGATTATGAAGTTCAACACATTCAAATGTCTCTTGTATAGCAACGTCTAAATGAACTACTTGTTTGAAAATGCGCTCACTATATGCATTTCCCCATCCTTCGGTGCAAGAATGATGAAACCTGTGCCAATTAGTCGCAATTGGAGGAACTAGATGACCGACATTCAAATACACATATAGCAATAGAAACGATTGGGTTACTACTTTCATCTTGAAAATTTTATAGTTCCAAAATTTTACACTCTCTAGAATGCACAGTAAACTTGGACAAAATGATTTTCGTTAACAAAACCGATGACAATCTCACGTCGATTAGCTATTGATATTGGCACTAATCTTAATGGAAAGAAGTTAAGGCATTGTTTTGAAGACAAATTGTATAATACGACTTTGTAGAATGAAGCAACAAGATGTCCCATGTCGAGCATAGTCATCCAATAATCATATCATGCATTAGGTAGAAAGTGTGATAGAGCTTGTTCAAGATTTTCAAACCGCTAATGTGATCCATATAACTGAGTGTAGTCATCTTTGCGCATGCGCAATTCAAATAGGAGATCACATCTGACTTGAACCCATTCATTCTCTGTAAGCCCAATCAACCTGGTAATGGCCCTAAAGCCACAATTTCCATCTGCTTGAACATCTTTAATAAGCCGTATGTATGACCTTAATCCAACAAGGAGATCATCAATATATGCACAATAATTAGCTGCACTACTGCAATATACCTACACGAGATTTGTAACCAAAGATTGTTACACTTATAAAGTAATTGAAAGTTAACAAAATGTAAGTAATCGCATGTACCCTTTGCTTGGATGGTTGTTTTTTTATTTATTTGGATAAAAGAAACTGTGGTAAATTGCGTACCCTTAGGAGAGCAACAATCATGTCCAGATTTAACTATCTCAAATGCACTTCGGTCATAACGTGTAGATACATCAATCTTCTTATGTGCTGGACGTCCTCTTGTATTGAGCTTCACTCCAAGTTCAATGAAAAAAGTGTTTTCTAGTTTTATGATCTCTCTAAATTTCTTCAAAAGTTCCAACTGCTTGGTGATATCACCTTTATAAAATTGCTTCGCAAACATTTCCATCTCAGGTTCAAAAGTCAACTCCAATTTGTCATTCTTCACATTAAGTACTATCTCAAGTGTCCTCCAATGAAGATGGATGCTATCAAGTGATATTGAATGACCTTGTCTAATGTAATCAGCAATCTTGTGAGCACAAGGTAAGGTAATCCATGGGTGCATCTAATCACACATCTACATGCTAAAGCATCAATGCCAATAGACTTAGCTCGGTTGTTCTATGTCAGAACATTCTCTAATGCAGCAATAAAAATATTGCCTCGAAGCTCTCTAAAGTAGGATGGCTTGAATTGGTGTTGAACCACCGTTAAACTATTCTCAAATGATGTCTTAATATTAGTGTGCTGCAACTCAAGCAAACTGTGTATTTTGGTCTATGAGCACGCAAAATTCACAAGACTAGAATCGAGTTAGTTTTTCAGTTTCGCATGTGCACTCTCACCCCTGTGTATAATAGACATAATTAAATATTGAACTTTTAGTATTCAAGATAATAAATGATTAATAGTATAAAATAAAATTATTTAATGATTACCGATTTGATGTAACATTCCCATAGTGCATTTAAGTGTCTATCCATACCGCTACAAATTTCTCTTTGTATGGATTCAACTAAGTTTGTGTCACATAATCAATTGCTTGGGGATATGTACAAAACCCCTTAAGCAATGTTGTAAGATGGAGATTATAGTAATCTTCAATGGAGGAGAATACTAAAAAATTCCATGAAGTGAAAAACTTTTCCCATTCATTTTTGCTAAACATCTTCTTGCATTATGTCAATACATTCCTATTGATATGCTGTAATGCCCCGCATTTTATTACTCGAATAATGTTATCAATATTCATTAAGTACGTCCATTTACAAATGAAAATTCATCTTTTGATGAATTAATGAATAAATAAATATACATGTTCCCTCTCGTTAGACAACAGTGTCATTTACATACAAATAAATGAAATGTCTTGAGGCTTACATCCATATTACATTCAACGGAAAAAAAAAAAAAATTTATTGATCTCTAAACTACAAGTATATCTTACAACCTCAAAATAAAATCATAAGACTGCATAAGAAGGAAATTCCATGTCTTGACATTTGAAATCTTCAGTTACCTGTGAAATTCATCAAGGTGGGATGAGCACAAATGCCCAGTAGGAATCTCATAGTTCTAAAATAATAACTAACACATAGATAGAAATGATCGTGCATGAAGGGTGATACTATATAGTAAGATGACGTTTTGTATGCCCAAAATTCTATAAGTGGAGTATCATTTTCTCAAAATTCATTTGAACATTCAAGGAAACTTTCTGCCATAAATATTATCTTTCATCATCAGAAAATTCATAAGTCTTCTTTGAAAACAAGTATACTTAAGAAACAACATCCTTTCGAATTTATTAATTCAATTTCAAGACATTCCTCATTTCATTTCCATTTTACAATTCAAAAATACTATAACCCTATAATATTAAAGTTTGAGTTCCCCTTATATTCAAAGACAACCGTCGTACACTCTATTCCCACTTATCTATCTATTACATCACATCAACATTTCTATGATCACTAATAATTCAACTTAAATCAAGAATATAAACCACTTTCAATTCAATTTCTCAAATATTTACAATTGATTTCAAATTCCTCTTTTAAATAAGCATTCGTCTTCAATTTATCAAATAAATCCTCAACCTGATTGAAAACCCACTTTAGACCAAAATTTCGAATTTTGAATTTTTAAGAACACTCATCATTTGTAAGATTAGAGGATCCATTCCCCATAAAATCATTGTTCACAAATTCACACAAAATTCTTCATTTTTACTTCAACTTTCAACCCAATTATACCACAATTACCATAAGTCCACAATACTTAACTCAAATTGATATTACTATTATTCACAAAATAAAACTCATAATCTTCATGTATGGTCACAAAATAACTCGATGAGTTCATCATCATTAACCCCTTACCTAATTACCATTTCATTTTCCTTTTCTGGCAAGTAATTTCTATATGCATTTACCCTTTATACAAAATCACACAACAAATTGTAATTTCATAAGTTCATTACGAGTCATACACATTATCGCCAACTCAACACATTTCTCAACACGTTCTATCTTTTGTCGGCTTGATACGGCGGGATAGCGGGCACCCGACATTCTTGTTTTTCCACATTTGCCGGCTCGATATGGCAGGGTAATTGGACACCTAAAAATATTTCTTTTCCACATTTAGCGGCTCCAGAAATAGCGGGGACGTGGACAGCCAAAACCATGTCTTTCCACATTTGTCGACTATTATACGGCAGGATGTGGACACCCAAAATCATTTGTTTTTCCACTTTTGCTGACTATTATACAAAAAGACCAGTGGACACCCAGACACATTTTCCCACATTCATCTGGTGATAAGCGTAGGCAGGGCAATTGGGCACCTTGACTCCCCGCACGGGTACCAATTACAACACAACATAACCCAACACAACTCAACACAATTCAACTCAACACAACACAACTCAACATAACTCAACGCATTTCTTAAATCTCCACTTTATCATTTCATCACAAATCTCATATCATCAATACAATTCATAAATTTATAATCCCCAAACTCAATCTCATCTCATAGCACAACTCAAAATATCAACAACAAGAGTTCAATCGCAATTTGTTGCATGAATTTTTCCAAGCATTTTCAAAATTCAATTAAACATGGATATGTGCAATTTAACAACTCAACTTCATGATGCCACTTTAAATTTAAGTAAAATCATCAACCATCTTTATGTGCCAAACTAGGGTTTTGGAAGAAATTGAAGCTTTTCACAAAAACACTTTTTATTCCAACTATTCTATTCATCATTCACCCAAAATCATAAGCTAACACAAAAAGGTAAACCCTAGAACATCAAACCCAAACCCCCAATTTCAAGACTTATCACAAAATGTATAAAAGATAAATTTTGTATAAGGAAAATACCACAAATCTATCCATAAATGAAAGTATTGAAAGAGAACTAAAAATCCCTACCTCAAAAGGAGAAAAGAAGAGAAAATCTCTAAACAGATGGCTCTACGCTCGGGGCAAGACCTACATATCACACATAGTATGTGCTTGAAGATTTAGAACATAAACGATGCAACAAATGGCATAAACCTATCTTTAACCTTATGCCTAGTTCAAAACAGTGCTAACACGCTCTTAGAGTGCAAAAATGCAAATTCTAGATGTCCCGAGGGGTCCCATATGCAAGAAAACATGATAAACATGGTCAATTGAAAACTTAATCCATGAATAAAGCCTAATTTAAGGATTTTTGCTTCGTAAATTTGAACATAAAACTCATCTTCAAAATAATCTTCTAAAACTCAAATTAACCAACCTCGATAGAGTCCCAAGGCTCCAAAAATAAGTAAAATAACTTCAATTGAGAGAATAATTTGAGATTCAAAACAATCTCTAAGTTTTCTTATTTGTAAATTTAATATGAAAACTCATCTTTAAAAATTATCAACAAACTTCAAACTCCTTTCATAAAATGAGTCACAAGGTTCTGAAAACATGTTAGATAACTTTGATTGAAAGTTTTATTCAAGATTCAAAACAAAAATAAGTCTTCAAAATTTCTCATTCACTATTTTAAATATGATGGAACTTTCTTGAATCTTCAAATACACATGCAATGGATCTTACAAACAAGATTGCTACATGATTTCTCTCATGAAATCATGAAAAATGCATTAATAGATGCGTGAACTCATCAATCTCAAACCCTAGAGTGCAAAGTTCCATGAACTTCTCTACAAAACCCAAAATATAATATCTAGTATGTGAATCCATGCAAAACAAGATCAAGACATGAAAAGATGGAGAAATCTTACCTAAAGTTATTCAATTGATGAGTTCCTTGATAATTTCCTCAATTTTCCCTTCCTTTCTACACTTTCCTACTTTGATTCTTCCTTGAGCTCAATTTTCTTATTCTTTTTTTTTTTTGGTTCCAGTAACTATCTCTCTCTCTCTCTCTCTCTCTCTCTTGGTTGTTTCCCAAAGCAACAACAATGACTTCAATTCTTTAACTCTTAACATATACACACACATATAATTCTCGACACACCCACAAAATTACTCAATACACCCACACCTACGTATAACCTCAATTCTAGATACTTCCATAATTCAATTTATGTTTAGGGTTAATTTAATTAAGCAAACTTAGTCTATAGCATTTCTGGTTTTGAACCAACCTGTTTGATGTTTTGGATCCAAGTTTCTTTGTCTTTAATAGTTGTTCATACTCTTGTTCATCATATTCCTCTTTGAGTTTGGTTATTGGAATGCCTTGGTTTTGTTTGGAATAGGTTAGGAGTTCATTTTTCAAAAATCTTGTTGCCCAAAATTTGGCCTCTTTGCTCGAGCGAGTTTTGTGAACTCCCAGTACTTTTGCAGGCCTGCAGAGATACTGGGAGGGTGGTGTTCTTCGCTTGAGCGACACTTCTTGAGCTCTAGTGACAGTCTTCTATCTATAAAACTTCTTGGAGTTGGTATTCTTGGCTCGAGCGAAGCTTCTTGCGTTCGAGTGAGAAAACTTATTTGTGTCTAGTCGCTTGAGCGAAACTTCTTGCGCTCGAGCGAGCTGTGTGTATATCAGTTCATAAAAGTCACTTTTTACATTACCTTTTCATTTCTCTTTCTCTCTAAACATTTCAAAAACCCTAGATCTATACTTTCTCTCTCTAAAACTCACATTCTCTCTACAAACACACCTAGATCTAGTGATTTCTCTACCGTTCTCCCTTTGTTAAAAAGGTAGAGCTCACCTAGAGTTTGATTTACATCTGAATAGAGTTAGGTTTCTGCTCCATCTGAGTTTCATCCATCTCTCTCTTGTCTTCTAAGTTTAAGGTAGGGATTCTCTACACTCTTTTATGAGTTAACTTAGTTATTTGTTTTCATAGAACAAACATGTGATTTTGTAAGATTTTGGACAAATCTAGGGTTTTGTTTTAAAAATCAAAAGAGGGGTTTTCAAATGGGTTCTTGAAGATGGTTGTGGGATTGGAAAGGAGGTCGAGTTGTGAAAAAATTGTATGTTTTGGTACTTGAAAATGATTTTGGAAGAAAAAAGGGATTTTGGCCTAAAATGTCTCAAATGTGATTTTATATAAATAAATGGAATTGATGTCGAAAATGTGGAATTCGATGGATATTGATAAGATTGGTGGAATTCGATATGTACTATCACTCACGTCTATGTTTTGAAAAGTTTATCTATTATGGAAATTTTATATCTATTTTGAAATATCTATTTTGGGCTATTAGTGGATGATAGTTATGATTGTTATAGAAATTGCATAAGAATTAGGTGAATTGAAACCAATTTCTCATCCATTTGCATTGAGCATTATTACATCTTGAATACATTGTAAATGTATAATGTTTTTGAGAAAAAAGATTGAATCTAGGAATGAGATGTATTCCATTAAAATAAGTTGGTCGGAGTGTCCAAGGTGAAAGTCCTGAAAAATGTATGTATACATGGGTGCCAGTTCTCGCGGACGAAATATTCGTAAAATGGCAATAGTAGTACTTGTATAGGCTACGTTTACATAAGTGTCGAATCCTGCGGACGAAATATTCATGAAATGGTTGTACTGGTTGGAGATTTCAAAAATTATGATTCATTGCCTTGTTTTCTAATGAAAAGGAAATGATTGATAAACTATGTTATAAGCGAACTTTGCATTGTTTCGGAAAGAGTTATGAAATGGTTTTGTCACAAGCATTGCATATGCATTTCACCCTTATATCTTTGTTAAGATTCATATTGTGTTGGATTATTTCTACTGGATTTTGGCTCACCTTATATGGGAAAACCACTTTCAAGTGTTGATAATGTGCCTCCGCCGAGGCGGTAGCTTGGGAAGATGGAAACAAGAGTTTCATTTTTGCTTACTTATTGTATTTAATTTTGTATAAGCCAAGGGCTTTAACTGTATTGGATATAGATCCATTTTGTTGTAACCAAGTATAGTCTTAGAAAGTTGTAGCCTTCGTGGCATTTTAATTATCTGTTTGATTTTTATTTCTATATCTTTGTTGTTGATGCATGCCTGAGAACCAGGATTAGGGCTTGTAAATGTATAATCGCATGTGTCATCGTTTTGTACTAGCGAATCGCATGGTCGTGGATGCTTTATTGCATCTATGTCGGGGCGTTACATAGTCTTAATAAATCTTGATTAACATATAATTAAATTAATCATAACTAATCACAAATCCCACATAATTTAATTAGTTGAATTGACTTCCATTAGAGCCTAATTAATTATATTTACATTTATCAATTTGAATCAGATTTTTAATCGAACTCCCCAAAGGCTCTAAATATCAAATTAAACTTATTGCCATAATCAATTTTGGTTTCCCAAATCTTTAAGGCCCTCAATTTTAGATCAAACTTAAAATCTCCGTCAATAACTTACATACTCAAATTGAACACCTCATAAAAAAATTTAATTCATAATAATCTTAATTCTCAATCCTCATAACTTAATTAACTTCAATTTGGACCTAATTGATCAAATCTTAATTTTTTCAAACTGAATCAAATATTTAATTAGACTCCCATAAGGTCTAATACTCAAAATTGAACTGATTCAACTCTTAAGCCATTTAGGCTTTCAATTTCTAATTCCAAAATAAATCCTTAATCAAATCATATACGAATCAGACTGAATAATTCCCATAACTCCCAAATTAAATAACAATAATAACTAATTAAAATCTGAATCTCCTTAATTAATTAAATGCCAAATATTATACATGGCGGGGTCGTCACATATGCCATCGACATAAAATATGTATGGATGTTGGAAATACTCTATCAATGGCATTCATCAAAGCAAGTTCCCTGCATGTGACAATTATTTCGACGAGAGCAATATCATCCATAAGACTACATAATGCACTAAACACCCATTTGTAGTTGTCAACATGCTCAAATTAGATATATGCAAAAGCAATGGAGGATGGCATGTTAGTAGATGTCACACCTATGATCTCTATTAGGACCCAAACCCGCCCCTACAGGTTTAGCGTCATGACCGGCCAGTAATCATAGATTACCTACGGCCTCTATACGAAAGGATCTCTTAATATAAAGTACGGGCCTTAGCGGAGGCAAAGTAAATATAGAAGAAGTCCATCGAGTTGTGCATAAATGAAAAGAGTTCACAATAGCATTGTTCAACTATTCCAAAGGTAGGTACTTATACATTACAAAAACTTTCAAAAAGAAGAAATAAAATAAAACAAACAGAGGTTCAGCCACAATTCAACTTGATAACCCTATACCAAAATTCAACTAAGAGTTCACAACAAAAGGGGGTTTAAGCTTGCTTGGCTCATCATGAGTCCAAGTGGCTCCATCTCGAGAGCTCCACAAAAGGCTGACCACGGGATGGCTCCGAGGTGGTCTCTATCCTTGATGTTCAACATGCTCACCTACATATATATATATATAAACATAAATAGTGAGCTAATGCCCAATGAGTAATAACAGGATAAAGAGGTTATATGAATGAAGTTCATTATCATTACAAGTACCAGTCTTAGCATTAGTAATCATTTCATTCATACGTGTGGCATATCCGTTAGAGTAACAATATTTCAATAACAATGGACCACGATGGGTCTAACACTAGAGATCTCTGTGTTTCAACCAATTCAATAGCCTTGGTATTAATCTCCCCTAGGCAAGGGTCAATGGCCTTGGTATTAATCTCTCCCAGGCAAGGGTCAATGGCCTTGGTATTAATCTCCCCCAGGCAAGGGTCAATGCTCAATAGGTGCCACAAAACCATTTCGAAATAGAACTTTATTCATTATAAGAAAATAACGTTTCAATGAGCCATGCTATCAATCATCATATCGTTTTAAAAATTCATTCAATCAATCACAGATCTATTTCAATAACAATAACATTTTGAAAGTAAAGATAACGACAGCATATCTTTATAAAGTTATTACTCATAGTGGTTTTTGTTGTCACTAAGCCTCGGGCGTCCACCTAAAATAAAACATATAACAGAAATACAATTGAGGTACCAACTCATTTTAACTCTCTATATGTATTGCTAGCTTGTTCTACGATTATATGAGTCCAAATGGTGCCTAAGAACACTTGGAGTGGCATGAGGATGCAAATTTGCACTTAGAAGATTTTCTCAGAATTTGCTGAAAACAGAGTCCACGCCCGAGCGGAGGATCAAAAACAAAGGTGGCCGCTCGAGCATAACTTCCGTCGCTCGAGCGGTCTGCAAATTTTGATAAAAGTTCTGGTTGCATGAAATTCCTGCTCAACGGTCGCTCAGGCGGACAATGAGTAGAAAAGGGGTCCTCGCTCGAGCAACTTGTAAAATTTTAGAAAACTTCTGGGAGCTCAATTTTCATGCTCGAGCGAAGCTTTCCTCGCTTAAGTGGACAACACGAATTCCGGAATTTCCAGAACTGTGTTTGATCTTCAAGGTTGATATTCAAAGCCTCAAAACTTGTGTTTTTGGTATAAAAACTCAGAGAATCATTATATAACATGAAAATACTTCCAATTTGAAACCATTCATTCAAAATCATGTTCCAATTGTCCAAATTCAAGCTTAAATTTTCAAGTTAAAGCCATGCATGCTATGGATTGAGTCCTCTTCATGTTAAAACACCACTAAATGATATGAAATGCATGAATCCATGGATAATCTTCAAGCTCATGCTTCCTAAGCTTCATGCATGTATGAATTTCAAGAAATCTTAACTCAAAAATGAAGAATTAAGCATGCATGTGCATAATTCAACTCAAATTCATCATATTCATAACAACTCATGCTCAACCTATTCAAATTCAAACAAATGATCCTATAACTCCATGAACTTAGTTTCTACATGATTCAATTCTAAGAATTTAGGATGAATCTCATACCTAATGTGTGAATTTAAGTGTATTATGGCTGCAATCTTTGAATCTTCCACCAATTCTCTACAAATCTCCTCTTTCTCTCTCTAAATGTGTTGAGTTCTCCTTCCTTCTCTCTCAATTCTCAGCCAAGAGTTATAAAATGAGCCTATAAGCTTAATTAGAGCCTTATATAGGGTGTAATTAAGTTAGCCTAATCAAATATGATTAAGGTTAATTAACTAGGCTTAATTCTAACTAATTCATTCAGCTTATTCTAATTATTTTGATCCAAATCAAATTTCAATTAAAGTTGCCATAAAATTCTAAATATTCTAGTTAGCCTATTGGGCTAGTCAATTTCAGTTTCTGAAATCGTCTAGGTTCTGAATTTCTGTCTCTAAGTGGTCAATTCGAACATATATTCCATGTAATAACAGATAATTACGAAATTAAACATGTAATCACATAAGTAAACACACAATCATGCAATTAGGCTCATTAAAATAACATAATATACTAGTTCGGAGGTCGGGGCTGTCACAGTCTCTCATCTTTAGAAAGTTTGGTCCTCCAAACTTAAGTTACCTTTCGATGGAAACAAATGCGGATACTGTTGTTGTATCTCTTCCTCTTTCTCCAAAGTAGCCTCCTTCCCATAATGTTCTTTTCATTCGACTTTCAACATAGAGATAGTTTTGTTCCTCAATTGCTTCACTTGCCGATCGATGATTTGTATGGGCAATTCTTCATACATCATATCCTCGTCTAAGGCAATCCGGTGGTGATCAATCACATGGAACTGATCTCTAAGATACCCACGAAGCATGGATACATGGAAAACATTATACACCTGTTCCATTCCCGGTGGCAAGGCAATACGGTAAACAACAGGACCCAATTTCTCAAGAACCTGAAATGGTCTGTATAACGAGAAGTCAATTTTCCTCTTTTGCTAAATCTCATATGCCCCTTCATTGGGGTCACCTTGACGAATACATGATCTCTCGCTTCGTACTCTAAGTCTCTTCTTCACTGATCCACATAGCTTTTCTGCCAGCTTTGCGCAATTTTAAGCCTTTGCTAAATGATTTTGATCTTCTCAGTCATCTCTTGCACAAGTTCAGCCCCATAAATAGCCTTATCACCAACCTCTATCCAACAAGTTGGGGATCTATATTTTCTTCCATATAGCGCCTCATATGGTGCCATATTAATGCTAGCGTGGAAACTGTTGTTATAAGCAAACTCAACCAATGGTAAATAAGTTTCCCAGCTGCCCTGAAAATCCAAAACACACATACGAAGCATGTCTTCTAAGGTCTGAATAGTCCTCTCGGTTTGCCCATCAGTTTGTGGATGAAAAGCTGTACTAAATCTTAATTCTGTTCCCATTGCCTCCTGCAAGCTATGCCAAAATCTAGAAACAAATTTAGGATCCTTATCTGATACAATAGACACTGGAACCCCATGTAGTCGAATAATTTCATCAATGTAGATAGGAGTAAGTCTATATGTAGTAAAAGAAGTCTTTACGGCAAGAAAATAGGTAGATTTAGTCAGTCTATCAACTACAATCCAAATAGAATCCATACCTCTAGGCGTTCGAGGCAGGCCAACTACAAAATCTATGGTGATATGCTCCCATTTCCATTTTGGAATAGGAAGGGACTGAAGCAAACCTGCTGGTTTTTAATGTTCCGCTTTTACCTGTTGGCATTATAAGCATTTAGAGTTGAAGTTGGTAATCTCTCTTTTCATGTTGGGCCACTAATACACTAACTTCAAATCTTGGTACATGTTGGTGTTTCCTGGGTGCATAGCAAACATTGATTTGTGGGCTTCCTCCGAAAATTTCCTTTTCAAATCCATATTATTTGGAACATACAATCTCCCTTGAAATTTTAACACGGAATCTTCAATTATGAATCCCGGTTTAGGCTTGGTGTCAAGTTCATCACAAATCTTTTTCAAAAACTCGTCATTCATTTGTTTCTGCTTAATTTCCTCGATAATGGCAAGCTGGGCAGACATCGCGGCTATCAAGCTACCTTGTTCAAAAGGTACCACTTAAATTTTGAGTTTTTCAAACTCTAGTAGCAGTTCTCTCTGATCTGTGAGTAAATAGGCAAGATTCCCCACATTCTTTCTACTAAGTGCATCTGCTACAGTATTGGCTTTACCCGGATGACAGTGGATTTGCAAGTCATAGTCTTTGATTAGTTCAAGCTATCGTCTTTGACGCATGTTCAACTTTTTCTGTGTGAAGAAATATTTCAATTTCTTATGATCTATGTACACTTCGCATTTGGTCCTATACAAATAGTGACGTCATATCTTTAATGCAAACACAACTGCAGCAAGTTCCAAGTCATGTGTAGGGTAGTTCTTCTCGTGTGGTCTCAATTGTTGAGAGGCATATGCAATCATCTTGCCATTCTGCATTAAAACACAACCCAAAACCTTATAAGATGCATCACTAAAGATCATAAAACCTTCGGTACCTGAGGGAATAGTGAGAATTGGAGCTGTAGTCAGTCTTGTCTTCAACTCTTGAAAGGCTATTTCTCTCTGATCTATCCATTCAAATGGTTCCCCTCTCCAAGTCAACTGAGTCAATGGCACATCAATTTTTGAAAAGTCCCTAACAGATCTCCGATAATAACTTGCCCACCCCATCAAACTATGAACTTTTGATACATTAGTTGGGGTAGGCCAGTTAATGATTGCTTCAATTTTATGAAGATCCACAGATATACCATCCTTATTAATGATATGCCCCAAAAATGCAATTTCATCAAGCCAAAATTCAAAATTTTGAATTTCCCATATAACTGTTTTTCTCTAAATATTTGGAGAGTTTGTCTTAAATGTTGTTCATGATCATCTCTATTTTTCGAATATATGAGAATATCATCAATAAAAACTACGATAAATTCATCCAAGAAGGGTTTGAAAATTCTATTCATCAAATCCATGACTGCTGCGGGTGCATTTGTAACTCTAAAAGGCATGACTAAAATCTCATAATGTCCATACCTGGTTCGGAAGGCCGTATTTTCAACATCTTCAGCCTTAACTTTCAATTGATGATATCCCGATCTCAAATCAATTTTTGAAAATATCTGTGCTCCCTGCAAAGTCAAAGTCATCGTCATCTTCATCATCAATAAACACTACGATATCTGTGCTCATAGGATGTGCCCAAAAGATATTTATCAAAGTCATCGTCTTCTCATCACACCTATCCCGCTCAATGTAATTATATTTTTCCAATTCAATTAATAATTGTTGCATTTGTGATCTCCCAGCTATCTCTATAACCTTTTGCCTATGATGTAAATTGTAAATTATTTTCATTGTGGTTATATTTAGGATATCCCTTTGTTTCAAAGTAGCCAAAATCTCTTTTGGTCTTACCAAACTCTTTGACAAACCCATAAGTAACGTAGTTTCATTCTCTGATAATCTTCCTGCATATGAATGTCCTTCAAGATGTTCTACAGGTGGATTGTTATGCATTCCACATACGACCTCCAATATCCAATCATCATCCTCCACTAACTTGTGAGTCCTCAAATTGAAAGGACAACCACACTTCTTTATCCCAGTTAATTTTGAAACTATTTTCTTCGAGTCTACCTTCAACTTCTTGTTTGCTCTATATTGTCCACTCCTCTCACAAGCAAGATATATCCTTGGCTGTCTATGACCGCTTCTATAACCTAAAGCTTGATTACAACAAATCCATTTCTTTTGCCAATTTGACTTACCCAACTGAGTAATGCTTCTTTTTTTTTTGAAAACCTACATATAAAATAAAAACAAGTTAAGTACATTTTGAAAATTAAAAACAAAACAAAATAAAAACTATTCATTTATATTGTCTTGAAACATGAGCATATCTCTTTCGTAACAAATTCACTATTGTAGTCAACAACACAATCAGTTTGAACATTGCTACATTGGGTGGGTATAGAATTCTGTAAAACTTTTAACAAATTTATCAAATTAGTCATGTTCAAGAATACAAAGTTGAACAAACTTAATGTGTTCAAAAATTTATATCTAAACAATGAATAAAAGTTTAATTTATTTTAACTGAACTAACTTAAAATGTTCAATTTTTTATGTATGAACATTTAATATTTGTGCAATCTTAATAATTTGAACAAAACTGTTTTGTTCAAATACAAATAATCGAATATTGTGTAAAAGTTCAACTCTGGTTATTCGAACACAAATAACAAACTCATTTTCCCTACATACGAACCATACAAATAGAAGACCAAAATGTTAAGTCATAAATTAACCTTTTCAATGTTGAAATCAACGTTTTCAATATTTATATCGGAATCAACCATCTCAGTGCCATTCATGGTGTGCAAATCTTCAAAACTAATTGATTTCAATATTCTTAAGCCCTAAATCTTCAAAGACAATAATAGTTTGAGTTTGAAAAATAAGTATAATGGAGAAGAGAATGAAGTGAGCTAATTGATAATGAATGATATCATGAGTCTATGTTAATGATGAAGATGATGAAGAAATACAATGTTTATATCTAAAAATCCTAAACCCCATAGGGATGATGGTGTGCGAAGAATATTTTGTATTTTTAAATATAAAATTTTTGAATGGGCAGAATACACCCCATGTTGTCCTTAATGGTCATTTCATTGAAAGATATT
This sequence comes from Camellia granthamiana, assembly GCA_036172215.1. Taxonomy (NCBI): domain Eukaryota; kingdom Viridiplantae; phylum Streptophyta; class Magnoliopsida; order Ericales; family Theaceae; genus Camellia; species Camellia granthamiana. The sequence continues at coordinate 94,665,877 of CM069910.1, forward strand.
ATTGGATTATAAATTAATCTATTAATGGTGTGTATTGAGAGTATTAGTGGTGTGTAAACAGAATCATCTTATCTAAACTATTTAGTAAAATCAATATTGAGTAAATTAGGTAAAAACTATTCCAATTTAAAACACTAACAAAAATATTACTAAGAATAATAATTTTGTGAGTATTCAATGTTTGTCGTTTGTAATTATTTTTGATAAGGATTCAACTTCATAATTACCCTTGCTAAATACCTTAATTAATTGATTTTAAGAAACCTACATAAATACACAATTATACAAATTTATCATCCAATTCAAAAAAAAAAAAAAAAAAAGAAAAAAAAAGGGAGAGGGGGTAGGTGGTCGGTGGGGGGGGGGGGGAGGGGGGTTAATCATCTCACCACTTGTTATGTTGTATGCAAGTCTAGGCAAATAGACTTCATTATTATTCTTGGGCAAGGTAAATATGATGGGATGCTTGATGATTGCAAATATTAGCTTATCATCTATATAGAAGTGTGTTTAGTACACTCTCTTTTTGACTTCACTAATCGAAGAGGAATGAGAGGAAAAAAAAAAAAAAAAATTGGTGGCAACAAGCTAAAGTTAGGAAGGAGGATAGAGGAAGAAGAAGGCTAGAATTTTTCCTATCATTTCACCACCCCATTTCAATCCTACTACTAAGTAAGAAAACACTTTCAACCCTCTCATTCTTTTTATTTGTTTAACTTTCAACTTATATTCATATGATAATAAGGCTACAAAAAATAAAAAAAAATCTAAATAGAACTTTGTTTGTAGTTGCATGTAAATTTGTGATATTTATATTAGATGTTTGAAGATTATTTATATATTAGTAGCCTTAAAATCATGATATAATCTTCAATTTATGTGTAATTTGTGATGTTAAATAGATGATTGAAGATTTTGTTTGGTTTGATCATATGGTTCTTAAATAATCTGTCAGAATTTTGTACGATTTTTTAAACAATTTCATACTCAAAATTTTGAGATGGTTTCTTCTATAAAGTTGTTAAGAATGATGTCTAAATCATCTATAAATTTTTGTACCAATTATTCTAGCTTTATACGAATTTGTGTGAAATTTTAATTAAATCTGGAATTTTAGATAGATTTTGCTTCTCGTTTGAAAAATCACTAAAAATCCTATATTAGATCAAATCTAATATTTTATGAGTTCAAAATGAAATTTGGGAAGGTCTAGTTTCATCTTCAAATTTTATATTATGTATTTGATTTATAAGTTTCAATGTGGAATTATTTTTAGAAAATGTGACGAATTTGTGTCATGTAACTTCTTGTAATTTTGTAGAATTATTTATAACTTATTTTTGGAAAATGTTTTTTGCAAAATGACCATAACATGTTTATTGAACATTACTGAGAATTACAAGAATTTTAGAATTGTCTAAATAATTTATTTGTAGTTTTAACTATGAAAATTATGTTTTGAAAATTCTAGGCAAAATATTAAAATACCAAGATTACCACTTCAGTTATTTATAAGAACTAAAAATAACTGTTGTGCTAGTCTATTCAATTAGATCTTGTAAATTAGTAGTTTATGCATTTGTGTTTTTGTCATTTATTTTAGTATTTAAAAATTATTATTTTACACCATGACTTAATTTAACTATTTACAATGATTTGTACATTGGTTGATTATTGCAGAACGATTGAGTTAATATTTTCTATTAAAAATTGTAATAAAATGGTATAATATCAACGGTGATTTAATTTTGTAATTATTTGTGATTAATATGAAAATTAACTAAAATGATCAACGGAATGTAAGAAATTTAATTTTGATGGTTAATACTGGTTGTTCAGGGGTGAGCTTGGTTTTTGAGAATTGTTATGTAATTTGTATCGCGAAACCCTAAGATAGAACGGGACTCATTTGAACCCTTATCGGTATTCAATTTTGGAATAAGGGTGGATGTGTAGGTGGCAAGCAGGGATGTTACATACCCTTGACAAACTGTTCCCTTGGGGCAGACCACAGATGCCACTACTTAGGTATGTAACTCTGGATGTGGGTATCCCTGATAATTACAATTGGTAAAACTTGAATATTTGACCAATGAGGGGTTTCAAATTAACCGTGGCTATGACTTAGTGGTTGGTAAGTTAAATCTTTTTAGTGAGATTTTGAGTGTTAGCTAAATTATTAAAATTATTTTAATGGTTGTAATTCATATTTGTAATTATATTGTTATATCATGTTTATAATCTCATTATTTTCTCTTAAAAAGAAAGGTAGGTTTGTTGTGTTTTCTTATTGTGTTGCGAAACTCATGGCATATGTTTTATTGCCTTGGCATTTTACGCCAGATTTTGACAAGGAATGAATGGAAGCTAAAATTTGAGTTGATGCTAACATAGAGCCTTGGCTGATTTGATGCCATGACTATAATGGAATAAATTTTATTATCTTATGTATTAATAATTAAGGATGTTATGTTTTTGTTTAATATTGTATTTGGACATTTTAAGTTTTTATTAGGTGTTGTTGGATTTTTGATTGTATGAGAGTTGGAATTTCTAATTAAAATGTCAAGTGTTTAATTTAGTAAGTCATTTTGTTTATTTAATTTCCCTTGATGTTCCAAAAATTTGGGGCATCACAGATATACTAAGTTAAAAGTACCCTTACCTCTAGAATGAGAGTGAAAAGATGAAGGCCTAAAGAGAAAGTCAAGAAAATATGATTCAATCGGTCAAAGTGTTGATCTTCACTTGTTCTTCACTTTTAATGCAAGATCTATTACGAATTCTTACTGAAAATGGGTGAAATCAAAGGCTTGAGGCTAGGGTTTCTCGGACAAGAAGAGAGAGAGAGAGAGAGAGAGAGAGAGAGAGAGAGAGAAGAGGAAAAGAAAAAGTGGAGCAAAAGTTGAGTTTAATTGGTTGAACTCGAACAGACCGCTCGAGCGGTCAATCTTGCACTTTCGTTGTGTGAGAGCGAAGACTGCTCGAGTAGTAACTCCATCGCTCAAGTGGAGAACTTATTCTCCTAGAATCTTAAATCTATAGAAGAAAAATACTGGTTGCCTCAATTGACTGCTCGAGCGGTAACTCCACCGCTCAAGTGGTCCCTCTTTTTCAAAACTATTACGGAAAAGCAACGCAGAAGGGACGTGATTGGAGATAGCGACTGTTCGCCAGAAAATGAGAGGTGTGACTGGTTTGAATTTAAATTCAAATTCAAATTCTGGAATTTAAATTTTTCTAGAAAAATGTGAAATAAAATTGAAATGAATTTGGCCCAAAAAGATATATATGGGTCACGGATAATCTCGACCCGACCCACATCTCACACCACGGGGGCACACTTGTGTATGTTGTTTTTTGGTCCAACCCAACTTGGTCCATAACTGCCCTCCTTACAAAACTTGTGGTGCCCAAAGGGCCCAAACTCAAAAGTCCACCTTGAAGTTTATAAACACTTCAAACTTCTTCTATGTTTCTTTTGTGGGATAAGAGAATGTCACTTAGTTTCAACAATCCCGCACATGAATGAAATTCACAAAAACACATATGCAACAAATTCAGATTATGTGAGTACAAAATTGGAAACATCCTACATAGGATATGTGATGGCTCGGGTCTCGAACCCAACTTTAACTTATGTATTCGGACTTAACGTTTTACTTTCGAAGCCTTGAATGATGAATTAGCATGATGGTTGGATAAGGTTAGACCAAAAATCCTAAATTCATATTTTTATTTTTGAGTAGTCTTAACTATTTTTCTCTTTTATCCCTGCACTCTTTGAGTCTTTATGTGACGTTAGAACCATTGAAAAGCTTATTTTTGAGGCTTCAATTTAGGCATAAGAAGTACCTAAAACGGAGTTCGGACGAAGGAGTTATGGCTATTCGAATTTCAGATTGGCCGTAGGTGTGGTGGGGTTGGTTGCAGGTGCTAGAAATTGGCTGCATGTGCGGTGGAAGTGCAAAATCTAGGTTTTCCCTCTAAAGTAATCCATAGGTGTGGGAAATTTCTGTGCACGTGTAGTGGAGGCGCCACAGCTACAGTCGGATGCTCTGCACGTGCGGCTAGATTTTTTTTCAACTCGATTTTTGTGCCCAAACTCATTAAATTGATGCTTTCTCTCCTTTATTTTCTCATTTCTCTCATGTCTCTCTCTACATATCTTCTTCTCTCCCTTCTCTCTAAAACATAACCCAACACCCACATTTTCTTTAATCCAAGGAAATAAAAGAAGATTTTGGTACTAGTTCTTTATACCAAAATGACGATCGTGTCTAGAGCTATATTTTGGTCGGTGGAGATAGAATTCCGACGAAGTTGATTTTTGGGCTTTTCTCCTCTTCTAGTTTTTGAGGTAGGAGTTCTTTGCTTCTTTTCAATACCGCACTATAGATAGATATGTGGTAATTTTTATTGCATTAAGGACATGATTTTGTTGAGGGTTTTGAAAAGCTTGTTGATGAGAGTTAGGGTTTCAAGTTGAATGAGTTTAATTTCTTGTTTCGTTGTTATTTAGGTAAGTTTTAAGCTAGTTAAACATGTTTATGAGGATTGTGATGAAAATTCCTAATTTTAATGATTAGATAAAATGAAAAGAGTTAATGTTATGTAAAGGTTGAGCCATGTGTTTACCGTAATGAATTAGAGTTATGATTGTTAAAAGGGAATTAATAGAGAGTTGTGATTGTTTGGCAAATGTTGTAAATGTTAGGTTTTGTATTGATATTAACAAATTGGAATTTCGGTAAATAAAGAGGGTATTGATAGATAGTTGTGACTAATTGGCAAATGTTATAAGTATTGAAGGTTGGGAATAACGAAATTTGGTTTTGAAATTCAAAAAGGTGATTGAAAATGTGTTTTTTTTGTTTTGTTTTGTTTTTGTTTTTTGTAACTTGGGAAATGAAATGGGTTTATGCATTGGAGTAAACGTTTGTTACATAGTACATTTTCATGAGAGTTGTGTCGTTAGAGTTTTGTCCTTGGCCATCGGTGGAGGATGATATTTCTTATTGTTGAGTAGAGTACACGTATTATGTGTTGTATTTAAATTGTATAATTTAGAATGATGTGTTACGTGATGAGATGGATAATGAATGTACTATATAGAGATAACGCTATCCTTTCGGCTACCTATCGGTAAAGCGGGCTAATGTTATATAGAGGTAATGCGATCCTTCCGGTTAACAACTGATAAAGTAGAAAGTGTTATATAGAGATAATACATTCCTTTTGGCTAGTAATCGGTAAAGCATGATGTGCTATATGTAGGTGCCGCGTTCCTTCCGGCTAGCAACTGGTAAAGTGGGGTGTTATATAGGGCATGGTGAGACCACAAGAATCTTTATGTATTTGAGATTTTATCGTTGGTGTATACCTATAGAGATATTTGTTGATGAATATATGTATTGAGAATGTAGTTGAGATTGTGTTGTGAGATGGTGTAGACACCCCATTTTTGATCGTCCTCAAGACTTGGACGTCACCGTTTGAACACTCAGTGATCATCCATGCTTGTGTTCGTTTTGAGTTCCCGGAGGTCTCGGCTACGTGCCTTGCCTCAGGATCTCTCAACTTGACTGTTTCGTGCTTGGTTATGGACCAAACACTCGTGTATTTTTTTTTTCTGAGGGCAGGGAATGGCTTGTTAGCCGTACCCACACCTCACTGGCCATGGCACGATGCCACCGGCCCTGTTTTGTTGCTACCGGCCATTGGTGATGGCCGGTCGGCAGTGTTTTTGGTCGGCCGGCCGTTTGTTTGGTCAGTCGGCCATATTTTCTGGTCGGGACTTCTTTTTTGCCTTTTTTAGGCATTGTGCATGCCAGCTGTGCCAGCTAGAGCACACAGACCTGTCCTCCATATACATGTATGGAGGATTTGCACCCTTTGCACCCTTTTTGCTTTAGCTTCTTGAGGAAGCTTGAACCCTTTCACTAGCTTCCTCAAGAAGCTTGAACCTTTGTCTTAGCTTCCCCAAGAAGCTTGAACCTTTGTTCTAGCTTCTTGAGGAAGCTTGACCCCTTTGTCTTAGTTTCTCCAAGAAGCTTAGGCCCTTGTTTTGTTCTATAAAAGAGGGCCTCCCTTCTCCTTTAGAGGGGTTGAGCAAATCAAAGATATATATCACATATATCACTCTCTCTCTCTCTCTATATCTTTCTCTCTCTCTACATTTGTGTGTGGAATAGTGTTCAAAAGTGTGTTTTGTTCTTATTTTTGCACTAAAGCACCTAGTGTTACACTATACCTTGGTTATTGAGGTGTTGAGAGTTTTTTCTTAGAGTTTTGAGTTGGTTTTGATCAGAAGGAGGGGGCTGGAGTTCCTGTTCTTGAAGTGTTCTTCAAGGGTGAGCACTATTGCTTTATATTCTCCATTTTTGCACTAGCCTTTAGCCTATCTTGCATGCTGTTTTGAGCTTAGTATGTAACTGATAAAAGTTCTGTATTTTCATGCTTAAGATGTTTGTTTAAGGTCATTTTGGTGTTGGGGGTCATCCTCCCTCTCTTAGGCCTTGTTTGGCGTCTTTTTGTGCCTTCTTTGTTGAGCTTTGGAACTTTTGTGTATTGGCCTTCACACCGCTGAAATCCAGAGGATTTTCAGTGGTGGTGAAGTGGTTTTGAGGTCATGTATAGGGGAGGGACACCCCTCTCCCTTTGTGTCTCATTTGCTTGTGTTTTTGGATCATAAAGGTAGCATGCATGCTTAGTCGATTTTGGCTCCATCTCAGTGGGTATTTAGTGATATTTTGTCATGTTATACCTCTGTTTTAAGTTGGTTTAATGGCCTCTTGCATGCATCATATGCTTGTCTGGTAATCCCATGTTTTGGCCTAACATGCATCATGTTGTAAGGTGGCATTTTAGCATGATTTTGGTTTGGTTCCAAGAAAATTTTAGCTCTGTTTTGCCATGCTTAAGGTTTGTTTGGTGTCCTTTTGGTCATGCTTACATCGCTTTGTATAGCCACCATACATTCTAGTTTGTTAGCCTCGGGTGTGTGAGTCATTAGCATGCATTACTTTGACCTTTCTCATGATTTGGCATCACTTGAGATCATATTTCAGTCCATGCTTCATGCTCGTATGCTTGCATTTACCATCCTCTCAATGCTTTGAAGAGTTGTTCTTTTGTGCCTTAAAAATGAGTCATTGTGCATGCCTCTTTGTTTAAGTCTTCAAGCTGCCATATCAGTGGGTTTCGGGGCTCCTTTTGGTATATTATAACTCTATTTTTTGTTGAAAAGTCCATGCCATGCTTGGTTGTGATAGTTGTAATGGAGTGCTCTCTTTGTAGTCTTGAATGCCTTTGTTTTGGTGCCTATTTCTTAGCATGTTTTGGCCATTTTCCATACATGTTCTAGTCTTGTTTTGGTCTGCCCCAGGACTGATTTAAGTCATTTTAGCTCTTTAAGGCTTGGTTGGTATGGCTATGGTTTGAACCCTTTGGTTGGTCTCAAGCTTTGGGCCCCTTTGCATGTTATGTTTCACTTGTGTGTTTGGATTTGGCACTCCTTTTAGCATGATTTCAGAGCTCAGCATATTTGTAAAATTCCTATGTTTGTCTCTTTTAAGTATGCTTAGAATTGCCTCTTTTATGCCTTAAGTGATGGGCCTTGGTGCATGCACGCTTGCATATGTGATTCGTGCTTTTGTTACATCATTATTGGCCACTGTTTTGGGGCATAGCCGAGGCCTCCCATTTCGGTTTAAGCCCATCCTTGTACATAGTTACATGTTTGGCATGTTGCATCTTGTTACATCATTTGCATGCTTGCATTATATCATGTTCGCATGTTCTTGTTACATTAGCTTAGCTTGCATGTTAGGTCGCATTGCATTGCATCTTGCATGCTTAGCACATTGTACATTTGCATGTTTAGGTTGCATTACATTTGGCATGCTTTGCTAACTTAGCCTCATATTGCATATTTGAGCCATTTTGCATATTTGAGCCATATTGCATACATGCATTGCATTGTGTTTGGTTTGGGGTGTCAAACCAAACATGAGGAATGAGGTGTGTTCGTACTTGAAGTGACGAAACACGTCTCAATCCTTGGTTGCCGACACTCTTGATCTCAACATGATAGAGTGTGTAGCATTTATTTGTTTTGTTGCATTCATTTACATTGATTTGCAAACTTGGCACCTTTGGCCATCATGCATTGAAATGCATGATTGGTGGCCCGAGGACCGAGGGCCATACTCCCTTGAGTTCATTACATGATAGGGAGAGTGGCTATGCACACATTGTCTTGAAAATGCTTTGCCATGCACTGTCTGTCCTCTGCTGCAGCAAAACCAGTGCTTTGAAGGAAGAAATGGCCGGTCGGCCACTTTTGGTGCCGGCCGGCTACCAAAGTCTAGCCGGTGGTCCCACTTTTGGTCGATAACTGTATTCTAGTGGCCGGTGGACTTGCATTATGGCCGATGACATCCCACAGTGCTATGGGAGTGTTCCAGAAGCATCACAAGTATTTTCACAGTTCTCAGAGGTGCAGAACAGTGCAAACAGAGGCAATAGTGGCATGGCGACGGGTTTCTAAGCGAGGCGAATCGAGCATACATCATCCAAGCATTCCGAGGCGGGGGCTGCAGTGGCCTCCCTTTGTAACTAATTTGTTAATTAATTTAGGGTTTTGTAATATTTAATTAGCTAGAGTAGTTAATTGTTTATTCGGTCTGTAATTATTTATTCGGACCCTCCGAGAGAGGGCTAACTGTTGTAATAAGTGTGCGTGTGTGTGTTGTATGTCTTCCAACCCCACGTCTTTCTTCCTTTCATTTACCAGCTTATGATGGTTAGTTTTAGGGCACGTTTCAATTAGCATCTATATGTTCGCATGTTTGCATTCATTCATCTGTATTGCATACACCAGGCTCGGTGCATCATGCTAACTACATTGTATTTCAATTCCAAGTTGAATACATGTATCGATTGTTGCATCTCATATGCCATCTTAGAACAGCCGAGCCCATTGTAGTTGCATTTTTGCATGTGTTGCATTAGGCATTCTTAGCATAGTTAGGATTCATGCATGATTTCTAATTAGCTTCTTTCTTTGGCTTGGAGTACTCGGTAAGTATTTATGCTTTAGCATCCTTGCATGCGTGTGAGTGACTACCATGATAGCATGCTTACCATGAGGCTATTTGCTTATGTGATATAACTGTCTGAATGCTTGTGGGTGGAGGTTGGATTATCTGAATTGGAACAATTCATTGATTGCGAGTTTTAAGCCCACTAGATAGTGGCAAATCACCATGTTTTCTAAGCCCACTTGAGGGTGGCAAAATCTGCATTTTAGCCTATTTGCGAGTAGCAAACCGCTTTAAAAAACAAACATGAAATGTTTTGTTCCAACTCAGGCAATCCAGTCTATACTTGTATGCTGTGTGCATCACATAGTAATTCTAGGCTAATAAAACCGGAATAAGAGCACATAATGTTTTCAAAACTTGATATCATGGTTAGTAGAGGCCGATCTTTGATCGGGCGAGCGGGGGTGCTCACGAAGTGACCTTCCCCAATCGTACCCAAGTTCCCGAGCCGAGGCAACTTTGGTGATGACGGACACGTGGCCTTAGGCACGAGTTAGGGTTTCCTAAATTCCCCTAAAATAAAATATTTAGGTGGCGACTCTGTATCTGGCAAAGCAGTCCATGTTTGGCACTTCTTTCTAAAAATCTGTTTTTCAAAATGATTTGCCGGATTTGGACTCTTTGGTGATTTATCGGTCTGGCATTGCACTCTACGGGATTAGATTCAGAACCGTGACATTTGAGTCCGAACTGTAGTAAGCCCCAATGAACAAAACGGGATTCCCTCCCGGGATGTTCGGGGACGTCTACAGATGGACATCAAACTTGTTAATAATGTGAATATTATTTGGTGTAAATGAGTAGAATGATAGTACAAAAGATTAATTGTGGATTGGTTTTGGGAAATAAACAAAGTGACGAGATTATTTGGATTATAAGGATGGGTCGCAGAGATGTCAAAATGGTTAATGTATGTGCGGTTTTTTTTTTTTTTTTTTGAGATGTGATTTAGGTTTGGAAAGCTTTTTGAATTGAGAATGGTGAATTGCAAAGACAAGAAAATGAGTTTTCTTGAAATGATAATGAATGATTCTTTTGAGAAAGATATACTTATGTATGTATATTTAGGATATAAAAAGTCACATTACATATACTTTTATAATGTGAAGCATTTATGATCATAGTTATCTGCGTGTTGTTATTGATTAGGATCATTGGAATTCTTACTGAACTATATGTTCATCTCACGTTGTTGATTATTTTTTAGGTACATGCTTGAGAAGTTTCTTTGAAGTTGAAGTCTTCTTATTTATTGGCCATCGGGGCCTATTATTTTGTAGGTGGGATGCCAATGTTATGTATTGAGGGTAAATCCCTTTTGTTTACTTTCTTCAATGTAAGTCTAAGAGCATTGTAACGGAATGTATTGATGTGTTATCATTATTTATACGAGAGAGAATATGTATTATTTATTCTTTTTTTTTCTTTCACATTTATGTTATGGAAATGAATTTTTATAAAGATTTTGGTAATGGATTCAGATAATAAAAATCAGGGGCATTATAGGATATGTAATCTTTTGGCCTTAAACCTTTTCTTGTAAAAGACTATCTAATTTGCTAGCTAATCAATGAATATGATGTCTTAAATTGTTCTACACTAGGTGTGAATTGAGATAGTAACTTTTTAAACAATTTTATTTCCATAAATAACTTGGTACTTTCGGTTGTATCTATTTTAGCATTGGACAATTCCGGTTTCATGAGTGCTTTAGAGAATTAGCCTTTTCAATTCTCATAGAACAGACCTAATTCACACTCATATAGGTGATTATCATTAAAAGTATCCTCCTATACCTTACTTGGATTTCTAGGCTATGAGTCTTATTAAAAGCAAACTTAACCTACTTATTGTTGCAGGTATCACTATCACATAATAGAAATGGGTAGGAGATTTCCTCCTTAGTGAATATAATGAGTCGTACTTGATTCAGTTGTCCCTTTGAATCTAAATCTTGGGATCTCCAATCAACTAAGTTGGGTATCCATTAAGATAACTCTTATGTGATAGGCTAATCCCATTCACCTTGATGATCGCAAAACTTGCTCTTTAGTCAAGCCTTTTGTCAATGGATTTGCTATGTTTTCTTTTAACCTTATCCATCGCAACTCCCCATGCTAGTAAGTTGCAGGCTGCTCTGATCACTCATCGGTTCCAATATGCGCATATCAAAATGAGTCTTGAGGTCTTGGAAGATATGCTTGGGTAGAAAGACTGGGCTAGGGAGTAGCATATATAAGTTCCAAAATAGGAATAGAGGATTTGCTCTGTTATACTTAATGGATGAGGTAGTAGTAGATCCAGCCATTACTATCAAAGCTATTGGACATTAGTGGTATACTCAATATTATTCCATTATAGAGCAATTGTCCAACGATATTATGTTTATGACGGATGTGATGAGACTTACTGTCACATTCCCAATTTTATTACTTAGCTACTTTACCAATTTCTTTCTATAAGTTCATTTCTAAATTATAGTTGTGGAAGTAAAGCAAGCTGAATAGAATAAGTAAGGTCATCTCAATAGAATGTTTAATACATATAATAACAATACATGCCCCATGGGCTTACATTGAAGATTACTAAGTAAATATTTACAATAGACGAACAACATCATCTCTACAATAGTTTAATCTTTCATCAACAATCTATATAGGAAGGACTCATAATAAAATAAATAACTTCTTGATATTCAAACTGGTGTAATCGTTTCTGTCCTTGAAAATGGTTAAACAACATGGGATGAACAATATGTCCAGTAGAGATCTACAATGATTCTTGACAATAAGATTAATAGATATATGTGATCATGAATGCTAACGAGAGATAAGTAGGTAAATAATGTGTTCTTTTATATCCAAAATAAAATATACATAGGTAGATGCTCTCTTCACCAAATCCCACTTGACATTTCAAAGAAAACTCATTTGTTATCTTCTTATCTTATCACTATTGATTCAAAGAATTTCTTAAATCACAGGCCAACTAATCATGCACTCCTCATATTCACAAATCATACACATTGATTACACCACCACTCGTCTCCTTGCCATAATCCGCATAACACCAATCCCACGCACACTGACACGTTTCATATAACTAAGTGATAAGATTTAAATCATTATAAACATATTCCAATTACACACTTCGAACCTCTAACTACAAATCATCATGTTCACATATAACTATACAATCACATGACTAACAACGAGCACCAACATACCAACAACCGGCTTCATTAAGCCATTTCAACACAGTTTACTGGACGCTACTTCGAGAGGAAATCTAAAACCTATCTCAAGAGCCATGCTTTACTGATGGCTAATTGGAAGGAAAACAGAACCTCCATATAGCCCAACAGTCCACATGCTTTATCGGGAGCCACCCCGGAAGAAAGGCAAAACATTTGTCAAGCGCCACGCTTTACCGATCACAAGCTGGAAGGAAATGAACCCTCTTTCCAATGTTTTAATCCATCAGTTCCTTATATCATTCATCATTTCAATTTATAGAATTATACCAACAGCACATTACACATATAACTTTTTCTATTGCATAAAACATCATACGATCCATTTAGAACTAGGCCTTCTCCTTGTCTGGCTAGGCCATTGCACAAATAGGCTTTAGAAATTGTGCCCCCTTCATTTGCCCCCTGGCTTACACTTGAATTTGTTAAGTGGAAGCCAAAGATAGATGTAGCTCAACCCAACTACTCATAAATGGAGCTCAACCTTTGTGCTTGGTCATCTTCCACTTTTAGTTTGCTAGCTCGGTCTTGACAAGTGTTATTTCTCCTTCCATAGACCTACGTGTAACTTTTTGATTGGTTTATAGGGCTGTGTGTTTGACCAAAAAGACGAACGAAAATTGGGTTCTTTAGCTTGTTTTGATCTCCTACAACTTGTTTGGTCATTCAGTAGTGATTAATTCAGCAAAGTTCGACCCATTTCACATTTGTGAATTGACTATCACTACTTTAGAGCTGCACTCGTCTTCTTAGGCCTTTTTGCAAGGCTGTTTGGCATTAAGCTCACGTCATGCATGTCCAAACTCGGTCTTTGTAATTTTTACGAAGGACCATCTCAATCAGCCAAGTCATTGATGTTCGGTTGAACTTCGACATTGATCAAGGAGTTCAACTGACAGACCTTGGAGTCACTTGCTCAGTCTAGTCATGCCTTTGGCTGGTTGGCACTAGTTTGGTCATCACCAAGTTGGATTGAAATTGCATTTTCTGAATGATTCGCTTGGTTTCGACCTTTCTTACAGTGGGTTGTTCATCGCCATCGGCTTAAAGCTCGGTTGACCTCAACCATTTTGACTTGCACTTCTTTAAGCTTGGTTGGCTTTGCTTAGGCCTTCTCCTTTGGTTCTGATAAGGGTAAGGGATAGCTCAGTCGGTCATGAATACTATCTCATCTCGATCCCAAGCTCAGAAGTCATGTTCTATTTACTCGGTTTGCTTCTTCTTCTGTTATTAATCCTCTAGATGCTTTGATGTAGTCTTTTGCTTTTTCTTGTAACTTTGCAAGATTATCAATGTAATATGACAAGTCTTTTTGCCCTTCGTCTTTGCATTGCACGAGTATTGTATGCCTCCGTAGCTAAGAAAGAATGTTTGTTTGGTCTTACCAGACTTCATGTGTTGAAATATTTTGAGTAGAAGAAAATATTCTATTCCCCCGGCCGAGCGGACCATCAATTCGGTTAGACTATGCTTCCTGCCTTGAAAAATTTTGAGTAGAAGAAAGTCTTTTATGCCTCCCGGCCGAGCAGAGGCTCTATGGCCCAGCAGACTGGCTATTTCGTCAGACCAGGATTCGTGCATTGAAAAATTTCGAGTAGAACAAAGTCTTCTATGCCCCCCGGCCAAGCAGAGGCTCCATGGTCGAATAGACCATCTGTTTAGTCAGACTAGGCTTCGTGCCTTGAAACATTTTGAGTAGAAGAAAGTCTTATATGCCCCCTAGTCGAGTAGAGGCTTTGAGACGAAGCAAAGTATCTGATCGATTAGTTTAGGCTTCATGCCTTTAAAAATTTATTGAAAAGAAAAATTTTGAGAAAATCTGTTATGCCCCCAATGTGGAAATTATCTTATGAAAAGGGTTCGTTTAGCTTAGATTTGTCCGAGCATTTTATTGCTTGGCCTTTACTTGATTCAGTCAAGTTTTACTCATTAGAGAGTGTAACTCGGCTCTTTGTAAAGCACAAGGTGTTATCATGGACCATTGTAGACACCATATTTTGACCGACCTTAAGATTTGTGTTCTCTTGTTCAACACCCAATAATGAAAGTCGGAATGTGCTAATCTTACGAATTCTTCAGCAAGAAGTCTAAACTTAGGCTTTAATTCCAACCTTACACCCATTTTGGCCAAAACATTTTAGACCAAATTAAATCCTTTTTCAAAATACATTTAGTTGCATAGTTTCAAACATTTCTATAATGTCCTGAGGCTCGCCTTTTCAAATTGCAAATGTTGTCTTTTTCAGTGGATCAAGTAAAGATACAGTGGGAATGAATGGAAAGGGTAAAATCCTCTGAAATACTTGTTTCTCCTTTCAAATCATGTTAGCTTTTCCTTATTGATGTAACGGTGTATTTCATCTGGCTCTGCAACAACTCATGACTAGATGAAAAATGTATTCGGCCAGATGAATAAAGGTACAACCAGCTAAAATGTCCGGGTACAGAGGTTTTTTAGGGATTTTAACTTTTTCTATGACTCTTTCACAAATATCTTAGATATTTTGATCCCTTAACTCTATATGAAGATGTCTCAGCTTCGTTTTTAAGGGTTACAAAATTTTCAAAAGCCAAGAGACTTGCTTTTGAGAGCTTATCACTCTACCTCCCGTCCAACCTCCATTTTCACACACCAACCACCCAAACTCCATTAAAGCTTAATTACAAGCTTCTTGCTGAGGATCCTAAGAACTATAACCCATATCTGAAGGACCTTGAGGGTGCCAAGAAGGAGCTAGACAACCAAGAAGCTCACTCTCTTTAAGAGGTGAAACTTTTGAACTTTTATCACTTTCTGTTTTTCTTTCTTCATCTTTAAGCTCTGAATTTCATTATCAGCTTGTTGTAATCATGTGCAAGTCTTCATAGATGTGGAGGGAAGTAGAAAGTAGCCACTTATCCATTGAGTTGATTGTTTCTCTCCTTTTTTATTTGTTTATACTCCTTTCTTGTTTTCTGAGGTATAATTCAATGTTGTTGTATATAGATATGTTGATTGGAACCTTGTGGATGTGTGTAGACTCGACTTTCTTCGCGCCGCCTTTCGGAGAGCTCGAATTGGTCCTACAGTTCGAACTCTTGTCACGGTTCTGAATCTAATCTCACAAAGTGCAATGTGAGACTGATAAACACCAAAGAGTCCAATCCAGCAAATCATTTTGGAAAATCAGATTTTGAATCAAGTATTGCCAAAACTGGACTACTTTGCCAGATTACAAAGTCGCTACCTAAATATTTTATTTTTGGGAAATTTAGGAAACCCTGACTTGTGCCAAAGGCCACGTGTCCGTCATCACGAAAGTTGCCTCAGCTTGGGAACTTGGGTACGAGAGGGGAAGGTCCTGAAATGAACACCCCCGCTCGCCCGATCAAAGATCAGCCTCTACTATCACGATATGTTGTTTTATAAACCTCATGTGTTCTTATTTCGGTTATTAGCTAAATTTACTATGTGACGCACACAAGCAAATATAGACTAAATCGCAAGAATTAGAACAAATTAACTCATGTTTGTTTTCAAAAATGGTTTGAAAGCACCACCATCAAGTGGGCTTAAAACGCACATTTATCGAATTGTTCCAATTCAAACAACAAAGCCTTCATCCACAGACATTCATGCAGTTAATCATTTAAGCAAATAGCCTCATGGCAAGTATGCTAAAGCGTAAAACTTGTAGTGTATTCGAAGCTAAAACAAAAGCTGGTTAGAAATATGCATGATCTTAACTATGCTAGATGCCTAATGCAACACATGCAATAATGCAACTAATAGGCTCGGCTATCTAAGATAGCATATGAATGCAACAATTTGATAACATGCTTTGAAACACATATTCAGTTAAGTGTATTAAAATTGTGATGTAGTTTGAATGATGCGCCGAGCCTCGGTGCATGCAAGACAAATGAATGATGCAAACATGCAAGCATAAGGTATGCTAATCAAAACGTGCCCTAATCTAACCATCGAAATCGGTTAAATAAAAGGGAGAAAGATGTGGGGTTGGAAGACATGCACACACACACGCACGCTTATTACAACATTGTGTCCTCTCGAAGGAGGGTCCGAATGAATAGGCAAAGCTACACTAAGCTAAGCTAATCAAACTAATCTAATTAAACTAATTAGACTAATTATTACAAACCAAAAGAATAACTAGTAAACTAATTACTAATTATTACAACACTTAACTAATTAGCAAACTAGTTAATTAAATTACAAAACCAATGTACACTAATTAAACATATAAAGCATTAAACTACATTGCCTCAGCTCTGCTTTAGAACATGAAAGATGCATGCATTCGATTTTTGCCCCGAAAAGCCTTCCGGTTTACTCTTGAGAGGATTTGTTTGCAGGGTTACTCCAAGAACTTTCTGCTCCACCTTACCAATTCAATGATGAGGACTGCACCAGTGGCCTGCCGGCTATGAATGCTTGTTGCCGGCCATTTGCTGGCCAAAAGTGTACTATGCCGGCCAAGGATGAAGCCACTGCCAGCCATCAGTGAGCCACTGCCGGCCACTGGTGTGCTGAATCACCACACTGCAACAGAGCACAAACAGAGGAAAATGGAGGGTTTTCCAAGGATATGTTTGTATATCATCTCAAAACATCAAAGGATACATTTTCAATGCATGATGGCCAAAGATCCAAGTTGTACACTTTCAATAAATGCACAAATATGACACAAAGGACTACCACCCTATTATGCATGATCAAGGGTGATAGAGACAAAGGAGATTGGCTCATTTCATCACTTTGAGTATGAAATGCTCCAATCTACCTTGTGTTCAATATAACGTCCGATTGAACACATGCAATGCAAACACAACATGCTTATCTTGGTCATGTTTTACTTGTTCGATTTTGTTTACTCATTTTAGCATTACCAAGTCATTCTTTAACCGGTTAAGTCCAAAGTGATTGTCCTCTAATTGGAAAGATGGCCTAAACCACAAGTGTCTTGAGCATGAAAGAGGCCTCTTGCTGTTGGTTAGGAGGAACCCTCAAGAGAAGGTTAAAACCATTAGACATGAGAGCCTCAAGTTTACACTCAAGCCAATAAGGGGCTCAAGACCACTTTCAAAGCAAATTAAAAAAGTGAAGAATAGAGGGAGGTTGCAGACTTTTCAGTGCTGAAATGGCATGAAAAATGGCACTATATCATGTAAGCAACACATGCACAACATGTTCAAAAGCCAAAAGCATTAAACTAGTGAAGAGCATTACCCTAGAGGCATGCAATATCAAGCTCAAATGACCAAACAAGCTCAAAACAGAGGTAAAACATGCCAAAATAGTGGCTAAAACATGCTGAAATTGAAGCATAAAAGACTAGAAAAACATGCGCACATGTTGGCTTGCAAGCAAGGCTCAAAACACAACTCTCAAAAGCAATGAAAGAGTGATATACGTGAGAGTGTGACTGTCACGACCCCATCCCGCCCCTAGTAGAATGGTGCCATGATGGCCAGTAATTCGAGACTACCAAAGGCCACTTACAAGACCACGCACACAAATCAGAGTAAACATATGGGGCTTACAAATGCGGAAGCAATAAATAAAAGCTAAGTAGTCCATGAGAGCAGTGCTTAAGTTAAATGAAATGACATACATCTTAAAATAGCTTATATACAACAAAATGGAGTACAAAAATTACATCTTGACCAAAAGGCTTCTCAGCCATCAAATACAAAATACAAGGAAATAACTAAGAAGCATGATCTTCAAGATGTTGCAAAACACGAATCCAAAACACATCGGCAAAACATATCTAGGCGTCGCCGCCGCCCTGCTCATCACCTACATATATATAGAGAGGGTGAGCTTGGATACTCAGTGAATGGCATAAATAATAAAGGGTTTACATGAATGATATCTGAGATCTTTTAACAAAACAGTACATAGAATAAATCAAGCTCATCTATCAAATCTTCCAAAGCTTCAGGGAGTGTTTACTAACATCAATATAATACAAGAGATGACATTCCGAACAAACAAACCCACGCGGTAAAACCGTCAGTGGCAAGGCAAGACAAGGCAAGTGAGATCTCAAAACAATGGTGTCGTTGCATTATAGTCCCCGGACACTAAGGACTTGTGCTACAAATGCTTATAGTCCCCTAGCACATACGGACTTCCAAACTTTGTGCTACAAATGCTTATAGTCCCCTAGCACATACGGACTTCCAAGCTTTGTGCTACAAATGCTTATAGTCCCCTAGCACATATGGACTTCCAAGAATGTCATCAAAGCAAGATACCATATTCGATACGTAAAATAGGGATAATCATTCATGCTAATAAGTAATTTCCGAACAAAGCAAAACAAGGTTTTATCAAAGCTTTACAACATATCTTTATTAAAATACCACTCACTTATTTCTTCAAACGTCGGGGTCAAGGCAAGTCCAAGTCCTACAAACACATGGCAGAAATCTGTTGACTGCACTTCCAATAAGTTTGACATGCATGCAGATGATCTCGGCATTCCTCAGATGCTAGGTCAAATCAAAATAAAACACTGTCTCCCATCCCGGGAAAACATGCTGGGCACCAACCAATTCTTGGCCGAGGTCCCACACCTCCTCGCCGAGGTGTGGTCCCGAGGGCCGCTTTCAAGGAAATGAAGTCGGGAAAAATCTAGGGTTTTCCCTCTGCTCAAGAACATGAAGAACATGAACATGAAGATCATGAAGAAGATGAATGCAAAGATCATAACTTGTTATTACAAAATCTGAGATTTCATGCTATGAGTTCGAAAACATGGACCTGGGTACCCATACTAGAAGAGCTTTGGGAAAACAAACACAAAAGCATGGATTTTAATGTAAGCTTTCGGATCAAACAAAGCTTTTCTTCAAGAACTCATGAATACTAACTTTCTCTTTCTAAAACCAATCTTTAAACCAATGCATGGCATGCAGAACATATTCAATCGTGCAATGCAACTAGATGATCAATAAGAACAACAAGAGTTGATCAAGATTCTAACCTCAATACTCGAATCTAACGGTTTGAACTCTAAGGATCAAGCTTGTTATCTACTCTTCTCACTCTAAAACTCCTCCTTCTCTTTCTAGAGCTTCTCTCTCCTCAAGAACAAAGATATGATACAAAATGATACATTTCTAGGTTTGCCAGCTGACTTAACACTCAACCCGGACACGTGGCAACGGTTGGTTGGCTCTACTTAGAAAGGTGACTGATTGAAAATACAAGACTATGACAAAGTGTGTTCAACAAGCTAGGCAGCAAGGGACTCCGGCAAGTAATGACATCGGCTAACAACAAGACTTCGGCAAGCAAAGGGACAATGACCTTGACTAGAAAGGTCAACACTTGGCCCAGCTGTGCCACACCTCGGCCTAGATGTGCCACACCTCGGTCTAGGTCGTACCGGTCTAGGGCAAGATCACTTGGGTTCAAGGACAACATCTCGGCCCAGATAGTACACATCTCGGCCTTGGTGATAAACACCTCGGCCTAGATAATGATATCTCGGCCAATATGTCAGGATGCTGGTGGAGGTCAACCAGAGAAATCCCGAGATGGTCCTAAGTGTAAGAGCATCAAAAGGGTGACCTAGGCTCAAGATGACCTCGGCTGAAACACATACACACTAATAGGGAACATACCATTCAAGTAACATTTATGCAAAACAAATCAAGGAATGCAAATGCAACACATTGGGACAAGATCATGCAATACATGCAAGCATGACTAGGGTGGAGTGGGGGTTGTTACAGTGACAGAGCTATATATGCTAAAATCACATGTTAAATGATGCTACAACATGCAATCATCTCAAGAAAAAACATGTTAGAGGCCTTAAAACACAAAGCTAGTGAAGGCATTTGCACTATAGCTATACAAAACAAGGCACATATGACCAAGACAGCTCAAAATAGAGCTAAATCGTGCCAAATCAGAGCTTAAAGCATGCTAAGATCAAGTCACAAAAAGGTAGAAAAACATGCTCACATGTTAGGCTATCTACACTTGCAAATAAGATACAAGGAGGGGAGGCCACCGCCTCATATTTTGGACCTCAAAACACACTTCCTACCACAGAAATTTCCCTAGAATTCAGTGGTTAAAAGGCCAAAAAAAGTTGTTTTAAAAGCTTTGAAAAATGGCATAACACTTTATCAAACAAGCTACAAAAAAGGGTGGACCACCCCTAACTCCAAAACAAACCTCAAACCACCATTTTAAACCATAAAAATAGAGATTTCAGAGGTTAAAACCAGCCTCAAAACAGCATACAAAGATGGCCAAACAAGTATTTAAATTAAGCTAAAAATACAAGTATTCTACCTTTTTGAAGACAAGATGCTATTTAGGCAAGAAAGGCAAGTCAAACCAAGCAAGAATCCTCTTCTAGAGCCCAAATAAGACCTCAAGCAACCTCAACACCAAGATGATCAAGTTTGATCAAAAGCTCACAAGCAAAAGTGTAGAGAATTTAGACTTTAAGGCAATATATTTAGAGAGAGAGGATTCTAGAGAGAGAGAAATTTTTGTCTTCAAAATTTCCAACCCCTTGCATGCAAGAGGAAGACTTCTATATATAGAAGATACAAAATCGTCTCAAAGAGATCTAGCCGTCCATGTGCAAGCAAATGCTCCAATCTGTGCAAACAACTGGCACAAAATATCAGAAAATATCTACTGATGCACTGGTAGCCAGCCAGCCATCACTGGGGCTCATTGATGGCCGGTAGGGCACATCAATAGCCAGTAGGCCAAAATCCATGGCCGGCAGTGCCTTATCATGGCCAGTAGTGCATCAAGAAAAACATGCTGGAAGGACCAAAACATGGTCAAAAAATGAGATAGAATTGATGCAGGGTTTGGAAAGCTCAAACCTGTGGCATTCCGTCGCGAATTTGAGCGCTCGATGAGCAATCAAACTTGTCACTGGATGTACCTACAAGAACATCCAAGTCTTGAGGACGGTCAAAAATAGGGTGTCTACAATGTGGTTGGGAGTTAAAGGTAGCCACCCATCTGCAAGTTTGATTACGTTGTGTAATTTCTTCGTTTTTCACTCACTTTATCATTATCTTTCTTATCATCCAAACATGTGGATTGTGGTTGTGGCGTGGAGCTAGTTGGATGAGTCTTAGGATTTGGTGTTGGGAGAGTTGTTGATTTTCATTTTGTTATTATTCTCTTGGAAGTGTAGTAAGAGGTTTTTGGTCAAAGGCGCTAATAACTCTTTTCTCAATCTATGTTGAACATGGAAAGAGATGAAAACATTCTTATTCCATGGGTAGAAGAGGAATTTTCAATAGTCTTTGATGAATCTCTTACTTTCAAAGTTAAGTTTCCACTAAGAAATAATGGGCATTAATCTACTCTCTCCAATTAATCGCATGAATTTGGGTATTAACTTGCCCTTATACACAAAGAGAAGGTTGTAGATTCTCATTAATTTCTTGGGCTTGAGTTCTTCTAACCCTAATTCATTTCATTTGATTAATTGTTATAAATATTTTTTGTTTGTGTTGTTAATTGGGGAGGGGGGGCAGAAGCTTATCTACCTCTTCCTTGAATACTTTCTGAAAGAGAAAAGGGGTAGAAAGGATGAGCACTCTTTAGAAAATGTGTTTTGGTTCTGCTTTGGTGTTATTGCACAAAAACAGAGGTTGTCTCAGAGGTTGTACTTGATTGGATCTTTTTCCATTCGGCCGGATAATGTTATATACGGCCCAGTGAATTTTGTCCCCAGATAGGGCATAATAGAACGTGGCAGTTTCTAGAGAGTGCTCTCCTAGGCATTTGTGGTTACTGTTATAGTTTGCTTTTAATTTTATTATGATTTGTTAGATTCAACTTAATTTGGGTGAATCAATTCAATTGTTGTAATAATTTCCAACCCCACGTCTTCAATTAATTCAATTGTTATAATAACTTCTAACCCCACGTCTTCTATTCATTCAATTGTTGTAATAATTTCTAACCCCACGTCTTTCTATCCCTTCTCTTTATACGTTTTTGTATGTACAACATCATGTTTTATTCATCATATCCATGCGGTGCATTCATTTTTCATGCATATGGATTCGGTTCATTTGCATTTGTGGGGTTTATCAATTTTAAAAGTGATTTTGTGCACTACCTCATGCCATAAGATGATACACATGTCACTAGTTGGTAGCGGAATCGTTAGTTACATTTTGTGGTTGTATTGCATTAGCTATTTGTATATAGGATTATGCATATTCGTCTGACACATTTTTTTGGCTTACCACGGAGTGGTACTAGTTGAGCATTGTTTTTAGTTTTAGCAGCCTGCATGTACATGTTACTATATCCGACATTATACCATGTGACTAGATGTTTAAGTGGAATATCTGTATGAATACGAGTGGATAGAGGTTGTGTTATTTGTGTTGAAATGTCGTTAATTCTTATGCTTCTGAACTCTTTTTTTTCTTTTTCTTTGTGAGTTGTGCAAAAAGGTTTTTCAAAATGCATGCAATCAAAGCAAAACCAGAACAAGTGACACAATCTAGACTTATTTTCCCCAGATAGTAATGTTAGCATTATTAAAACTGGAACATGAACATATGAAGACTATAAAACTCACATCATGACTTAGTAGAGGTCGATCTTTTGATCGGGTGAGCATAGGTGCTCAATTCATGACCTTCCCCTTCATACCTAAGTTCCTGAACCAAGACACTTTGGTTATGACAGACAGTGGCCTTTGGCACGAGTCATAGGTTTCCTAGTTTTCCTAAAAAGATTAGGTGGCGACTTTGAGATTTGGTGATGCAGTCCATTTTCTAGCAAAGGTTTTGCAATAAAATGGATTTTCTATATAAATTGTCAGATCTAAACTCTCATTTATGTTTCACATTATACTAGTGAAACTAGATAAGGAGATTAGGTGTCTTGCTGGGTACTCGTTTTTTGACTAAAACTGACCTAGTGCATGTACTGAGCTACAACACCTTTCCAATTTGGGACAAGATACCCTTCCGTATCCAAGATGTGATGATACCACTTGTTTGAATTGTGAAGTTCTAGATCGTTCCAACTCTAGGACAAGGTAACCCTAAATCCCTATAGGGGTGTTTGTTCGCTTTACCTGCTATATGCTAGGTGTTGGATCCGTATAGGGGTTCTCAATTTCAGATCAGTGGTTAGGCATATTTTGTGTGGGTAGAGTTCAATTTATCAGTGGGGCATATGGTGACTTTTGCAGTAGCCAGTTGTACAGTTGTTGAGTTGAGCCGAAATGCTGCCGAATCTGTGTCTGATTATGGTTTTTTTTTTTTCTTCTGCTAGGTGGTTGTTTTATCATAGTTTCAGAAAGTTCTAACATCCCTCAAATTCTGTGGACTCGTGCTGGTAGACTTTGCAAGATTTTAGATCTAGTTCAAGGTTAACTATTGTTTGTGTCACTCTTATCAGTAGTTCGAAGAAGAAGAGTTAGGCAAGTGCATCCCGTTCAAGATCTACATCAATCACCTCTCAAATCATCCCTATTCAGTTCCCTAATTGCCAGCTCACCAACTTCTGTGATAGCACAGAACCCAATAGACTTGTTAGATATGCTTACCACTCTTCAGTGGATTGTGGATGCTCTTAACCACATAGTTGCTGCCCAGTCCAATACCATTATCGGGTTACAATAACCGTCTGGGGCATCAAATACTCATCCGTCTCCGACCAATTATCTAATTTCGGATTCACCTCCACTAGCAGAAAACTTCCAGTGTCTCAATCTGCAAGAAAGGCAAGCCACACCCATACTGCTAGAGCTTCAATTCAACCTATTAAGGGGCTTTTTCCTCTTGACCTTACTGTGTTTGACCTGACTGTACTAAAAATAGCCAAATTGGAAAAGTTGTTCAAGAAGTCATAGGGCATTAACTCTATTCTATGAGATTGTTAGAGAGATTTAAGATACCGTATGTAGACAGGTTCGATGGGTCTGGAGACCTCTTTTTTCATATATGTCTCTTCTTAGATGTCTTAAAACCTATGGACTTGACTCGTTCTTAGAAGATATCTTTGTTCGGAAGAACTTTGTTGGGTGTAGCTTCCACTTGGTATGCTAAGCTAGACGATTTTATAAAGCTGAGTACCCCTACAACACATAAATCGAGATAACTGCCCAAGAGTTAAAGGCTACTCGCTAGGAGCCCAAGGGGAGTTTTTTGTAGTTCATAACTAGATGGAGAGCCAAGGCGGCCATGATGAAAAATATTTCCCCTAAGAAGGACCAGATCCGTATGGTAGTAAGGAACCTGCATGGGAAGATATTGTAGAAGATGATAGTCCTTCCACTCTTCACTTTTAAAGAGTTGCATGAAATAAGAGTTCAGATTGAGGATGCCATTAAGCAACAAATCATAGTAGACGAGAAGGAGCCTGTAAGGAAGACTTTTGTTTGCAGTTCCAATGCTACCACTAGTAACAGCATAGTTATGAAGGTTCCAAAAATCAACACTGTTACCAACATAACAAAAACTGTCAACCCATTTGCCAATACTGATCCACAAGAACCCAATTTTAGTTCGACCTCAAACCCGAAGTTTTCACCTTCTCTACATGGCCCTATTCCATGCCATGAAGGTTTTGCTAGAGAAACGACATCTGAAGCTCCTTGACCCCCGACTCCTTCCTGATCCTCTTCTACCTAAACATGACTCCTCAAAGTATTGTGCCTTCCATCAACAGCATGGTCACGAAACTGACTGCTGCATCTGCCTTCGTCATGAGATCCAAGATCTCATTGATCACAAAATCATAACTCCACCACAAAGGCCTAATGTTACCACTAATCCATTACCATCCCATGACCGAGTACAACGACCTTTCTGCCTTAACTTAATCCATACACTACCATCCACCTTCAACCTCAGTATATTCATTACACCATCCCATCTACCTAAGCCCAAGGTGATTATTGTAGAAAGCATTAATCTGTGCTTGATGGAGACACCCAAACCCCAGCTACAACCCAAGAGTCCTGTGGCAGTAGTGGTGTTCCCATCTGAGAAAGGAGATACAGAGGTGGAGAGAGGAGAGGAAGCGGTCATAGAGGAGAAAAACTTAAAACTAGAGGAGTCTGACGTGCCTATAATAGAGAAAGAGAGATTACCAGAAGAGAGATATGATCCGAGTAAGTACATCGTGCTTGTTGGTCAACCAAATCTGAAGGTGTTGTTGCCTGATTCTTTCAACATCAACGTCATTAGAGAGGACGGACCCAAACAGGGCTTAGATGATCTGACAAACGTAGAAGAGGATTTGAACAATTCCCATTTCTTCGAATAGCGTGATTTGGGAAACGTACAGATTTGGTGGTGGGATCCAAACAATTTGGAGACCAACCATGGGTGGACATGTAGCAAATGAGAATCTGAAACGGAGAATGACGAGGAAAAGATAAAGGAAAAGACTTGAAAAGCCAAGGGAAAAATGAAAATGATCGAGAATAGTAAAATCAAAGAGAGCGACAAGAAGGAGGAATCTAAGAGGGAAAGATCAAAAGGGAGGAAGTGATAGAACAATACCAACAAGAAAGAGATGAGGAATTGCAAAGAGCAAGCCAAGTATGGGAGCAAATCAGAAGGGGGAAGTTTTCTCCAAAATCCGATCAGCATCACCTTATCATTGTTTTTGGAGATAGACACCTCTGCCACAATGAAGGCAGTTTAGCACCAAACCTCTTGTGCTTCACTGGTTCATTCATAATCTTCTTCATTTGAGCTTAGATATCAATAATTTTCACTCTGATGGGGTTAATGACTCGATCTTTGTAGTTTTCCTTCAAGATGAGGAAATATAACTTGCCATTAATGATGTGGTGGTACTCCACCATATCTAGAGTTCGTTCTTTGGTACAAATCTAGTTCTCCGATAATTGGAAGCGCTGGTCTATTATCATTTTTGTTCTTCGTCATTGGAGTACCTCTTCAAAATGAAGTGCTGGAATGATTCAACAACAATGATGCAATGGTTCTCTATCGGTGGAGTTCTAGTCTTCTGATATTTCATTAGTGTAGATCTGGTCTTCTTGCACTCTTAGGAGCTCCGATTCGTTATCCTTTGTTGTCTCCATTGTAGAAGTCTTTCTCTAGAGTAAGACGGTGGAATAAGTCAACAACAGTGGTGCGACAGTGCTCTGCCGTATCTGGACTTCATCATTGGTACAGATCTAGTGTTTCAGTACTCTCATGTGCACTAATCATTCACCTTCGTTGTGGTCGTGGTGGTCTCTATCCAGGAAGAGACGTTGAAAGGACTTAGTGACAATGACATGACATCGCTCTATTGTGTCGAGGATTGGATCATCATGCTCTACCTATTTATTTGACCGTCGATCATTGTTCTTGTTTTCATTCAACCATGTCCTCAGGTTAAGCGATCGTTCGTCACGATAATGCAGGGAAATAGTGACTTCTGTACGATGGCTAACCGTCTTCTGTTTCTTTTATTTCTTAGGTGGGTCTTTCCGTAGGTTGTTCATTCAGAGATTGTCCGTCTTATTGCTTGCCCTCTTGCTTCGTACCGGAATCGGCTGGCTACGTTCTCTGTGAGCAGGACCATGATAGCATCGTTCCTTCCATGGTGGCAGAAGAGGAGTACAACTCCTTTGTTGTGATGGCCCTTCTTTGGACTTTCAAGGCTCCGCTGGAGGAACCATCTGCTTCTTTAGCTGAGTACGGAGCTTCTGGATCTCTAGACTTATTGCGTCAATGAAGCGGTCACGGTGGTCATTCTCAACAAACAGACGCTGTGGTGAGTCAGAGGTAATGACATGATGTTGCTCCGTTACATCAAGGGTTGGATCGTCATCATTCCCAGTAGGGAAGGCCAAACCCTTGTCCTTGGTTTTCTCAATTCCCAGAGTCTTCTCTCTAGTCCCAAGTTGCGAGGTACCTTCAATTCCCATTGCCGGAGTTCATCACAAAGCAATCAGTGATCATTTCCACACATAATGCCAAATGTACAGACTTCATTCTGCAATGTTGAGAGTGCTTGTGCTTTGGGGACAAATCGCTGTGGTTTGGGAGGTGAAGGCCTGCACATGTAACGAATGGTGAGGCTACTTGACTGGGTTTTAGTTAGAAACCCCTTCGATAGTAAAGTCGGGCTAGAGAGAGAATAGGAAAGACAAGTGTATAGAGAGAGCGTAAAATAAATTTGGATCCTTGATAAAGGAAGAGAGGTTACCTTTTATAGGGAAGGCTCGACTTTCTCATCAAGTACCTTTCTTTGCCACCTGGCACTCAGTCATTATGCTAGGTCGCTCTTAAGTGAACTATTCTACGATTTGCAAGGGTTATGTTGTGATAACCCTGTTCCGTATTATGCTAATTGGTGCTTATTATGAATGTGATTATGTGTTTGATATGATTTTGTGTGCCATCTATGTGAAAATATGTGGTTTTGAATTTCTATCTGTTCACCGTAGGAATATTTGTTTGATTATCTACTTTGGAATTTAAATTGAAGGCCTTATTGGCCACAGAAACCGAAATTGACTACGCCTTTGTGATTAGCGTAATTTTTAGAGCCTACGGTGAAATTTGATTGAAAACTGATTCGGATCAAATTAAATAGATTAAATTAATGTAATGGTGCTCAATTAATTAGTATTAAAATAATGTGTTTGAGTGAGAGCTTATAAATGGGCCACTTTCACTCAATTCCTCTCTTTTATTCAATTTGGCTGATATTAACTCTAAGAAAAGAGAGAGAGGGTCGGCTAGAGAGAGAGAGAGAGAGAGAGAGGGAAACAATTGAATTTTGATCTTGAAGCTTGAATAATTTGAAGACCAACTCAAGATTTGACCATAAATTGGGAAGATTGAGCTTCTAGGTGAGTAATTGATTATGAATTCATGAGTTTAATATTGTAATTTTGTGAATTCAAAGTTAGATGGTGATTAAGAACAAGGATTGTGTTGTATTTGATGAATTTGAAGTCAATAGATGCATGCATGAAAGATATTGCTATGAATTTCCATGTTTGAGCATAATGTGTGTGATCCATGTTGAATTTTGATTAA
The DNA here is from genome assembly GCA_036172215.1 of Camellia granthamiana. NCBI lineage: Eukaryota > Viridiplantae > Streptophyta > Magnoliopsida > Ericales > Theaceae > Camellia > Camellia granthamiana. Next base: position 94,694,278 of record CM069910.1, read on the forward strand.
AGTCCATGTATTTGATCATCTCTTCACCAACTAAGTTGAGAGTAATGAGTATATCCCACATGCAAGTACAAATCATGGAGGTGTGAGTCTTGAATGTTTGAATTTAGTATGTTGGCGATGAGTTTGGGATAATTTGAGTCATGCGTGTAATTGATTCATGAAATTGAGCTTCATAATGTAATGAATTTGGTGTTGGGTCATGTTAGTACATGTATATGTGAAGTTTGAGCCATAATATGCAAGATATGTTGATTTGAATGCAAGTTTGAAGCTCAAGAACAATTCTGGATTTTCCAGAATTTGGGATGTCCGCTCGAGCGGGGAAGGCGCCGCTCGAGCGGGAAATACGAGCTCCCAGAAGTTTTGCAGACATGGGTGTTCGCTCGAGCGGGGAAGTTCATGCTCGAGCGGGGTTCCATGTAGTGAGACTTTCAGCTCGAGCATCCGAAGTCACGCTCGAGCGTAAAAATGATGTAACCAGAACTTTTGTAGACCTAATGGGTCCGCTCGAGTGGGGAAGTCCACGCTCGAGCGGGGACCCTTGTTTCAGGAAATTTGTAAAGGTGTTCTGTGTTTCATTTTCCGTTCTCTTTCACTTCTAAGTACTCTTAGGCATGCATTGAGCATTATGAATGAATTAAAAGGATAAGAAAGAAGCATAAGAGGGATGTATGAATTAAGAATGGATTGAATCGTTTGTGACCCATATGTGTTATATAATGTGTAGGGTCAAGCTCCAGGGTAAATCATCCAGCCGATCACTGTGAGTAATATCTTAATAAAGATATTTTGAAATATGTTGTTTGTCCAATTGCCTATTCCTTTACCAGCTTTATGAGTCTGTTGAATTGAATTGTGGACAAATGTTTGCTTTGCCATATGGTTGGACCTAAGGCCGTTCACTATGAATGAATGGGCCGGAGGCCGTATGACATGAATGACAGTTTGACATGAAAGAATGAATGGGCCAGAGGCCAGTTTGACATGAAAGATAGAATGAATGGGCCAGCGGCCAGTTTGACATGAAATATAGAATGAATGGGCCAAAGGCCGGTTTGACATGAAAGATGAATGGGCCAGAGGCCAGTTTGACATGAAATATAGAATGAATGGGCCAGCGGCCAGTTTCACATGAAATATAGAATGAATGGGCCAAAGGCCGGTTTGACATGAAAGATGAATGGGCTAGAGGCCAGTTTGACATGAAATATATAATGAATGGGCCAGAGGCCAGTTTGACATGAAATATAGAATGAATGGGCCAAAGGCCGGTTTGACATGAAAGATGAATGGGCCAGAGGCCAGTTTGACATGAAATATAGAATGAATGGGCCAAAGGCCAGTTTGACATGAAAGATAGAATGAATGGGCTAAAGACCAGTCTGACATGAATGAAAGAATAGATGGGCCGAAGGCTGTTCGACATGAATGAAAGATAAATGGGCCAAAGGCCAGTTTGACATGAATGGATTGGGCCCGAGGCCGTTCGATGTGTTTGGAATAGCAGTCACTTGACCTATATATATATACATGCTAGATAGAAATACGAATTGGGCCCAAGGCCGTCTGATGTATGTTGTTCTAATGTATCTTCTTTATTTGATATTATTCACTGGGCTTTCGCTCACGCTCATTCATGTGTTTGTAGGTGAGCCAAGAGAGGTCCAAACCCAGCCTCAGTGAAGTTTGTGTGGAACAACCAAGGTTTTGAAGAGTCAGCCCTTATGTCTCACGCATGAGACTCGTCTTTGCCCTTCTGCTATCTTGTTTTATTTTGTCATGTAGGCGAGGACTTTGGATACGTTTGTATATAGTTTTGATTGGCTGACCTAGACTTGAATGATCTTGTCTATACAGAACTTTATGTTATTGTATTTTCTGATGTGAGTTATTAATATGTATATATATGGTTTGTTATGATGTGCCATGTAAGCACAACTCTATGGAGAAAGTTTTAAATTTTGCTTCCGTTTGGCCTCTTTACTCTGATGAGTTATGTTTGGTTTGGTTTGACGCTGTAGGTAATCTCAGAATTACTAGCCAGTTATGTCCTTAACCCATGGGGGTGGGTTCGGGTCATGACACATGTGCTCTTCAATCACATGGCATTGAGTGATCTGTTAGATCTTAACTTAGTTTAACTCACTTCAAAGTAAGTATGAGTCTTGGAGTCATGGTCATGGACTTGCTTACTTTGGAGTGGAGAAGGGTGCTAGGGTCGACCCTCTAGCTCCGCCCACTTCGGAGTGGGTAAGGGTGCTAAGGCTAGGTCCATGACTTCGCTCACTTCAGAGTGAGAAAGGGTACTAGGGCTAACTCTCTAGCTCAACCCACTTCAGAGTAAGAAAGGGTGCTAGGGGCTTAGCCCATGACTTCGCCCACTTCAGAGCGAGGAAGGGTGCTAGGGCGACCTTGTAGCTTATTGCACTTTAGAGTGGGAAAGGGTGCTTAGGCTGACCGTCTAGCTCAGCACACTTTAGAGTAGGGAAGGGTGGTAGAGTTAGGCCCATGATTTCACCCACTTCGAAGTGGGGAAGAGTGCCAGGGCCGACCCTCTAGTTTGGCCCACTTTAGAGTGAGGAAGGGTGCTAGGTCCTAACCCCTAACTCGGTCCATTCAGTACTGGGCCTTTTCCTTGACAGGCTATGCCTTTACACAAGTAGGCTTGTGTAATTGTGCCTCTTTCACTACCCATCTATCTATAATAAAACATTGAAGAAAAACAAAGAAATACCTACCTCAAGCAAGAAGAGACAAAAGCCCAAAAATCCAACTTTGACGAAAATATGATACGCTCGGATTAAAAAGAAGCTCTCGCTGTGCTCTGCGTTTTGGTATATGGAACTAGAGTGAGATTTTAAGTGAAAGAAGATGAAACCCAAACTTGAAAGCTTAGGATTTTTAGAAATGAAGGAAAGAGAGAGAAGAGAGAGTGAAAAATGAGATAGATTTGACCCAAATATGACTTTTTAAAGATTAGATTTCGAATAGACCTCTTGAGCAGTCACATTAGTTCTTGAGCGGTGAATGAAATCTCTCAGTATCTATACTTTCTCGAATAGATCGCTTGAGCAGTCAAAAGTCACTCGAGCGGTGAATCAAGGCTTGTAGTATCTCAAACAATTTTGAAAAACATAGCGGAAGGGTCTATGGACCACTTGAGCCGTGAAACTTGCTCTCAAGCGAACTATGCACACAAAACAGATTTGTAAACTTTAAACGTGCATAACTCTCTCGTCCAGACTCCATTTAGGGTTGTTCTTATGTCCAAATTGAAGCCCTCGAAATAAGCTTTCCAATGGTTCTAGACTCACATCAAGATTTAAAGTGTGGCAAGAGAAAATGATAAAAGAGTCAAGACTACTCAAGAACAACTATTTGAAATTGAAGTATTTGATCCAATCTCGCCTAACTATTATGGTAATGCCTTAACCAAGGCTCAAATATCGACTAATAAGTTCTTAACTGTGAGAAATGATTCATATAACGATTTTGGATTAGACCTGACCCGTTTATTGTTTTGGATCTGGGATTCCTTGTCTTATTTGGTTGTTCTTATCCTTATTCGTCTTATTCTTGATTGAGTTTGGTTGTTTGGATTTCTTTGTTGCATTTGGGACAGGTCGAGAGTTTGTTTTTCAATGGAACTGTTGCCTAAATTTTGGTTAGTTTGCTCGAGCAGTCCTTTGGTCACTCGAGCGCTATTTAAGGACTTCCAGCATATTTACAAGTCTGCAAAACTATTAGGAGGTGTAGGAGCCGAATTTAATTGGATCAATAGGGACGAATGGACGAGTCCAGTTCGGGACATAATCTTTATTCGGCATTGATCCTAGTCAATTGAAGAGCCGAATAAAATAATCGGCTTTCCAATCAGTAGAACAAAGGCTGAGTAGAAGTACATGTAAAGCATCGAGGATGGGCCTGGTCCTAGGGCCCAAAGAGAATAATGAATACAGGATCATCAGTCAGAAAAAGGTATGTGAGAACCATTACGCTTAACTCAAAATACAAGTAATCCAGAGAGTAGAGACTGACTTGCCGTCGGAGTGTTAATTCCGGCACCCCCGACCAGAGTGGTCATTCATTTTTAGGTGACTAGCTGAGGATCACGAGCGTCCCCCAGGATCAGAAGAGTATTTCCAAACCACATCTCCATAATTGGCGCCGTCTATGGGAATACTCAAATACATCCATGGCGGGCGTAACGGAAGACCCTCCGATAGTCACTGACAAAACCACACAGTGAGACGACCTCACTCCAACAAACATGCTTGGACCGGAGACTATCGCCGTAAGACGCGCCTTGAACTTCGCCTCACCCTCGACTTTAGCGCATGATACGATGCAAGCGATCATGGAACAAGCAAAACAAAACGAACAGAGGTTGGAGAACATGATCGCTGAGAACGAATGTCTCCGTCAAGATTTGGCCTAGGAAGTGGCAAAGTCCAAACAAGCTGTACGCCAAGATCTGGAACGACCTCTGAGGGCAGATGGTCAACGACCTCGAGCCTGACAACAAGACACCGATAGCGACCCTGACTCATTATCCCCGAAGCCCAAGAAGAAGGGACGATCCGAAACTACCAGTTCCTCTAAAGAGAGTCCACGTATAAGGCATAAGCGAAGAAGAAATAGTTCAGACAAAGAAGACCAGCATGATCCCTTTGTACGATGAATTGCAAGGGCAGTGCTACCCAAGAAATTCAAAGCACCGTCATCCACCTTGTACGACGGTAAATCAGACCCCACCGATCATATCCGCCATTACAAGCAAGCCATGACGCTGCATGCAGACGACGAGGCTCTCATGTGCAGAATATTTCCGAGCAGTTTGGGACCACTGGCTATCAGGTGATATTATAAACTGGAGCCGGCTTCGATCAAGAGCTTTCACCAACTCCAAAAATCCTTCAGGGCTAGGTTTATCACTAATGAGGTCCAGCCGAAGCAAGTCGATTCCTTCTGGGTAATGCAGATTCAACTGGGGGAAACCCTTCGTGCGTATTCGGCGCGGTATTGGGAGTGTTTAATCTGGTAGATGATCCTTGCAATGACTCCATGGCCATTACCGCCTTGAAGATGGGGCAACATCCCGACAGTGCCCTCCATAGCTCTTTGACCAGACGGCCCCCCAAAATAGTCTGGTCGTTGTTGAAGAAAGTTGAGGAATACTGTAAAGTGAAAGACGACGCCTTGCGGGTTAAAGCCAGAAACGTGGTCAACAAGACGGCTTCTTCTGAACTTGCTCAGCCTTTAAATTCTGTACCACCTCAGAGCCCTGAACCACGGCATCGGGCTAAACGAGACAAGAGACGAGATTCTCGTTGATCAAGCGACCAATGCTCCCACCGAGAAAATGAACAACTGCAAGTCGATAGCAGGTGCACAAGGCCCGCCGACAAGAAATATACGAAGTTGTCAGATCCGATCAGCGCAGTTATGTCCAAAATCCAACATGTTCCATTCTTCAAATGGCCGTTGAAAATGGTGGGACCTCCCGACACGCGGAGATGGGATAGGCAGTGCGAGTATCACAACGATCATGGTCATGATACTGAGAGTTGTTATGCATTGAAGGACCACCTGGAGGAATTGGTACAAGATGGTCGGCTACAACAGTACGTCCGAAAAGGCAACTCAACCAAAGCAATAGCCTTAAGATAGGATTCACCCCCACTCACCGCGATCCACATGATATACAGCCTACCAATGTCATCCGCGGTGTATACGATGCAGTCGAATCCCGACCCTCAAAATCAACTCACTCCAGCTAAACGGCCCCATGAAGCTGCGAGCATTGAGTTTAATGATTCAGATTTGGCTGGAGTGACACTTCCCCACATTGATCCCTTGGTAATCGAGTTACGCGTAAACTGATTCACCGTTGAGCGCGTACTCATTGACCCAGGGAGCACATCAGAAGTTATGTATTACAAGACATTCACTAAACTCGGCTTCTCCGAATCGGATCTTTCTCCGGCTCCTTATCCACTATTCGGCTTCAACGCCAATCCAGAATACCCGTTGGGGAAAATCACACTACCCGTTCGAGCGGGCTCCCGAATAGTAGATGTGGAGTTCTTGGTCGTCAAGCTGCCATCGCCGTATAATCTCATCATGGAGCGATCTTGGTTGCATACTATGCAGGCCGTGCCAAGCACCTATCATCAGCTGCTACGCTTCTTGACAGAACGCGGCATTGAGCAAATTCGTGGCTCCCAGAAATCGGCACAAGCATGTTATCTCCTTGCTGAAAAGACTCCAAAGGAGTTACAAGTGAACTCTATTGAGGTGACGGATCGGGAGAGCCTCGATGATGTTGGGCGGCTCCCAAGTGAAAAGGCCATAGAAGCCCTAGATCGAGTTGAAATCGACGGAAACCCAGACAGGTTCTTCATGGTTGACGCTTCCCTGAATCAAGTCGACAGACAGCAGCTAATTTCCTTCCTGCTCAGCAACCTTGATGTCTTTGCGTGGACTCCATATGAGATGCCGGGTATAGATCCGTCTGTTTCGCAGCACCGTTTGAATGTTGACCCTAAATACAAGCTGATCATTTAGAAAAGCTGGTAGTCAGCCGCAGAGCACACTACCGCCGTTGTTGAAGAGGTTGACAGGTTACTTGACGCCGAGGTAATCAGGGAAGTGACCTACCTTACATAGCTCTCTAACACTATGGTTGTGAAGAAGAAAAATGAGACTTGGCGAGTGTGCGTTGATTTCACGGACCTAAACAAAGCCTGCTCCAAGGATTGTTTTCCCCTACCTAGAATTGACCAACTTGTAGATACGATTGCACGCCATCAGCATATGAGCTTCCTCGATGCTTACAGAGGCTAACATCAAATTGCCATGCATCTGGAGGACCAAGATAAAACTGCATTCCTCACCCCAAGAGGAACCTACTGCTATAAGGTTATGCCTTTTAGGCTGAAGAATGCAGGGGCAACTTACCAAAGACTGGTCACTGCCATGTTTAAGGAGCAACTCAGCCAGACTATGGAAGTGTACATTGATGACATAGTGGTCAAATCTAAAGAAGAGCAAACTCATCTAGCCGATCTGGAAGAGACATTCGGTATCTTACGCAAATACAAAATGAAGTTGAACGCTTCCAAATGTGCGTTTGGGATCGGCTCTGGCAAATTCTTGGGTTACATTGTCAACCACCGAGGAATCGAAGCCAACCCGAGGCAAATCACAGCAATCTTGGAGCTTGGCTCCCCTCGTTCAGTGAAAGAGGTTCAAAAGTTTATGGGGATGGCTGCCGCACTCAACAGGTTCATCAGTCGGTCCACAGATCGCTGCCGACAATTCTTTCATACACTACGGCAGGGCAAGGCTTTTGAATGGTCCGCCGAGTGCGAAGCCACTTTCAACGGCCTTAAGACCTACCTTCGATCAGTGCCACTCTTGACAACACCTTCGGCAGGTGAACCGCTCATTTTGTATCTGGCAGTTTCCGACCGGGTCGTCAGCGCTGTACTGATAAAGGAAAAGATGGGGGAGCAGCGGCCAGTGTATTATGTGAGCAAGGCAATGGTTGACGCCGAAACACTCTACCTTTCACTGGAAAAACTCATCCTAGCCCTAGTCATGGTGGCAAGAAAACTGATGCATTACTTCTAGGGGCATAGCATCGGGGTGCTAACAGATTATCCCCTCCGATCAGTATTACGTAGTGCAGAAGCATCAGGACGTGTTTCAAAGTGGGCTCTTGAACTCGGCCAGTACGATATTCAGTTTCTACCTATAACCTCAATCAAGGGACAGGTGCTTGCTGACTTTGTTGCCGAATTCACTGGGGGTCTTGCCGACTTCAAATCTGATGGAATTCAACCTAAGCCAAACTGGAGAATTTATGTTGGGGACATTTGGCAGTTGTACTGTGATGGATTATCCAATCAATGGGAAAGTGGAGCCGGAGTAGTAATCATGGCCCCCGACGGCGCAATAATTGAGAAGGCCGTCAAACTTGGCTTCGAAGCATCAAATAACGAGGCCGAATACGAAGCCCTTCTAGCCGGTTTGTAGAATGCACATCTTCTGGGTGCTCGGCATTTGCTTGTATTTTACGACTCAAAACTGGTGATCAATCAGCTAAAGGGGGAGTACGTGGCCAAAAATGACCGTATGGCGGCTTATATCAAAACGGCTAACTCATTACTGGCAAAATTTGACCATCATGAATTGAATCAAATAACACGAGATCAGAACACACATGTAGATGCCCTGGCTTGCCTAGCCTCCACCATTAACTCAGAGATTAAACGGACCGTTGAAGTAGGTTTCATCCCGGAGCCAAGCATTGATCCTTCGGAGGAAGTCCAGGTGAATGTCATAGAGTCAGGACCGAGTTGGATGGACCCCATTGCTGCATTCCTATCTTCTGAACAGCTCCCAGTGGACAAGAAAGAAGCGCACAAGCTGTGAAACAAAGCCCTGCGATACTACTTGGATCCACAAGGAAAGCTTTATAAAAAATCCCTTTTTGGTCCATACCTGGAATGCGTACATCCGGAGAAAGTTGAAGAGGTTCTGACTGAAATATATGAAGGCAGTTGTGGCGCCCATTCTGGCGGGCGCTCTTTGGCCCATCGAGCTATAACACAGGGGTATTATTGGCCGACTATGAGAACTGATACCGAATGTTATGTGAAAAAATGTGAACAGTGCCAGAAGTTCTCCCTGTTAACCCATCTGCCTGCTGAAGAGTTAAGCTCTATCACCAGTCCCAGGCCTTTCGCCCAGTGGGGACTTGATATTGTCGGACCATTGCTGAAGGCCCAGGGAACAAGTGATACTTGAACATCGCGATAGATTACTTCACAAAATGGGTCGAAGCGGAGGCATTAATGCACATTCGAGATGCTGATGTTAAGCGCTTTGTATGGAGAAATATCATAATACAATTCGGCATTCCAAGAGCACTCATCTCAGACAACGACACCTAGTTTGATTGTGGCGTCTACTGAGAGTTGTGCATCAAGTATGGTATCCGGCCCTACTTTTCCACGCCGGCTTACCTACAAAGCAATGGTCAAGCCAAAGCCTCTAACAAATCCATCTTGGACGGCATCAAGAAGAGGCTGGAGAAAGCTAAAGGCAAATGGGTTGAAGAATTGCCGAGCGTATTGTGGGCTCATCAAACTACGCCGAGGCGATCCACTGGGGATACGCCGAGGCGATCCACTGGGAAACGCCGTTTGTTTTATGCTTTAGAACCCAGGCGATCATACCCCTGAAGATCGGCCACCCAACCCTGAAATCGCAAGTTTTTGATATGGGCCGAAACGACATGATGCTGGCTTTGGATTTGATTCTGATCGAAGAACGAAGGGACCGTGCCCTTGCGTCCATGGCACAATACCAGCAACAGCTTGCTAAGTTGTACAATCAATGTGTTCAGCTGCGCCGCTACACACCAGGAGAGTTGGTCCTAAAGACAGTACTTCCAGCTGCCAAGAAACCGGCTGATGGAAAATTAGGTCCTAACTGGGACGGCCCCTATCAAGTCGATTCGAAAGCAGGAGTAGGGGCATATCGGCTCAAAGACATGTCTGGAAGGAGTCTGCCACGACCTTGGAATTCAACGCACTTACGTAAATTCTATCATTGAGCCCGATTTGTGGGGAATGATACTAGTTTTGAACGGTTCACCATGTACTCCCCACTTTTGTAATGGAAAGATTCTTGTTTACTCACTACGAAATTCAGTTCAAAAGTGTTCTGATAAAAGCCTCTGGATTCGGAGTGCCCTTTGTGGATATCACGATTGGCCAAATAAAGTCTCTGGATTCGGAGCCCCATTAGCGCATAACGCCTTTGGGCCGAAAAAGCCCCCGAATTCGGAGCGCCCTTCGTGGATATCACGATTGGTAAAATAAAGTCTCCGGATTCGGAGCCCCATCGGCGCATGACGCCTTTGGGCCGAAAAAGCCTTCGGATTCAGAACGCCCTTCGTGGATATCACGATTGGCCAAATAAAGTCTCCGGATTCGGTGCCCCATCGGCGCATGACGCCTTTGGGTGGAAAAAGTCTTCGGATTCGGAGCGCCCTTCATGGATATCACGATTGGCCAAGTCTCCGGATTCGGAGCCCCATTGGTGCATGACACCTTTGGGCCGATTAAGTCTCCAGATTCGGAGCGCCCTTCATGGATCTCACGATTGGCCAAGTCTCCGGATTCGGAGCCCCATTGGTGCATGATTGGCATTCAAAATGAAATGGGGCAAGCCGTATAATCGAAGGCTAAAACATGTAAACATTCAAAAAGAAATGGGGCAAGCCGTATAAACGCGTGGTGAAACATGCCGTATAAACGTAGGCTGAAACATGCGAACATTCAAAATAAAATGTGTCCTTAGATTAATCGATTGGCATGCAGTGTACTAATATAATTAGAAAGTACGCTAACACTTGAAAACACTTGAAGTAAAAAATGTATTATTATTCAATTAGCTAATAATTACATAATTTTGCATTGCAATGTCTACAATGTCTACTTTGAGCATTACAATGTCTACTTTTATCGGCGTCTCCCTCATCGTCACTCTTCTCGACTTCGAAGGCGGAAAAGGGGAAGTGATCACGTTGGTACAGCGGTAACCCCGAATCAATGCCCGCTGCTCAGAGAGCCTCCACGGCTTGAAGTACCTTGATCCAACCGTGCTTAAATCCACGATTTTCACATCGGCAAACTTCCTCGGCGAGCTTTTCCCTGGTCTTCTCTATCCCTACTTTCCGGCCTTCATGGAAGCCTTTTTCATAAGCCCTCCCATTCGCGGACTCTATGGCAAACATGCTTGCCGTATCATGATCGGCAATTGCATTACTAATAAGGCGCTGGGTCACCCTTTCTTCCACAACTGGGTTAGCTTGTCCGGCTGGTTGTGTCTGACCGGCCTTGACCTTCCTTAGCTCACGCTTAGCCGCTTCCGCGCGAGCTTCCAAATTTCGAATGCGTTCATCCTTCTTCTCTATTTCTCGTTGCTCAGCACGAAGGCGCATGCCGATTTCATAGGCGGTGTACAGCCCTTTCACCACCCTATGAACTCCCTCTCGAAACACCTCGAAGTCAGGTCAATCGACCATTGACTGCTGGACTTCTAGCGGAAAGATCTGTCATGCAAATTCAACCGCCACATTCGGGTCACGGATGATGGAATCTGCCTCTGTCATCGGTTTGTCCCCAACAAAAATAGAAAAGCTCAATGGTCGTGGTGGTCCATTGGCCTCACTTCGCAAACGAGGAGAGCTCCTCCGCTGGCGCTTCTCCTTCCTTGGTGACCTGTTTCGTCGATGTTGAGAGTGGCTCCTCTCGTGCTTTGCAGATGCCCTACCTCCCGTACGGGGAGGCTCGCCACCTCGATTCATTGATGAGTCCAGCTTTGCCAGAGTCCTGCCCTCTCCCTTACTATTAAAGAAAAGTTTGGTTGACATTCACACTTTTCCGGCCATGGAGGACGAGCAGAATCGAGTTGCTTTATTAAACTCAGATGGAATCTCTCACCCCCTTTTTAATCACTCAAGAGTGCACCCCACTCCCGAGGCGACATCATCAATGCGTGCACTCCTGCAACCACCAATATTCGGCATTGTTGATTCATTCCGATCTAGAAGATATATTTGGCTTTCGGAGTCCATACATTGGCTGGGGCAAGGGCATATTTATCAATCTGATCGGCTAAATACCTAAGCCCGATGCCGATCGATATGTGCTGTAGCCACTCCATGAACTAATTAGATTCGGCTTTCGGAGTCCATACTTTGGCTGGGGCAAGGGCAGATTTATTAATCTGATCAGCCAAATACCTAAGCCCGATGCTGATCGATATGTGTCACAGCCACTCCATGAACTAATGATACTCGACTTTCGGAGTTCATACATTGGCTGGGGCAAGGGCATATTTATTAATCTGATTGGCCAAAAAACTAAGCCCCATAAACTAATGATATTCAGCAAGATCACATTTGTCAATCTGATCACATTCATTAACCCGTAGTTATCTAATCGGCAAGTGTACACAAACGTTTATCTATCGCGCGACAGGCAGCAATAGTTTTACCCAAAATACCAAAAACAAAATAGTAATCTTCATCAATAACCACAATTAAATACAGGAAATAATGCAAGGCAAGGGAAATATTCATTCATAAATTGCATACAGCATAGTCATCATTTTATACACGAAGATTACGCCAAGCAAATAGATGTCTACTAAGAAAACAAAACATGTTTACAAGAACATACATTGAAAATACCTAACAAAACTAAAACGTCTCCCAAATCAATCCTCGGGATCAGACTCAAGCGGCTTAACGTCCACTTGCTCGTATGGAATTGGCATGGCCAATGTCACTCTAGCGGCAGCAAGGGCTTTGAGCCAGCCGCGTTTGAATCCCCGATTCTCGAATTTGGGGACTTCTTCTACATAGTTTTCAAGGGCGGTGCTCTTCCCAGCCTCGAACGCCGCGGAAGCCTCAGAGTCGGCTTTTTCCTTAGCCTTCTTCGACTTTTCCAATTCGGCCTCCAGCTTGGCAAGCGCATCCTTGGCTAACTTAAGCGATTCCTCGCTCGCGTTTGCCCTCTCCTCGGCGTCGGATCTGAGCTGGTCAGCAGTTTGCGCCCTCTCCTTCTCAGCTTTAGCTCGTGCACTTTCCATTGTGGCTCTCGTCGCCTCGAACTCGACCCTGCACCTTTCACCCTCGACTGCTGACTTCAAATGGCCAATTCTTTCAATGGCATCATGCTAGCAGCGGCCTATTTTAGCTATCCTTCCAACCGTCTGCAAAACAAGGAGTTGGGATCGCCACATACCAAGAAATATTGTCTACAAACCAAACCAAAACAAGGAGTTAGGATCAAGTCACATACCAGAAGGGTCGACTGGGCAGCTAATTCTATTGCTACCAAATCCGGCTCCGCACGAAAGGTTACCTTGTTAGCCGGCAATGAGACTGAGGCAGCCAAGCTCAAGGCCATAGCTGGATCTTTCAAGGCCGACGCTTCAGAGGAGAGCGACATGTTTTTTATTTTTGGTTCAACAACAAAAGGAGCAACCACACCCGACTCCTCTAAGCGTGGCCGTTTATCAACGGGGTTCTCCTCAGAGTCGGCCTCTCTCTCGGCGGTACGTTTTTCTCCTGATCTTCTGGAATCGACCATTCGGCATCCTTTTCCGTCTTGGCCATATGAACTTGAGCCATTTCTTCTACAATAATAGGTTCGAGAGATTTAGTCGGGGCAGGTCCAGAACGGATGGCCTCGGCTTTCTGTCGGGCGGCCATGCGTTCGGCGTGTTTCTTTCGTGCCAACTGCGTGAGACTTTCCCCAGCCATACCCTCAGAATAAGCGCCGGGAAGGTCTCTCAAATTTGTAAAAATATCTTCGAAGGGGGCGTCTCCTCAGCCTGATGTGGATGGAGCGTTGGACGAGTTGAGTCCGGTTTCCTCAAAGGCAGAGTTAAAAGCTTCGTCAACCTCTGCTACCAACTGGTCCGGGTCCTCGGCGATTGGTTCGGCCACTTGTTCTTCTACGTGTTCCGAATTGGATATTTCTAAACCAATCTGCCTTAAGTTCTTGAAGCTGGGGAAGATGAGGGCTGTAAGATGGTTGTTGCCTCGCAGGATTGGAATGTTGTCTGGTGCTGAAAATGTCGTGTAAGTCGGCTCATACTGCAGGAGAATGTGGGCCGCCCTCCCTTGTTTTTGAAGGTTTGGACGGCCGACGAACTGTAGCGCGGTTTTAATTTCTGCAAGCACAGCATCATCGTCTGAAATCAATACTCTTTTCAAGTCGCTGCCTGCATAAACAAAGCGATTAGATGTATATAGTGTCGAATACAGATATTGTAATAACAGAAACAAAACTAATCTAATCGGCCACCTGGTTCGCCTTTTTGGCTTGGCACGGGGTCTAGGCGATCTTCACCCTTGCCGAATTCCCAATTGCCTCGGACAACGACCATCACGTCATTAACACGCTTGCCAGAGCTGGTAAGCATTGTCACGAAGTGATGATCAGTATCCTTGGCTCTAAGAAAGTAGCGTCCTAGCCGGCCAGTAGATTTGGCTAGGACATAACAATGCCGAACGACGGGTATACCTAAATTAATCTTAAGACGCCGGTTTAGCTCTACAATCTCCATTATGATGCGGAAAAAATTCACATTGGGCTGGAAAGGGATTAGACCCCAGTATTGAAGAACGGCCCTAAAAAATGGGTGAAGGGGAAAGCGGACTCCGCCCTCAGCAATTGACAAGAGAGGAAAGATGATTGTGCTCTCATCATCCCTCTCCATATCAGTGGTGCTGTCTGCCAAAAGTGACAGATGGACGTCATCGGGGATGGAAAAATGGCGTCGAAAGCCGGATATTCGATCCGCTAAAAGGAGCTCCTTCAGATGTTTTGCCATCCCGGCCAGCCCAAGGATTATGGGAAACTAAAAGCAAACAAGGAAGTGGGATCAGAAGTGAAGGAGAAGAAAACTTATAGGAGATGAAGGGGAAAACGAGAAACAAGGAGTTGCAGAAGCCACGAAGTGAAGGAGTTGCACTAGAAGGCGAACCACATATTTTTGAGTATTCAAAACATACATTCGAAAAGACAATTTTAAATCACATTAAATGGAGGCAGTGTACGAAGGGGCGAGAAATCATTATAATGACCAAAAAGCGTGTACGTGTTCTGACACACATTGGGAGGAGGATTAACCGTTGAATTTTTGACTTTCCAGGCTCGAAGCCAAACACGCCGACTAACTGATGCTAGTGGGGTGTTTGGGGGGCAATTGTGGGAGCCGAATTTAATTGGATCAATAGGGACGAATGGACGAGTCCAGTCCGGGACATAATCTTTATTCGGCATTGATCCTAGTCAATTGAAAAGTCGAATAAAATAATTGGCTTTCCAATCAGTAGAACAAAGGCCGAGTAGAAGTACATGTAAAGGATCGAGGATGGGTCTGGCCCTAGGGCCCAAAGAGAATAATATAAATACAGGATCATCAGTTAGAGAAAGGTATGTGAGAACCATTACACTTAACTTAAAATACAAGTAATCCAGAGAGTAGAGACTGACATGCCCGTCGGAGTGCTAATTCCGACACCCCCGACCAGAGTGTCGATTCCTTTGCAGGTGACTAGCTGAGGATCACGAGCGTCCCCCAGGATCAGAAGAGTATTTCCAAACCACATCTCCACAGGAGGGTGTTTTCTTCCCTCGAGCGGTCTTTCTTAAGTTCGAACGGTTAGCCTTTATCTACAAAACTACCAGGAGGTGGGTTTCTTCATTTGAGCGGTCACTTTGTTCACTCAAGTAGTCTCATTTATTGTGTCTGGTCGCTTGTGCGGTGTTTTGGTTGCTCGAGCAATCTGTATGTATATCAATTCGTAAAACTCACTTTTGAGTCACTTTTCATATCTTTCTCTCTCTAAACATTTCAAAACCCTAAATCTAGACATTTTCTCTCTAAAACTCATTTTCAATCTCCAAATACTCTTAATCTATTGATCTCTACATCCTAGTCCCTTTGATAAAAAGGAAGAGCTCACCTAGAGCTTCATTTTAATCGGAACAAAGTTGGTTTTCAGCTTCGTCGAGGTTTCTCCACTCTCTCCCTTGTCTTCTAGCTTTGAGGTAGGGATTTCTCCACACTTTTGTGTGGTTTTCAACTTGGTTATTTGTTTTTCTAAATAATATTATGATTTGGGAATTTTTGGATAAACCTAGGGATTTGGTTTTAAAATCATAAGAGGGGTTTTCAAATTGGTTTCTTGGAAATGGTTGTGGGTTTGCAAATGTGGTTGAGTTGTGATAAAATGGTGGATTTTATCCTTGGAATTGATTTATAAAGAAAATGGGAGTTTGCCCTAAAATGTGAATATTTGATTTTGTAAATAGGAAATGAAAATGATGTTGTGTTTTATGGAATTGGAATGATGATGATGATGATGATGGTGGAGTTGGATATGCATTATCACTTCCATCTGGAAATTTTGGAAAGTTTATCTTTATTGAAAAATTATATATCTATTTAGAGATATCTGTTTTGGGCTATTGGTAGAGGGTAGCTATGACTGTTGTAAAAATTGCATGAGAATTAGGAGAATTGAAACTAATTTATCATCCATTTGCATTAAGCATTGTTACATATTTGACACGTTGAAAATGTATATTATTGTGAGAAAAATGGATGAATACCTTGGTGAATCTAGGTAGGGGGTATGGTTGTGGTATTATTGTTGGCCTGTATGTCCTTGGTGAAAGTCTAGAAACCCATGCGGATAGGTGCCGAGCCTTCCGGTTAGTACTGGTAAAAATGACAATTGGTAATGCTTGTATAGCCTACTTATAGACATGTACCTAGAGATTCCTAGTGTTATATCTATGGCCTTGTTTTTTTATTGAAAAGAAAATGATTTCATGAATTGTGATATAAACCTAGCATTGCATGATTTAGAAAGAGATATAAAATGTTTTAGCACGAGCATTGCATATGCATTCACCTTATAACTTTGTTAAGATTCATACACTGTGTTAGAGTATCTCTACTGGGCTTTGGCTCATCCTATGTGGAAAATCATTTTTAGGTGCTGATGATATGCCTCCGCCAAGGCCGTAGCTTGGGAGGACTTGGAGCCAAGTGTTTCTTTTTTTGTTATTGTTGTAATTATTTTGTACAAGCCTAGGGCTTTATTTGTATTGAGTTTCAAACTCACTTTTGTTATAACCAAGTATCGTCTTGGAAAGTTGTAGCCAATAGGGCATTATTTTATTTGTTTAACTTTTATTTTGTATTGCTTACTTGTGGCACATGATATAGATTCGGGGTTAGGACTTATGAATGTTTAACTGCATGTGTTAACTTTTGTACAATGGAATCATATGAATAGAAGACAATTATTTTAACACATGTTGTTATTTAATTAATATCGAGGGATGAATTATGGTTATTATTTTCGGGGCATTACAATTCAAATATAATTCCATTATATCAAGAAGGATGAAGTGCTACACTTACCATTTTACATATGATTCTATATCCTAGCCATTGTGGTTTGACTATAACAATGAATGCAAATAGCTGGCACATGTTTTGGCCTCATTGGAATGTTTTTTAAAAAATGAAGCTACTCTACTTATTCTCTTGGTTTATCTAATGTAATAAATTCATATTCCACTTGTGGATCTAGCTATGCAAGTTTGTTTAGAAGATTTCCAGGGGACCATTGTACCTCACAAGGTTAAGATATATGCACTTGTAGATTTAGAATCTTTAGTGTCAGATATCCAATTAGTGTCGTTGTACCCTTCTAGGATTGATGGATACCTTGTTTAGTACAACCCATAGTCACAGGTGTATTTTAGATATCTACGTGCCCTAACTATTACTATCTTATTGTCTTTTCCTGGGTTGCTAGTGTATTTAGTTTATAAATTGCATGCTCTATATCAATATGCGTGCAACTCATAAGATACATTAGACTTCCAATTTTCGAGAGTATTCCAATTGTGACATGCTTTCACCTTTATTCTTCACTAAATGAAGATTAGCATCCACAAGTGTCTCATTTTCATTTCTAAAATTACATCTACTACTCCTATATCTTTCATATCAAACTTAGCGTTCAACCTTTTCTTTTTTTCTTTTTCTTTTTTTTGTGTTAAATCATTACAGTGTTACTGTAACGCCCTCAAAATATCAACATTAAACCCATCAATATAAGCATGCATTGATATACAAAAGACTAGCATTCATCTATTCATCATAGTTTCATTACAAAAGGTATTACATGTTAACAACAAAAGCAAATGCCCTAAGGGCTTACAGCTTTCCAAGTTAACATTTGGTTACAAAAAGAGAGTGCTAACTCATTTACACATTAAGCCCTTGGCTTGAATTTACATGTAATACATCAAAAGAAAGACAACAAAAGATCTGCCCGCCTCTAGCCTCCCAAGCTATGTCCTTGGAGGTGGCATGCTACCTGTACCTGAAAATGATGTCCCCATAAAGGGTGAGCCACAGCCCAGCAGAAATATACTAAACCAACCATGAACAATGACTAAAAGATTAGCAATTGATAGATGGCCAACACTGATACATCCACATATATCACATTTCAATTTCGTGACTTACAAGTCTACGTTATTACTCGTTTTCCCTTTTCGATAAATAAGCATACTAGCTATGTTATCACATTAACCGATAAGCATATGAGCTATATCAACACCTCAGCAGATAAGTATAAGAACTATATCACACAACCGAAGATAAGCGTAAGAGCTATATCTACTCTTCTCTAGACAAGCATATGAGTTATATCTACACTTCTCTAGACAAGCATATGATCTATATCTACGGAGTTCATCCCCCATCTCCTCCCAACACTATCCGGTTTAGAGGTACATCCCCCATCTTCCCCTAAACCGCGGAGTACATCCCCCATCTCCTCCTCTACACATAATGCATATAAACACATAGGTTCTATACACAATCAATCGATACATAAAATTAATGTATTCTAACAACCGTCAAGTCCCATGACACATTACATTGATTAGTTTTCGTTTGCCTAATCATCATGCATTGTCTACAACAATCACGACTATCCTCCACCGATAGCCCAAAGCAGTTATTTCTAAACAGAAAATAAATGCACAAATGGATATTAAATCAACATTTCAATTCGGTGAGTGATATGTAATTCAACTACACCCTTTAATCCCATACACTTCCAATCTCAATATTCCCAATTCAATTCCTCATTTTCTTTAATTAATTATATGCTTTAACTAATTAAAACAATTAGGGCAAATTCCCATAATTAACAAAATAACCCTAAGGTTCCATTTTCATCAATGTTTCAACATTTATCCCATGTCTCTATACCAAACATGCCTCTAGGTTCATTATAAATAAAACCTCAACTTTTGTAAAATTACACAAAAGGCCCAAAGTTTCTCAAAATTACCCAACCACACCCAACATATCAAAATGCTAAAATTTAAAGACAAAATCCATAAAGAGGAGTAGGATATCCCTACCTCAAAGTTTGAGCTCAAAAGGAGATGAAGACCCAACAACCAACGTGCTCCAAATCCAAAGATTTTCAGAATAAATCGAAGCCCAAGTCACCCTCTATCTTTTTAACAAAGCACCTAGGGTAGATTCACACTAGAAAGAGATGATTTCTTAGAGAGAAGACAAGTCTAGAGAGAGAGGGTCTCAGATCTAGGGTTTGAAGATGAAAAAGTTTCGAAAAAGTGAAGTTCATCTCGGCTGCTGCTAACTGATATAAAGAGGCTCGCTCGAGTGAAGACTTGGTCGCTCGAGCGACCAGACACAGAAACTCTCGCTCGAGCCAAAAACTTAGAAGCTCGCTCGAGCGAAGAAAAGCTCGCTCGAGCCAAAAACTCGAACCATCAGGTCTGCAACCAGACGCACGCTCGAGCGACGGAACGCTCGCTTGAGCGAAGACAAACCAGATCGCTTGAGCGAAGAAAGCTCGCTCGAGCCAAAAAATGCAACTCTCAGCATCTGAACCAGACGCAATCGCTCGCTCGAGCGAAGCCACTCTGGCTCGACCCACCAGACACAAAACATACCCCTTGGTCGAGCGACCAAACCCTCGCTCGAGCGAAGGCCCAAAATTCTGGACAGCAACACTTGGTTCCCAGACACAACCAACCTGTAACAGACCTGCCCAACACATCCTATAACTCAAATACAAAGTAGAAAAGGATGCAAACAAGATAATAACCAACTACTAACATCCACGGACACAAGTCCGGATCACTGTACAACAAGGGTAAACCCGGGATCGCTACAACCTCCCCCCCTTAAAGAATTTCGTCCCCGAAATTAAGAACAGGTTTTCCGAAAACAAGTTTCTCTCCATTTTAAACAATGTTACACTACAACATTTAACAACTCGACCCACTACCGGTCATTCCATCTCTTATCAAGAAGCATTTCACAACATATAATACAAGTGCATCTTTAACATGCATCCCTCTTCCATTTCCAACATACATAGTTCACAATTCATATCATATGCAATATTCATGATACATTTCCAGTTCTACTATATATTCAACATATGCAATGTTATACAAACTTCCATTTGAGGCAAGTTCCCGACTACTATTATTAACCAAAACGTGCGCCATGTTTTACAACTTAAGACATATTTAACGGTCTTAAAGTTCAACAATACAACAATATATATAACATATGTTCAAACGTCCACAAATAGGTCCGGATATTTCTCTCGGACCTCCAACTCACGTTCCCAAGTGGCCTCTTCCACTCCGTGATGTTTCCACAAAACCTTTACCAAAGGAATGGTCTTGCCACGCAGGACTTGATCCCGCCTATCCAAGACCCGAACTGGTCTCTCCACATACGAGGCATCCTCATCTACCTCTAAGTCGGTCCAATCCAACACATGTGATGGATCCGGCTCATACTTCCGAAGCATACTCACATGAAACACGTCATGAACTCCGGATAACTGTGGCGGCAAAGCCAAACGATAGGCAACCTCGCCAATCCTCTCAAGGATCTCGAAAGGACCAATAAACCGAGGGGATAACTTCCCACTCTTCCCAAACCTCATCAAACCTCGCCTAGGTAATATCTTCAGAAAGACATGATCACCCATCTCGAATGCCAACGGCCTCCTCCTACGGTCAGCATAAGATTTCTAACGACTCTGGGCTGTAACAAGCCTCCTACGGATAAGCTCAACTTTCTCCGTCGTCTCCCTAACCAACTCCGGACCCAACAAAGGTGCGTCACCCACCTCGGCCTAACAAACAGGAGACCTACACGGTCGGCCATACAAGGCCTCAAACGGTGCCATACCGATGCTAGACTGAAAACTGTTGTTGTAGGCAAACTCCACTAAGGGCAAGTGCCTCTCCCACGTCCCACTGAAGTCAAGGACACAACCCCGAAGCATATCCTCAAGGATCTGAATAGTACGCTCGGACTGCCCGTTAGTCTGAGGATGATAAGTTGTACTAAAGGTCAACTTAGTACCCAAGGCACTCTGCAAACCCTGCCACAACCTGGCAGTAAAACGAGGGTCTCTATCTGAGACAATCGTCACTGGGACCCCGTGCAACCTCACTATGTCCCGAATACACAAGTCGGCAAGATGATCTACCGAATCTCTCACGCGCATAGGAATGAAGTGCGCCGACTTAGTCAACCGGTCTACAACCACCCAAATAGCATCACTACCCCACTGAGTCCTCGGAAGACCTACAACGAAGTCCATAGTGACATGCTCCCACTTCCACTCGGAAATAGGCAAGGGTTGCAACAAACCCGCTGGCCTCTGATGCTCGGCCTTCACTTGCTGACAAGTAAGGCACTTAGACACGAAAACTGCCACATCTCTCTTCATACCCCGCCACCAAAACTGGCGACCCAAATCCTGATACATCTTAGTACCTTCCGGATGCACCGCAAGGCGCGAATGATGAAACTCTCGGAGTACCTCCTCTCGGCATGACTCCGGCACAAACAAACGGTCTCGGTATCTCACACTCAGGTCGGGATACACCGTCAAACCCTTCTCAACCTTCCCACTGGAGATATTCTCTCGGAGGGATTCTACCTCAAGGTCACCTCTCTGTGCCTCCAACACTCGAGTCACAAGTGTAGGCTGCGCAACAACAGAAAACAAGGCCGCAGCCTCAACGGATTCGCCTAGAAGCAAATCAAACTCGCCAATTGCCCCCCAACATCTCCCACTCCCGGATGGCTACACAAGCTACATCACCTATGGGTTTCCTGCTAAGGGCATCGGCCACAACATTGACCTTCCCCGGATGATAATGCAACTCGAAGTCATAATCCTCAATAAACTCCATCCACCTCCTCTGCCTCAAGTTCAAGTCTTTCTGTGAAAACAGATATTTCAGACTCTTATGATCCGAGAACACCTCGAATCTCTCACCATAAAGGTAGTGCCACCAGATTTTCAAGGCAAAGATCACTGCTGCTAACTCTAGGTCATGTGTAGGGTAATTCTTCTCGTGAATTTTCAACTGACGTGAGCCATAAGCTACCACTTTCCCTTCTTGCATCAACACACAACCCAAACCCTCTCGTGAGGCATCACAATAGACTGCATAACCCAACCCTCTCTCCGAAATAATCAAGACCGGAGCGGTGGTCAATCTAACTTTCAGCTCCTGAAACGACTTTTCACAAGTCTCACTCCATACAAAATTGACTCCCTTCCGAGTCAGTCTAGTCAACGGTGAAGCTAACCTGGAGAAATCTTTCACAAACCGACGGTAATACCCAGCTAATCCCAGAAAACTGCGGATCTCGAACACACTCTTAGGCTGTGCCCAATCTTGCACTGCCTCAGTCTTGGATGTATCAACAGACACCCCTTCCCCGGAAACCACATGGCCTAAGAACTTGACCTCTCCTAGCCAAAACTCACACTTCCCAAACTTGGCATATAGCCTATGGGCTCTAAGCAACTCAAGCACCACTCTCAAGTGTTCCTCGTGCTCCTCCTCAGAAGGTGAATAGATAAGGATGTCGTCCACAAAAATGACTACAAAACGATCCAAGAATTCCCGGAAGATCCGGTTCATCAAGTCCATAAAGACTGCCGGTGCGTTGGTAAGCCCAACGGCATTACCAGAAACTCATAATGGCCATACCGCGTACGGAATGCCGTCTTCGGAATATCCTCCTCCCTGACCCTCAACTGGTGGTAACCCGATCTCAAGTCTATCTTAGAGAAACAATGGGAACCCTTCAACTGGTCAAACAAATCATCTATACGGGGCATAGGGTACTTATTCTTAACCGTAGCCCGATTCAACTTCCAGTAGTCGATACACAATCTCAAGGCACCGTCTTTCTTTTTAGCAAAGAGGGCCGGTGCTCCCCACGACGATACACTAGGGCGAATGAAGCCCTTATCTAGCAATTCTTGGAGCTGAACTTTCAACTCAATCAACTCTGCTGGGGCAAAACGATAAGGTGCCATGGAAATCGGCGCCGTGCTGGGCACTAAATCAATAGAGAACTCTGTCTCTCGGTGAGGTGGCAAATCAACAAGATCCTCGGGAAAAACATCCGAATACTCACAAACTACCCTCGGCAACACAACCTGGGTCTCGTCACACTCACCACTCTCAAAGCTAGCAAGTAAACCACTAAGCTCACTCCGCCCTCGTGGATCATACCCCGGTGGCACAACACTACCAACCCGGTCTCCCAAGAAATGGAAACACTCCCCACTCACGGTACAACAAGTGACCCTCTGGCGGTAGCAATCAATAACTGCCCAGTATAACGATAACCAGTCCATACCCAAAATAACATCAAAGCCCTTCATGGGCATAACTACAAATGGAAACGGACGCCGATGGTCGGCGACCTCAATATCACAACCTCTACATCCGTGTTTCAAGATCAACTCACCCCCAATAGGTGACACAACACAAATAAGAGATGCCAACAGTGCTAACTCCAACTCCAACACAGATGCAAATGCAGCAGATACAAAAGAATGAGATGCACCCGTATCTATCAACACTCTAGCAACCGAGTTGCAAAACAGAAAGGTACCTCTCACTACTGATGGAGCCGGTACTAGGTCCTGCGCGGTAACAGCATACGCGCGCCCTGTAGGCCCCTGATCCACCTGCTCACCTCTAGGAGCATAAGACTGCTGTACTGACTGGGACGACGAAGCCCCCGGATTGGCCCTCGAGGCCTGCACAGACTGAGCTGGCTGATAACTCTACGTCTGCCTAGAACCAGACGCCCCTGAAGTGGCACTCAACTGTGGGCAGAACCTCTTCAGGTGCCCAGGCTGTCCACACTGATAACAAGACAAGGGCTGACCCCTGCCCGAACTCTGACTCTGCGGTCTAGCTGAAGAAGATGCAGCTCTCTGACCTCTGCCCTTCTGCGGGCAAACCGAAACCTTGTGACCCTGCTGGCCACACTTGTAACAGGTGAACTCCCCCTGATTGCCCCTCCCGGAGCCTGCACTCGGTACTGGGAAAGTTGACCTAGCCACACCACCCTGAGACTGCTGAGGGTTATAACCCCTCTGTCTCCTGCCATCTCCCTGGCCATCTTGGCTCCTCTTGGAACCTCTATTCTTCTCCTCATCCTCCTCCTGCATCAAGAGCTCCATATGAGCTGCAGCATCCACTAAATGTCGATACTCTCGAATATAAGAACCACCAACCCTCAACTTGAGGCCACGCCTCAACTTCCGCTCAAACTCATAACAACGGTGCTCCTCGGACGCCACGAGCTTAGGTGCAAACCTGGACAAGCTAGTAAACGTAGCCTCAAACTCGGCCACAGACAAACCCTGCTGATTAAGCCAGCTAAACTGATCTCTCAGCTTCTCCCTAGCAACTGCAGATAAGAACCTCTCCTGGAAAGCATTTACAAACGCCTCCCAAGTACCACCAACACGGACTTTCTCATACTTCCACCATTGACCCGCGTCTCCCTTCAGCTGGAAGGATGCCAAGGTCACTTTTAGTGCTCCGTCCTCGATGCCAAGCATCTCGAACATCTTGCTCATTTGTTCCAGCCACTCGTCTACCTTCAGTGGCTCCTTTGGATCCCCAACAAACTCCTCCGGGTTAGACCGGAAGAACTCCCTCTTCAAGAAAGAAGGCCCTGCCTCAACTGCCTGATTTCCAGCCCTGAGAATACCCAAAGCTCCCGCTATTTCTCGGGCCAAAGCACTCATAGCCTGCTGACCGACTGGCTCGGCCACATTGGCCTGACCAACTCCCTCCTGTACTGCCGGAATCTCATCCGGTATAGGCACTTCTTGTTGCCTAGGCCTACCACGCCTACCACCTCTTCCTCGTCCTGACATCCTAATAAAGGAAACAAGAACATTAGCACATTTAAAAATGTGCCGAAACTAAACACTCGCGTCCTAATGCATGGACAACTGTAATTCATTCCACGTAAGCACATAAACACATAAGCACTTACGAATTTCATTTCCGGATAATGATAGTCCCGTGGCGTTACTAGAGTTCCGGTTAGAAACAGCATTGATCAAGTGCTTTTCCAACAAGACTCCCAGAAGCCCAAGGATCCAATCAACATCCTAGAAATTAAATCCCATACCCAAATAATCACATAAGCATGTTATCAATTTAAACACATAGCATATGACACTACACTTAAGTCTCTACCAAGCGAGACAAATCCATTGTGTTCCTAATCACTTCCCACGTACCCAAAGTATTCGAACCCGGTACGCTCTGATACCAAGTTGTAACGCCCTCAAAATATCAACATTAAACCCATCAATATAAGCATGCATTGATATACAAAAGACTAGCATTCATCTATTCATCATAGTTTCATTACAAAAGGTATTACATGTTAACAACAAAAGCAAATGCCCTAAGGGCTTACAGCTTTCCAAGTTAACACTTGGTTACAAAAAGAGAGTGCTAACTCATTTACACATTAAGCCCTTGGCTTGAATTTACATGTAATACATCAAAAGAAAGACAACAAAAGATCTGCCCGCCTCTAGCCTCCCAAGCTATGTCCTTGGAGGTGGCATGCTACCTGTACCTGAAAATGATGTCCCCATAAAGGGTGAGCCACAGCCTAGCAGAAATATACTAAACCAACCATGAACAATGACTAAAAGATTAGCAATTGATAGATGGCCAACACTGATACATCCACATATATCACATTTCAATTTCGTGACTTACAAGTCTACGTTATTACTCGTTTTCCCTTTTCGATAAATAAGCATACTAGCTATGTTATCACATTAACCGATAAGCATATGAGCTATATCAACACCTCAGCAGATAAGTATAAGAACTATATCACACAACCGAAGATAAGCGTAAGAGCTATATCTACTCTTCTCTAGACAAGCATATGAGTTATATCTACACTTCTCTAGACAAGCATATGATCTATATCTACGGAGTTCATCCCCCATCTCCTCCCAACACTATCCGGTTTAGAGGTACATCCCCCATCTTCCCCTAAACCGCGGAGTACATCCCCCATCTCCTCCTCTACACATAATGCATATAAACACATAGGTTCTATACACAATCAATCGATACATAAAATTAATGTATTCTAACAACCGTCAAGTCCCATGACACATTACATTGATTAGTTTTCGTTTGCCTAATCATCATGCATTGTCTACAACAATCACGACTATCCTCCACCGATAGCCCAAAGCAGTTATTTCTAAACAGAAAATAAATGCACAAATGGATATTAAATCAACATTTCAATTCGGTGAGTGATATGTAATTCAACTACACCCTTTAATCCCATACACTTCCAACCTCAATATTCCCAATTCAATTCCTCATTTTCTTTAATTAATTATATGCTTTAACTAATTAAAACAATTAGGGCAAATTCCCATAATTAACAAAACAACCCTAAGGTTCCATTTTCATCAATGTTTCAACATTTATCCCATGTCTCTATACCAAACATGCCTCTAGGTTCATTATAAATAAAACCCCAACTTTTGTAAAATTACACAAAAGGCCCAAAGTTTCTCAAAATTACCCAACCACACCCAACATATCAAAATGCTAAAATTTAAAGACAAAATCCATAAAGAGGAGTAGGATATCCCTACCTCAAAGTTTGAGCTCAAAAGGAGATGAAGACCCAACAACCAACGTGCTCCAAATCCAAAGATTTTCAGATTAAATCGAAGCCCAAGTCACCCTCTATCTTTTTAACAAAGCACCTAGGGTAGATTCACACTAGAAAGAGATGATTTCTTAGAGAGAAGACAAGTCTAGAGAGAGAGGGTCTCAGATCTAGGGTTTGAAGATGAAAAAGTTTTGAAAAAGTGAAGTTCATCTCGGCTGCTGCTAACTGATATAAACAGGCTCGCTCGAGCGAAGACTTGGTCGCTCGAGCGACCAGACACAGAAACTCTCGCTCGAGCCAAAAACTTAGAAGCTCGCTCGAGCGAAGAAAAGCTCGCTCGAGCCAAAAACTCGAACCATCAGGTCTGCAACCAGACGCACGCTCGAGCGACGGAACGCTCGCTCGAGCGAAGACAAACCAGATCGCTCGAGCGAAGAAAGCTCGCTCGAGCCAAAAAATGCAACTCTCAGTATCTGAACCAGACGCAATCGCTCGCTCGAGCGAAGCCACTCTGGCTCGACCCACCAGACACAAAACATACCCCTCGGTCGAGCGACCAAACCCTCGCTCGAGCGAAGGCCCAAAATTCTGGACAGCAACACTTGGTTCCCAGACACAACCAACCTGTAACAGACCTGCCCAACACATCCTATAACTCAAATACAAAGTAGAAAAGGATGCAAACAAGATAATAACCAACTACTAACATCCACGGACACAAGTCCGGATCACTGTACAACAAGGGTAAACCCGGGATCGCTATAAGTGTTACTACTAATAATTAACATATCATCTACATATAGGAAAACAATGACATAACCTTTCTCTATATTTTTAACATAGAAATATTTATCACATTTGTTGATTTAACATCATGACATTATCAAACTTTTCATGCCATTGTTTCAATGCTTGTTTCAAACCGTACAATGATTTTACCAATTTGCACATTTTCTTTTCTTTTCCCGGAATGATAAAACCTTCTAATTGTTCTATGTAAATTTATTCATTCAAATCACTATTCAAGAATGCAGTCTCAACATCTATCACCATTCAAGAATGCAGTCTTGACATCCATATGATGTATCTTTAGATTGTATAATGCAACAATTGCAATTAACATTCTAATGGATGTAATTCTTGTTACAGGTGAGTAGGTATCAAAGTAATCTACTCTTTCAGTTTGTCTATAATCTTTGACTACAAGTCTTACTTTGTACTTCTCAATTGATCCATTAGGTTTCATTTTCTTTTGAATATCCATTTATATCGAATAGGATTACAGCTTGATAGAAGATCCACCAATTCCTAAATATGATTTTTTAAGATAGATTCAATTTTACTGTTAATGACTTCTTTACATAAAGGAGCTTTAGGAGCAGACATTGCGTCCTTGAAAGTTCGAGGTCCATTCTCAAGTAAAAAGGTTAAGAAGTCAGGATAGGAAAAAAAAAAAAAAAAAAAGACTCTAACCCTCTTACTTTGTCTACGTTGTTCTTCGAACTTTCCTTGGTTTTCTTCAACCAATCTTGATTATTGTCAAATCCAATATCATAAGTCCATTTAAGAATACTAATCTCTTGAGGGCTTGCTTGATTAGCAAGATTAATAGTTAGGGATTAACAATCCATGAGATTAATGTAGGATTGATTATCTAGTTGGATTAGTGAGATACATAATTTCTTCTTATCCACGTTTGTTTTGCAATAAATATGGAAATATATAATCCTAATCATATTGTTCGTAAAAATTTGGTTTGAGTTGAATCAACAAGAACAAATCGACAGACAAAACCAAAATTCTACAAACACGCAAGATCAAGCAATTGTGGTTGAGTGTCTTTGCCTTGACAGTTTCAAGGACTTCTTTGGAGGTTGTAATGTAAAGAAACAAAGTAGAATAACAACTGAAATTTGATTAATAACACTTAAACTTGTCACTCAATTACAAGCATCAAGCATTACAATCGACAGGTCTGAAAAGGGACAAACTAACTGCTATTGCTACTCCTAAAAGTTAAGATAATCTATTCCTAGAAATTAAGGTAGACTACTCCTAAAGAATAAGAACAACTTTGATGAGTTCGATTAATTTGTTGATTATCTGCTTGTACTATCTTTGGTCTATTTATAGGCTTAGGTCTGTTGCCTTCTAAATAACTGCTACAAGAAGTTTTGTAACTTCCATATCCTCAACATCAACCCATGTTTCCTTTATTCTAGGCAATAACCAATATGCATGTCTTCTACACAAACAAAAGTAAAACTAACAATAATAAAAAATAATAATAATATTAATTATCACCATAACTACCTTTAAAAAGATGATTCATGGTCTTAATCGACAGACCAAACTCAACAAACCACAATTAATAAGATTAGATTTGGCCATAATTGACAAGCCTCAACTAATTAGATTAGATTTGGCCTATAGACAGGACACAAGTGACAAAAAATAAAATATGGTGTCAATAATGTTCCCCTCATTTGAGGTAAAAGTGAATTTTGCCTTAAATGATATAAAGGACAAATGCCATTAAATTGACAAAAAAATGTTTCATTATATCACTTTTTCAACATTATAGATGTTTATGCCATTTTCATGGCAATATTTCAAGGCATGAAATTGTCTTTGCACAAACAACTTAAATTCTGTATAATCTTTGCCATGCACTTTGGTCTTATAAACATTGTCGAGCACAAATGATCAAGAGCACGTGGCCATGTCCTCAGGATAAATAAGAAATATTAATTATGGCTTGAAATATTCAAAGCTAAGAGCAAATGGCCATTATGTAGATTTTTTTCTTCTTCTTGTTCTTCTGTTTTTGTTGATGCTTCGACTTAATCAAGGCCTTCTGTCGATACTTTGACTCAATCAAACTTCATGCAATTGGCCTTCTGCTGATGCTTCAACTAAATTAAATTTTATGCAAAGAATAAATAATTGGTAATGGCCATTATTGGTTGGCCATGTATTGGCTATTATATGGCCATTATTTTTATTCCATCAAACTTACAAGAATAAGATATTGTTTTTGCTAACCAATTCATCAAAATCAACTTTTGATGTGAACCATAAACCCATGGTAATCGTTGGGTAGCACAAACCATAATATCAAATGGTTTTAGAAAATCAAAACTTTTGACAAAATTAACAATGTCAAAAAATTCAAGTTCAATAAATGTGGGTTGTTCATAATTTTTAGCCATGTTTGGTTTAAAACCATGCCCCCCAATTAAATCTTCACCATCATTTTGTAATTGATTTTCATCATTTTTTTAACGAAAGGAGTTGTTTTTATATTTTAGCCATTAATGACTTACGAAAATCTTCCATAGTCATGTTTCATGACTTAGTGTATTAGCCCCTCGAGCCACATTGTTTTCATACATTGGCTCTTCATGAATAATGGTTAGCACTTTTTAAGCCAACTTGAAATCAAATATGGCTTTCATTTTTGTAAACATTTCTTGATTTTCATGTGGAGGCATATTTTCCATCAATTCCAGCAATTGTTTTACTTGCAAAAGTTTAATTCCATGTTTGACCCACTAGTTTGGCCTAAGTTTGAATCTCCATGCATGTCCGTTTGCTCCTTCTTTGCCATCACTCCAAATTAGACAAGTCCCATTGGGTGTGCCAAATTATGTTAGTGAGAATCTAGTTTGTGTTGAATCGACAAGAATAAATCGACAAACAAAACCAAAATTCCACAAACACACAACATTAAACAATTATGGTTCAGTGTCTTTACCTTGATAGTTTCAAGGACTTCTGTGGAGGTTGTAATGTGAAGAAACAAAGTGGAATAACAATTGAAATTTGATTAATAACACTCAAACTTGTCACTTAATTACAAGAATTAAATTGCAAGCATCAAGCATTTCAGTCGACAGGTTTGAAAAGTGACAAAGTAACTGCTATTGCTACCCCTAAAAGTTAAGCTAGTCTACTCTTAGAAATTAAGGTAGTCTACTTCTAAAGATAAAAAAGAAATTTGATGAGTTTGATTTGTCGATTCTTTGCTTGTACTATCCTTGGCCTATTTATGGGCTTAGGTCCGTGGCCTTCCAAGTAATTGCTACAAGCAGTTTTGTAACTTCCATAACTTCAACATCAACCCATGTTTCCTCTATTCTAGGCAATAACCAATATGCATGTCTTCTGTACAAACAAAAGTAGAACTAACAAAATAATAATAATAATAATAATAAGTAGTGCCTATCAATTTTAATTACATGACTACCTTTAATAAACTTTGTGATCAAACAATGGAATGTGAGTCTCATGGATTAATAATCCCAATCCTATGCTATAATCTGATCAATCAAACAAGCCCTAAGTGGATTTACAAGAAAACACATGTTCAAAAAACGATGCATTCCTTAATTCAATGATTGTATTAACATGGAGCTCTAAGTTGTCACTTTTATGTACTTAAAACTGATAGGCATTACTATTTACAATCAATCATTTTAAGCCCTATCTTGACCTTTTTAGGGTTAAGTAATTATACCTTAGCTAAACAACCCTACACTCTTAAATATTTATAGGAAGGCTTTCGGCCTTTTCATAACTCATAAGGTGTTTAAAAGGTTTTCTTGTGAGGTATTTTATTTAGAATACAATTGGTAGAAAGAATAGCTTCCCCAACAAGTCTGGGGTAATCTCGGACTTATTAACATAGCATTCATAATTTCTTTTAAAGTTTGATTTTTCTGCTCAACAACTCCATTTTGCTGAGGAGTGTAGGCACAATGATTTGATGTATAATTTCGAGTTGTGAACATAATTCACTAAAAGCTACTTCATATTCACCAGCTCTATCAATTCTTATCTCCTTAATTTTCCTACCTAGTTGTACTTCAACCTGATTCTTATATTGAATAAATTTTTCTAGGGCTTCATCCTTGCTTCATAGCAAGTACACATAGCAATACCTAGTGCTATGTCAATAAAAGTAACGAAGTAATTTTTGTCTTCTTATGTTCGAACAAATTTCAAATTACAAATGTCAGCATGGACTAAGTCCAGTGGCTTAGTTTTTCTCTCAATTGATTGAAATGGTGTTTTATTCAATTTTGACTCAACATACACTTTACATTTATGATTCGAATCTATTTCAAATTTAGGTAAATTAGCCTTTACAAAGTATCATAATTTAAATGTTCTAATCTACCATGCGACACACAAGAAGACTCAAGCAAGTAAGTAGAAGATGTGTAAATCTTATTATAATTTGGACAACAATCATTACACTAAGTTTAAAGAACCCATCGCTCATGTATCCTTTTCCTATATAATCCCATTTTTGTTGAGTATAAACTTATCAGACTCAAACACTAGTCTAAACCTATTCTTGCTCAACAAAGATTCAAAAACCAAGTTCTTTTGAATATCTGACACATGTAACACATCTTTGAAATTGAGTTCTTTGCCTGACATCATCTTTAGAACCGTGTTCCCTTGTTTCTCAACTTTGGAAGTCGAAGAATTGCCCCTACAAAGTTGTTCTTCATTGTCTACTGCATAATATGATGAAAACATTTTTTTTTTTGAACAAATGTGGTGAGTAGTGTTTGTGTCCACCCACCATGCTTTGGGGTTGTCCACCAAATTAACTTCAGACACAACTCAAAGTACATCTAGGTGTGAAACCATTGCACCAAGATTCTATTCTTCAGTAATGTTGGCTTGAGCCAGTTTCCTTTTGAAGTTCCCTTGAGTCCTCTGCTTGCAATAATCCTTGACACTATGTCCCGGTTTGTCACACACAAATCATTTACCATTGAAGTTCTAATTGTCTCATCTTTTGGCACCTTGCTTGGAGCTCTCATCGGAATGCTTCATTTTCTTATTGTTGAACTTTGGCTTTTGTTCTACAATATTTTCCTTAAATTCCATGAGACGATGTCCATTTTGTTTCTTCAGATCCACAATTACCCTATTCTATTCTTAAGTGGATAGTCAAATCCTCCAGTGACATTTTTTCGTTTTTGTGTTTTAAATAGCTTTTGAAATCCTTCCAAGTCGATGGTAATTTTTCAATTATAGCCGCTACTTACAAAAATTCACTTAGAGACATTTCTTCTCCATAAATTTCATGCAGGATAACTTGAATATTTGGTCTTGATTGATCACTGTTTTTGAATCCACCATTTTATAATCTAGGAAGCGACCAACAACAAATTTTTTTGTTACAACATCTTCCATTTTATACTTACTGTGCAGTGAATCCCACAACGCTTTTGTTGCCTTGATTGGACTATAAACATTATATGAAGTGTTGTCCAATCTATTAAGGATATAGTTACTGTAGAGGAAGTCTGCATGTATCCATGTATCCACCGCCACAATAACTTGTGCATCACTTTTATCCTCATTAAAAAATGGTGTATCTTCTTGCAAAAACCTTGCCAAATTCAACGTGGCAAATAAATAACATTTTTTTTTTTTTTGGTTTCCATCTTTTAAAGTCTGTACCACTGAATTTTTCAAGTTTTTTCCCATGATTGACAGTAACATGACCATGTCTAACAACTGTCAGAATGAAATCAATCGATGTAGGTTCAACAAGTGTAGGGGTAGTAGTTTCTTGTGCAACAATACTTTCTATAGCCATTTCTAATTAACAAAAAATCTATGTTAAACAGAAGATTTCACACTATATATAAAATATATATAAATGCAATAAACAAAACAACGCTAGAATAATAAATAATCTACTGTACTAGTAATTATGAAGACAACAAAAACAGAATTCTACTTCAATCTAAATTTTGGATAAAAAGAAATATTTTTGTGTTACAATAAAATGAAATAAAGTCTTACTATATAGAGAAAAGAAAGAAGATATGTAATAAATCCAAAAACCAAATATCGCAAGAAATTAAAAAATATAGAAAATTATTTTTAACCAAAACATATATAATTTGTATTATTGTATACAACAGAAATTGTAATATAGAAAACTAAATGAAGAAAAATTATGTCTTAAAATTGTTGAAATATATTTCGATAAAATAATTGAATGTATAAAATAAATAAACAAATAAACCCACATAAATAAATAAAAAAATAGAACCTTATAGTGCTTCTGTAGATGAATTATTAACAAATATGTGATTGAGACCAGTGTATGAACATATTTAGGGTTGCACACGAGTCGGTTTGAGTCGGACTAGCGTATAATTCGACATTAATGTGGTTGGGTTGGACAATTTACAAACCATTTTCAATTGTATTACATGTCGAAATCAACCGCAAAAGGAATTTGGTTTAGCGGGTGGTTGATTGGCTAGGCCAATTCAAATGTTGGGCTTATGTAACCTTTTCGTTTTTTTTTTGTTTTTGTTTTTCCACAAACTACAAGAATTAGTGCATTTTTTTTTTTTACTAATGATTAACTCAAGAAAAATCAATTTTTTCTCTAGTAACAACAACTCAATTCAATTTTAAAAATCTGCAAATATTAACCCAAACAATAAATAGTCTAAAAAAATGCACAACATTGCAATATCAATTGAAACACCTAATATTTATCAAAAAAAATCTAATATGCAATTCAATATACTAGAGTCAGTAATAATATTATAGAAAAGCTTAATATCTTGCCAATAATAACATTACAAAAAGCTAAACATCCTTGTCAATGTGTAATAAAAACTTATATGAATCTGTGAAGTGCTATACTTTTCACCAACTAATTACAAAATTAGCAATGGTATGAAAATAATATTGTAGTTGCAATTGGCAATGGCATGAAGCACTATAAAGTATTACGATGCAACTTGCAATAAAAATTCAAAATAGTTGTCAATTATCACAATACCACTTGCTAGCCACTAAACAAAATGTTAAAACCAAAGCATATAATTTAATTACATTCAATCAAACCAAAATATACTACTGCTAAATACTAATTGACTATATAAAAGACAAAAGAGTTGCAATACACAATCACTAAAACTTTATGCTCTTGCCACCGCAACTCTATGCTCCAACCATCTGCAAAAAAAGAAAAATGTTAGCAATATATTAAAAATTAAAGTAAACAAATTATATAATTTTTTTACCTCATCAGTCTATTTTTCATGCTAAACATTAATTACTGTTGAGGTTGAAGGTAAACTTGACTCCTAAAAATTTGAAAATAAATAATAGTCAATAAACAAAGTCAATACTGATTAGAATTAATTCAATAATTAAACTTTGTTAAAGTATATATTATTACCTGATTCATATTGAGCAAATTATTCCACATCATCCATTGCCTTGCAAAAAGAAATTGGCACATTGCTTTTAAGCCAATTTTGTAAACACACAAGAACATCTACCATCATAGGAGAAACAGAGCTGCAAAATGGATCAAGATTGCATCTACCCATACTAAATGTTGATTCTGAAGCACTTGTAGACATAGGTATAGTTAGCACATCAAGTGCTAGTTAGGACAACACTTGATACTTTGAGGAATTAGTCTTCTACCAACCCAATATATCAAATTTGTCATCACTTGCTCCACTAAAAAGGTCAGCCAAGTACAAATCTACCTCACACTTAACTTGAAGAGAATATTCTGTATTCAAATAAGAATTGAATTGAGAAGATATGAACAAATGTGGATAATCACAATCATCATCAATACTCATCGCAATTGCCTCACTTGTATTAGGTACTTCCACATTACTTGAATCTTGTGCCACATAATGCTCATACAAACAGCTCAAACAATCCTTCACCTGGCTCATCATTTGATTCGCCACTTTAGCCCAATACAATTGTGAAAGTCAAACTTTACATATTTCAACTTCTTATGAGGATCCAGCACTACTGCAACATATACTTAAGAAATTGATTTTCTCTCCATTTACCCAATAATTTTCAAACTTTGCTTTCATTCCTTTGGCCATAAAAGACAATAACTTATCCTTTTTTGAATCTTTTTTTTCTCATTGCTCAATCTTTGTTTGGATCACAAATACCTTATCAAAAAAAAAAAAAAAAACCAACAACAACAACTTGATGTGACATAAAGAGAGCTCAAAAATCTTTTGGTTACATTATAAAAAAGTCATAGAAATTTGGCAAACAATCTATGATTGTCCAAATCACTCATTGTTGGCGTTCTCTATCCTCTATCCGAAGAGTAGGATTTGTAATTATTGTTCTCATCCTCCAACATAAGATATGCGGAATTCCACCTTATGGGTACATCAAGGTATAAAAGATACTTTGACTCAATTTTGGATTATTTAACACACTTCTTAAAAGTTTCAAATCTATCAAGAGAAGACATAACGTACCTCACAACATCACGTACACATGAAATTTATGTATCTAACTCTTTCAAACCCTCACCCACTATTAAATTCAAAATATGCGCATAATAATGCATATATAGGAATCCATGTCCTAAAACAATCCCTTTCGAATCTTTTGTCTTTCTTTGTAAGAACGTAATAGTAGTATTGTTAGAACTACCATTATCAATTGTCACAGTAAAAATACTACCAATATTTCACTCCAAGAAACACATCTCAATTTTTTTCCTAGTAGTCTCTCCCTTGTGATCTTTAACTTGACAAAAATTTATAATTCATTTTTGTACCAATCATAGTCAATGAAATGAGCTGTAAGATACATAATTTAAATTCTGTATGGATGTCCATGTGTTAGTGGTTAGGCAAACCCTACGACTCCTTAATGCATTTCTCAATTTATCGCTCTCAGTGTTAATTTGCCAACAATGTCTCTAGCAACCGTACTATGGGGGATGTGATGGCCTTAAACTTAGGTTGCAACACATTGAAAAATATTTGTAAACCTACCCCTTCCACAAACCTAAAGGGTCAACCAATACAATCATCTCGGCAACAACAATCCTACCAGTTTCAATCAGTTGAACTCCAACATGAAGTGTGAGTTGAATGGATTAATTTCGTCCTAAAGAATATGAGTTGAACTCCAACATGTAAGTATGATATAAATTTTAACTTTAAATTGCTAATAAACAATAACTTTAGTTGTATATTATAATACATCATATAGCCTTAATTATGACAATAGGCTCATACAACTATACACTTTATCCTCTGTTAACATCCGTCAAGTCATTACTAATAGCCGTAAAATCTTTACAATAGAATTTCATGATCATTAATCTTGACTTGGTGTAACACTTCATATTCCTTGGACTAGCGGGATTGCTCTTAACACTCTTATTATCGTACTTGGAGCCGCTTTGATTCATTTTAAAGTATTGATTGGGGTGGTATCATAATGGTAAAGTAGGATTGAACCAAAAATATTGAATTGGATAATTGTCCTATGAGTAGTCTTCACTCTTTTACCTTTTTCAATTTCCACACTTTGAATTTGGATCTGAGGCTATAAACATTGGAAAGCTTGTTTCCAGGGCATCGATTTAGACACAAGAATGACCTAGACAGAGTCCGGATGAGGGAGTTATACCTGTTTGAAATTTGAGTACCTGTGTTAGAAGTAAGTCCACTTTAGCAAACTTTTGCCCACTTGAGCAGTCTATTCGAGTTGCAGAGATTCTGGAAGCTTTCTTTCACTGCTCGAGCCAAGTTTTGACCGCTTGAGCAGTCTGTTCAAAGTTAGCCACTTTAAAGTCACTTTTTGGTCCAAACTTTTCATTCTTTCTTCCTCTTTTCTCTCCCTTTGCTCCATACCCAAAACCCTGGATCTCCAAACCTTGATTTCATCTATTTTTCACCAAGAATCCTCGATAGATCCTGCAATAAAGGTGAAGATCAACGTTTTGACTGATTGACTGCGATTTCTTCGAAGTTGTCTTTGGGTTTTCATGTTCTTGCCTCAATCCTTGAGGTAGGAGAACTTTTAACCTGATATATCTATGTTTTGGGATACATGTGTGGTATTTTCTTAGATATAATTATGTTTGAGTTGATTTTTGTGAATTAAAGTGGGTTTGATAAATAAAAAGGGGTTATACCCTATGTTTTAGACAAATTATGGTACATTATAATGTAGCTGATTTTTAGTGGTCCTCGGAGGGATTTAGCCTCTTCATATACGATAGCCTTGTAGTTTAGACTCCCGCGGTTTTGAATCTGTTTTCACAAGTGCAATGTGAAATAGAAAAACACAAATTAGAGTCCAAATCTGGCAAATCTTAGCATCCATTTATCATCAGAGATCCCAAAAATGGACTGTATTGCCAGATTTCAGACTCGCCACCTACATATTTTTGAAAAATTTAGGAAACCCGTAACTCGTTCCAAAGGCCACTTGTTCGTCATAACCAAAGTGTCTCGGTTCTGGAACTTAGGTATGAGAGGGGAAGGTCATGAATTGAGCACCCCACTCACCCGATCAAAGATCGGCCTACTACTCATGATGTGATTTTTATGTACATTATATGCTCTTGTTTTGATTATTATACTAAGTTACTATATGAGGCACACAAGTATAGACTATTTCTCCCACTTTGGAATGCTTTGATTTCATGTTGGTTTTGAAAAGAATTTTGAATATGTAAAGTGAGCTCGTATGTACATTAATCAAAATCATCCCAATTTAAGCGAAATAGCCTACATCCACAGACATTCAAACAGGTATATCAAATAAGCACTTAGCCTCATGATAATATGCTTGATATGGCGACACAAACATACATGCAATATGCTAAAGCAGGAAATGCTCACCTAGTACTCAATCGAGGCAAGCCAAATAGTAAAAAATAATTAGAAAGATGTGTGCTCTAATATGCAAGTGACTAATGCAACACATACAAAATGCAACTACTAGTTTTGGTTTCTTAACATGACATATGGATCAATTCAAGGCATATGGTAGCACATGTATTCAAGTAAGTAGGAAATGATGACAATGTTAAAAAATGATGAACCAAATCTTAATGAATGCAAAAATAGATTTTTAAGCATGACAATGATATGGAACAAAAAATACGATGCTACCACGGTAAGCATATAAATAAAAGGGAGAAAGAAATGGGGGTTGGAAGACATACAAATATTACAAGTTTTTACAATTTGCCCTTGC
The DNA here is from genome assembly GCA_036172215.1 of Camellia granthamiana. Lineage (NCBI taxonomy): Eukaryota > Viridiplantae > Streptophyta > Magnoliopsida > Ericales > Theaceae > Camellia > Camellia granthamiana. The sequence goes on from CM069910.1 coordinate 94,733,029, forward strand.
ACAAGAGGGTCCGATTGAATGTCCGAATGTTAAACTAATTATTACAAATACTAAATAAATTAACTAAATTAACTAGCTATTACGAATTTGAATAAGCTACTAATTTAGTACAACAAGCTACTATTAAAGCATTAATTTAAAAGACTACGAGAAGCGAAGAGTTGCACGCGCACAAAACGAGAACATCCTCCCTGAAACCTCTTTGTTTCGCTGCCAGAATTTGTTCTATTTGCAGTCAGAAAATTATTCTGTTTTTGCCTCAGCTTCTGCTCTGTTCTGCCACAGAAATGACACTGCTTGCATAAATAATGGTGGCCGGCGTTGAGAAGTGGTCGGTTGGACAGAAAGGTGGCCGATCGGCCATTGTTTTTTGATTCTGCCTTGCTACTGCAGAATTGAAGCAGAGTAAAAACAGAGTATTTCCAAGGGATGTTTATCCTTTCTGCCTCTCTCTATCATGAAGATGATCAAGGAAGGAGTAGATTTGATTCACAAATCATCAATCATTACAAGTTTGTTGTGTGATGATCTATGAACCGATGGGACAAAAGCTTAATAGAAGGAAATGAAAGACCAACAACACCTCTTCCCTATCATGGAGTTATGTCAAGGCAAAGGGTGAATATTGCTTCTTGAATCATTGAACATCACTAACAGTATGTAATGATTCGAGGCACAATAGGTTCAATATAACGTCTGATTGAACCCAACTCAATTTAATCCTTTTTTTTTTAACCGATTCTACTCTAATTTTATTAACTCTTTTTTTTTTTTTTTACATTACCTTTCCATTTCTTATCTTTTGTTCATTTTTGTCCAAAAGTTATAGTTACATCCACTAAGTCCAAAAGCAATAAAGAATATCAAGCATTGACTTCAGAAATGAGCCTTTCAAACCCTCTTCTATGGGGGAAATTACAAAGGAAGAGTCAAACTTGTTTACAAGCGATAATGAATTCTAAGTCAAACTCAAAGAGAGTGATAATGATTAGTCAAACTCAAAGAGAGCGATAATGACTAATCAAACCCATAATGAGCGATAATGACTCTAAATCCAAACTTGATAACAAGCTATAAGGACACTTTCCTTGGTGATTTCCAAGGGTCTAACTAGAAAGTTAGTCCTTTAGAAGTAAATGCACTAGTGATAATGAGAAATGACAAACGAGAAATTGTGCTTAGCATTAGAAAGGTGAAATGCCTCGGTAATGAACCTCCGAAGAGATTAAACCATTAAGCATGGAATGTCTCTTTCTTATGCTTGAACAACAACCTTTTGTTAAACACAACTCTTTAATGAAAATGAATAAATAATGGAGGGAAGTTGCTGAGATGATTATGCAAAGGTGATTGCAACCGTATGAACACATATGAATGCTATAAAAAAAAGAGTAAGAAAGGACTATCAACTCAAATGGATTGAAGGCTACACGCATGAGGACTTATAATAACACATCTACAATATTTAAATCATATTTAAACACACAAAACAACATTGAAACAGTCCTAAAACCATGCTAAAAATTGAGTTTTTGAGGTGGAAAAAGTGAGGAAGAAAAGGCTAAGACCAAGAGGTTTCAAACAATCAACAAGCCTAAGGAAGGGTGGCTAACCCCTTCTCTTTTTTGGTGACTCAAAACCACATTTTTAAGCTAAAATAAACTCTGAAAAACAGTAGCTAAAAGTAAAGAAACAAGTGGGAAGAACAAGGATATAAGCTATGGGATAAGGTTCAAGAAAGGGTGGTTAACCCCTCCACTTTTGGTAGCTATTAAATCACAAGTTTCAGCACTTAAAATCAGTCAAAAACAGTGTATAAACAACAAGAAAAGAGAAGATAAGAGTAGTGTAAACAAGGCAAAAGATGACAGAGGTTATACCTCTTGAAGAGGAGATACTCTTGGTTAAGCAAATCACAAGGCAAACACTCTCAAGAGCTGAAATTTAGGGTCAAGAATCTCAGCAAGAGACCTTAAGTTTTTTGGTTTAGCAAGTGTGTGGAGAGTCTATGTATATTTGCAAGAGAGAGGGGTAGTGTGTTGAACAAGTTTTGGCTCTTTGAAAATTTTCTAACCTAAAACCATGAGGGATGGTTAAGTATTTATAGAAGAAAGCCTTCTCACATCGGAAATATCTGTAATAACTCAGCTGGTGCAAGGCATGTACATTGGGGGGACGATTGGCTACAAAATATTTGCTTGCCGGGAAACATGGCTGGCCACCAACCAAAAATGGCCTGCTGGCCAATTGTAGAGGGTTAGGCTAGAAAAAAAGTAGGTTTTGGTCCAAAGCGGGTGCAAGATGAAAGCATATGAATGAAACAAGCCTCCAGCTTAAATCAAAACAAATCTAAGTAGACAACAATTTCAAAAGCGTTTCACGTGAAATGAGGGAAAATGGTGCAATCAACAGGCGTATCTCACCGTATTTCTATGGAGAGAAAGAAGGTTTTAACCAAGTAGAAGAGCAACCTAACGTGTTTCACACGAAAGGGTAAAAGCTCCATACCAAACTACGCCTCATGCAGAAAAAGATGAGGGTGCAAGCCAAACTACGCTTTGTGCAGAAAGGGGAAAAGACTCCATGACAAACTACACTTCGCGCAGCAAGAGGTGGAGGGTGCAAGCCAAATCACACTAACATGATAAGGGAAGGGGTACAAGCCAAATCACACTCACGCGATAAGGGGAAGTGTACAAGCCAAACTACACTTCGCGTAGAAAGGGGAAAAGCTCCATGCCAAACTGCGTTTCACGTAGAAAGAGTGGAGGGTGCAAGCTAAATCACTCACGTGATAAGGGAAGGGGTACAAGCCAAATCACACTCACGCGATGAGGGGAAGGGTACAAGCCAAACTAAACTTCGCGTAGAAAGGGGAAAAGCTCCACGCCAAACTACGCTTCACGCAGAAAGGGTGGAGGGTGCAAGCTAAATCACACTCATGTGATAAGGGGAGGGGTACAAGCCAAATCGCACTCACGCGATAAGGGGAAGGGTACAAGCCAAACTATGCTTTGCGTAGAAAGGGGAAAAGTTTCATGCCAAACTACGCTTCGCGCATAAAGGGTGAAGGTTGCAAGCCAAATCACACTCACATGATAAGGGGAGAGGTACAAGCCAAATTATGCTTTACGTAGAAAGAGGAAAGCTCCATGCCAAACTATGCTTTGTGCAGAAAGGGTGGAAGGTGCAAGCCAAATCACACTCACATGATAAGGGGAGGGGTACAAGCCAAATCGCACTCACGTGATAAGGGGAAGGGTACAAGCCAAATTGCACTCATACAATAAGGGAATGGGTATAAGCCAAATCGCACTCACCCGATAAGGAGAGGGATACAAGCCAAATCGTACTCATGCAATGAAGGGAAGGGTACAAGCTAAATTGCACTCACGCGATAAGGGGAGGGATACTTGCCAAACTACGCTTTATGTAGAATGGGGAAAAGCTCTATGCCAAACTATGCTTTGCATAAAAAGGGTGGAGGGTGCAAGCCAAATCACGCTCATGTGATAAGGGGAGGGGTACAAGCCAAATCACACTCACGCGATAACGGGAGGTCAATAAAATAGAAAGCATGGCACACACAGATGTAATATAATGTGATATAATTAATAAGAAATATGATACGATACACGTTCCATGCAACATGATAGACAACAGAAATGAAAAGATAAATAGAGAGCGGTATTATGACAACACCTCATAAGGATCTTTGACTTACCGTTCAAAGGTCTTTAAATGTTTAAAAATAAAAAAGGATACAACTTGCTTAAGCTTGAGATTGGGGCATTTTCCCACTTCGGAGAAATGACGGGACTTGAAACGGCGCACTCGGAATCACATTTTAGAATTTTCTAAAGTAGAAACAAACCCAAACTCCTCACTTTTCCACTTTAGGATGAACACAAGAACCTCCATGCACAAAATATACAAAATCTCAGTCAAAATCCACTCTGGACCACTTGAAGAGTTGGCCGGCTAGCCACCTGATCAGTTCCAAGGGCAGTTTCGGCTTTTTGCATCCGAGGCTCTTTAAAAGAAAAAAAAGGGCTCCCTCTTTCACTCACATATCACCCGAAAACCCTCTCCCTGTCTCTCCAAGTGGTCCACCTCTCTAGATTCTCACTTTACTTGCGTTACCCAACGAACCACGTTACTTTTTTCGTAAAAACTCCTTTGGCCCTCTACGTTTTGAACCAATTGAATTTTGTTTTAGTTGGGTTTTTTGGGTTTTTGATTGATTTGGGCTCATTCTCACGGGTTTTTCTTTGGTATTCACACTTTCCCCCGGGTTTTGACTTTTTCTCTCTTTTTCTCCCTCCTAGGTTTGACTTTTGGGATTTTTGCCTATTTTTCTCATTTTTTCCCATTTTCTCTCACCACTAGTATATGATATGTCTCCATGGAGGATGACATCCCATATGATAGTGACCCTCCCGACATACCAATGCTAGATGAGGTTGGTGGAGCGACGGAGGACATTGCTGCCAACATCGCAGTGGAGGAGATCTATCCTTCGGAGCATGAACTTGAGTTGCCACCATTGAGGGTGAGGCCGATGAGGCCCTTCAAACCCACCACCTATCACTCACATACGTATGCAATGGTTCCCGGAGGTAAGCTGCGTTTTGAGGATTTCGCCAGGGGCGTGCCTGAGGACTTTCTCTTGAGGGAGCGTGCCTCTCATCTCTCCCACGATGCCATTGAGGTAAGAAACTTTACTTTTACGTACTTTACTTGCTTTTTCATTTCATTATAGTCTTTTATTTTGTTATGCATTTGACATATTCTTCTCTTTCAACACAGGGTGATACTCTCTCTTAGAGAGGCTAAGGGGCAGTGACAGCTAAAGAGTGGTATCAGGAGCTCCCCGTTTGAGTCAAAGAGCTGGTCGATGAGGCCGGCGTCGGCCTATTCTACTCAAGGCTCACACGCCTACAGGCCAATCGAGCTTTACTTGTTGCCTTGGTGGAGAGGTTGTGGGACACCACTAACGCCTTCCACTTCTCCTCCACCGGGGAGATGACGATGACCCTATACGACTTCTTTATGATCACATGGCTACGGGTAGGCGGTGATCCGATCCCCTTTGACATTGATATGGACCAGTAGGAGGCGGCTTGGATTCCTCTGCTCGGAGCATGCCCTTCTTTGGATAGACCGGCTATGGTGAGATACAACTGGTTCTATGATCATTTCCACAGGAGTCATCCGGAGACTTAGGAGGAGACTGAGCAGTACACCTGGGGCTTCCTGATTTATCTCCTCAGTACCACCTTGTTCGTGAACAGGTGGAACATAGTTTATCTATACCTGCTGAGTGCTTTGGTAGTCCTGTCTCGGGTGCAGTTTTATGATTGGGGCGGTGAGTACGGGTACATGAGCTCCTATTCTAGCAAAAAAGGGAACAAGGTCGGGGGCTACTGGAGGGCCTGAGAGGTACACACTGCACTTTCACTTTGAAATTCTGTTTGTACATTATGCTTTCTGTTTTGTACTTTTTGTCTTTATCTCTGTTTGCACATTATGCTTTCTGCTTTGCACTTTTTGTCTTTATCTCTATTTCTGCCCGTTGACTCACAAACTGATCTTTTCTTGTAGCTTTGGGTCTATGCGTACTTCCCTGCCCTTGCCCTTGTGCTGAGGGATGAGGTGGAGGCTGCAATGCCTTACTCTCGGTGATACGACGGTAGGTGCCATCCCCGGCGCTGTGGTGATATTGTTTTTGCTTACCACCGCTGATTCTTTGATACAGTGGCGACACGTGAGGTAATCTGAAACCCATACTCACTTCTGCTTCATTTCCATTGCTACTGCTTTGATCCATACTCTAACAATTGAGACAATTGACAATTATGAATTTTCTGTAGATTACGTGGCAACTGTGGCCGACGATGCCAGCCGAGATACGGGATTAGTACGCCGGATCTTGGGACACTTCCCAATTGCGGATCTTGTTAGAGGGTCTCTTCTACCGGACTTGGTACTTGAGAGAGAGATTTGTGCGCTAGACTCTAGGTTCACCTGTCCCTATTGTTCCTACTCTGCTTCTACCATCTATGAGGACAACCGATGGTCTACGTATAGAGGCCATCATATAGTTTATGGTTGGACAGGATGCTGTCCTATTGCGCGGGGTTGGGGACTATGCTACCTTCATCTAGACTCATCTAATACCACTCCTGACTGGAGCTCGCGCAGGAGACGCTGCCGATGCACCCGTTGTTGGAGGTGTTGTCTTGCGACTGTGCCTCATGCTGGAGGGGTTACCCTGCTGTTCATGTAGTCAGTTTGCCCGTGATTCTAACTGCGATCCCACGTTGGTGGCAGTGTAGGACAGCTTATTGAATCCACTTGAGCAGCCAGAGGAGGAGCATGGGTACGTCAGGGACCTTGACGTGTAGCAGGTTAGCACTTTGTCTAGAAGTTTGCATTTTATACTCCCTTTTCTAGATACTGGTGCCCCAAACTCATTTGTATGTGGCAGTGGATTACGTAGATGACCTTCTTCAGTTGGTCGCCTCTTTGGTTCATATAGTGCGGAGGACGGAGACATTACTTACTCTCCACGGTTATCAGGTATTCTACCTTTCTTATTTATCTGATTGCTCTGATTCTCTTTTTCCACATTCATACTATTTTGCACCACACTGTACTGATTTGCCATATTCATACTGATTCTACACCACATTGTATTGATTTCTTGTTTCTTGTTTTCATCCACCGCTTGGACCTATTGCTCAGGCGGCGTTGGCAGCACTAGTGGCACCCCCTCTACCCAAAGGGAGGAGAGGTAGATCGGCTCCTGTTTGTGGTAGGGGCTAGGGTAGAGGTAGGTAGAGGCAGTGGTACCTAGAGTCAGAGCGAGGAGTCTTAGGTGTAGAAGGTTTCTTCATCCTCAGAGATGGTTTTAAGCAGAGATGATGTCGAGACCAACGACATTAATGAGTCAATGAGCGGGCACTTCGAGTCTGGGAGTGAGGATGATGAAGCTGGCACTGGATCGGATAGCAAAGAGGATGATATCGGCTCTAAGTCCCACTCCTCCAATGATAGTGATGGTGATAGTGCTTTTGGGTCCTCTCATCGTAAGAGGCCGAAGAGGGCCTCTTGACGTGTTTGATGCGACCGGCACCAATTTTTGTACCATTTTTCCTTTTCTTTTGCTTTGGTAGTTTAGCAATTTGTATAGCTTCAGATAGGTCTATTACTTTTGTTTTAAACACTTGTATTCTCTTTTGTAAAAACTATGATCGGGGTAAAACCCTACAGTTTTATAAAAAAAGGATTTTGTTTTGCACAACATCTCGAGAATGGCACCTCACTTGCATGAAATGTAACTAAATTTGAAACTGAAAATGCTTATATTTTGAATGATGTTCATAACTGGATATTGAGCCTTTAACTGACTAAAATGCAAAATACAACTCAATAAAGGAAAAACAAACCTAAAATAACTTAAACACAGCTATTTACACTTTCCAGAAACAGAAGACTCAAAACAAGACTCAAAAACAAAGAGGGCCAATCATAACACTGCTGCTCAGTTGCCTGGCTGGCATAGTTGGTTGACCGGCCACTAGAATGGATGGTTGGCTAGGAAAGGTGGCCGGCCAGCCAAGAGTTGTGGCTGGACATCTGGCAATAGCTGTCAGCCACCCACACAACCTTATCCTCTATAAAGGTCTTTTCTTGCTTCTTCTTTGATAGAACATCATCTTTTCTGCTCCTTTCTCTGAAAATGGAGATCTTTCTTGCTGAAAGACTCAAGGATTGGACGACCACTTTGGACGGCAAGGAAAAGGTAAATTTTGCTAGTTTCGACATAAATACTTTTTTTCGTTGAGTCGTGTGGAGCTTTGTTTTCCTTCCCTTCATTCCGTTGTCCAATGTTGGAAGTTGGTTACTCATGTGTTTTGCTTTGGAGCTCAAGAGAGATGTGTCCTACGCTCAAAGAATTTCAAGCATTAATGGAGTCCCGGCGCGATGAGAAGATTATGCCTCAACCCCATTTTGGCCATGAACGGGGCTCTTGAACGGATGTGTGGGCTTACTTTACACGTGGCTTGATCCTTGGCTCATGACGAGGAGTTGGATATACCCAGCTTGATTCATCGGTTTTCCGACATTGGAGACAGAGGTGACCTTCTCTGGTGAGGTTATCGTCAATATGCCCTTTGCTTATGTTTACTCGCACACTTTCTACTTGCCCCTAGTTGCAGTGGAGCCAGCATTAGGTTGATCGAAGTGGCCCAATGTCTGAAAGAGGGTCAGAATTGCAGAGGTTTGGCACTGGCCGAGACCCTGATGGGTTTAGATACTTTCTATCGGCGAGAGACTACTCAGTTTGTAGAGAGTCCACTGCTTCTCCAGGTATTGTTTCCCACCCTCTCTTATTTATGATTTCTTACATCACTTTGGCACTCACTCTCTATTTTCTCTAGAAACCCTTTCCTTACTTTTTCCTCAACATATATCTCTCTATTCTTTAATCTCTCTTACTTTTCATCCCTTCCTAGGTGTGGTTGATGGATAAGATGAAGGTGGTGGACCATTGCCCCAATTATTCGGCCAGATCCTACTTCTTTCGTCCACGGCTAGTGGACTTTCCCTCAGAGGTATTGTGGTGCGACTGGGTGTGCAGCAGATCTGCGATTGACATCGCTTGGCGTTGCCCCTGGTTGAACTTGACCGAGATGAGCTACAGCATGTCCCACCACCTGATTATCCAATTGATCAGTTTTACACACTGCATTTTCTACTTTCCATTCTGGTTCAGATGGCAGTTTGGACATGATTAGACTCGTCCAGATGAGGTGGTGGAATACCCTGCTCCATTTACAGTTCATGCTTCGCACTTGGCTCAATACCTTGTTGCTTGGAAGATGAGAGAGCTTCTGGCCTCTACTGCTAGCTTTAGTTATGCCCTTTTCGATGAGTGCTTGGCCTGGCTTGAGTACAAGATGTAGGTTAGGCCATCATTGGTTGCAGAAACATCTGCGAGTGCGAGCAGGAGGCAGAGGACTGGTACCTGACTTATCTGTGCCCCTAGTTTATTACTTTGATTTTTCTTTTCAAGTGTTTATAATGTAAAAGAAACTTTGATTTAACCTGAGAGTTGGAGGGTGTACTTGTGTTGAAATCATGTAATTAAAGTTGTGAGCACTGAAAATTTCCTTTTTGGTCCAAATAATGGTCAGTGTTGTAAAAGGTAAAATTTTGAGAAAATCAACTTCATTGAAACTTTTCAAAACAATTTTTGGAAATGGTCACTACCTGACACACATGGAATCAGTTTTTAAGACGTATAGCCTTGAATCAAAAGGATCGTAACTATCTGCAACTGCATTCACTATTACTGCTCTATCTTGCAACTGGCCCTTCTACCAAATGGAGGTAACACAACCAAGCTAATAGACGATGGAAAAAGATGGGCCAATCGAACAAATGGACAGGACAGTTGAGTTGAAGATGGTTATGGCCAAACTTCGAGATGAAAGATGGGAATCAGGCCTTACGTAGTTCGGTTCGGGTTCACTCGAGTATTAACTCTCTTCTTTTGCTCTCTAACTTTTACCAAAAGTGCCCTTTTGGGGTTTCAACCTTGCGAGCTCTATTTTTCTTCATTTCCAATTTTTTATGCTCTAACTTTTTCCTAGGTCAACCTTTTGGGTTTTCGGCGTAGCGAGCCTCCCAAGGATAGTATTTTTTCAATTTGTCCATATTGATCAACTGTGATAACTCCAAGCCATCTAAATCCATAAGGATAATCACTTCTCTTGACCAGATAGACTTGATGATGTAAGGACCAGTCCAATTGGGTCAAAACTTGCCCCTATGGTCATAGATGGGAGCTCGGTTGTCCTTGAGCACCATATCTCCCTTTTGAGATTCCTGGATTTGACTCTCTTGTTAAAGGCCCTAGTAATTCTCTGTTGATACCCTTGGATGTGATATAACGCCTTTAACCTCCTTTCGTCAAACAACATCAATTTTTTGAATCTGTTCTGCTGCCAATCCATCTCTGTTATTTGACACTCGGCCATGGTTCTCAGCGATGGTACTTCAATCATAATCGGCAAAACAACTTCCATCCCGTATACTAAAGAGCAAGGGGTTGCCCCCATAGATGTTCGAATTGACGTTCTATAGCCCCAGAGTGCAAAAGGTGGTTTATCTGGCCAGTCTTTGTAAGTTTCTGTCATCTTTCGCAGGATGTTCTTGACATTCTTGTTGGTAGCCTCAACAACTCCGTTGGTCTGTGGTCTGTATGTTGATGACTTGCGAAAAGCCACGTTTTATTTCTCGAGAAAATCTACCACCTCTTTCTCAAAGTGTGAGCCATTGTTCGATATGATCTCATTTGGCACCTCATACCTACAGATGATGTTGTTTCTAATGAACTTGGCCAGATGTGACGCTTTCAATATAGAGTAAGACTGTGCTTCCACCCACTTAGTAAAATAGTTAATCACCACCAGGATGAACTCATGTCCATTTGAGCCCTTTGGCGAGACTGCTCCAATGACGTTAATTTCCCATACCGAGAAAGGCCATGGTAAAGTCATGTTGTAGAGCTTTGACGGCGGGATGTTTATGCGATTGGCATGGATTTGACATTTGTGGCATCGCCGAACAAAGTTAATATAGTCCTCCTCTATGGTTGACCAATAATAGCCCTGTCTGAGGATCTTCCTAGCCAACATCACACCATTCATGTGTACCCCACACTCTCCTCCATGGATGGCCTCTATGAGACACTTTGACTCATCTTCTTCAACACAAAGCTTGTGCATTCCCCAATGGCCTCTTTTATATAACTTATTTCAACAAATGATGAATTGGACAGCTAGACGCCATACTCCCTGTTTATTCTTGGCATTTACCCCTAGTGGATACCCATCCTTCTCCAGAAAGTTCCAAATGTCATAATACCAGGGGGTCTTGTCTTGAACTTCATCTATTGCAACTATCATTTCATAAGTAGGCGTATACTTCTGTTCAATGATAATCGGAAGCATCTTCACCCCGAGCGGTATGTCTACCATGGAAGATAGAGTTGCTAGTGCATCAGCAAACCGGTTGTTCTCTATTAGCAGATGTGTGAATGTCATTTTTCCAAACCTCAAAATTAGAATGTCCAAGGTCTGATGATAAACCTTTATTTTCTCTTCTTTGGCCTTCCAGTCTCTGTTGGCTCGAGAAACAACCAGGTTTGAGTCTCCGATGATGTCCAACCTTATTGCCCCTAGCTCTAAAGCAACTTCTAAACCAGCAATACATGCATTGTATTCTGCTTCATTGTTGGACACTTTGAACTGGAGTTCGAAAGCTAGGGGTATATAGGAATCATTGGGTGCTATAAGCAACATGCCTATCCCATAACTGTATTGATTAGCTTCTCTGTCAAAGTACATTGTCCATGTCTCTTCCTCTACCTACAAAATCTCCTCATTTGGGAATAGGTACTCTATTGCTTCATCTCCTTCCACTGGGTGGTCTGCCAGAAATACCTCTACTACTCTCCCTTTGACTGACATTCGAGTGACATACTCGAGGTGAAATTCAAAGAGAAGGAGCAACCAACGAGCTAGCCTATCCATAAGCGCTGGTTTCTCAAAGAGATATTTGATGGGATATAATCTCGAAACCAGAATTATGGAGTGAGCTAACAGGTAGTATCTTAACTTCCTAGTTGCCCAAACCAAAACTAAGCAAGTTTTCTCCAAAGAAGTGTAGCGGGTCTCGTAATCTAGCATCTTCTTGCTTAGGTAATAGATAGCCTTCTCCATCTTAGCTTCTGATTGTTGTGCTAGCATACACCCCATGGTCGAATCTATTACCGACAAATACATGATCAGCGGCTTTCTCGGCTCTGGCAACGACAATACATGTGGATTCTTAAGGTATTTCTTGACCTATTTGAAGACAAACTGACATTGATCATCCCATCGACACTTCTTTCCCTTCTTCAAGAGACCAAATAGTGGTTCACAAGTTAAGGTTAATTTTGAGATAAACCGTCTTATGAATTGTACTTTACCTAAAAAGTCGCGTACCTCCTTTTTAGTCTTTGGTGGTGGCATTTCTAAGATGGCCTTGACCTTGGATGGATCTATATCAATTCCCCTCTGCGTGATCAAAAATCCTAAAATTTTCCTCGTAGTCACCCCAAAAGTGCATTTCTTTGGGTTCAACTTCAGTCTATACTCCCTAATCCGTTCGAAGAATTTTTCTAGTGTGGTGTAGTGGCCTTCTCGCTCTTTGGATTTTACAATCATGTCGTCCACATACACCTCGACTTCCTTATGGATCATGTCGTGCAAGGCAGTGGTTGTAACACTCTAATATGTAGCCCTAGTGTTCTTCAACCCAAAAGGCATAACTCTGTAGCAGTAGGTACCCTACGGCATGGTGAATGTAGTCTTCTCTCTGTCCTCAGGTGCCATCAAAATTTGATTATACCCGGAAAATCCATCCATGAACGATAGCAGTGCATGGCCGGCAGTGAAATCTACCAATTCATCGATGTGCTGTAGTGGAAAGTCGTCCTTCGAACTAGCCTTTTTCAGATCCCGAAAGTCGACGTAGACTCTGATTCTGCCATCCCTCTTTGGAATTAGAAAAATATTGGCCAACCAAGTCGGATATTCAGACACTAACCAAAAACCAACGTAAATCTGTTTGGTCACTTCCTCTTTAATCTTTAGTGCCTAATCTGGACGGATCTTGCGGAGTTTCTGCTTGACATGTCGAGCCTTGGGGTCAAGACGGATCCAGTGTTGTACAATCTTAGGATTGATTCCAAGCATGTCTTCGAGGATCACGTGAAAACATCTTTGAAATCTTTTAATAAAGCAATTAAACGTTCGCGTTCCTCTGAAGACAATGTGGACCCGATCTGGACTAAGCGGGGATCATTCTCAGTACCCACACTAATTACAATGATCTCATCTATGCAGGGCTTAGCACACCTCTCCTCTTTTTGGTCAGTTAAGTTTTTCAAAGCCTAAGGAATTTCTTCTTCTTCGTTTTCATTAAAATTTTGAAAATCTTGGTCAATGCAATAAATTAACGGCACATAGAAGTAAACAAAATCTGCAACATTTCCATTCAAAAGTTTTGGCTCCTCAGTTACAATCGACTCAAAAGAAAATGCAAAAGAGGACCTAGATAGGACTTTGGCACTCGGGTTGCCACCCCCGAACGTACCAAACTTAGATTCCTTAGAAGGACTCGAATCTAATTCTAACTCAATAGACTCAATAGAATCAAATTCAGGCTCATCATCCGATTTAGAATTGTTAATGATGCTCTTCTCGAATTGCCAAACTAGGTGTGGAGCCTCGGCTGCGTCCACAATGAGACCGGAGTAATTTGCTGTTAGTTCATCTCCGATCATAGAGATAGTAACACTATCCCCTAAGTTAATAGGCTCAGCCCCAGTGTTGGAATTTGTTAGTAGGTAAGCCAGTGCTATCCCCAATAGTTCCTCTTCATCGCTATCCGAGCTAGCGTTTTTGCATTGCCCTATATCAATGCTTGGATTGATCCTCTCCTCCTCTGATAACTGGTGATTGAAGAAGATCTCGAACCCAAGTATCTCTTCTTTGTTTCCTGGTCGACCCACGGCCCGCGGAATCCATAAAAAGTGAAATCTTCTCCTTCATGGACAAAGCGTCCATTTAAGGTCCCCTTGATCGGCTTGTGGACCAACTCAAATTGCATTCTGTCTCTCTTTGCTTTAATTCTCTCATTCAATTCATCCCGCTTTCTTTTCCAATCCTCTGCCTTTGGCTTGTACCCTAGCCCCAAAAGCATGGGGGTTATGGCTTACTTCTCTAGCAAGAGGATTTCTTTGCCTCCCACTTCTACCGAGTCCCGATCTGGGAAGGTGTCCTTACTTATTCATCATATAGATGGATTGGGCACTCACATAAGTCCCCTGATCCTCCACCATGATAGACTGGACCAACTAGGCCTCTGCCAAGGTGAACCTGAAGAGGAACACATCCTCTTCTCCATGCAATATCTCTAACAAGGGTGTGGTGATTCTCGGAGGAGGATGGATCGAAGAATTGCCGTAAACAGTCATAATCCCCCCTTTAAAAGGATACTTCACTAGTTGGTGCACCGTTGAAGAAACTGCCTTCATTTGATGTAGCCAAGGTCTGCGCAAGAGTAGATTGAAAGTTGCTGGCACGTCCATCACATGGAATTCAACCTCATGTTCAGATGGGCCAATCAGTATTTGGCTCTTGAAAGTCCCTATGACATCATAGCTGGTGTTGTCGTAAGCTCAAACAACTTACGTCGTAGGCATGAAGTAAGCTGGCTTCAAGCCTATGGCATAAGCGGTGCTTGTCGTACATACGTTGATTGCTGAGCCAGTGTCCACCAACACTATCGGGATCCACTTCTTCCGGCTTTCAAGGTTACATACATAGGTCTGTTGTGGTTAGCCCTCTCAGGCGGTAGCTCTTTGTCTGTAAAAGACAACACTGGAATAACATCCCTATATGTGACCAAAGACACTAGTTGATTAGTTGTGGTGTCTATGAGCAGCTTGGTCTTGTTCAGTGCCTCTAGCAATGTTTACCTATGTTTGCGGGAAGCCATCAACAGCCCCCAAATCGATATATTTGCCTGGATCTTCTTCAGTTGACTTAATACCAAGTCTTCTTCTATGTCCTTCTCCTTCAACTTCTCAGTCTCTTTCCCAGTGGGTTCTGCTTGATCTAGGGATGGGGGTTTGAAATAACGACCACTTCTATGTCTACCATGTATTGTCTGGGGTACCAGCTTTTCACCCCTCATCAGTGTATGTGAGGCTCAGATCACTGTCCTCCTACCATTCTCCTGTAGTCATTGCTACGCCATTACCAGGTTCTACCCGGATCATATTCACATTGCGCCCTCCGTCGGCATGCCACTTCTCCTCTGCGGCTGATTCAATCTTTGTCTCCCGATACTGTCTGAGTTTCTTTGGCATCCTTTCCATGTCACCAGATTCCCATCTAGGCTTTTCCGTAGTTTGGACATCGTCCACCTTTGACTTGACATCTTCCCTTCTCTTTCCTTTCTCTTGCTCCCGGGCTATTTTCCTCTATATTTCCTCTATTCTCTTTTGTTGGAACTGGTCTAATGCTCACTTCTTCTCAGTCATAGGCATGGCCTTTGCTTTACTATTCTCACCAATTTCTTCGCCTTTCAGATTCTTCTTCATCTGCTCTTTTGTATCAGATTTCTCTTCGCTACTCAACTACCTGTAGCTGGATTCAGGTTAGCTTGGATCCCACCACCTAATCTAAACACTACTGACATCCTCTTCCTTAAAGAAGTAGAAGTTCTCTAAGTCATCTTCTAGTTCTGCAAGGTTATCAAGACCTTGTTTAGGCCAATCAACTAGACTTTGCCCAGGCCCATTATCTACAATGGCGTTGATGCTGAGCGAGTCTGGTAGTATGATTGCAGGCTTTGGTTGGTTAGAAGCCACAATATACCGACTAGGGTCATACTCTTCCACGGGTGAGGACCCCTTCTCCACCACTTAGGTGTCAGACATCCCTTCCTCTGGTGAATTCCTCTTCTCTTCCACTTCTGCCACCACAGGCCTTGATTGGGTTTTGGGTGTTATATCCATCATGTACAAATCTGTGCTTTCAGGAATAACCACCTCAGGCTTAGGAAGATGGGATGGGGTAATTTGTATACTGGAGTTAAAAGTGGGCGGTAGTGTATAGATAAGGTTGATATTTCTAGGTGGGAGGACTAGGTTGTGGACAGGGAGTGGGTTGGTGGTCACATTTGGCTTTGAGGGTGGACTATGATTTTATTGTCGATGAGATCCAGTATCTCATGATGAAGGTGATAGTAACGATCAATAGGGTGACACAAACATACATGTAATATGCTAAAACGAGAAATGCTCACCTAGTACTCAACCGAGACAAGCTAAAGAGAAGAAAATAAGTAGAAAAATGCGTGCTCTAATATGCAAGTGACTAATGCAACACATACAAAATGCAGCTACTAGGTTCAGTTTCTTAACATGACATATAGATCAATTCAAGGCATATGGTAGCACATGTATTCAAGTAAGTAGGAAATGACGACAATGTTCAAAAATGATGAACCAAACCTTAATGCATGAAAAAATGGGTTTTTAAGCATGGCAATGATATGGAACGAAAAATATGATGCTACCACGGTAAGCATACTGTAGACACCCTATTTTTGATGGCTCTTACGACTTGGACACCGTCGCATGCACACCCGATGATGAATTTATATGCTCGTCAAGTGCTCAAAGTCCTCAGCGGAATGCCACAGCTTTGAGCCCTTCAAACCCTACACTCTTGTTGCCTCATTTTTGGACCAAGCCTTGGTTCTTCAAGCCTGCAGCTCCTAGTAGCATGCCGGCCACCTTTTTTGGGCTGTCGACCATCACTTTTTGGTTGCCGGCCACTGATGTGGCTTGTTGGCCAGCAGTTTCTTTTGTAGATATTTTGTGACAGTTGTGCCAGCAGTTTGCACAGATGCATGCCTCTGCACCCACATGTAGGGCTGGATATTCTTGAGCAGAATTCATATTTTCCATATATAGGACGCCTCGCTCTTATGTTTTGAGGTTGGAAACATTTTAGATCAACATTTTTCCTCTCTCTCTACAATTCTCTCTCTCTCTAGCAAATTCCTACACTTTTGGCTACAAATCCTTAACCTTTGCCTATACACCCTTAACCAAACCTTTTCATCTTTGGGCTAAGGTACTTTTGAGCTTGGTTTGAGCTCTTGAAGGGTGTGTTGTCTTGGTTTTGTTGCTTGAATTGCTTCTTCTCTTCAAGAGGTATAAGGCTTTACCTATTTGCTTGCTTTCTCTACTATTATTCATGCTATTTTCCAACTATTTTTGGGGTATAAAAAGTTTGTGTTTTTGGGCTAAATCTTGGGTTTCAAGGCCATTAAAGGTTGGGGGTGATCCACCCTTCTTTGTACCTTGTTTTGGAGGCCTTTGCCCTTGTGTTTCCCACCCTTGCATCATCTTTTTTTGAGCTTTTAAACACTGTTTTTTAGAGTTATTTTAGTAGCCAAAATCATATTTTGAAGTCCAAATTTGGAGGGGTTAGCCTCCCCTCCTTGTGTCTTTCTTACTAGCCTAGTTTGTGCCATGTTTTAGCATGTTAATCTAGCTGTTTTTAGCTTAATTCCAACATGTTTTAGGACTTATTTTAGACTATTTTAGCACTATTTTTGGTTGATAGTTGCATTTGAGCTTTGTTTTGCATGCTTATAGTGTAATTGTCCTCATGAGCATGGTGTTTTAGGCCTTAGACACCATCTTATTTGAGTTGATAGCATTTATTTATGCTTTTCTAACTTATTTTCAGCAATAATAATCTCTACAACCTCCCTCCTTTCTTGGCTTTTTGTTTTTCTTTGAAAGTGGTTCAAACAAATTGTTTGTTTAAAGCATGAGTTTGAGATGTCATGCTTAATGGTTTAATCCCTTAGGGGGTGTATTACCAACGATATGATGTCTCTTTCATGCCTAAAACAACTTTTGGTTTGAGCCCTCTTTCCGTTAGAGGAGTTAAACTCACCCTTTGGACTCAATTGATTAAAGAATGGTTGGTAAGTTAAAATGGAGTAATTAAAATTGAGGCTAAAATGGTGAAAGATAATAATTTGGTTGTGTTCAATCGGACGTTAATTGAACACATGGAAGCTTGAACCATTTCATACTCACTAGTGATGAAATGATTCAAGTTTCCAAGGTCACCACTTCCCTTGATCATTCATGATAGGGAGGTGGCTTTGAGAGTCTCATTTCATTGCATTTATTAAACTTGCACACTATTGTTCACAAGCCATCATGCAATGAAATTGCCTGAGTTGGTGGTTTGTGGCTTAAGTTCACTACTCCTTTGATTTGTTCATAAAAAGGAGGGGGTGAGTTGTGCAAACAAACCCTTAAAATGCCCTGTGCATTGCTCTATTTGTTCTCTGTTGTAGTAAGGTGAACTAGGCAGCGGTGGCCGGCAAGCCACTGTCCATGGCTAGCAGGCCACCTTTGATGGCCGGCCGGCTATCACTGGTGGCCGGCAGGCCTCATCACTGGCCAGCCGACCACTAATGCAAAATTCAGCAGCATGTTTGTAAGGCAGAGCAGAGTTATTCTGGAAATGGGCAACAGTGTTAGTGTTCTATTGTGCAACAGAGGCTCTCTGGAAGCAAAATAGTGGCTTTTTGGGTGGAAATCGAGCATGTGCATGAGCATTCCTCGCGTGCCGAGCATGTTTTAAGTTTAAATTGTTGTAATTAATTAGTTGTAGCTAGTTAATTTTGTAAAGTGTTGTAACTAATTAGTTAGTCAATTAGTTATTCAATTTCATTTTGTAATTAGTTAGTTAACTAGAATAGTTAATTCATTTTTTGTAATAATTAGTTAAGTACTTTAGCTAATTTCATTTGTTTTGTAATAATTAGCTTAGCTTTAATTAGTTAGTTAATTAGCTTAGTTTATTCGGACTCTCTTTCGTGAGAGCACAATGTAATAATATGTATGTCTTCCAACCACACGTCTTTCTCCCTTTTATTTACTAGCTTATGATGGTTAGCTTAGGGACATCATGTTTCTTTTAGCATTTCCCATATTTACACCCATTTATATTGCATGCACCGAGGCTTGGTTCATCATTCTAACTGCATTGTCAGTTTAATACATTCTTTGAATACGTGCTTAGACTGCATGCTATTTAATTGATCCATATGCCATATTAGTAGTCGAGCCTATTAATTGCACATTGCATGCGTTGCATTAGTCATATTGCATAGTTAGGAATCATGCATTTTTCTAATTTTTTGTTTGTTTTGGCTTGGAGTACTAGGTGAGCCTTTACTCGCTTTAGCATAATTGCATGAGTGTTGATGTTGCCATGTTTAGCATGCTTACCATGAAGCTAATTGTTCAAGTGCTGTAACTGCCTAAATGCCTATGGATGACGGCTAATTGCTTAAATTAGAATAATTTGAGTAAATGTTCATATGCGATTAGTTTTTCAAGTAGTACATATTTCGAAATAATTTTCAAAACAAACATGAATCAAGTTTTCCAATTCTTGTAAATTAGTCTATACTTGTGTGTGTACGCATCACATAGTAATGCTAGCCAAATAAACCGAAACAAGAGTATATAATGTACATAAGATTCATATCATGATTAGTAGAGGTTGATCTTTGATTGGGCGAGCAAGGGTGCTCAAATTCATTCATGACCTTCTCCTCTCGTACCTAAGTTTCTGAGCCGAGACAATCTTGGTGATGACGGACACATGGCCTTTGGCACAGTCATGAGTTTCTTAAATTTTCCCAAAACAAAAAATATTTAGTTGGTGACACTGTATCTGGCAAAGCAGTCCATTTTTGTCATTTTGATGCAAAATCAATTTTCCAAAAGATTTACTGGAGTTGGACTCTTTGGTGTTTATCAATTTCACATTGCACTTGTCAGATTAGATTCAGAACCATGAGAGTCTGATACTGTAGGGCTTATTTCGACTTCCGAAAGGGGGCGCGAAAAAGTCGAGCTACACATATAAATAAAAGGGAAAAAGAAATGGGGGTTGGAAGACATACAAATATTACAACAAGTGTTTATAATTTTCCCTCACACAAAAGGGTTCGAATGAATGTCCAAATGTTAATCTAATTATTACAAATACTAACTAAATTAACTAGCTATTACAAATTCGAATGAAGCTAATAATTAAGTACAACAAACTACTATTAAAGCATTAATTTAAAGGACTACGGGAAGCGAAGAGTTGCATGCGCACAAATGAGAACATCCTCCCAGAAACCTCTCTGTTTCATTGCCAGGATCTGTTCTGTTTGCAGTCAAAAAATTATTTTGTTTTTGCCTCAGCTTCTGCTCTGTTCTGCCACAGAAATGACATTGCTTGCATAAATAATGGTGGTCGGCCGGCCTTGGGAAGTAGTTGGCTAAACAGAAAGGTGGCCGGCCACTATTTTTTTATTCTGCCCTGCTGCCACATAATTGAAATAGAGAAAAAATAGAGTATTTCTAGGGGATGTTTATCCTTTCTGCCTCTCCCTATCATGAAGATGATCAAGGGAGGAGTAAATTCGATTCACAAATCATCAATCATAGTAAGTTTGTTGCGTGATGATCTATGAACTGATAGGATAAAAGCTTAATAGAAGGAAATGAAAGACCAACAACACATTTTCCCTATCATGGAGTTACCTCAAGGATAGGGGTGGACATTGCTTCTTGAATCACTGAACATCACTAAGAGTATGTAATGATTCGAGACGCAATAGGTTCAATATAATGTTCGATTGAACCCAACTCAATTTTATTCTTTTTTTTTTAAAACCTTTTTTACTCTAATTTTATTAACTCTTTTTTTTACATTACCTTTCCATTTCTTATCTTTTGTTCATTTTTATCCAAAAGTGATAGTTACATCCACTAAGTCCAAAAGCAATAAAGAATATCAAGTATTGACTTAACCCGAGAAATTAGCCTTTCAAGCCCTCTTCTACGGGGGAAATTACAAAGGAAGAGTCAAACTCATTTACAATGAATTCTAAGTTAAACCCAAAGAGAGCGATAATGATTAGTCAAACTCAAAGAGAACGATAATGACTAACCAACCGCATAATAAGTGATAATGACTCTAAATCCAAACCTGATAACAAGCTATAATGACACTTTCCTTGGTGATTTCCAAGGGTCTAACTAGAAAGTTAGTCATTTAGAAGTAAATGCACCGGTGATAAAGAGAAATGACAAACAAGAAATTGTGCTTAGCATAAGAGAGGTGTAATACCTTGATAATGAACCTCCGAAGAGATTAAACCATTAAGCATGGAAGGTCTCTTTCTTATGCTTGAACAACAGCCTTTTGTTAAATACAACTGTTTAATCAAAATGAAAAAAGAGTGGAGGGAAGTTGCAGAGATGATTGTGCAAAGTTGATTACAAGCGTATGAACACTTATGAAAGCTATAAAAAAAGTGTAAGAAAGGACTATCAACTCAAATGGATTGAAGGCTACACCATGAGGACTTACAGTAACACATCTAAAATATTTAAAGCATATTTAAACACACAAAAAAGCACTGAAACAACCCTAAAACCGTGTTGAAAATTGAGTTTTTGAGGTGGAAAAAGTGAAGAAAAAGAGGCTAAGACCAAGAGGTTTCAAATAATCAACAAGCCTAAGAAAGGGTAGCTAACCCTTCTCTTTTTTGGTGACTCAAAACCACATTTTTAAGCTAAAATAAACTCTGAAAAATAGTAGCTAAAAGTAAAGAAACAAGTGGGAAGAACAAGGATATAATCTATGGGATAAGGTTCAAGAAAGGGTGGTTAACCCCTCCGTCTTTAGTAGCTTTTAAATCACAAGTTTCAGCACTTAAAACCAGTCCAAAATCGTGTATAAACAACAAGAAAAGAGAAGAGAAGAGTAGTGTAAACAAGGAAAAAGATTGCAAAGGTTATATCTCTTGAAGAGGAGATATTCTTGGTTAAGCAAATCACAAGGCAAACACTCTCAAGAGCTGAAATTTAGGGTCAAGAATCTCAACATGAGGCCTCAAGTTTTTTTGGTTTAGGAAGAGGAGATACTCTTGTTGAACAAGTTTTGGCTCTTGGAAAATTTTCTAACCTAAAACCATGAGGGATGGTTAAGTATTTATAGAAGACAGCCCTCTCACGTCAAAAATATCTGTAAGAAGTCAGCTGGTGCAAGACATGCACATTGGGGAGGACAACTGGCTGTAAAATATCTGTCTGCCGAGAAACATGGCCGGCTGCCAACCAAAAATGTCTTTCCAGCCAATTGTTGGCCAAGAGGCCTCTAGGGGATCAAGCTAGAAAAAAAATTAGATTTTGGTCCATACGGGGTGCAAGGTTTAGGCTCTGAAGTTCAAAAACTGAAGCCTTTTGCTAAAGAAATTAAATGATTATGCAGCGTAACATTTCATCATTGAGTGTTCAACATGAGGTGCTCAAGGCTTAAGGGCGGTAAAAAATGGGGTTTCTACATATAGTAGATTATTGTTATTAATGATATAAATTGACTTTTTAAGTGCAAAGGAATGGACAACCCTAATTTTTCAAAAACCCTAGTATTCAAATTTTAATTTAATAATGGGTTTGGACAAATTGACTCATAAATCTTGAAATTTGGTGAATAATTTTGACAATGGTGTTAAGATATTAGATTTTTGAATTTTCTTAGATATATGTATTAAGTTTGGTAGATGTTGAGATTGTGGAAATTATGAGATTGGAGAAATTCTTTAGTTGTTGACATTATTAAATGTTGTTGTGAATTGAATGGACCTTAGGGGAATTGGATTTAAAATTCATACATCATGTGCATTATGCCCAATTTTCCTATCTTGAGCTTATCGCCGAATGAATGTGGGAAAATGTTTTTAGGTATCCACTGGTCTTGTCATAATGTAGTCTGCAAAAATGAAAAGATAGATGATTTTGGTGCCCATTCCCTGCCGTATTGATAGCTGACAAATGTGGGGTACTTTCTTTATATAGATTAATGTATGTAAGTATGGTTTTGTGACTCTAAATTGGGATGTCATAGCGTATTTACCACCCCATGGTTGCAAATGAGACTTTGAATGGAAATTCTGCATTGGACATTTTTAGTTTTTAAAAAAGAAAATATAGATTTTATAACAAGTGCATGGCATGATCAGATGCATTTCGATTATTTATATATCTTGTTAATAGTATTTCCTACTGGGCAATAACTCACCTCAAACTAACAACATTTTAGAAAATGATGGTGTGATTCCGCCGAAGTGACTTGGCGATGGATGTGTTTTGACGGGAGCACGAAGGCTTCCTAGATGTTACTTGTTGA
This sequence comes from Camellia granthamiana, assembly GCA_036172215.1. Taxonomy (NCBI): domain Eukaryota; kingdom Viridiplantae; phylum Streptophyta; class Magnoliopsida; order Ericales; family Theaceae; genus Camellia; species Camellia granthamiana. The sequence continues at coordinate 94,755,954 of CM069910.1, forward strand.
AGCTCTAAAGCTAATTTATGGCTTGGGACTAAATGTCCATTTTTGTGTAATCAAGGACTATCCTTGAAACTTTGTATGCCATGAGGGCTCTTTACTTTTGTATCCTCTTAGCCTTTGAATGGTTATTATTTGTGATTGTATGTTTATAGCAATTCTGGTTTGGACCCAAACCATTTGATGTTTTGGATCTGGGTTTCATTGCCTTGTATAGTCACTTATGTCTTATTTCCATTATACCCCTTTGAGTTTGGCTTTTGGGTTGTGTTGGTTGCATTTGGAATAGGTTGGTACCTTGTTTTTCAAAAACCTTGTTGCCCTGAATTTTGCTTCTACGCTCGAGCGTCACTTCTTACGCTCGAGCAGTCTTTGTGATCTGTCAGTACTTTTGCAGGTTAACAAAACTACTGGGAGTTGGTATTCTTCTGTCACACGTCAAACCCGCCCCTAAAAGTTTGGGCATGACCGCGTCAGAAACGGACATTTAACTTGATATATATATGAGATATGGGGCCTGAACGGAAGCATTTAATATTTTAAAATAACAGAAAACCATATCCATTGAGCTATAACTACTATGCCAGGATCACCAACGGAATATAAGGCAGACAAACATACAGTGACGTGGATCTGAGAATTTAGCTATATGCATATACACATACATATACCGACCTAGTCCTCATGATTGGGCGTATAACAAGAACTTTGAAAGGTAAGAGGATTATATATACTTCCTCTTTAGACAGACAATCAGGGTACAAAATAAAAAACTTAGCAAAACTCCATAAAATGAGCTGCCTTCATTTAAGTGTCTGGACACCCTGAGGTTGACATAAGAGGAACAGATGCCATGGGTTGAGACTGACCTCCAGGTGGAGTGCCTACAGAAAAAGACATAACATAAAGTGAGTCAAGCTCAGTGAATAGTAGTACGTAACAATTTAACAATTAACTTGAATTACAATGTACATGTATAAGGGCAGAGGACATAGAGTTAACTTTATCCTGTAATTATTTTCAGAATGGCCTTAGGGCTAAACTTAAACAGAATGGCAATCAGCCCTTAAACAGATCGGCATTAAGCCCTTTTCATGCATGTATGAACTCAAGAGGTGGCTCGCACGGATTCTAAAGGTGACTCGCATGGCAGCACTTAGTTCTGTGCAGCACTTTGTTTCATACTAACTGATCATATAGAATGGCCATAAGCCCAGATGTCACAGATTGGCCATAGGCCTCACATACGTCACAGAACGGCCATAAGCCTCATAACTTTCACAAAACGGCCATAGGCCTCATAACTTTCACAGAACGGCCATAGGCCTCATAACTTTCACAAAACAGCCATAGGCCTCATAACTTTCACAGAATGGCCATAGGCCTCAATTCACATATGTATGGACTCAAGAGGTGGCTCGTACGGATTCTAGAGGTGGCTCGCTTTGCAGCACTTAGTTCCGTACAGCACTTTGTTCAATACCAAAAATCATTAGGTCTTAAAGACCGAACCATCCATATAGTGTCACAGCATAGCATAACTAGAACAGATAAACAAAAACAAATTCATACATATTCTTAATTATGCTTAAATCATAAATAGAAATTAGAGTTCATACTTGATTATACATGGTACCTCCAATAGCGCTAACAAATTAATATAGGGCATACTTGTTAGTTCCATAACGGAACCTCCGATACCGGGAATTTGTAACATACTTGAACCACGGTAATATTACCCCCGGGCAAGGGCCATAAGACCACAGTATTACTACCCCCGGGCAAGGGCCTTGTGCTAAGGATGCCATGAATACTTATATATATATATGGACAATCATTCATTAATTCAAAACGTAACATATTAGAAAATAGAGCATTTCTTGCCATATCATGTCATTACAGCACGCTTAACAAAGACAGAACAATTTATATTCTAATGTGGGTTACATAATGATGTTAAACCTTTGCATTCATGATGTAGATTCTAAACGACCTCAGGTCCATACGTAACACAACAGAATAATTTTGGATTCATACAGATACCATTGTTCAAGGATGAACATAAGTTCCATTTATTCTTTAAGAAGTAACGTAGTATGCTGATAAATAACAGAGGATTAATATTTGTGATTGACAGAACAAAGGATTCCAAAGTCATACTAATGTGCGCAAATCTTCCAATGTTCATATAAGTTCACATTGATTTCCAATCGTCATAAATGTTTGTGTAACACTTACGAAGAATAGAGTGTTAGTGACAATAATTATCAACGGTAAATAAAATATACATTTCTGTACTGCTACTCACTGTGTGCAGGTGGAGCATTTGTTCCTCCCGAAGCGTGTCTTACACACATACGAAGTCACACCTTAATTCTCTTTTCCTTATTAAATCGTTTCCTGATTCTTTTACTTCGACTGAATTTACAGACATTAAAACAATATCAAATACAGATTTCGACAATATTAGCGGGTCCAGCACGCAAAATGGAGCATGTCATGTTTTTCAGCTTGGGCCGCACGTGCGGCAGTGAGCCCCGCACGTGCGGCAGTGATGCCCCGCACGTGCTTTTTAAGCAGAACCCAAACTCAAAATTTCCCATTTTCCCGCATGTGCGGCCATGACTCCCGCACGTGCGGCAATTGGTCCCGCATGTGCGGCCATGACCCCCGCACGTGCGGCGATTCTGCACACTTTGGCAGTCCGAAATTCAACCTACCCTTCACTTAGGCAATTTAACTTAAAGCACAGTTTGAAAATAAAATTCATGCAATTTCATGGTTTAATCTTACAATAACATGATTTATATCACGAGAATTACAAGTTACAATCCAATTGAATGACTTCTTCACATGAACACACCCATAAACATACTTAACTCTATTTTGCATATAACATCACTTGTGTAACACTTACGAAGAACAGAGTGTTAGTGACAATAATTATCAATGGTAAATAAAATATACATTTATCTACTGCTACTCATCGTGTGCAGGTGGAGCATTTGTTCCTCTCGAAGCGTGTCCTACACACATACAAAGTCACACCTTAATTCTCTTTTCCCTATTAAATCGTTTCCTGATTCTCTTTACTTTGACTGAATTTATAGACATTAAAACAATATCAAATACAGATTTCGACAATATTAGAGGGTCCAGCACGCAAAACGGAGCATGTCATGTTTTTCAGCTTGGGCCGCACGTGCGGCAGTGAGCCCCGCACGTGCTTTTTAAGAAGAACCCAAACTCAAAATTTCCCATTTTCCCGCACGTGCGGCCATGACTCCGGCACGTGCAGCGATTGGTCCCGCACGTGCGACGATTCTGCACACTTTGGCAGTCCGAAATTCAACCTACCCTTCACTTAGCCAATTTAACTTAAAGCACAGTTTGAAAATAAAATTCATGCAATTTCATGGTTTAATCTTACAATAACATGATTTATATCACAAGAATTACAAGTTACAATCCAATTGAATGACTTCTTCACATGAACACACCCATAAACATACTTAGCTCTCTTTTGCATATAACATCACTTATGTAAAATTAGGTAAGTTCTATATGAGAAATCAAACAATCAAAGATAGTCCTTTTATCTATGCATAACCAACTCAATTCTAATCACCGAAACAACAAAATATAAACCAAGCTAAGCCATGAGCAAACACTAAATTCACTTTCATGTTCTAAGTTACACAATTGTGAAGGAACCCTACTCAAATTCAAGAGAGAAGTTATAGGAGATGAGTAAACTTATCTTTTAGCTTAAATCTCACAAATTCCCTCTAAATTATCCAATCCTTGATCTTGATAAAGCTTCCTTCTAGATCCTTTCTCTCTGCTCTCACTATCCTCTCTCAGGAGATATTTCTTGAGCCAGGATCTTAAGTCAAATAGTTAAAGAAACACACATATATATAAGAAATGAATAGGACAAAAGTCAATCGTTTAATCATTCCAAATTGAAATTTCATAGAAATGCTCATTATTACTTAAAAATTATGCTGATTCCAATTATAGAATCAATTTCGGATTATCAAGTCTCTAAGGCCCTCAATTTCTGATTCAAACACTAGAATTGTAACAGATAGTTCTCATATTAAATAGATACATATCTATAAGCATAAGATTCACTTCTTTAAACTTACTTTCACATGAAATTTCATAATAAGCATACAAATGCACAGAATAGGGGACTAAAAGCGTACCAGAAAACATGTACGAGTGTCGGGTTATTACATCTTCGCTCGAGCGAAGATTGTTGTGCTCCAGCAGTCTTGGCTCGAGCAGCCCTTATTATGCTCGAACGTTGGTCTTATGTCTATAAAACTACTGGGAGTTTGTATTTCACACTCAAGCGACAACTTCTTGCGCTCGAGCAGTCACATCTTTTGTGTCTTACGCTCGAGCGGACTGCGCTTATATCAGTCCTAATAAGTCACTTTTTACATCACTTTTTCATTTCATTCTCTCTAAACTTTCTAAAAATCCTAGATCTACACACACTCTTTCTCTCTCTCTAAACTCACCTTCTCTCTTCTAAAACACCTAGATCCATTGATTTCTCTACCCTATTCCCTTTGAGAAGAAGGTAGAGCTGACTTAGAGCTTCATTTTCATCTGAACAAAGTTGGGTTTCGATGGTATTGAAGTCGCTTCACCCTCTCTCTTGTCTTATAAGCTTGAGGTAGGGATTCTCCACACTCTTGTATATTCTTTACACTCTTGTATAAGTATTACCTTAGTTATTTGCTATTTCAAAAGATTATAGTGGTTTGGGTTGTTTTGGTAAAACCTAGGGTTTGAATTCAAAATGATAAAGAGGGGTTTTCAACTGTTCTCTTGGAAAATCTTGTGGGTATGAAATTGGGATTGGTAGATGTTGAAATGAGGTATTTTGTACATTGACATTGATTTTCAAAGAGAAAGGGGTTTTTGCCAAAAAATGTGAATGTTTGAGATTGTAAAGAGAAAATAGAATTGATATGAAAATTGTGAAATTGAAATGATGATAATGATGATGGTGGAGTTGGATATGTATTATCACTCCCATTTTGAGATTGTGGAAAAGTGTATCATTAATGAAATTTATTTATTTGTTTAAAGATATCTGTTTTGGACTATCGGTGGAGGATACCTATGAGTATTGTAGAAATTGCATGAGAATTAAGTGAACTAAAACTAATTTCTCATCCATGTGTGTTGACCATTGTTGCTTATTTACTACATTGAAAATGTATATGATATTGAGAAAAAAAAAGAGTGAATATTGAAAAGAGGTGTGTATCACCAAATCAAGTTGGCCTGTGTGTCCATGGTGAAAATCTCAAAAAACATGCGTATACATGGGTGCCGATTCCCGCGAACGAAATATTCGTAAAATGGAAATATTAGCGCTTGTATAACCTAGGTTTACTTGCGTGTCGTTTGACGGTTTCTTGCGAACGAAATATTCATAAAAGGTTGTACTGGTTCGAGATTTGCCCCTTGTTTTCTATTGTAAAGGACATGATTTTGAGAATTGTGATGTAAACTGAGCATGGCATTGTTTTTGGAAAGAAATGTAAAACGTTTTGACATGGGCATTGCATATGCATATAACCTTATGGCTTTGTTAAGATTTATACCTTGTGTTGTAGTGTTTCTACAGGGCTTTAGCTCACCCTATGTGGGAAAACCATTTTCAAGTGCTGGTGATATGCCTCCACCAAGGACTTAGCTTGGGAGGGCTGTAGAGCTGAAAGCTCAGTGTTGTTATTTTGTATTTAATTTTGTACAAGCCTTGGGCATTATCTATATTGAGCTTAAGACTCACTTTTGATGTACCCAAGCATTGACTTGGAAAGATGTAAGCCTTTAGGGTATATGATTATCTATTTAGCTTTCATTGCTTTTCACTATCTTGTAACACATGTTGTAGATTCAGGATGTGCTTTTTATGAATGTATATCTCATGTGTCACCTTTTGTATATCAAACTCTGGTTAATGAAAGCTTATCAATTCAATTGATTTCTATTTATCAGTTGTTATGAGATGGGTATATTGTAATTATGTCGAGGCGTTACAATGTTAATAAACAATGACATATATTTCACTTGGAATAGTATAATGATAAAGATATTGTTTTGGGTAAAAGACTCATTTTTTAATGGTATTCATTGTAGTGGTTGGACAATATTTAATGAATTTAATTATAAAATGGTTGATAATTTTTGAGGCGTTACAACTTGGTGTGAAAGCTAATCAGGTTTGAACACCCTGAGCCTGTGGGACGTGGATTTTGCCACAATGAGTTTATCATGTTAGGAAGGGATGTTAATTTGTCTTGTTATGTTTATGTGTTTGTGTGACTATGTGAGTCTAAGGTTAAGCTTCTAGGATACAACTTGAGCCTATTGCATTCATCGAAGACCTTTTGGAAAGGCACCTAATTGTAGACACCCCATTTTGACCGGCCTTAAGACTTGGGTACTTTCTTTTGATTACTCGATGATAAAAATAAGAATGTGTTTTTCACAAAATTCTCAGTAAAAAAGATGGAATTTGAGCTTTCTTCCTAACCTTAAGCCTGCTTTGGCCAAGTGTTTAAGACCCGTCAGGCGCCGGAGCAAAGCTGGATTGAACCGAAGTAAAATGGGCATTTTTCTCTCTGGTCGGTCAACCACCCAGAGACAGTTTCCACGAAATTTTGGTTAGCTCGGGTGGGGCACGTCCCAACCCCATTTTATGACCCATTCATGCATTGAATGCATACATACTTATTGCCTAATGCTTGATCCATTGAAGGTAATGCTCTATTTTTGTCTTCAATTAACTTCATTTGTGCTCTATTTGCTCCATTATCTTCCTTAATGCTCTGTTCATGTCTTCCACCATTTCTCCACTTGTATTGCCTATATAAACACATCAGATTGTTAAGAGGAGAAAGTAGATAGATTGATTAGAGAAGGCTAGAGATAGAGAAAGAAAGAGTTAAAGCTTTGAATTTAATTGAGTGTTAGTTGTGAACTTCCATTATCTCAAGCTATACACCATATCTCATCTTCTATTACAAAAGTCATCTAAGTCATGTTGTTGTAGTCAAATTCTAGAGCTTTTATCAAAGAGAGAGTGATTGTTGTTGAAAGAGAGAAAATCAAGGAGTTCACCAATTTCCCCCCACATATAGTGTTATACAATTCAAGCTTCCATTCTAGCTCAAATTCCAAGATTTTGAATTGAGGATTGAGAACATATTGCACAACCTTGAGGGTGATCAAAAGGAAGTTTGGAAATCAAGAATCCTTTCTTTGGAAAGTGAATTTTAAATTTCTCTCATTTTTCTTGTATTATCTTCCTTATATAAATTTTCTTGCTTTGATTTCATATTATAAACTTGTTGTGATCTGACTAGAAGTGGTTAGTTGAGCCACCTACATATTCCTTGTTTGTTCTTTTCTCGGTATTGCAACAAAATAGGTTTTGCTAGGCCTAGTTGGTCGGCCGGCTAACTTTTGCTATACATAACAAAGCAATCTTCTGGCGTTGAGCATAATGGTTTTTGGCGATCCTTGAGACACATGAAGCTTCTATTTTATTTTCATTGGAGAGTTTTGTGAGGTTTTATTTTGTTGTAATATTCTCTCCATTTCCTCCCTTATTTAGATATGTAATTATTCAAGTGTTGTAATAATTTCTTGCCCTGCTTCTTTCTATCTTTTACTTCCCTTTCCTCCCTTATTTAGATATGTAATTTTTAAGTGTTGTAACAATTTCCCACCCTGCTTCTTTCTATCCCATTCTTTTACTTGCTTTCCTTATGTGTAAATATGGACCATATTTTACTTTTCATCATATCTATGTTCTGCATCCATGTTTCATGCATCTTGATTTGGCTAAATTTGCATCTATGAATTTAATCAATTCTTAAATGATTATGTGCGCTACCTCATGTAACACCCATGCAAAGAACCTCCCTAATCCCATTCATTCGGGCATTCCCAATATACAACAACATGAAGAGTAAAGACAATAATAATGAGGTAACATTAACACTTTTCTTTCCTTTTAAACTATTCCCAAAACTTACAATATTGTCTCACTACATCTAGGTGCAAAACAAAACAGTTCAAAAAGTGAGAAAATATACCACTCAATTTGCCAGTCCACTGTCTTCAGAAAAGTGTTCTTAGCTACATTAATATAAATCCAACATTTACAATTACACAACAGCCTCAGGCTTGACACAACATGATTTCAAAGAAAAGAATTCGCGCTCCAAAAGGATTTCTTCTTCCCAAAACGTCACTTAATAGGTGTTTCTTCTTCAGTTCTTGAAAACGCTTAGCTTTGGGGTGAGCAAAAGCTCAGTAGGTAATGCAATTAATAGGTTATAACATCAAAACACGTGATCATGCAATGCAACATTTGATAAACTGTATCATGTATGCTTATAAATACCTTTATGCGTGAGCATGAAATGAGTAGTGTAAAGGTTAAGTTAGCATTCCTTGAGTTCAGAGGGCGGTAAATATACTATGACATTCCAAGTAAGAGCCGAAATTCAAAATACACACATAAATATAGATTTTGTATACTTTAAATAGTTCCACATTTGCTGACTCCAGAAACGGTGGGGCGACGGGCACCAAAAAACATTTTTCCCTTCCACATTTGCCGACTCCTAAAACGGCAGGGACGTCAACACCTAAAAAAACCATGTTTTTTCCACATTCACCAACTCCAGAAACAAAGGGCTCATGGATACCCAAAAACCATTTTCCCATATTCATCTGGCAGTATGAGTAGACAGGACAATTGGGCACCTTGACTCCCCGCGCGGTATCGATTACAATACACAACTTGAAACCACCCGACTCACTACCTGGACTCATAGACTATTTACCCCCTTTCAACAATTCACTGCTTGCACCATCATTATATCAGAAAAGGGATTGAATAAAGCATATGATGCATGAATTTGTAAATTCTCAATTTTCTCTAAAATGATTCCAATGCACAACAATTCACTATTTCACTCTTCAATAACAAGGATTTCTCATTCAACATAAATCACCAACACAAGGTATATATATAAAAACATTTCAATTCATACATTTCAGCCTCAAAGTTAAACAAATGGCTTCAATTTCATGTTTTTGAAACCACATAGCAAAACCAATCTTTATTGAACAATTTCCAAACTAGGGTTTTGTATAAAATTTGGAGATTTCCTCCCTTTCATGAAATTCTAGCTAATGTCCACTACAAACAACAATAATCATCAATACTCAACACAATCCTTCCATAATCATGAAACATTTGCTCACTTTTGTCCAATCCTTTCACTAACACAAAACAATCTCTACATATATTCATGGGTATCTAATGAATATAAATTAAAGCTATAACAAGTTAACGGCACCCTTATGTCAAAAATAGAAGCTAAAGGGGATAATCCACATGAAACTTCAACTTAACCACGAAAAAAATGGTAAATAACTTGAACTTGACTTGCTCTTCAATTATCTTACAGGATCTTAGGTGAATCTAGAGCAAAATGTTGAGAAATCAAGTGTTTTGGGGGTTAGGGTTACGGTTTCAGAATGGGTGATAGAGAGTGAGAGAGAGAGAGAGAGAGTGTGTGTGTGTGTGTGTGTGTGTTTGTTTGCAAAAAGTGAGAAAGAAATGAGTTAGATCGATCCTTTAAATCTACTTCCCTGACAGACCACTTGCGCGAACGTTTCTTCACTCAAGCGACCAACAAATTTCAAAGAGACTGCTCAAGCGATACTTCCACCGCTCGAGCGGTAAATGCGAGGTTCTAGAAGTTTTGCAAAGCTATAGTGAAAATATTGGGAGCATGAAATCTAAGCTCGAGCAACCACTTCATCGCTTGAGCGGTCTCACTTGCAAAATGGCAAACTACTGACAGCTACGATTCTTCGCTCGACTAACGAAATGACCGCTCGAGCGGTCCACCAAAAACAACTGTCACAACCTACCCTCTTTAAAGAATTTCATCCCCAAAATTTTTGTAATCCATGCCAAAGCAATCTCAACAACTCTCAAGAAAGAGGGATGCAAATTCACATTACAAATCATCAAATTGTCATCCATTGGAAATAGAATCAATCCAACATTCACATTACCACGTATAATTTCAATTTTTTTGACATTCAATGCAAATTCATTGCTTCACTAATCAAATCCCAGGGTATTATTACCGCCAAGAAAGGTAACAAAATTACACATTGTTAAACAAGTTAGGATATTTTTCACAAACTTCTGCTTCCCTCTCCCAAGTGGCTTTTTCTGCCCCATGATAATGCCATAGCATTTTGACTAGAGGTATAGTTTTGCCTCTCAATGCTAGCTCTTGGGAGTCTAGAATCTTTACCGGGTTTTCTTCATAAGAAACATTTTAATCTACTTCAAGGTTCATCCAGTCTAAGATACGAGATGGGTCGGGTTCATACTTGCAAAGCATTAAGATATGAAACACATCATGTATCTCGGATAATTGTGGGGGCAAGGCAAGGTGATAGGCAACTTCTCCCACTCGCTCAATGACATCAAAGGGACTGATGAACTTAAGTGATAGCTTTTTGCTCTGGCCAAATCTCATAAAACCTTTTCTAGGTGATATTTTCAAAAACACATAGTCACCCACTTCGAAAGACAATGGTCGTCTCCTCTTATTTGGATAGCTCTTTTGTTAACTTTGTGTCGTAACTAACCTCTTCCAGATGATAGCTACTTTTTTTTGTGGTTTCACGAACCAAATCATCTCCTACTTCAGCTCAACACACCGGTGACCTACAAAGACACCCATACAGGGCTTCAAAAGGCGCCATCCCAATACTAGCCTGAAAGCTATTGTTGTAGGCAAACTCGGCTAACGACAAATATTTCTCCCATGACCCTTTGAAGTCTAGTACACAAGCTCTCAACATGTCTTCTAAAATTTGAATAATGCATTTTCACTAGCCATCGATTTAAGGGTGGTAAGTAGTACTACAAGACAACTGAGTTCCCATAACAGTTTGTAAGCTCTGCCATAACCGTACGATGAAGCGAGGATCTCTATCTGAGACAATGCTCACCGGAACCCCATAAAGCCGAATAATCTCCCTAACATAGAGTTCTACTAGGTAATCCACTAAATCGCCCATACACATCTCAAGGAAATGTGCCGACTTAGTTAGTCGGTCTACTATGACCCAAACAACGTCATTACCCTTTTGAGTTCTAGAAGGCCCAAAACAAAATCCATTGTGATGTATTCCCACTTCCATTCAGGTACAGGTAAGGGTTGTAATAGCCTGGCTAGCCTTTGATGCTCCGCCTTGACTTGTGGACAAGTAAGGCATTTGGATAAAAATAAGGCTACATCCTTCTTCATGCCCCTCCACCAAAATTGATAGGTCAAATCACGATACATTTTTGTGCCTCCGGGATGGATTGCAAGACGAGAGTGATGAAACTCTCGAAGTACGTCATCACTACAAGATTTTGGTACAAAAGGGCGATCTACATATCAGATACTTGAGTCGGAATGCACCCTCAACCCTTTCTCTTTTTTCCCTTGTAGAATTTTCTCTTTAATTGCCTTCACTTCTAGATTATTTTGTTGTGCTTCTAAAACTCACATAACTAGCGTTGGCTGAGCTAGAATTGAAAACAAGGTGGCTTGACTAGGTGATTCTCCAAGTTGGACATCAAACTCACTTAGTTCACCTAACATCTTCCACTCCCTCACAGTAAGGCTAGCAACTGAACTCATCGACTTTCTACTCAAAGCATTGGCCGCCACATGGGCCTTCCCAGGATAATAATGCAATTCGAAGTCATAATCTTCCAGGAATTCCATCCATCTTCTTTGGTGCAAATTCAAATCTTTCTGGGAGAATAAATACTTGAGACTCTTATGGTCTGATAATGCATTTGTAGAGGTAGTGTCTCCAAAGCTTCAAGGAAAAAATTATTGTGGCTAATTCAAGGTCGTGAGTGGGGTAGTTTCTCTCATGAGTTTTTAGTTGGCGGGAACCTTATGCCACAACGTTACCTTCTTGCATCAAAATACACCCTAAACCCTCTTTAGAAGCATCACAATAAATTGTATAACCCAACCCTCTCTCTGGGATAATTAAGATGGGTGCTGAGGTTAATCTAATCTTGAATTCTAAGAAAGACTTTTCACATGCTTCATTCCAAACGAATTTCACCCCTTTTCTAGTCAATTTGGTTAGTGGTGCCGCTAAGATAGAAATTTTTTTCATAAACCGCCTAAAATATTCGGCAAGACCCAAAAAGTTATGAATCTCGAAAACGTTCTTAGGTCGTTCCCACTTCAACACTGTTTCAATTTTTTAAGAACCTACCACGACTCCCTCACTTGAGACAACGTGGCCCAAAAGCGTCACTTCCGAAAGCCAAAACTCACACTTCTCAAATTTAGAGTACAATTGGTGTTCTCGAAGCAATTATAAAACAATGTGAAGCTATTTTTCGTGCTCCTCTTCAGAAGGCGAATAGATGAGGATATCATCCACAAAAACTATCACGAACTTATCAAGATAATTTCAGAAAACTCTATTCAGGAGATCCATGAAGGTGGCGGGAGCATTAGTTAGACCAAATGGCATCACAAGGAATTTATAGTGACCATATCGTGTATGGAAGGCCGTCTTAGGGATATCCTCCTCCTTCACTCACAATTGATGATAACTAGATCTTAGATCTATTTTTGAGAAACAGTGAGAACCCTTAAGTTGGTCAAAAAGATTGTTTATCCGGGGGTAAGGGATATTTGTCTTTGATTGTGGCTCTATTTAACTTATGATAGTCGATGAAAGTCGCAACGAACTATCTTTCTTCCTGGCAAAAAGAGCCGGTGCTCCCCATGGCGAGGTACTAGGGCGTATAAAACCCGTGTATAACAATTCTTGTAATTGTTCCTTTAAGACAAGTAGCTCAGTTAGGGCAAATCTATATGGCGCCATGGAGATGGGTGTCGTACCAGGCACCAGATCTATAGAGAATTCTACCTCACGATGAGGCGGTAACTCAGGGAGATCTTTAGGAGAAACGTCTGGATACTCACAAACTACCTTAGGAAATATCCCCCTAATTGTACTACCCTCATCATCGACAATAGTTGTAAGAAGAAAACTAAGTTTGCCTCGACTTCGCGGGTCATACAATGGTTACAGCCCTCCATCGGCTCTATCCTCCAGAAAATAAAAATAGTTCCCACCAGTGGTACACACCGTATCCCTTCCACAATATCAATCAGTAACGGTACGATAAGAGGACAACTAGTCCCTACCAAGAATGACATCAAAACCCAACATCTCTAATAACACACCAAATTAAAAGGGAGTTGATGTTCAGCTATCTCAATTACACACCCGCGACACCCCAGATTTAAGACAGGCTGACCCCCGATTGGTGACTCAACCACAAGTGAAGACTCTAGTTGTTCTATCTTTAAGCCCAACATGGATCCAAATGCAGATGTGATAAATCAATGAGATGCTCTCGTGTCTATCAATACGTTGGCCCAAGTGTTGTAGATAAGATAGATACCTCTCATCACGGATGCTCCAAATGATTGTTCAGAAGCAGTGACCTCATAAACTCACCCTTGGGGCCTTTGTTCACCCCAATCACCTCTCAAAACATTGGCCAATTGGGTTGTCTGTGTTGGTGTGGCCCCTTGTACTACCCTTGATGTTTGCCCTGACTGAACTGATTGGTAATTCTATCTCTGACTTTGGCCAAGCTGATGATTCCCAAAATTTTGGGATTCCGAAGCACTTCCTGTCCTGACTAACTGTGAAAAAGACCTCTTCATATGCCCCGATTGTCCACAATGGTAACATATTGGCAACTGGCCCCTTCTTTAGGCTTGGCTTTGAGAATGAGTTTGTTGTTGATGACTAGGATTTTGTTTGCACTCAGCTACTTTGTGACCTTACTGGCCACATCAGAAACAAGTAACATGGGCAAGACCAGTGCTTCCAAAACTTCTCACAGAAACAGACCCCGATGACTTAGCTTGTTGGGGCATAGACTGGAAGGGAAAAGAAGAGCCCCTGGACCTCTTAGAAGATCAGGTATCACCCTTAGATTCAGAATAACTTGGCCTCTTATGCCTCTGCCTAGTTTCCTCAACCTCTAACATAATATCTACATAAGCTACAGCCTTCGCCAGTCTATCATACTCCCTATACATGTTACCTATCACCTTCATCAAAATTTTGGGTCTCAATCTCTTCTCAAATTCTAGACACCGACGCTCCTCAGTTGCTACAAGCTCGGGCGCGAAACGTGCTAGACTAGTACATGTGGCCTCGAATTCCACCACTTGAGTGTCCAACTGCCTTATTTCCTCAAATTGCTTTCTCAACCTCTCCCTACCCGTAGGAGGTAAGAACTTCTATTGGAGGGCGTAGGTGAGGCCTCCCAAGTATGCTCTACTTTGTGTTTAATGGACTTCCACCATTGATCGGCCTCCCTTTTTAATTGGTAAGCCGCTAACACCACCCGAAGCTCTCCATCACGAATGTCCAGAATGTCAAATGACTTAGGGATTTGCTCCAACCATTTGTCCGCCTTCATTGGATTAGGTCTGCCACTAAACTCGGTGGGGTTAGAATGGAAGAATTCCTTCTTCAAGAAGGAGGTTCGAGTTTCCCCCTCTATTGTCCTCACCGCTTGCTCGACTCGAAGTATTTCCATGGACTCTCGAAGAGCCACTGCCATTTCTTGGGCTAATGCACCCATTGCATCTTGGGCTAGGGGAACGGCCGCATTGTTTTGCCCTACCCCTTCTTCTTGGAGAGGTAGATCTTGCTGAGTCGGCATATCTTGGCTACCTTTGCATGGCCTGCCACAACCTCTAGCACGTCCAAACATCCTATATAGAGGTAAGGAGAAATGACTTAACTCACAATCCATACAATATATGTCAACTCACACGTCGCACATGAGTTAGACACATGCCTATACAGATGTCTATGTCACATAACGCACACCACATTGTCATATAAACACATAGAGCACACACGAGTCACTACATCAAGATTCCGATTCGTCCCATGGCACTCAAGCACCTCCTAGTGGAAGAAACATTGATCAGATGCCCTTCTAAAAGGATTTCAATTACTACAACGGACACAAGTTGTATCCTGAGACGTTAACTCCATACCCACATAATCACATAAACAGATAAGACACACAAGGTAGACTAATGCCCCTTGTTCACATAATAGCCCTGTGCTGTAAAGTTGCTTTGCACGAGCTCCAAGTATTTAACCCGATTAGCTTTGATACCAATTTGTAACACCTATGCAAAGAACCTTCCTAATTCCATTGATCCAAGCATTCCTAATATACAACAACATGAAAAGTAGAGACAATAATAATGAGGTAACATTAACATATTTCTTTCCTTTTAAACTATTCCCAAAACTTACAATATCGTCTCACTATATCCAGGTGTGAAACAAAACGGTTCAAAAAGTGAGAAAAGATACCACTCAAATTGCCAGTCAACTGTCATCAGAAAAGTGTTCTTAGCTACATTAGCCTTGGCTTAACACAACATGATTTCAAAGAAAAGCATTCGTGCTCCAAGAGGATTTTTTCTTCCCAAAACATCACTTAGTAGGTGCTTCTTCTTTAGTTCCTGAAAATGGTTAGCTTTGGGGTGAGCAAAAACTCAGTAGGTAATGCATTTAACCGGTTACAACGTCAACTGAAAAACACACGATCATCCAGTGAAACATTTGATAAATTGTATCATGTATGCTTATAATATCTTTATACATGAGCATGAAACGAGTAGTGTAAAGGTTAAGTTAACATTTCCTGAGTTCAGAAAGGATGGTAAATATACTTTGACATTCCAAGTAAGAACCAAAATTCAAAATACGTATAGATATAGATTTTGAATACTTAAAATAGTCCCACATTTGCCAACTCTAGAAACGGCGGGGTGATGGGTACCCAAAAACATTTTTCCCTTCTACATTTGCTGGCTCCGAAAATGGCAGGGATGTGGACACCCAAAAAAAACCTTGTTTTTCCACATTCGCCAACTCCAGAAACGGCAGGCTCGTGGACACCCAAAAACTATTTTCCTACATTCGTATGGTCGTATGCGCAAACAGGACAATTGGGCACCTTGCCTCCCCCCGCGGGTACCAATTACAATACACAACTCGAAACCACCTGACTCGCTACCCGAACTCATAGACTATTTACCCCCTTTCAAAAATTCACTGCTCGCACCATCATCGTATCATAAAAGAGATTGAATAATGAATATGATGCACGAATTTGTAAATTCTCAATTTTCCCTAAAATGATTTCAATGCACAACAATTCACTAGTTCACTCTTCAATAACAAGGATTTCCCATTCAACAGAAATCACCAACACAAGGTATATATATAAAAACAGTTCAATTCATACATTTCAGCCTCAAAGTTAAACAAATGCCTTCAATTTCATGTTTTTGAAACCGGTTAGCAAAACCCCTCTTTATTGAACAATTTCCAAACTAGGGTTTTATATAAAATTTGGGGATTTCTTCCCTTTCATGAAATTCCAGCTAATGCCCACTACAAACAACAATAATAATTAATACTCAGCACAATCCTTCTATAATCATGAAACATTTGCTCACTTTTGTCCAATCCTTTCACTAACACAAAACAATCACTACATATATTCACCTATATATATAATGGATATCTAATGAAATTGCCACACGTGAGTTTCTAATTAAAGCTATAACAAGTTAAAGACACCCTTACCTCAAAAATAGAAGCTAAAGGGGAGAATCCATGCGAAACTTCAACAAAACTATGAAACATACAGTAAATAACTTGAACTTGACTTGCTCTTCAATTATCTTGAAGGATCTTGGGTGAATCTAGAGCAAAATGTTGAGAAATCAAGTGTTTTGGAGGTTAGGGTTTCGGAATGGGTGATATAGAGAGAGAGAGAGAGAGAGAGAGAGAGTTTGCAGAAACTGAGAAAAGAATAAGTTAGATCGAAGCTTTAAATCTGCTGCTTCGACAGACCGCTCAAGCGAATTTTTCTTCGCTTGAACGACCAACAAATTTCAAAGAGACCGCTCGAATGATACTTCCACCGCTTGAGCGGTAAATGCGAGGTCCCAAAAGTTTTGTAAAGCGGCAGTGAAAATACTGGGAGCATGAAATCTGCACTCGAGTGACCACTTCATCGCTCGAGTGGTCTTGCTTGCAAAATGGCAAACTACTGAGAGCTACAATTCTTGGCTCGACTGACCAAATGACCGCTCGAGCAGTCCACCAAAAGCAACTGTCACACCTCATGCTTTTAGATGATTCACATGTCATATAGTAGAAGCAAATCTTTAGTTGCATTTCATAAGTAAATTGCATTGGGATTTTGTGCATAAGATTATGCACGTTTTACTAACTTTGTTTTGTAGCTGTTCACCTGACATCGGCAAATATGTAAGATTTTATGGTTAAGCATCCTGTTTATGTGCGTTTTCTTTACTATGTTTAGCATCCTACCATAAGACTATTTGCTTATTTGAAATAACTGTATGAATGTCGGTGGATGAAGGTTGTGTCACTTAATTTGGAATGATGTTGATTTTCATGTTTATAAATTTTAGGATTTATTAAATAATTGGAATATGAACATATAAAGTAAATAAAACTCATATCATGGTTTAGTAGAGGTCGATCTTTTGGTCGGGTGAGTGAAATCCCCTAGTATATGAAAGAGTGAAAAAGTGCTTTCGTTGTTGTGGAATAAGAAGCTTTTGTATCTTAATGCATACATTTAATTTATTCGGAGCTATTAGAGCAGGATCCACTTTGTGGGGAATATGAGTTGAAGCACTAACAAGAATATTTCCAGTGGAACATCTTTCACAATACCTGGAGAGAAGGTTCACTAATAGACTAAGGGACAAGTAATTTGACTCTTTCACATCCAGATCATGAATGTTTGGAATCCATATTATGCAGGGGGTGCTCAATTAATGACCTTCTCCTCTCACACCTAAGGTTCTGAACCGAGATATCTTTGGTTACGACAAACAGTGGCCTTAGCACGAGTCACAAGTTTCCTAATTTCCCAAAATATTAGATGGCGACTCTAAGATCCGATGTAACATGTCTGGGGGGTACCTGCACATGTTAAACAGTTCAGACCCTTCATATTTTTGATCTAGTCTCACGAGTGCAATGTGAAACATAGATGATAATCAAAATCCAACAACTTTTATAGAAAATCCATTTTATTGCAAAACCTTTGCCATAAATGGACTGTATCACTTGATCATCGAGTTGCCACCTAATATTTTGGAAAATTAGGAAACCCCCGACTCATGCCAAGGCCACTATTCATCGTAACCAAAGATATCTCGGTTCGGAACCTTAGGTATAAAAGGAGAAGGTAATTAATTGAGCACCCCTGTTCACCGAATCAAAAGATTGGCCTCTACTAAACCATGATATGAGTTTTATTTACTTCATATGTTCATGTTCCGATTATTTAATTAATCTTAAAATTTATTATGTAAAGCAAACAAGTATAGACTATGTCATTCATTTTGGAACAATTTGATTTCGTGTATTTTGAAAGAGTTTTGAAGATGTATAACTCAAAAAAATTGAGTTTAGAAACAAGAAAATCAACATCATTCCAAATTAAGCGACACAACCTCCATCCATCGGCATTCATACAGTTATATCAAATAAGAAAATAAGCTCATGATAGAATGCTAAACATAGTAAATAAAACACACACAACCGGAATGCTAAAGCATAAAAACTTATATATTTACTGACGTCCCGCGAACAGCTACAAAACAAAGTTAGTAAAATATGCATGATCTTATATACAAAATCCTAATGCAATTCACTCATGAAACGCAATTAAAGATTGGGCTTCTATTGTATGACACGTGAATCATCTCAAGAACATGAGGTAGCGGACATAATTACATAAGAATTGATTAAATCCATAGATGCAAATTTAGTTGAATCAAGATGCATGAAACATGGATGCAAAGCATAGATATGATGAAAAGCAAAATATAATGCATATTTACACATAAGGAAAGCAAGTAAAAGAGTGTGATAGAAAGAAGCAGTGTGGGAAATTATTACAACACTTGAATAATTACATATCCGAATAAGGGATGAGAGAGATAGAATATTACAACAAAATACAGCCTCACAAAACTCTCAAATGAAAATAAAATAGAAGCTTCATGCATCTTGAGGATCGTCGGAAACCATTATTCTCAACGCTAGAAGATTGCTTTGTTCTGTCCAGAAGAAGTTAGTCGGTCGGCCAAATAATTAGCTGACCGACCAACTAGGCCCCGCAAAACTTGTTTTGTTGCAACATCGAGAAAAGAACATACAGCGAATATGTAGGTGGCTCAACTAACCACTTCTAGTTAGATTACAACAAGTTTATAATATGAAATCAAAGCAAGAAAATTAATATAAGAAAGATAATACAAGAAAAATAAGAGTAATTGAAAATTCACCTTCCAAAGAAAGAATGAACATCTTGATTTCCAAACTTCCTTTTGATCACCCTCAAGGTTGTGAAGTATGTTCTTAATCCTCAATTCAAAATCTTGGAATTTGAGCTAGAATGGTGACATGAATTGTATAGCACTATATGCGGGAAAAAATTGGTGAACTCCTTGATTTTCTCTCTTTCAACAACAATCACTCTCTTTTTGATTAAAGCTCCAGAATTTGATTACAATAACATGACTTGGATGATTTTTGTAATAGAAGATGAGATATGGTGTATAGCTTGAGAAAGTGGAAGTTCATAACTAACATTTACTTTTGACCAACTCTTGAATTCAAAGCTTAGACTCTTTATTTCTGTATCTCTAGCCTTCTCTAATCAATCTATCCTCTTCCTCCTCTCAACAATCTGATTTGTTTATATAGACAATGCAAGTGGAGAAATGGTGGAAGACATGAATGGAGCATTAAGGAAGATAATGGAGCAAATGGAGCTAATGAAAGACAAAAATGGAGCATTACCTTCAATGGATTAAGCACTAGTGCAGACACCTCATTTTTGACTGCCCTTAAGACTTGGGCACTTCCGCACACTTGATGATGAAAGTTACATTATGCAATTGTTCGAATCTTCATCAAAAGAATTCAGTTTTGAGCTTTAAACCCAAGCCTTCCACCCCATTTGGACCAAAACACTATTTTTTGCCTGATCACTTAGTGAGCAACGGGGCCAAAATGATTGGCTAGCCTACCAACTAATGAGTAGGCCATACAATTAATTGGCCGACCTTTCATGTTTAGCGTAGACAAATATTTTGTAACAACCAGCTGTCCCCAAGTGCATGCCTTGCATCGACTGTCTCTTTACAAATATTTCCAATGTGAGATGGTGTTTTTCTATAAATACAAGCCCCCCCTTCTTGGTTTGGGGCTAGAAAATTTTGGCCAAAGCTTAAACTTGTCCAATGCACTTCCCTTCTCTCTTGCAATATACATACACTATCCATACACCTTCTAAGCAAAAAACTTGAAGCTTTTGCTGAGGTTCTTGAATCAAACTTCAGCTCCTTGAGAGTACTTGGTTTTGTGGTTTGTTAACTTAGGAACTTTTCCTCTCTTTCAAGAGGTATATCTTAAGCTCTTTTACCATCTTTCTCTCTCTTTTCTTTACCTTTCCATATTGATTTCAGAGCTTTTTTAAGCTTAAAAATGTGATTTAAAGTTGCAAAAAGTGGAGGGGTTAGCCACCCTAAGCGTAATCTCTCGTTTGATACTTCGCTTTATCGCCGGTGCGTTACTTCTAAGGGACTAACTTTCTAGTTAGACCCCTGGAAATCACAAAGGAAAGGTTTATTATAGCTTATTATCGAGTTTGGATTTAGAGTCATTATCGATCATTTTGGGTTTGATTAGTCATTATCGCTCTTTTCAAGTTTGACTAGTCATTATCGCTCATTTTGGGTTTGACTTAGAATTCATTATCACTTGGAAATGAGTTTGATTCTTCCTTTGTAATTTCCCCCGTAGAAAAGGGCTTGACAAGCTCATTTCTCGGGTCAAGTCGTGCTTGCTATCCTTTATTGCTTTTGAACTTAGTGGACGTATTCATCACTTTTGGACAGAAAAAAAAAAGAAGAAAAAAAGATGAGACAATGGAAAGGTAAAGTAAAAAAGAGCTAATAAAATTGGACTAAAAGAGGTAAAAAGAGAATAAAATTTGGTTAGGTTTAGTCGGATGTTATATTGAGCCTATTGCGTCTTCAATCATCGCATACTATTTAAGTGATGTTCGATGATTCATGAAGCAAGTCTACCCCTTTCCTTGAGGTAAGTCCATGATAGAGAGGAGGTGTTATTTGCCTTTTATTCCATTTTATTGAGCTTTTGTCCTATCGTTTCTAAGATCATCACGCAATAAATTTGCAATAATTGATGATTTGAGAATCGAATTTGCTCCTTGCTTGATCATCTTCATGATAGGGAAGGGCAGAGAGGATAAACATCTCTTGGAAACACTCTGTTTTTGCTCTGTTTTAGATTTGTAGCAACAGGGTATTCCCTAGAAATAGTGGCTGACTAGCCATCATTCTGTACTGCCGATCACTCTCTTAGGCTAGCCAGCCACCTATTTTGTACAGTCAGTGGCATTTTTACAGTAGAATAGAGCAGAATCTGAGGCCAAAATAGAATAACTTTTTGACTGCAAACAAAGCAGATTCTGGCAGCAAACAGAGAAATTTCTGGAGGATGTTCTCGGTTGCGCACATGTGGTTCCTCGCCTCTCGTCCAAGTCCATTAGATTAGTAGCCTTAATATTCGTATGTTATAATTAGTTAGTTGCTTTACTTTCATTCGAACTTGTAATAATTAGTTAATTTAATTCATTCAATTGTGTTGTAATAATTAGTTTACTTAGGACATTCATTCGGACCCTCTTATGCGTGGGCAAATTTGTAACGCTTGTAATATTTGTATGTCTTCTAACCCCCATTTCTTTCTCCATTTTACTTACATGCTTATCGTGGTAGCATCATATTTTTTTCGTTTCATATCATTGCCATGCTTAATATCCATTTTTGCATGCATAGGGTTCGATTCATCATTCTACCACCATTGACATTTCCTACTTACTTGAATACATGTGCTACCATACGCCTTGAATTGATTCATATGACATGATAACTAAACTGAGCCTAGTAGTTGCATTTTGTATGTGTTGCATTAGTCACTTGTATATTAGAGCATGCATTTTTCTAATTATTCTCTTTTCATTGGCTTGCCACGTTTGAGCACTAGGTGAGCAATTTTTGCTTTAGCATCTTACATGTGAGTTTGTGTTGCCATATCAGGCATACTACCATGAGGTTAAGTGCTTATTTGAAATACCTCTTTAAATGCCTGTGCATGGAGGTTATTTTTCTTAAGTTAGGATGGTTTTGATTGATGTACATATGAGCTTACTTTCATTCAAGTAGCACATATTCAAAACTCTTTTCAAACAAACATGAAATCAAAGCATTCCAAAGTGGGTGAAATAATCTATACTCGTTGTAGCTCGACTTTTTGCACCCCCATTTCGGAAATTCGAAAGAAGCCCTGCAGTTCGAACTCCCGCGATTCTGAATCTAATCTCACAAGTAAAATGTGAAATTAATAAACACGAAATAGTCCAAATTCGGCAAACCTTTTGGAAAATCGATTTTGAATCAAATTCCAAAAAATGGACTGTTTTGCCAGATATAGAGTCGCCACCTAAATATTTTTGGGAAATCTAGGAACCCATGACTCGTGCCAAAGGCCACGTGTTTGTCATCACCAAAGATGCCTTGGTTCGGGAACTTGGGTACGAGAGGGGAAGGTCATGAATACATTTGAGCACCTCCACTAGCCCAATCAAAGATCGGCCTCTACTAATCATGATATGATTTTTATTAACATTATATGCTCTTGTTTTGGTTTATTAGGTTGGCATTTACTATGTGATGTGCACACACACTAGGTATAGACTAGCTTGCTCGAATTGGAACAATTCAATTTTGAAAAGGGTTTGATTTTGCTACCTCAAGTGGGCTTACAGTTTGTGAATTTGCCACTTGACAAAGTGGGCTTAAACGTACGTTCATTAAATTATTCTAATTCAAGTAAAAAGCCTTTATCGATAGGCATTCAAACAGTTTAATAAGTAAGCATTTAGTCTCATGGCAAGTATGCTAGACATGGCAATCACTCACACTCATGCAAGTATGCTAAAGTACTAAAAACTCACCTAGTACTCCAAGCTAAGATAAAAGAAAAGAGTTAGAAAGATGCATGATCCTAACTATGCCAAATGTCTGATGTAACACATGCAATATGCAATTACTAGGCTCGGCTACTGTCATGACCGAAACTTACCCCTAAAAGTTTGGTCCATGACCGGCCTTTACATAGGCCTCAAACAAAATTTTACAAATACTTATACAAATACGGGGCCTTAAGCGGAAGCAAATATCAATATAAAGATAACATCCATTGAGCTGGTGCATGCATGATGACTTAAATAAATTTAAGCAGTTAAATACACTTCCGTATTTACATATACAATCACAGAATTTATATAGATCCCACACACACTTGCATAAGACTCATCGAACCACATAATTCTCCACTACAAAATTAAAGCCTCGACAGAGAGGCATAACCCGGCCGGCTTGACAAAGAGTCGAACCTCGATACAACTCTAGTGTTGGTCCCTGATGGCTCACCTACATATATAAAATAAAAGGGGTGAGCTAACGCCCAGTGAGTAATACTAAAGTAAAGAGGTTAATGAATGATGTCCTTAACATTAGAATTACACATTTCACAATTTAAAAAGGTATCATAAATCGTTTCAAAACAGCCATTTATCGTATCATAAACCATACCCTTTCAAGTGGAACACATAATGGAACTATTACAAAACATATTACATGGTACGTGGTACGCCCACTTAGACAAAAGATTAGAAGCATATTTTAAAATAGGATATCCATTCATGCAGATGAAATACCACATCATAACAAGAGTCATATAACGATGTCAAAACCTTTGTATTCATATCATATGTTCTGAATGACCTCGGGCCCAATCATATATCAAAACGACCTTCGGTCCAAACGTATCATATCGTGTCATTGTATCTGATCATGGAGTAGATGGAACATCAACATGTCTCCACCTCTCCTTGGGCCCAATTCATATATGTATGGACTCAAGAGGTGGCTCATACGGATTCTAGAGGTGACTCACACTGTAGTACTTAGTTTCGTATAGCACTTTGTTCCATACCAAAATGATTAGGTCTTAAAGACCGAACAATTCATATCATGCCATAGCATAAGTGGAACAAATAAACAGAACGGCCTTGGGCCCACCAGATGATATGATAAACAATTCACAGTTCTTATTCATGACTCATTTTACTTTTCTTGGAAACTTGTGTATTTTAACAAAATACGACATTGAGAGAATCATGTCACACTTTAACAAAATACGATATTTAGAGAATCATGCCACACATTAGTCAAAATAGATAATGAAAGACATATCTTTACTAGACTATTACTCACAGTGTTGGGCCTCTGATAACAAAGGGGACGATGTCCTCGTCGACCTACAAACACAATGCACATAGCATAAAATGAGACTAAAACCAAATCCCTTTCTTGTTCTTTAATCAATTAGCCATGGTGATTCTAAACTCATTACTCCTTAATGGGTCACAATCCGAGTCTAGGAAAATAGGAGGAATCGAAAGGAAAACGATTTAGAAGAAGAAATGGTATAAAACCGGTAGACAGAAAGTGAACAATCATCACTAATTTGGACATAACTATTTGTGTACTTAGAATTTTGGAGTGAGACCACCACCATTAGAAACTATACTTCTGGGGCTTGAATTTAGGCTCAAGAATCACTTAAAACGGAGTCCGGATGCAAGGGATATGCATATTTAAAGTTAGCTGAACAGAGCTGTTCCGCACGTGCGTGAAACCTGGCCGCACGTGTGGGAACTGGGCCGCACGTGCGGGACCACGTGCTTTTTTAGCAGAATCAAATTTCGGGCTGGAAATGGACTGCTCCACGTGCGGGAAGACCCGCCGCACGTGCGGCTCTAGGCCAATTCTGCTGTCCGAAATTCTAGTTTGTTCTAACACTTGTTTCTTCCATTTTCAAAGCTTGGTTCCAACTTAAATCATTCAAAAACATGTAAAATTAATAGAAAACATGAGATTATGGTTGTTTTCTAAATCAAAATACCAAAAAATACCATGAATCTTTAAGCAAGGAAGATCAAATTCTTTATTTGGTTCTTTATCAAACTTTTCGCAAACTTGCTCTTCTAAACTCATGTAGATCTTCTCCTCATATGTGGTTAGCCATACAAGCCCTCAAGATTAAGGTTCAATATCTCATAATCAACTTCAAGATAAGCAAATGTAAGGAAATTGACTCTTAAATCAAGCAAATCTTTAGAATCGAAGTTCAATTCCATGAAGAGATCCCATTTAAACTTATATTTCTCAACCCCAACTCAATTAGGTGTTTACTCTTCATCTTAGATCATAAATTTAAACAAATAATAGGTCAATCTCAAGAGATTAAGTTGATTACACATACCTTGAGCCAATCTCTTAAATTCTACTTTGATTTCATCAATTTCCCTATCTTTCTTCTTTATTCTCAAGCTTTCTCTTCCTTTCTTGCTTCTCTCTTGCTCTCTCTCCAGATTTTTCTTTCTCTTCTTTCTTTTGTTGAGTCTCTCTCTCTCAACCTTAGATATTTTGGCTCCCATATGTTGAGTTCACTCATATATATAAGCTTAACACAAATAGGGATAGCCAAACGCACCCTTACGAATCGTACAAAATCAAATTTCAATTAAACTTCCCAGATGACTCTAAAAATTATGCTGATCATAAATATGTACTCCGTTCTGGTTTTTGAAACCTCTAAGGCCTTCAATTTGCAGCACAAAGTTAATCACCGAAACATACCTTAATGAATCTGATGAAATAAATTTCCAATTAATTTTCCCAAATAGCTCTAAAAATTCCCATTAACATATCTATGTACTCAATTTTGATTTCTGAACTCATAAAGATCGTCAATTCTAGTTTTAAAGTCGTAACTCAACAAATAATTCTTCAATTCGAACATGCATAATTAAATTGAAGCACATTAACCCATAGGTAAATAAAGATAATTCCTTATACACATTTTGGGGTCGTTACAGCTACTGATATGGCATATGACTCAATTCAAGACATACGGTCTAAGCACGTATTCAAAGAAGTATTTAAACAACAATGTAGTTAGAATGATGAGCCGAGCCTTAGTGCATGCAATACAAGATGAATGGATGCAAGCATAACGAATGCTAATTGAAACATGATGCCCCTAATCTAACCATCAAAAGCGGATAAATAAAAGGGAAAAAGACGTGGGGTTGGAAGACATACACATTATTACATTACGCTCTCGCAAAGGAGAGTCCGAATGACTTAAGCTAACTAGCTTAGCTACACTACTTAACTAATTATTACAAAACTTGAATAAATAAATTAACTAACTATCCTAAGTTAATTAATTATTACAACAAGTAACCAATTATGCTAAGCTAATTAATTAAATAATTACAACAATGATAAACTAATTTAATTAACTACTTTAAGCTGATTAAATAACTACAATACAAAGCTAATTAGCTAACTACATTAACTAATTAATTACAAAGCGACTAATTAAACTAGCTAACTAATTAATTACAACACGAATTAACTAAATGTGGGGCCAAGTAAATCTATTACATACGGAGTCCAAATAACTTGAGGAAAGAAACCAAATCGTGAATTATACGGTTCCATCCTGGAGGGACGAAGGCCGAATAACCAGATCGGCCGAATAATCAGCTGTAGACCAGGCCGAGTACGAACAGTTAGCCGAATGAGGGATTATTCATTGGAAGAAAGGTGGGCCCAACCATCAACATCAAGAACGACTATAAATAAGGAGAGTATCAGCTAACAAAAGGTATGTGAGAACAAGTAAGTTTAACTTAAGATATAAGCAACCAAGAGAGCATACACTAACTTATCCGTTGGAGTGCCAATTCCGGCACCTCCGATCAGAGTGTTCATTCTTTTTCAGGTGACTGGCTGAGGATCTCGAGCATCTTATTGGATTCAAAGAGTATTTCCACAGCACTTCTCCATAATTGGCGCCGTCTGTGGAAATACTCCAACACATCCATGGCGGGCGTGACGGAAGATCCTCCGGTAGTGTAGACACCCCATTTTTGACCGACCTTAAGGCTCAGACATCATTGATTGAGCACTCGGTGATTGCGCATATTGTGCTCGTTTCGAGGTTTCGGAGTTCTTCGCTGAGAGCCTCGCCTCCAAACTTCGAGACTCTTTGTACTTTGACTCGGTCTGCCGACTAAGTCTTGTTTTCTCTTTCTGGAGGGAGGGAGAGGTCTTGTAGACTATCTCTCAGTGGTCGTACACTACTTTTTATAGTCGTAGGCCACCGTTCCCATTTGGAGACTAGTTTCCGATTTTAAGAGCCGTCGGCCGTGCACCTCGGTTCGGGACCGCTTAACATTCTCCGTTTGGCACGTTTTTTGGAACACACCTTGTTTCCTCTGTCTAGAGGGACATTGTGGGCTGGGAAACCACTTTTGTGGTTGTACGCCACTTTTTGTGCTCAACAGTCGATTTTCGAGGCTCTGGCCGCGCGTCTTGTCTCCCGAACTCTCGTTTTGCATCCATGTTGGTTTGTCTTGGGTACAAACCTTACTTTCCATGTTTGGAAAGTGGTACAAGGGTGAGAGACCAGCTTTCTCCTAGGAAACCACTTTTCTCCCTGCCAGCCGATTTTCTGGTCGGGAAACTGGTTTTCTTGGTCTTTGGGCCACATTTTCTGGTTTCCCACCCCACCATTGGGTTGCTCTCAGTGTGGAGGCCACCAATTCCCCCTGTCGACCAGCTTTTATTCTAGGAAACCACTTAGGGTGGTCGGCCGACCACTAAAGGTAGCAGGCCGACCACTTTTTCTGGTCGGCAGGTTTCCTCTTGTTTTGTCTGAGTGTGTGGATGCCAGCTGTGCCAGCTGGAAGGCACAGACTGTATCCTCCATACACGTGTATGGAGGATTTGCATCCAAGTTTTTAGCTTCTTGAGGAAGCTTTAGCTTCAAACCTCTATAAGAGAGGCCCTCTCTCTCCATTCCACAGGTTCTGAAATTTGCTAAGGCAAAAATATACCTCTCCTCTATATCTCTACATTTTGGGTTCAAAAGTGTATTGTTCTTGACCTATTGCACCACACCTCATAGACATACACCTCCACCATTGATCTGAGGTTCTTGGAGGATATTTTCAGAGGTTGAAGAGTTGGTTTTTGGTCCCAAAACTTGCTGGTTTTGCTGAGCTTCAAGGGTAACTCATTTTCCCTCTTTTTAAGCTCTATCCTGATCATTCTCTTAGCCATACTTGCATGCATATTTAGGCTTTGTTGTCAACTGAAAAAAAGCTTCATATTTAAGTGTTTTCATGTTTGTTTAAGGCTCTTTTGGTGTTGAGGGTCATCTACCCTTTTGCATGCTCTATTTAGCCTTGTTTTGTGCAATGCCATGAGACCTTTGTGTTGATCTTTGCTTGGCCTTTTAGCCACTAAAATCCAGCAGATATTCAGTGGTTGGCATGTGGTTTTGCTGGCCTAAATCAGAGAGGGGAGACCCTCTCTCTTTTGGCCTTGTTTGTTTGCATGTTTGGCCTTTCAAAGGAGCACATACTTTCATACCTCCAAGGCTTGGTTCAGGCCCTTTTTGGTGACTTTTGGGACCTACCTAGACTCTGTTTATGGCTGGTTTGGTCACCTTGTGTTTGCCTCTTGCATGTGTAGAATAGTCCCTTTCATGGCTTATCAAGGTAGCACCTCATTCTTGTATGTTTTGGTCATGTCTCAGTGAGTTTTTGGCCATCATTTGGCATGCCATGATTCTGTTTTTGGCTGGTTTGGTAGCCTCTCATATGCTTCATATGCTTGTAGTGTAAATCATGTTTATTACCTTGAATTGCAAGATGTTTTGGCCCTCTATTCTAGCATATTTTGGCCATGATCCTAACTAATTTTATTCATATTTTGGGCTGCCTTATCTCTATTTTGAGGCCTCTTGGTCGAATGATGCTTGCCATGCATGCTTGTAGTGTAATAGCCTTGCCTAGCTTTGAGTTTTGAGGTCCCTTGCATGCTTAACTTGAGGTATTTGCATGTTTTTGGCATTATGAGGAATGTTATTTCAGAGCTTATTTCTTGGCCATATTCTCATGTTTGTTACTCTTTCAATGTGCTTGAGAGTTGCATTATTATACCCCATTTGTGAGCCATTGCATGAGCTTCATTTTTGTGCCTTTCAAGCCATCATCTTAGTTCACTTTTGCTCCTATTCTAGCCTGCATAGGGTCTTTTTGGAGTTGGTTTGGCCATTTGAGCATTGACTTGCATGCCTATAGTGTAATACACTTCACTAGTTTCAGTGCTTGAGCCATTCAACATGCATTGTGTGAGTTGTTTACATCATTTGGAGTCATTTTGTATGCCATTTCAGAGTTGGAACATGTGTCCTTGCACTCCATATTTCATCATTTTCAATGCGTTTGGAAAGTTGTGTTTTATACCTTAGGCTTGGGGCCATTGCATTGGGCATGTTTGCATGAGTTTTGGAGCCTTGTTTTCATCATCTTTGGCCACTGATTTGGGTGTGGCTGAGGCCCATCCATTTTTGTTTAAGTCCACTTAGCATTGCGCATGCCATGTAGTTCGTCGCATTGACTATGCTATTTGACATTCGCATTGTGTATGCTAGTTGCATTTTGTCATATTGTCACATGCTCATGTTGTCTTGCATTGAGTATGTGTGCATTAGCATTGTGCATTGTGCATTGTGCATGCCATTAGCCTTGTTAGGTTGTTCATGTTGCATTCCATATAGGCATTGTGTATGCTATCATGTCCCTTGCATATTTGCATGCATAGGTTGCATTGCATGTTAGCACGCTTGAGCCGCATTGAGTATAGCATCTTGTCGCATGATTGATCATTGCATTGTGCATGCCTTGTTCATCTCGTTGTGTATGTAAGTATCATGCGCATTGTGTATGCTAAGTGTCATGTGCATTGAATATGCCATTGTTAGTTCGTAGCATTGATCATTGCATTGCACCTGCCTTGTTCATCTCATCGTGTATATTAGTTCCATGTGCATTGTGTATGCTAGTGTCATGAGCATTGTGCATGCCATGTAGCTCATAGCATTGAGTATGCTAGTTGCATGTTTGCATGTTATCCCTTGCATGTTTGCATCACTTAGTTGCATTGCATTAGGATTGCATGCTAGAGTTGCATTTGTGTATGCCATGTTTGTTGCATTGTGTTTGGGATAGGAGTTAGTCCGAACACGAGAAACGAGGGACGTCTCGTACTCGAAGTGACGAAACGTGCCTCGATTCCCAGTCGTCGACATTCCTGACTACCCATGATGGAGTTGTTGGCTTCAGGTGCTTGTATGTGCATTCATTTTACATCGAGTTGTGCAATTTGGCTCCTCAGCCATTATGCATCGAAATGCGTGATTGGTGGCCCAAGGGTCGAGGACTACACTCCCTTGAGCTTATACAATGATGGGGAGAGTGGTCGTGCACACATGTGTTGCAAATACTTTGTCGTGACTCTCTCTTGTCCTCTGTTGCAGAAAACCAGAAACCAGGTGAGGAAATTGGTTGGCCGACCAGGTTTACTGGCAAGCCGACCACTTTTTTTGGTTTGCACCACAAAAGGTGGTCGGCAAGTGGTCTCCAAGGCCAATAGCTGGTCGGCAGCCCTCCCACAGGTTGCCAGGGTGGAGTTTAATCTCTCTAGAGCTTGGTGCAAGTTTCTGAGATCAATTACAAACAGAGGCAAAGCGGGGCATCGCGATGGATTTCCGCGCAAGGCGATTCGAGCATGCATGCATCTTTCATCATCCAAAGCAGAGCTGAGGCAGCCTATTTCTTTTAGTTTACATGCTTATTTAAATTGCTTACTTAGCTAAATTGTTGATTAATTAGAGTTGTGTAATAATTAGCCGTAGTTTGTTATTCATTTCGTTGTGTAATAATTAGTTTCATTAAATTAGCTTAGATTAGCTAGTTTGGTTCTGTATTATTCATTCAGACCCTCCTCCGAGAGGGCACTGTTGTAAATAAGTGTGCGTGTGTGTGATGCATGTCTTCCAACCCCCATTTCTTTCTCCCTTTTATTTACCCACTTACGATGGTTAGTTTTAGGGCATGTTTCAATTAGCATCCTTATGCTCGCATGTTTGCATCAATTCATCTGTCTTGCATGCATTGGGCTCGGCGCATCATACTACTACATCGTATTTCAATTCCAAGTTGAATGCGTGTTATCTGTAGCATCTCATATGCTATCTTAGAACAGCCGAGCCTATCTTAGTTACACTCTTGCATGTGTTGCATTAGCCATCTTAACATGATCTAGGATCATGCATTGATTACTAACTAGTTTCTGTTTTGGCTCGGAGTACTCGGTAAGTATTTATGCTTTGGCATCCTTGCATGAGTGTGAGTGTTGCCATGATAACATGCTGTAGACACCCCATTTTTGACCGTTCTCAAGACTTGGACATCACCATTTGAACACTCGGTGATTATCCATGTTCGTGTTCGTTTTGAGTTCTCGGAGGTCTCGGCCGCGTGCCCCGCCTCAAGATCTCTCAACTTGACTGTTTTGTGCTTGGTTGTGGACCAAACACTTGTATTTCTGTTTTTAAGGGAAGAGAGTGGCTTGTTGGCCATCCCCTCAACCCACCGGCCAAGGCATGATGCCACCGGCCATTTTTTCTTGCCATCGGCCAAAAGTTGTGGCCGGTCGGCACCTTTTTTGGTCGGTTGGCCACCTTTGTTGATCAATCGGCCATTTCTGCTGGTCGATCCCTTTCCATCTGCTTTTGGTAGATATTTTATGCCAACTGTCATAGCTGGCATCCACATTACACCCCCTCTATACACGTGTATGGAGGGATTTGTTCCCTTGAGTTAGCTTCTCCAAGAAGCTTAGCAATTGAATTCCTATAAGAGGGGAGGCCCTCCTCCCTTCTTAGAGGTTCTGGAATTTTAGGTTAGAGAATTTGTATCTATCTATCTATCTCTATAGTTCCCTCTCTTTACATTTGTGTGTGTGTTTTGTGCTCTAAAGGGTGTTTTGTTCATATTTTTGCACTAAGGCACCTAGTGTTACACTTTCCTTTAGTTACTGAGGTGCTACAGAGTTATTTCTAGAGTTTTTGAGTTGGTTTTGATCAAAAGAAGGTGCTGGAGTTGGTGTTCTTGAAGTGTTCTTCAAGGGTGAGAACTACCCCTTTTATTTCCCATTTTGCCTTGAGCTTTTAGCCTATCTTGCATCTGTTTTCAAGCTTAACTTATAACTGATAAAAGTTCTTTTTTTAAGTGCTTAAAATAGTTGTTGAAGGTCACTTTGGTGTTTGGGGTTGTTTACCCCCTCTTAGGCCTTGTTTGGCCTCTTTTCGTGCCCTTCTTTGTGAGCTTCGGGACCACCTTGTATTGGCCTTCTCACCACTGAAATCCAGAGGAACTTCAGTAGTGGAGATGGTGTTTTGAGGTCCTAAGAAGGAGAGGGCCATCCCCTCTCCTTGTTGTCTTCAATACTTGTCATATTTGCCTCATATGTGAGCACCTTTGTTAAGTTCATGTTGACCATGTCTTAGCTGGTATTTGTGGTTGTTTTGCCATGATATAGCATTGTTTTGACTTGGTTTAGACATGCCATGTATGCTTCATATACTTGTCTTGTAATCCCATGTTTTGGCCTCAACATGCATCATGTTGTAACATGTGTTTTTAGCATGATTTTGGCTCAACTCCATGAAGCTTTTAGCCTTGTTATAGCATGCTTAAGCTCTGTTTTTCATTGTTTTGGTCATGCTTGCATTGTTTTGTATAGCCACCATGCAATCTAGCTTGTTAGCTTTGAGTGTCCACGTTGCTAGCATGCTCTATTTGGATCATTTCGGTGGTTTGGCATCACTTATAATGTTATTTCAGTCCATATAGTATGCTCAAATGCTTGCACTTGTGACTTCTTTAATGTCTTAAAGAGTTAGTAGCTTATGCCTCATGAATGTGTCATTGCGTATGCCATCATGCTTAGGCCTTTGGGATGCCATCCAAGTGGGTTTTTGGGCTCATTTTGACATGCCATAACTCTGTTTTTGGTTGCTTAAATCATACCATGTTTGGTTGTGTTAGGTGTAGTGTAACACCTCTTTGATGGCCTTGCATGCCTCATGATTTTGCCCCTTTGTTCTAACTTGTTTTGGCTTTGGTCATTGCATGTTCTAGGCTTACTTTGCCATGATTTAGGACTGTTTTGGGTTATGCTTGCCATATGCTCTTTGTTTTGTGTAGCATTGGTTCAATTCCCTTGCCTAGTTTTAAGCCTTAAGCCTTAATCATGCATGCTTGACTTGTTTATGTGATTTGGCATCACTCTTAGCACCACTTCAGAGCATGTAACGTTGTCATATTTGCATGCTTTTTCGTTCCTTTTAAATGTACTTAAAAGTTGCCCTTTGACACTTGGGTGTTGGGTACATTAGCATGCATGTTTGTATGTGCATTTGCCCCTTTTCCTTAGCATTTTGGCCACTGATATGGGCTTATTTGAGAGCTACCCATATTGGTTTAAGTCCATCATTTGCATGTTGTTGCATGCTCGCCTCGTGTGTTGTTGCATACTCGGCTCATTGCATGTTATTGCATGCTTAAGTTGCATTTTACATCCTTATTAGCTTGCATTTTGCCATATGTTTGGTATGTTGTTACATGTTTGCATGTTTGTTCACATGCTCATGTTGCATTGGTTTGCTTGCATGTTTAGGTTGCATAGCATTGCGCATGTTTGCATCCCTTGTCTCTTGATAAATCATGATAGAGGTTGGGGCTCTTCTATGTATTTGTGTGCATTTCATTTGACATCAAAATGCACATTTGGCACCTTGGGCCATCATGCATTGGAATGTGTGATTGATGGCCCAAGGGTCGAGAACCATACTCCTTTGAGTCTTAAACATGATGAGGAGGGTGGTGGTGCACACATTGCTTTGAAAATGCATTGCCATGCCTTGTCTGTCCTCTGCTGCAGCAAAACAGGATTCTGCAGGAAGAGATGGCTGGTCGGCCATCTTCAGTGCCGGCCGGCTATGTATTGTTGGCCGATGGCCCCACTTTTGGTCGGTGACTATGTTTCCATGGCCGGTGGTTCCATCTCTTTGCCGGTGACATCCCTCAGTGCTCAGGGAGTGGTTCTGAAGCAGCTTTGGGACTTGTGCAGCTTTTAGAGGCATAAAACAGTGCAAACAAAGGCAGCATGAGTATGGTGATGGATTTCTAAGCAAGGCCGAGCATGTATGCATTCCTCCCTCTTCCCAAGGCTGCTTTACTGCTTTCAGTAGCTTAATTAATCTGTTTAATTAGTTAAGTATTGTGTAATATTTAATTAGCTTGTTAGTTAATTAAATTGTATTATTCTTTCGGCCCTTCCGCGAGAAGGCGAACTTTGTAATAAGCGTGCGTGTGTGCAATGCATGTCTTCCAACCCCACGTCTTTCTCCCTTTTACTTACCCGCTTATGATGGTTAGTTCTAGGGCACGTTTCAATTAGCATTCTCATGCTATGCATGTTTGCATCATTCATCTGTATTGCATGCACTGGTCTCGGCGCATCATACTAATTGCATAGTACTTCAATTCCAACTTGAATACGTGTATCGAGTTGTCGCATTTCACATGCCATTCTTAGATTAGCCGAGCCTATTCTAGTTGCATTTTGAATGCGTTGCATTAGCCATCTTAACATGAACTAGGATCATGCATTGATTACTAACTCGTTTTTTATTTTGGCTCGGAGTACTAGGTAAGCTTTCATGCTTTAGCATCTCACATGCGTTTGAATGTTGCCATGACAACATGCTTACCATGAGGCTAATTGCTTATGTGATCTAACTGCCTGAATGCCTGTGGGTGAAGGTTGGATTACTTGAATTGGAATAATTCATTGAAATCCGTATTTTATCCTACTCGCGGGTGGCAAACTTCAAACCATTTCCAAACAAACGGATATGCGATGCTTTGTTCCGAATTAGGCGATCTAGTCTATACTTGTGTGTCGTGCGCATCACATAGTAGTTCTAGCTGAATAACCGGAATAAGAACACATGTGTTTTTCAAAAACTAGATATCATGCTTAGTACAGGCCGATCTTTGATCGGGCGAGCGGGGGTGCTCATAGATGACCTTCCCCAATCGTACCCAAGTTCCCGAGCCGAGGTTACTTTGGTGATGGCGGACACGTGGCCTTAGGCAACGAGTCAGGGTTTCCTAAATTCCCCCCAAATAAATATTTAGGGGGCGACTCTGTATCGGGCAAAGCAGTCCATGTTTGACACTTCTTTCTTAAAAATCAGTTTTCCAAAATGATTTGCCGAATTTGGACTCTTTGGTGATTCATCGGTCTTGCATTGCACTCTGCAAGATTAGATACAGGACCGTGACTTTGACTCTGAACTGTAGTGAGCCCAATGAACAAAACGGGATTCCCTCCCGGGACGTTCGGGCGCATCTACAGTTTCTGGCGACTCTACTGGGGACTTAGAGAACTTGACTCGAACTCATGATATCTTGTGTTGACTACACTTATGTGTTTCTTTGCATTGCATTCGCATTGGTGTGCCTAGGACACCGTGTTTGCCGTCTGCTACTCCTGAATGGTTTGCCAAAGGCTGACTGGTTACGGGCTCTGCCACGATGGGAACACAAATCCCGATTGTTATCAGGGCACCCTTTTGACCATTCGACCTAGTGCATATTCGGAATCCATAGTGACCATTCCATGCTAGGACAGGTTGCTTACCCGATTATAGGTTGTTTGAAACCACTGCGTGCGTAGTGAAACCCTAGCTCTTGACAAAATAGGACAGGGAAACCCTACCCCAACATAGGGGTGTTTTTGGCTCTCATTTGCTTGTTATGTGCTTTTAGAGTTGTGCCTCTACAGGGAATGCATATATCAATTTGCAAGTTTGGGTATCATGGCCTGCGGGCATCAGTATCAGTGTTTTGAGAATCAGTTATATCCGCGGGTATCAGTTTTTGAGCAGTGATTTTGGGGAACAGTGATCAGTAGTAGAGTACAGTTATTCAGCTATGCCTATGTCAGTTCTGATGAAATTCGGCTGAAATGCTGCCTGTTTTGTCTTTTAAGGTTCAGAGACTTAGTTCAGAATAGCCAGTCTTCTCCTTTGTTGAGGCAAGACCAGTCAAGGCTTATCGATTCATCTGATCCGTCAGTCACCGGTTACATCATCTCCATTCAATTCAGCGGACTTATGAT
Organism: Camellia granthamiana; assembly: GCA_036172215.1. Taxonomy (NCBI): domain Eukaryota; kingdom Viridiplantae; phylum Streptophyta; class Magnoliopsida; order Ericales; family Theaceae; genus Camellia; species Camellia granthamiana. Next base: position 94,792,496 of record CM069910.1, read on the forward strand.
GACACAAAATTCAGAGGAAATTGTGGTTATGGTAGCCGCATTGGACCATGGAATCATCTTGCAGGATGAGACCAATGTTGAAATAACACATCCACCTAGGTCACCTGTTGCGCACTTGATCTGGACACCCCAGTTGTTTCAAACTCGTGAGCCCACCGCGTTTGAGTTGATGGAAATGATTAGCGACCTCCAGAGGCCTGTGGCTGATCTCGCTTATGGAATGTCGGCTTTGCCACCAACCACATTGTATGCCGGGAACTTCATGCCGCAGGAGCCCCCGCTACTAGAGCGAATTGTAATCGAGCTCAGCCAATCTGAAGCTGTCTCAAGCTCCGGCAATGATATGCCAGCGACAACGGGGCTTCGGACTGAAGTAGCAACCCAAACCGTTCACCAAGCTGAGGCTAGTGGAAAGAAGAAGATGAAAGTGGACGTAGATCCCTATGCACAACTCCAGCAAGCTGTTGAGGCTCTGAAAGCGAGGGGGTTGAATAAGCAACAAGTACTTGTAGTCGTGGCTAAGACTGCGGATGATATTTTCCTCGCTCAGACTGAGAGCAGTTCAAGCCAAAGGGAAAATCGGGATAGGGACCGTCGTACCAGAACAGTTCGTTTCAATCCTAACCCTGCACCTGGAAAAGATCAGAGAGCCAAGGCAGCACCTACTGATCCTTTTGCTAGTGCGTCCAGCAAAGGTCCACAGACTTCGAAGTACCTGCCCCGAGGTCGCAGGGTCTTTCACACCCTCTACATGCCTTTGTCTAAGGCTCTCCGAATCCTCACTGAAAAGGGTCATCTCAAGCCTCTTGAGCCTCGGCCTCTCCCGAGAAATCTCCCTCTCTCACATGATGCTACCCAGTACTGTGCATACCATTAACAAGCTGGTCACACCACCGACAATTGCTTTCGTCTTCGCCACGAAGTGCAAGACTTGATCGACAATGAGGTCATCCTTCTGCCTAGCTCAGCAAAGTCTGTCACCACTGAGTTGTTGGACTTCGAAGATAATTCAAGTATGTGATCAGGGGTCGGACCACCTACAGGCGGTGCTCAGTTTGCTTCAGATGTGGCGTGTGGCACGCACTATTTTGAGCATTTGCGAATGCTGGATTTTTTTTTGTAGTTTTTGACTTGGGTGTTGAGTTAGTTTTGTGTTGTTTTGAGTCTGTCTCTTTGTTTTGAGTCAGTCTTTTTGTTTGGGGTCTGTCTTGTTATATCGAGTCAGTCCTGTTGTACAAAAGTCGAGTGATTTTGGGGGTGTTACCTCGGACATCACTATTTTTTTTATTTTATTTTGTGTTTATCCTTTTGCTTTCTTTTGAGTTTGTTCCCATCTTGGAGCCAGTTGTGCAGACAGTTCTGAATGAAACAGCAGTGGTTTTTCATGCTTTTGTGCTTGTTCTCGCTTTGAGCCTGTTGTGCCAGCAAGTTTTAGAATGAAACGACAGTACATTCCACCTGCTCTTCTGTGCCTTGAAATCGTTGCATTTGACCTAAGTTTTTCAAAACCTTTTGAACATTGTGATGAAAATGAAGAGGAAGGAATTCCTCGGGTTTTGCAAAATTTGATCAATTGAGAGAAAGAGAGGCGTGCTAAGCCCTTAATGAATGAGATCATGTTTGTTAATGTGAGTACTGAGAAGGATCGTGGCTTGATCCAGATTGGTTCTGTACTGTCTTTAACGCGAGCGATTTGTCGCTTTCTTAAAAAAATTGAAATTTTTTTTTGCGCGGTCCTGCGAAGACCTGTGTGGAATCGCTCTTGAGATTGTGCAACCTAGGATCGCTCTTAGCCTCGAGACTCGACCCCCTTACTTTTAAACCATTGAACTTGGGTTCAGAATGTTCAACCGTCAACTACAATGTAAGGCTTGTGTGGCCAGATCAGAAGCAGCCCTTGAACTAGGGGCAAAAATGTCGGATGCGCTCGAAGAGTCAAAGATGAGTCTTTTCTGCAAACTAGGGAAGACTAGCAAGAATGCCAAATCCCAGAAGGGAAGAAAGAAGAAAGTTTTGTTGAAGAACAACCGAGTTCCCATCCACAACATTAGGGGCAAATTCAGCCCCCATTGGATAGACTTCTACATCATCAGCAGACAGTAGCCATTTTCCGGGATTCAGATGGCTTTGAGATTTCAAAACCATTTGACATAGACAAAGCTACACTTTTACCCTTGAGAGGCTCGCTGGGCCGAAAACCCGGAAGGGTGACCCATGCAAAAGTTAGAGCAGGCAAAAAAGAAAAAAAAAAAAAGAAAAATGCAAAGATTGAAAAAAAAAAAGAAGAAGAAAAATAAAGAAAATAAAAAAAGAAAGAAAAACAAGAAAAGAAATGAAAAGAAAAGAAAAACAAAGCTCGCAAGGTTGAAAACCCGGAAGGGCGGCCTTGGCAAAAGTTAGAGCGTAAAAGGTGAGGGTTAATACCCAAGTGTACCCAACCGGAACTACGTAAGGCTTGATTCCCATGATTGGGATACGTAGGCAACTTCATTTTGAAGTCCAGCCATAAACACTTCCAAATCGATTGTGTCCATGTAATGGTTCCGATCATCTTTGTCATTTCTGTATCTGAGAGTTCAGTTGTGATCATCGCTGTGAGAACTGGTTACAGTGTGCTGCGGTGCATTTCAAACAAGAAGCAACTTTCCGTTGCCATATAGTGCACTGTGGTGCCATTCAAACAAGGGGCAATTTTCCATTGCCGTACAGTGCCGTTCAGACAAGAGGCAGTTTTCCATTGTTATGTGTGGGAGCCGAATATGTGGCTAAATCGGAAGGGGTATATTATAGTATTAACATTAACCGGCTGTATCCTGCATGATTAGGATGGGCCGAATACAATACGTAGGCCGATTAAGAAAGGATCCTCGAAGCCGAATAGAAGAACGGGTAATGATTGAAAAGCAGGCCCAGGCCCCGAGGTCCCAAAAAGAACAGATATAAATATAGAAGCAGCGTTCTTGGAAAGGTATGTAAGAATAACTTCACCAAACTTAGTAAACAAGCTTTCTTGAGTATAAGAACTGACTTGCCCGTCGGAGTGCTAACCCCGGCACCCCCGACCGGAGTGTTAGTCTTTGCAGGTGACTAGCTGAGGATCAAGAGCGTCTCCCAGGATCTGAAGAGTATTTCCAGAATCACTTCCCCACAATTGGCACCGTCTGTGGGAATACTCAAAGTACATCCATGGAAGGCGTGACGCAAGATCCTCCGATAGCCACCGACGAGACTACACAGAGAGACGAAATCACTCCGGCAAATATGCTCGGGAAGGAAACCATCGCTGTGAGACGCGCCTTGAATTTTGACTCGCCAACGACTTCAGCTCAGGAGACGATGCAAGCCATCACAGAACAAGCTAAACAGAATGAACAAAGGCTAGAAAATATGATCGCAGAAAACGAACGCCTCCGTCAAGATTTGGCCCTGGAAGTAGCAAAATCCAAAGAAGCCGTGCGCCAAGACCCCGAACGACCCCTAAGGGCAGGTAGACAACGACCTCGAGCCCGACCAAGGGAAATCGATAGTGACTCTAACTCATTATCCACGGAGCATAACAAGGGACGCTCAGACACTTCCAGCTGCTCTGAAAAAAGTCCACACACAAGGAACAAGCGCAGAAGAAGCAGTTCAGACGAAGAGGACCGGCACGATCCTTTTATCCGACGAATTGCAAGGGCGGCCCTGCCCAAGAAGTTCAAAGCTCCATCATTTATTCTCTACGACGGAAAATCAGACCCCACTGATCATATACGTCACTACAAGCAGGCCATGATGTTGCATGCAGACAATGAAGCCCTCATGTGCCGAATATTCCCCAGCAGCTTGGGGCCATTAGCTGTCAGATGGTATTACAAGCTGGAGCCGGCTTCAATCAGAAGTTTCCATCAATTACAAAAATCCTTCAGGGCCAGGTTCATCACCAACGAGGTACAGCCGAAACAGGCCGACTCTCTCTGGGCTATGCAAATCCAACCAGGAGAAACGCTGAGAGCATATTCGGCGCGATATTGGGAGTGCTTCAATCTCGTTGACGATGCTTGCAACGACTCCATGGCCGTCACCGCCTTCAAAATGGGACTACATCCCGACAGTGCTCTTCGCAACTCCCTAACCAGAAGACCCCCCAAAACAGTCTGGGCGTTGATGAAGAAAGTCGAAGAGTACTGCAAAGTGGAAGACGATGCCTTGAGGATTAAAGCCAGACAAGTGTCCTCCAAACCGGCACCTCCTGAAATTGCTCAACCAATAAGTTCCGTGCCAACTCCGAGTCCTGAGCCGCGACAACGTGCTAAACGAGACAAAAGGAGGGACTCTCACCGATCGAGTAATCAATGCTCCCACCCGACGAATGAACAATTGCAAGTCGACAGTAGACGCTCGAGGCGCGCCGACAAAAAGTACACGGAACTGTCAGAGCCAATCACCGCGGTAATGACCAAAATCCAACACCTTCCATTCTTCAGATGGCCGTCAAAGATGGTGCGGCCACCCGATACACGACGAAGGGACCGGAGGTGCGAATATCACAAAGATCACGGCCACGAAACAGAGAGTTGCTACGCATTAAAAGATCACCTAGAAGAACTAGTGCAAGACGGCCGACTGCAGCAGTATGTGAAACAGGGAAAGCCAACCAAGGCATTAGCATTGAGGCAGGACTCTCCCCCACTTGGCGGGATCCATGTAATTTACAGCTTGTCTACACCCCCAGCCGTGCACACAATTCGATCGCGTCCAACTCTGCAGGGGCGCCGTATTTCGACTGACCGGTCCGAACAAGCTCCGACAATTGCCTTCAACGACTCCGACCTCAATGACGCAACGGCTTCCCACATCGATCCGTTGGTCATTGGATTATGCATAAATCGGTTTGTCATTGAACGAATTCTCATAGACCCAGGGAGTAGTTCAGAGGTCATGTACTACCAAGCTTTCACCAAGCTCGGCCTCAACGAGTCGGATCTATCTCCGGCGCCTCACCCACTGTTCAGCTTTAATACGAATCCCGAATATCCATTGGGCAAGGTCACATTACCTGTTCGAGCGGGTTCCAGAACGGTCGAAGCGGAATTCCTGGTCGTGAAGCTCCCCTCGCCGTATAATGCCATCATGGGAAGAAGCTGGCTACATCTCATGAAGGCCGTCCCAAGCACCTACCATCAGATCCTGCGTTTTCCAACAACCCACGGCATTGAAGAAATACGTTGTTTCCCCCAATCAGCACAAGCTGAGTTCTGATGAAAACCCTATCACTGACCCGATCTGTGGGCTCTGATACCTGTAAATATATTTCGCCTCTGCAATACAAACTATTTTTCCTCGTCCCTCAAAATCATATATCAATTCCCGGTGGGGCACTCGCCAGGATTGGCCAAATCAAGTCTCTGGATTCGGAGCGCCCTTCGTGGATATCACGATCGGCCAAATCAAGTCTCCGAATTCGGAGCGCCCTTCGTGGATATCATGATTGGCCAAAACAAGTCTCCGGATTCAGAGTGCCCTTCGTGGATATCACGATCGGCCAAATCAAGTCTCCGAATTCGAAGCCCCCTTCAGCGCATGACGCCTTAGGGCCGATTAAGTCTCCGGATTCGGAGCGCCCTTCGTGGATATCACGATTAGCCAAAACAAGTCTCCGGATTCGGAGCGCCCTTCGTGGATATCACGATCGGCCAAATCAAGTCTCCGAATTCGGAGCCCCCTTTGGCGCATGACGCCTTAGGGCCGATTAAGTCTCCGGATTTGGAGCGCCCTTCGTGGATATCACGATCGGCCAAATCAAGTCTCTGAATTCGGAGCCCCCTTTGGCGCATGACGCCTTAGTGCCGATTAAGTCCCCGAATTCGGAGCCCCCTTCGGCGCAGGACACCTTAGGGCCGATTAAGTCTCCGGATTCGGAGCGCCCTTCGTGGATATCACGATTGGCCAAAACAAGTCTCCGGATTCGGAGAGCCCTTCGTGGATATCACGATCGGCCAAATCAAGTCTTCGAATTCGGAGCCCCCTTTGGCGCATGACGCCTTACGGCCGATTAAGTCTCCGGATTCGGAGCGCCCTTCGTGGATATCACGATCGGCCAAATCAAGTCTCCGAATTCGGAGCCCCCTTTGGCGCATGACGCCTTAGGGCCGATTAAAGTCTCCGGATTCGGAGCGCCCTTCGTGGATATCATGATCGGCCAAATGAAGTCTCCCAATTCGGAGCCCCCTTTGGCGCATGACGCCTTAGGGCCGATTGAGTCTCCGGATTCAGAGCGCCCTTCGTGGATATCATGATCAGCCAAATCAAGTCTCCGAATTCGGAGCCCCCTTTGGCGCATGACGCCTTAGGGCCGATTAAGTCTCCGGATTCGGAGCGCCCTTCGTAGATATCACGATCGGCCAAATCAAGTCTCCGAATTCAGAGCCCCCTTTGGCGCATGACGCCTTAGGGCCAATTAAGTCTCCGAATTCGGAGCCCCCTTCGGCGCATGACGCCTTAGGGCCGATTCAGTCTCCTTAAGGCCGAATGGGCCCCGGGTTCAAGCCTCCAAATATGGAGCCCGCTTTAGTGCTTCAAAGGATTATTGCATTAATCCGTTCGGCCATACTAATCGGTCTACAGTGCTAAGTGCTAATTACGTCTCCAAATCCGAAGCAAACGTTGGCACGAACAAAAGATATTGATAATTGATCCTATGCTACACGCTAGAACAGATCATACATTCGAAGTAATGTGCTTTAGTACACAAGCAAAATTCAGAATAACACGCAAATATATTTAAAATAAAACCATTTATTTGATTAAACAGTTGTTACATAAACACAACCCCCATTCGAGCATTACAATATCGAAAGCCAAAAAAGAACAAAACGCGCCGGTAAAGCAGCTTCGCCGGATCGACGACCGTCACCCTAAACCCCTCCACGGCGTGCAATACCTTGAACCAGTTACGCTTAAGCCCACGACTTGCATAGTGCCAAACTTCCCCTGACACCATTGACAATGTCAAGGCAAAGATCCAGGACAAGGAAGAATGAACTTGACAGTTGTTGACTCTCCATTCGGGGTGATTTGCTTCGACGACTTGGAGACTCACAGATGTCAAGCTCTTTGGATGACCTAACTCCATCACGGGTAGGTTTTCTGCTGCAAACCATCTCAACACCAAACTTGACCGAAGTTTGAGCCTCTGTAACCAAAATCACCATCCCACACAAGGAATGATGAGTCAAGTGGGATTATTGGTGCGAAGCGCCTACTCCTTTTATTCTCAGCAACGACCGCGATCTCGAGGTCCCAATCCCAAGAAAATTTTATTAACGCCAAAAAATGCATTGGCTGAATAAGACGAGCGTCGATTGACATTCGCCACGACCGCCATCCCGACGGCTGGCCGAAACGCGCACTGGCTGGGCCAAAGCGAAATAGATTAATTAAACCGGTCGGCCAAGTCTTCACATGCCGATCGCCCTCGACCAGCCCACTAATCGAACTGGCCAAGCATCAATGCGCTGACCCAAGTCAAAGATAAATGGCCGTTGAAATAGCCTCAATAAAACCTTAACGATCGTCACGAATGTGTCGATCCTGCCCATGTGCAGATCCTGCCGATAAGCCCACGTACCGCCGGACAGTTAACAGCTACCTGGGTCGGACAATATTTAGACATTCATTCAAACATTTAAGCAACACGAAATACACATATGCCGAATATGAATGACAACGAAACATTTATAATGAAATGTTCTTTATTCAATAAAACAACAAGTTACATAGTTTCAAACGCGCCCTGCGTTCCAATCTTACAACTATTAAACTCATACGGCGTCACCCTCATCCTCACTCTTCTCAACTTCGAAAGTAGAAAACGGAAAATCTTTATTCCTGTAGCGTGGTGATACCGAATCAATTCCAGACGCTCGTAGAGCTTCTGCGGCTTGAGATGCCTTGATCCAACCGTGCCTAAACCCACGGTTTTCACATCGGCACACTTCTTCGGCCAATTTTTCCCTGGTTTTCTCGATTCCCACTTTTCGGCCCTCATGGAAACCTTTCTCATAGGCCCTCCCCTTCGCGCTCTCTATTGCGAACATACTTGCCGTCTCTCGATCGGCAAGTGCGGAGCTGATAAGCCGACTTGTAACCCTCTCTTCCACAATTGGGTTCGCGTGCGCGGTGGATTGTGCCTGAGCCGCCTTGGTCTTCCTTAGTTCCTGCTCGGCCGCCACCACGCGGGCTTCCAAACTTCGAATACGTACTTCCTTCTTCTCCATCTCTTGACGGGCAGCGCGCAGTCGCATGCCGACTTCGTAAACAGTGTAAAGCCCCTTCACCGCGCCGTGAATGCCCTCGCGAAACACCTCGTAGTCTTGTCGACCCAGCATTGATTGCTGAACCTCAGGAGGAAATATTTGTCGGGCAAAGTCGACCGCTACGTCTGGGTCTCGAACGATCGAGTCCGCCTCCGTCATGGGTCTATTCTTCACAAATACCGTAAACCTTAATGGGCACGGATTCGCGTCAGACCTCCTCTCGACTCGGGACTGTGGAGATTTACCCTGCGACTGCTTGTCTCGCCTGGGCGATCTGCTGCGACGTCGAGGAGACTGACGCCTCTCGCGACCCCTAGAACTCCTACTTCCTGAGCGTGAGGGTTCACCACCTCGATTCATATCTTCGCCCAGCTCAGCTAGGGTCTTCGCTTCCCCTTTACTGTTAAAGAAGAGTCGGTTCGACATTCGCGGAATCAGTCTTCTTGCAAGAGCTCAAGTCAGTTGTTTGCCAAGATCATAAAGGATGACCTTTGTTCACTTACCCTTCATAGAGGCAGCACGATCGAGGCACTCTCATTAATTGAAGAGCCTGAATCGCCCGTCACCGACTGAGTCGACGGCAGGGGCACAATTCTACCATCAAGTACCCTAACCGGCTCACGAATCGATTCTTCAAACCACTTCAGGAACCGCCTGGGACAAGGGCAGATTCATCAATCTATCCTTCAGGAATCGCCTGGGGCAAGGGCAGATTCATCAATATATACGGCTCAAGTACCCCAGCCGGCTCGTATATTCCTCAATATATACGGCTCAAGTACCCCAGCCGGCTCACGAATCGAATCGATTCTTCAAACCTCTTCAAGAACCGCCTGGGGCAAGAGAAGATTCATCAATCTATCCTTCAGGAACCGCCTGGGGCAAGGGCAGATTCATCAATATATACGGCTCAAGTACCCCAGCCGGCTCGTATATTCCTTAATATATATGGCTCAAGTACCCCAGTCGGCTCACAAATCGAATCGATTCTTCAAACCTCTTCAGGAACCGCCTGGGGCAAGGGCAGATTCATCAATCTATCCTTCATTAACCGCCTGGGGCAAGTGCAGATTCATCAATATATACGGCTCAAGTACCCCAGCCGGCTCGTATATTCCTCAATATATACGGCTCAAGTACCCCAGCCGGCTCACGAATCGAATCGATTCTTCAGACCTCTTCAGGAACTGCCTGGGGCAAGGGCAGATTCATCAATATATACGGGTCAAGTACCCCAGCCGGCTCACGAATCGAATCGATTCCTCAAATCTCTTCAGGAACCGCCTGGGGCAAGGGCAGATTCATTAATATACTCGGCTCAAGTACCCCAGCCGGCTCATGAATCGACTCTTCATAATTCTAATCTAGTTGGCATGTGAAGGACGAATCAATATTGCCACTGGATATTCAACCTCTAAAAGCTGAAACTCAGCAACAATTTTACGCAAAATAGCGAAAGACATCACAATGTTTCATTAACATAACCACACAAATTGTGTACGAGTAGAAGTGAAATTACAAGGAAATTTTCATTAATAAATTGCGTACAAGATAGCAACCAATTTATACATGAAAACTACCCTGAACCAACAAAACTCTACCAAACAAATATCAAAAACTTACACAAAAATCAAAAAACTTAATAAATTTGGAAACGCCTCCCAAATCACTCCTCGATGTCGGATTCAAGTGGCTCAACATCTACTTGCTCGTAAGGAATTGGCACAGCCAACGTAACCCCAGTGGCAGCAAGGGCTTTGAGCCACCCGTGTTTGAACCCCTGATTCTCAAATTTGGGAACTTCATCAACATATTCCGTAAAGGCGGCTCTTTTTCCTGCCTCAAAAGCCTCCGATTCGACTTTCTCCTGGGCTGCCTTGAGCTCCTCTAACTGAGTCTTCGCCTCGGCAAGTTCGTCTTTAGAGAGCTTGAGCGACTCCTCACTCGCACTCGCTCTAGTCTCAGCATCAGAACGAAGCTGTTCAGCAGTGCGAACCCTCTCATTCTCCGCTTCGGCTCATGCGCTCTCCATTGCGGCTCTCATTTTCTCAAACTCGGCCCTACTCTTCTGATCGTCCACTTCTGTTTGCAAACGGTCAATTCTGCCAAGAGCATCGTGCAGGCAGCGGCCTAAGTCGGCGATCCTGCCGACGGTCTGCAAAAACAAGTGATCGTCAGATACCCTTATAAAAATGGATTCAAGCAAATTTAATACCTACCAGAAGTGCCAACTGCGCAGACAGGGCTACGGCCAAAATATCCGGCGCGGCGCAAAGGGCCGCATTATCCGCCGGTAAGGAAATTGAGGCCGCCAGGCTCAATGCAACGGCCGGATCCTCAATGGCTGAAGCGTTAGAAGAAATCGGCGTATCTCTGATCTTTGGCTGAATTACGAAAGGAGCAACCACGTCCAATTCTTCGAGGCGAGGCCGTTTGTCAACAGGGCTAATTTCTGAACTAGCCTCCTCCTCGGCGCCACGTTTTTGGCCGCGCTCCTCCGGAATCAGCCGTTCTTCACCGACCTGCTGTTCAACTTTTTCCGTGCCGAGCGGTGTAACCTGAGCCGTTCCTTCAATAATGGGTATAGAGGCCTTAGCCAAGCTGGCATCAGATTCGGCGGCCTCGGCCTTTTTTCGAGCAGCCATTCGCTCGGCATTTCTCTTACACGCCATTTGCGTAAGGCTTTCCTTTGCCATACCTTTGAAGAAGTCGCCGGGAAGATCTCCCAAATTCGCGAAGATATCTCCGGAAGAGAACTCTGCCCGACCCGAAGCGGATGGAGAGGAAGACTGGTTGAGTCCGGCAGCCTCAAACGCCGAACGCACGGCCTCGTCGACCTCTTCGGCCTCCTCAGTGAGTTCTCTGGTTGGATCGCCAACTACTATCACCGGCTCTGCGTCTTGCCCCGAATCAGAAGCTTCAAGACCAATTTACCTAAGGTTCTTGTAGTTGGGGAAGATAAGAGCCGAGAGGTTCTGATCGCCGGATGGAATCGGAATGTTGTCCGCAGCCGAGAACGTGGTATAAGTCGGTTCGTACCGAAGTAAAATGTGGGCGGCTCTCCCTTGTTTTTGCACGTTTTGGCGGCCGAAGTAGTTGAGTGCAGTCTTAATGTCCCTGAGGACCACGTCGTCAACAGAAGTCAGAATCTTCTTCAATTTATTACCTGCAAAAGATGAGAGATTAAGGAAAGAGAGCCGATTAAAAGACAGATCAATAAACATAAGATACTACTTGGCAACCTGGATCACCCTTATGTCTGGGAATGGGGTCTAGGCGATCTTCGCCCTTAGCGAACTCCCAATTACCTCAGACATTGACCATTACATCGTCAACCCTCTTACCAGAACTGGCAAGCATAGTCACCAAATGATGGTCAGTATCCTTGGCCCTAAGGAAGTACCGCCCCAGTCGACTGGAGGATTTGGCTAAAGCATAGCAGTGCCGAATGGCCAGAATTCCGAGATTGATCCTAAGGCGTCGATTCAATTCTATAATCCCCATAATGATTCGAAAGAAATTTACATTGGGTTGAGAAGGAATCAGACTCCAATAGCGAAGGACAGCCCTAAGCAATGGATGTAGGGGGAAACGAACTCCGCCCTCCGCAATGGACAGGAGGGGGAATACGATCGTATTCTGATCCTCTCTCTCCATATCTAGAGAACTGTCCGTTACAAGAGACAAATGAACGTCATCGGGAATGGGAAAATGTCGCCGGAATCCGGAAATACGACTCTCAGAAAGGTGGTCTTTCAAATGTTTAGCCATTTCAACGGGGACCCAAGGATTCGCCGAAAGTAAGAACAATAAACAGAGAATAGGATTACAAAGAAAGGAGAAGAAGACTTACGAAGAGCAGATGAGATGAAGATAGACGGACGAAAGTTGCAGAAAATATGAGTGCGAGGGGAGATGCGCGCTGGCGGTCCAAACGTATCAGATGATCGACGAAATGTGTATCCAAAAGGACTGAAGTTTCAAATCGCAATAAATGCAAAAGACGCATGAATAGGGCGGGAAAGTATAATGATAAACAAAAAGGCGTGCGCCTCCTGACATCTTCTGACATCTGTCTTGGGGAACGCGAGGCCGCCTGATCAATGATAAGCTTTTCGAATTCTAGACCAAACACGCCGATTAACTACCGTCAATGGGAGTTCGGGGGGCAATTGTGGGAGCCGAATATGTGGCTAAATCGGAAGGGGTATATTATAGTATTAACATTAACCAGCTGTATCCTGCATGATTAGGATGGGCCGAATACAATACGTAGGCCGATTAAGAAAGGATCCTCGAAGCCGAATAGAAGAACGGGTAATGATTGAAAAGCAGGCCCAAGCCCCGAGGTCCCAAAAAGAACAGATATAAATATAGAAGCAGCGTTCTTGGAAAGGAATGTAAGAATAACTTCACCAAACTTAGTAAACAAGCTTTCTTGAGTATAAGAACTGACTTGCCCATCGGAGTGCTAACCCCGGCACCCCCGACCGGAGTGTTAGTCTTTGCAGGTGACTAGCTGAGGATCAAGAGCGTCTCCCAGGATCTGAAGAGTATTTCCAGAATCACTTCCCCACATTATGGATCTGAGGTTGTGCATCTCAAGAGTCAATTCCACGTTGGTCAAGCAGTGGCCATTTGCAAAAATAGTTTTTGAGAATTTTTACTGAGGTTGGCTAATAGTCTCTCGAAAATTATCCCATCTTTTCCCAAACTGGACCATTTCTTGGACCCAAAAAGGGAAAATTTTCAGTGCTCATAGCCTGACCTGCATGATTTTAAATCAGAAAATTGAACAAGCATGTTGATCTAACTCTCATGTTGGTTAAAATTGTTTTAGTAGAAAGTCAAAAACAAAAAAATGGTCAAAATGATGAATTAGGGGCACAGTTGAGTCAGGTATTCTGTCTTCTCCCCCATTGTCAACATACTTGCCAGAAAAGGGCACTCTACCTGCCAGGAAAAGGCACGACTAGGGTTAACAACAAAGGGCTGAAAGCTCTGAACCCACAACTTCTTGTGTATCCAGCAACCACCCAGGGGAGGGATGAAAAAAAAAATGAGAGATTAAAGAATAGAGAGATGTGCGTTGAGAGAAAAAGTGAGAAAAGGGTTTTTTTAGAAAAACAGAGCTTGAGGGCCGAGTGATGTGAGAATCACAAATGAGAAAGGGTGGGAAACAATACCCGGAGAAACTGGCTCCTCGTGCACCAGGAGGTCTCTCGCCTTTGTAATGCGTCTGAGTGTCGTTTTGGTTTTGTTGTTTGTCTCGATTCTTGCTTTGAGTCGTTTCGAGTGTTTCTCGATGTGTTTAGGTTGTTTACCTTGTTTTCTTTTGTTGAGTCGTGGTGATTGTGGTCAATTGCAGGCTCAATACCCCGGTCAAGAACTCATCTCTCAATTTCAAAAATGAATCGTTTTGTGCTCAGAGTGCTGTGCCATTCTTCACATTTGTGCGAAACGAGGTTTCGTTCTCTTGCAAAACCGCAAGGTTTAACCCAGGTCATGTGAGAACAGTAGAACCAGGATCTATCTGAAGCTATAGGTTCCAGACTGCGATGCAAAAGAAAAGAGGAAGGATTCGGAGTATCTGAGCTTGTTTCGTCTTCTGCGAATTCCGTCTTTGCATCCCGTGTGTTCAAACCGAATGGAATGCTGTGTTATGGGCCGTGAGTTCAGAATGAGTGGTATTCAAAATGGGCTGTGTATCCAGAATCGGCAGTGTCCCGTATAAGCCGCGTGTTCAAAATAAACAAGAGTACTGTGTTACGGGTTGTGTTCAGAATAAGCAGTCTATGTGTTGAACATGTTGGGAACTTGTGATTGGTTCCACTTCCAATGCCTTCCGGTGTTGATTCTGCGAAGTCACACCTGGTGTTACTTCAATTTGCTTATTGAGTTGTTACTCTGTCTATCGAGTTGTTGCTCATTCGTTTATCGGGTTGTTACTCATTTGTTTATCAAGATTGTCGCAATTTTGTTTATCGAGCTGTTACTCTTTGCTTATCGAGTTGTAAACTTGTCAAGGTCTTATTATTGCTTATTGAGTTGATTTGTTTGTTATGTTGGTTCATTACCTAACCTGGTAATACATGCATGTTCAATTTCCATTCGATTACATTGTTATGTAATATGATGCGATGCGATGCGATGTATGAATGCAACACTTTTTCAACAAAGAGCTTGTTTCATTCCATCATCTTTTCAAATACATAGTTTGGAGAAAGTAAAACCTGCCGTAGGCAGTACAATGTGCTCAATCTACCAGCCAAAAGAGGATAAAGCGAAAAAGAAGAGCAAAGCAACAAAATGTCTGAACAAAGCAAGAAAAAGAAGAAAAGCAGCAAAAGTCTAGATCAATGTCAACTAGTCTCAAACATGAGAGTCGATCCTCGTCCTCTTCCTGGACGAAGGTCCAGGAGCATCGTCGTCAGCTCCACCATCTGAGCCCGAGCCCGAGTCATCTCTAGTCTCATCCTCAGACGACTCTGCCTCCGCCTCTGTCTCGGACTCATCATCGTCCGAAATCGGTGCCCGTGAGCTGCTCCCAACATGAACGCGCCCCGCTTTGGTATGGGGGGGTACTGTGGTCCCTCGCCCTGCTCTCCCTCCTCCTCGGGCAGACACAGATGGTCCTCTTGTAGCACCCCCTGAAGCTGATATCTGGAATGGGGCCTGAAAAGGACAAACGGTAAATGCATCAGTTATACTATGCAAAGCAGAGTATAAATACAGAATGCAGTGTATGAGTACAGTGTATGAATATTGTGAGCAGGGTATCAGAACGGAATGCAGTATATGAGTACAGGATATGAATGCTGTGAGTAGTGTGTCAGTACAGGATGCAGTGACTGAGTGCAATGTATGAATGCCGTGAGTAATGCTGTGAACAATCCATGGCTTACAGTGCATCAAAGCCGTGAGGGCCATGTATCAAGTGCCATGTGGACAATGCGACGCATCAGATTATGTGTGAAACAGATTATGCACAGTTTGAGATTGTGGTTGAAAAAGCTTACCGGGATACCGTAAATAGCCAGTAGGTCGAGGCTCCGCTGTAGCATCCCCATTACGGAGGCGGTCAACTCCAGAGACTGGCGAGTGTACTCAGCGAAAGCCTGCAAAAGTGTTAGAAGCATCAGTATTCTGCGAAATATCAAGAGAAATGAAATGAAATGACTGTACAGGATGCAAAGTGCAGTAGTACATACCGGAGGCAAATCGTGGAATCCGACTAGCTCGTGATTAGCCGGAGGGGGAGCGATGGGGATCTGGTAAGTCTCCCCACCCTGCCCTCGGCATGTCATCATAGTAGGCAGCTCGGGCCACCCAACTCCCTGCCCTCTCCGGGGCCCACTCCTACCTCGGGCCTGAGGTGCTTGCGATGCTCCTGCTCTCGCGGCTGGCACCACTGGTCTCTCTCTCTCAACTCGGCCGGCACAGGTCAGAGGTCGCATGATATAGGTCTGGACGAACTCCTTATAGTCGCCCTCGTTTACAAAGCGCTCATGGCTCCAGTTGATAGTGTAATCTGCCATCTCCGCTAAAGTACACCTCTCGGTGTCCCTCGTATGGGTAGGAGGAGGTGCTGGAACCGGCTACTCTGGCGTGCCTAAGGTCTACCCCAAGAAGCGCTCCCTAAAGTACCAGGCATGGCAAACTGGGCCCTTTAACAAGACTCTGAATCGAGCAGTCTCCTGAGCGCCGGCATACCGCTCCCGAACTGCGATAGGCAACAAAGCCCACGGCTGCCAGGTTATCTGCAAATGGCAGGAAATACAGTTTGTTATCCGCTATTTAAAGTACATTGCAAAGCAAAGCCAATAAACTGAAATGTTTGACATACCTCGGCTGCGGTGATGGTGTCAAAATAGCGGCGAAAGAACATGAAGGGCTCCCGCGGCCTCCGCTCGCACCTCACGTCAAAGCGATAGGAAAATAGGATCATGGGGGGCATCTCCTCGTCTAGTACTGGGGAAAGCCTCGGGAAATAGGCATACACCCACAACTACAGAACATAATAGAGAAGACATAGGCAGGCTTATCAGATAAACCAGTATACAGATAAAAGCAGAAATTAGGGAATAGTGTGCAGTGTATTGTGCAATGTGTGCAGTGTGTTGTGCAGTGTGTGCAATGTACAGTCAGTGTAGAAAAAGATTGCGTGTGTGCAGTGTGTATGGTGTACAGATAATGAAAGGCAGAATTGAAAAGATAGGAAGGGAATGTGTACCTCGCAAGCTCACCAATAGCCTCCAAGCAACTGTCCGCTGTGGCGGGACGATGAGCTCATATAACCGTAGAGAGTGGCCAAGCCGGCGCCACCCCAGTCATAAAGGCAGATCCTCGTCACGTCCACAAGTGCACTCAACAGATAGAGGGCGATGGTGTTCGCCCGGTCGGTGAAAAGCGTCGTCCCTAGCAGAAACATGATAAAACCGCGGACGTATTGCTCCTCCTCCTCCCGGGTAGTAGGCTCCTGGATCCGGAAGTGGTCCTCGAACCACGAATACCTCATAAACCCTGGCCGGGCAAGAGGTGGCCGAGTGCCGAGCAGGTACATCTGAGCGGCGTCCCACTCCTCCATATCAGTATCAAAGGGGATCGGATCACCCCCCACCCCGATGCCAGTGAGCATCGAGAAATCAAAGGGAGTCATCGTCATCTCCCCAGTGGCAGAAAGGTGGAAGGAGTCGGTGGTATCCCACCACTTCTCCACCAAGGCAGCAGGAAGAGGCCTGCTCGCAGTGAGGCGCGAGAGCCCCATGCAGAAGCGCCCAAAACCAGCTTGGTCAACGATCCGGTAGACTGCGTTGGGCAGCTCCATATACCATCCTTGGGCCGCGACATTCCCATACCCTCGAAAGGCATAGGAATCTCCCTGTGATTAAAAAAGCAATAACAAACAAGCAATTGCGAAACAATGTTAGAAATACACTGTGTGTGAAAACCTTCAGAATTCGGAGAAAATGCAGTGTGTGTGCATATGTTGGAATGCCTTCAGAATTCGGAGAAAATGCAGTGTGTATGCATATGTTGGAATGCCTTCAGAATTCGGAGAAAATACAGTGTGCGTGCATATGTTGGAATGCCTTTAGAATTCGGAGAAAATATAGTGTGTGCACATGTGTCTAAATGCCTTAAGAGCTTGGGAAAATGCAGTGTGTGTGCCTGTGTTTGAATATGCTTGGAATTGATGAATATGTAGTGTGCATGCATTGTGTTTAAGTTTAAACAAATAACGGGTGTAGGTGTGCTCACAGTGAACTACAGCATGTGGTATATCGGTGTATCCGGGCCAAACAGTTAAAGAACAGAATCGACTATTGCAGTTATGTATTCTACTTTGCGGAAAATGAAACGGGGAAGAGTGTACCTCAGAAATGCCATAGGACAGATGTGGCTCTGGCTCATATAGCAGAAGCTCCAGTGGCACGCGCCGCTCATAGCTCCTGAAGTGACGGAGGCTATCAGGAGGAAGCACGTGTATCGCCGGCCTGTAGGTCGCTAGATCGAACGGTCAGATGTGAAGAGGCAGGAGCTCGGCCTCAGGGTCCATATCCAACTCCGGGGGAGCCCCAGCGCCTGGAATGTCGTCTGCCATCTCAAGAATAGTGCGAAAATGGCCGAAAGTGTGAAAACCGAGCAAGAATGTGAAAAGTCAACCCCGAGAGGGCGGAAAATGGGCAGAGAGGTCGGAGTGTGGGAAAGGGCACGAAGACCAAGGAAAACTTGGGGAAAACAAACCCCAAGTGGAGGAAATCAAGAAAAGTACACCGAAACTGAGATTCGTTCGGTTCAAAACGTGCGAAACAATGAGGGTTTCACGAATCGAACGACGAAAAAGCGACGAAAACAAGGAAGAAACATAGATCGAAGGTGGGAAAATCACCTAGAGAGAAGGAGGGAGGGTTTTCGAGCTTGGGCAAGTGAGAAAATAAGGGTTTGGACCCCATATTTAAAGACCCGTGGTCAATTGACAAAACTGCCCCGACACAACCATTGTTGGCCGGTCAGCCACATTTTTAGACAGCCGGCTAAATATTTGGCCGATGGCCCATTTTTGTGGCTGATGGATGGCCGGTGGCCTCTCCTGGTGGTCGATGCACCTTCTGCACCCTTTTCTGGGTCATATATGATGTTTGGGACCTCCATTCCTCAAGGCAGTGCAAGAAAGTGCATTTTTGGAACTCAACTGGCCTCCGTTTTGACCTCGAACTGTGTCAATCATGTGCGATGCTCGGTACGCACAAGGTGTATCCTTTTTCGTATCCTTTTGTATCTTACGAAAGTCAGAAACTACTTTGATGGCGTTGCGTTACAGTGTTTTGTCTTGCTTTTGATAATTACGCGATCCTTGTAGTGGTCTGCAAATCTCTTATTCATTGTAGCGCACACCCATTTTGCATTGTCATGCATCTCCATGTCGTGCATCATCATGCACACCTCATTTTCATTGTCATGTATCTCTATGTCGTGCATCGTCATGCACACCTCATTTGCATTGTCATGCATCTCCATGTCGTGCATCGTCATGCACACCTCATTTGCATTGTCATGCATCTCCATGTCGTGCGTCGTCATGCACACCTCATTTGCATTGTCATGCATCTCCTTATCTCTCATTGTCATGCGCACCTTACATGCATTGTCATGCATCTTCCTTATCTCGCATTGTCATGTGCACCTTACATGCATTGTCATGCATCTTCCTTATCTCGCATTGTCATGCACATTTCACATGCATTGTCATGCATCCTCCTTATCTCGCATTATCATGCGTACCTTACATGTATTGTCAAGCATCTTCCTTATCTCGCATTGTCATGCGCATTTCACATGCATTGTCATGCGCACCTTACATGCATTGTCGTGCATTTCTTTACTTTGCATTGTCATGCATTTCCTTATCATGCATTGTCATGCACTTCTTTATCATGCTTTGTCATGCATTTCCTTGTCATGCGTTGTCATGCATATCTCTCTTGCATTGTCATGCATTTCCTCATCATGCATTGTCATGCATTTCCTTATCATGCATTGTCATGCATGTCTCTTCTGCATTATCATGCAATTCAGTATATGCATTGTCGTGCATTTTCCTACCTTGTATTGTCATATACGTTTCATTTGCATTGTATTGCTATACACATTGCCTGCGTTAATTGCGCATGCTTTACTTACATGTGTATATATATTTTCAGGTGGTTACACATTGTACACGTTTCCGCGTGTGCTTTACTTACATGTGTTTATACCGCTTTCTTTACACATTGCATGCGTTTCCACGTGTGCTTTACTTATATGTGTTCATGCATCTTCCAGGAGGTTACACATTGCTTACGTTAGTGCGCATGCTTTACTTACATGTTTTCATTCCTGCTATACACATTGCCTGCGTTAATTGCGCATGCTTTACTTACATGTGTATATATAATTTCAAGTGGTTACACATTGTACACGTTTCCGCGTGTGCTTTACTTACATGTGTTCATACCTTGCTTGCTTTACACATTGCATGCGTTTCCGCGTGTGCTTTTACTTATATGTGTTCATGCATCTTCCAAGAGGTTACACATTGCTTGCGTTAGCGCGCATGCTTTACTTACATGTGTTCATTCCTGCTATACACATTGCCTGCGTTAATTGCGCATGCTTTACTTACATGTGTATATATATTTTCAGGTGGTTACACATTGTACACGTTTTCACGTGTGCTTTACTTACATGTGTTCATACCTTGCTTGCTTTACACATTGCATGCGTTTCCGCGTGTCCTTTGCTTATATGTGTTCATGCATCTTCCAGGAGGTTACACATTGCTTGCGTTAGCGCGCATGCTTTACTTACATGTGTTCATTCCTGCTATACACATTGCCTGCGTTAATTGCGCATGCTTTACTTACATGTGTATATATATTTTCAGGTGGTTACACATTGTACACGTTTCCGCGTGTGCTTTACTTACATGTGTTCATACCTTGCTTGCTTTACACATTGCATGCGTTTCCGAGTGTGCTTTACTTATATGTGTTCATGCATCTTCCAGGAGGTTACACATTGCTTGCGTTAGAGTGCATGCTTTACTTACATGTGTTAATTCCTGCTATACACATTGCCTGCATTAATTGCGCATGCTTTACTTACATGTGTATATATATTTTCAGGTGGTTACATATTGTACACGTTTCCGCGTGTGCTTTAGTTACATGTGTTCATACCTTGCTTGCTTTACACATTGCATGCGTTTCTGCGTGTGCTTTACTTATATGTATTCATGCATCTTCCAGGAGGTTACACATTGCTCGCGTTAGCGCGCATGCTTTACTTACATGTGTTCATTCCTGCTATACACATTGCATGCGTTAATCGCGCATGCTTTACTACATATGTATATATATTTTCAGGTGGTTACACATTGTACACATTTCCGCGTGTGCTTTACTTACATGTGTTCGTACCTTCCTTATTATACTCATTGTATGCGTTGTCGCGTGTACTTTACTTATATGTGTTCAAGTTCCTTATTATACACATTGTATGCGTTGTCGCGTGTACTTTACTTATATGTGTTCAAGTTCCTTTTATTTTACACATTGTACACGTTGTCGCGTGTACTTTACTTACATGTGTTCATAATTATCTTCACCTTCACACATTGTATGTGTTGTCACGTGTACTTTACTTATATGTGTCTGGGCCTACCTAGCATTGTTATGCCTGTTTCAAATCGCATTGTTATGCGTCCTACTCGGCTTGCGTTGTCACGCATGCCCTCCTTGCATTGTTATGCACACTTCACCTGCGTTGTCACGCACCTCTCACTTGCATTGCTATGCATGTTTTCTAACGATGTTGTACCTGTTAAGTTTTCTTTCTTTTTCAGGCACGATATTGTATATATGGTTCATTTGAAGCTGGCACGACCAGACGAACCGCACAGATATTGTATTCTCCGCGTGAGACGTAGCGAGAATTAAATAATTCTCTTACATCCTTTCTGTAATGTAGTTTGGCTTTTGGCTTGCTTAAAACTGTTGTATGTTATGCTTCGTTACAGCTTTCTTTGCATGATCATAAGTTATGTTCGGCATCGTGCATGTTCTTTGCATCTTGCCCCTGCCTATGGGCACATACTTTTGCTATCTTGTATGCTTGTCTAAGTCTTCGGCCTTGTCAAAAATGGGTCGTCTCTGGGCTTTGACACTCACTCCCGTCATTGTTATGACTTTCGAGTTCTGTCAAAGAGGGGCAACTGTAGACACCCCATTTTTGACCATCCTCAAGACTTGGACGTCACCGTATGAACACTCGGTGATTATCCATGTTCGTGTTCGTTTTGAGTTCTCGGAGGTCTCGGCCGCGCGCCCCGCCTCAAGATCTCTCAACTTGACTATTTTGTGCTTGGTTGTGGACCAAACACTTGTATTTCTGTTTTTAAGGGAAGAGGGTGGCTTGTTGGCCATCCCCTCAACCCACCGGCCAAGGCATGATGCCACCGGCCATTTTTTCTTGCCATTGGCTAAAAGTTGTGGCCGGTCGGCACCTTTGTTGGTCGGTCGGCCACCTTTGTTGATCAATCGGCCATTTCTACTGGTCGACCCCTTTCCATCTGCTTTTGGCAGATATTTTATGCCAGCTGTCACAGCTGGCATCCACATTACACCCCCTCCATACACGTGTATGGAGGGATTTGTTCCCTTGAGTTAGCTTCTCCAAGAAGCTTAGGAATTGAATTCCTACAAGAGGGGAGGCCCTCCTCCCTTCTCAGAGGCTCTGGAATTTTAGGTTAGAGAATTTGTATCTATCTATCTCTATAGTTCCTTCTCTTTACATTTGTGTGTGTGTTTTGTGCTCTAAAGGGTGTTTTGTTCATATTTTGGCACTAAGGCACCTAGTGTTACACTTTCCTTTAGTTACTGAGGTGCTAAAGGTTATTTCCAGAGTTTTTGAGTTGGTTTTGATCAAAAGAAGGTGCTGGAGTTGGTGTTCTTGAAGTGTTCTTCAAGGGTGAGAACTACCCCTTTTATTCCCTATTTTGCCTTGAGCTTTTAGCCTATCTTGCATCTGTTTTTAAGCTTAACTTATAACTGATAAAAGTTCTATTTTTAGGTTCTTAAAATAGTTGTTTAAGGTCACTTTGGTGTTTGGGGTTGTTTACCCCCTCTTAGGCCTTGTTTGGCCTCTTTTCGTGCCCTTCTTTGTGAGCTTCGGGACCACCTTGTATTAGCCTTCTCACCACTGAAATCCCTCTGGTGGGGATGGTGTTTTGAGGTCCTAAGAAGGAGAGGGCCATCCCCTCTCCTTGTTGTCTTCAATACTTGTCATATTTGCCTCATATGTGAGCACCTTTGTTAAGTTCATGTTGACCATGTCTTAGCTGGTATTTGTGGTTGTTTTGCCATGATATAGCACTGTTTTGACTTGGTTTAGACATGCCATGTATGCTTCATATACTTGTCTTGTAATCCCATGTTTTGGCCTTAACATGCATCATGTTGTAACATGTGTTTTTAGCATGATTTTGGCTCAACTCCATGAAGCTTTTAGCCTTGTTGTAGCATGCTTAAGCTCTGTTTTTGATTGTTTTGGTCATGCTTGCATTGTTTTTTATAGCCACCATGCAATCTAGCTTGTTAGCTTTGAGTGTCCAAGTTGCTAGCATGCTCTATTTGGATCATTTCGGTAGTTTGGCATCACTTATAATGTTATTTCAGTCCATATAGTACGCTCAAATGCTTGCAGTTGTGACTTCTTTAATGTCTTAAAGAGTTAGTAGCTTATGCCTCATGAATGTGTCATTGCGTATGCCATCATGCTTAGGCCTTTGGGATGCCATCTAAGTGGGTTTTTGGGCTCATTTTGACATGCCATGACTCTATTTTTGGTTGCTTAAATCATGCCATGTTTGGTTGTGTTAGGTGTAGTGTAACACCTCTTTGATGGCCTTGCATGCCTCATGATTTTGCCCCTTTGTTCTAACTTGTTTTGGCTTT
This sequence comes from Camellia granthamiana, assembly GCA_036172215.1. Classification (NCBI taxonomy): domain Eukaryota; kingdom Viridiplantae; phylum Streptophyta; class Magnoliopsida; order Ericales; family Theaceae; genus Camellia; species Camellia granthamiana. Next base: position 94,815,789 of record CM069910.1, read on the forward strand.
GGTCATTGCATGTTCTAGGCTTACTTTGCCATGATTTAGGACTATTTTGGATTATGCTTGCCATATGCTCTTTGTTTTGTGTAGCATTGGTTCAATTCCCTTGCCTAGTTTTAAGCCTTAAGCCTTAATCATGCATGCTTGACTTGTTTATGTGATTTGGCATCACTCTTAGCACCACTTCAGAGCATGTAATGTTGTCATATTTGCATGCTTTTTCCTTTCTTTTAAATGTACTTAAAAGTTGCCCTTTTACACTTGGGTGTTGGGTACATTAGCATGCATGTTTGTATGTGTATTTGCCCCTTTTCCTTTAGCATTTTGGCCACTGATATAGGCTTATTTGAGAGTTGCCCATATTGGTTTAAGTCCATCATTTGCATGTTGTTGTATGCTCGCCTTGTGTGTTGTTGCATACTCGGCTCATTGCATGTTATTGCATGCTTAAGTTGCATTTTGCATCCTTGTTAGCTTGCATTTTGCCATATGTTTGGTATGTTGTTACATGTTTGCATGTTTGCATGTTTGTTCACATGCTCATGTTGCATTGGTTTGCTTGCATGCTTAGGTTGCATAGCATTGTGCATGTTTGCATCCCTTGGGGCTCTTGGGGCTCAAAATTTCCGGCATACGGTGCAACCGGTGGCGAGGCTGACATCCCATAAGCGAGATCTGCCACAGATCTTTGGAGATCACCTATCATCCCCATTAACTCGAATGTAGTGGGCTCGCGAGCCTGATAGAACTGGGGGGCCTAGATTGGGTGTGTAGCGGGCGACCTAGGAGGATGCGGCATATCTACGCCGGCCTCACTCTGTAGGGTGATCCCTTGATCCAACGCGGCTGTCATAACCACTATTTCTTCTGAACTTTGCGTCATCCCTAGTTCTGCCTCAGCAAAGGGGAAACACTGGCTATTCTGTATCGACTTTCTGAACTCTCTGAACTGAAAGAAAAAAAAACGGACAGCACTTTAGCCCAAAACAGGTCAAACACAGACGCAGCCAAACAACTGATCCCTACTACTGATTACTGTTCCCCAGAATCACTGTTCCCAGAACTGAACTGATACCCGCAGATATAACTGGTTCCTCAACAACACTGATACTGGTGCCCTTCGGGCCGGATACTCAAACTTGCAAGCTGACATGTACTTTCCTGCAGAGATACACTCTAAAAGCACATAGCAGATAAATGAGAGCCAAAACACCCCTATATTGGGGTAGGGTTTCCCTGTCCTATTTTGTTAGGAGCTAGGGTTTCACTACGCACACAGCGGTTTCAAACAACCTATATCGGGTAAGCAACCTGTCCTAGTTTGGAATGGTCACTACGGATTTCGATATGCACTAGGTCGAATGGTCGACAAGGGTGCCCCGGTAAAACCGGGGTTTGTGTTCCCATACTGGCAGAGCCCGCAACCGGTCAGCCTTACGGACATGCCTTGACAAGACAAGCCTCCGGTAGACCGCTCAGGAATAGCAGATGGCCAACACGGTGTCCTAGGCGCACCAATGCACATGCAATGCAAAGAAACACATAAGTGTAGTCAAAACAGAATATCACGAGTTCGAGTCAAGCTCTCTAAATCTCCCCAGCAGAGTCGCCAGAAACTGTAGACGTCCCCCGAACGCATCCCGGGGAGAGGAGTGCGAATCCCCTCCCCCCCCCCCGCGTTCTGGTTCGATATTGGGTCACTACAGTTCGAAGGACTCAAATGTCACGGTTCTTAATCTTGAACCAAAGAGTCCAATTCTGGCAAATCGTTTTGAAGAAAAACTGATTTTTGAAAAGAAGTGCCAAACATGGACTGCTTTGCCAGATACAGAGTCGCCACCTAAATATTTTAAAATAGGGAAATTTAGGAAACCCTGACTCGGTGCCGAAGGCCACGTGTCTGTCATCACCAAAGTGACTTGGCTCGGGAGCTTGGGTACGATCGGGGAAGGTCAGCTATGAGCACCCCCTCTCGCCCGATCCGAAGACCGGCCTCTACTAACCGTGATATCCGTTTTTGAAAACTTTATGCGTTCTTTTCCGGTTATTAACCTAGAATTACTATGTGATGCGCACAACACAAAAGTATAGACTAGATTGCCTAACTTGGAAATAAACATTGCATATCCGTTTTGTGTCGAAAAACGTGTTGGTTTTTGCTACTCGAAAGTAGGCTAAAATATGAATTTCAATGAGTTCTTCCAACTCACGCAATCCAACCTCCACCCACAGGCATTCAAGCAATTTATCACGTAAGCATTTAGCCGCATGGCAAGCATATTGTCATGTTAGCATTCACACGCATGCGAGGTGCTAAAGCATAAAACACTTACATCGTACTCCGTGCCAAAACAAGAAACTGGTTAGCAAAACATGCATGACCTAGTTCATGTTAAATGGCTAATGCATCACATACAGGGGTGTAATCTAAACAGGCTCGGCTAACCCTAAACATGGCACATGAGATGCGCGAGTAGCATGTATTCAATTTGGAATTTGAAAATACAATGCAGTTTGTATGATGTACCGAGCCCGGTGCATGTAAACAAATGCATGAATGCACGCATGCATTGCATAAGGTATGCTAATTTAAATGTGCCCTAATCTACCATCGTAAGCAGGTAAATAAAAGGGAAGAAAGAAGTGGGGATTGGAAGACATACATCCACTCACACACACTTATTACAGATACGCCCTCACTCGGAGGGACAGAAAGAATATACAATTTAATTAACTACGCAAACTAATTAAAATATTACAAATCAACTAAATTAATTAAATAAAATAATTAATCTAATTAAACAGTAAATTGCCTCGGGATGAGGGCCAAGTGCAGCATGCGCTCGGGACTGGCTCGGAACCGCACTGCCATGCACGGATTGCCTCTGTTTCCTCTGCTCTCCTCCTCAGAAAATTGCCAAAGTCCCAGGAGTGCCTCTCAGGGCACTGGGGATCACCACCGGCTGGGGTAGGACACCACCGGCTGAAGGAGGAGGCCACCGGCACAAAAAGAAGCCATCGGCTGTTTGTTGACTGCCGGTCGGCACTAAATAGTGCCGGCCGGCACTGAATGCCTGCAGAACCTGCAACTCACAGCAGCAGAGGGGAAATCTATGCATGACAATATAATTCAAGCCATTTGTGCACCAAACACATCCCTTATCATGTTATTGACTCAAAGGGGCATGTGCCTCAATTCCCGGACCACCAATCACGCATTTCCATGCATGATGGCCCTAAGAACCAAGAATGCAACTTTGATTTCAAATGCATGCAATGCAAACAAGCAAACAAGGATGCTCAACCTCCATCATACTTCACCTCAAGAGGCCAAACATGCACAATACAAATGCAACCCTAAACATGTCAACTAGGCACGCAACATGGACTATGCAATATGCTCATGCAAAGGGTTCAAGCAAGCATGCAAGGTAAGCATGCAAACCAATGGAAGGATGGTCTTATACATGAATTAGGCAACTCAAGTAGTCCTAAAATCAGTGGCCAAAATGCTAAATCATGAGGGCCAAACACACATGCACACATGCACAAGTTAAGGCACCAATACTTAAGCATAACAAACAACCCTTAAGCACACTTAAAGGAGCACAACAATGGACAACTAGCATGCAATTTAGGCTCTGAAAATCATGCTATGAAATGATGCCAAATCATGTTAAGCAAGATAAACAAATGCATGCAACATAGGTTCAACACTTGAGGCAAGTCATGGAAGCATTGAACTACACTTATGCAAAACAAATATGGCATGCATTGAACAACCTAAAACAGAGTTTTAGCATGTTAAAACAAAGCCAAATGGCTACTTAGATGGCATCTAAGAGGCTCAAGCACAAAGGCATGCAACATGACCAATAAATGAAGCATTCAACACATGCTTTTAAAGCACTAAAGGAGCAACTAAGGTAAGCATACAAGCACACCAAAGGGACTGAAATAACATGCTAAATGGTTCCAAACCATCAAAATGATGCAAACAAAGGCATGCTACGCTTATGCACTTAAGGCTCACAAGCCAAGGATATAAAGGAGCCATAAGATACATGCTAAGATTGACCAAAATGACTTAGGACAGACCTAAAACATGGCAAAATGAGCATATACACTTCATGGATCTAGGCCTAAAACATGCTAGAAATAGAGGCACACAACCTAGGCATGTTAAGGGACTATTATGGCATTACAAAGCAACTATGCAAGGCATGCAAAGAGTGCTAAAACCAACAATTAGCAATGTCATATTAGGGCATAATAAACATAAAATGCAGCCAAGACATGCTCAACAAATAATCAAAACTATGCTCCCTTAAGAGGCCAAATCTCGCCCTTTTCAAGGACATCAAGGAGAGGGGGTGGCCCTCTCCTTCTTGAGACTTCAAGGCATCATCTTCACCACTGAAATCCCTCAAGATTTCAGTGGTGAAGAGATCCTAACACCAAAGTCTCGGATCTCTCACAAAATAGCACAAAAAGTGGCCTTTTCAAGGCCTAAGGGTGGTCAAACCTACCCAAACCACCAAACACTCTTAATGAACAATAAAGAGGCTTAAAAAACAGAACTTTTATGTGTTAATCACTAAGCACAAAAACAGTTCTAAACTAGGTAAAAACAAGGTGCAAGAATGGGGTAAAAAGAGCTAGTTTCTCACCCTTGTTGACCACCTCCACAAGAGTTGATGTTGTTGCCTTCTTTTGCTTGAATCCAGCCAAGAACACCAAGAACAACCTCTTAGGACCTCTGTAACCAAGAGAAGGTGAAACACTAGGTGTTGATGTGCAAAAGTAAGGCACAAACACCTAGTTACACCAACAAGAGAGAAGTATAGATATAGGATAGATATAGAACTTCTAACCTAAAACCAGAGCTCCCTCTCACCTCTCTCACAAAAACTCTTCTAACCCTTGAGCCAAGAGAGAAGGCCTTCTCTTATAGGCATCAATCTTGTAAAGCTTGTCAAACAAGCTTACAAGGAGGGCATCCCTCCATACACGTGTATGGAGGGGAGGCTAAAGCCATACAGCTGTCTAAAAATATCTCATAAAGCAGCTGTACAGTGGTCGGCAGGGCAAAATGGTCATTTTGCCAAAACACCGGCACAAAATAGTGCCGATCGGCACAATATAGTGCCGGTGGCAACACCAGCCAGCCGGTGGCCTCTAGCCAGTGCCGGTGGTGTGTGGGGATGCCTCACAAAGCATTCCCTGCCCTTCCAAGGCAAAACACAAGTGTTTGGTGCAAAACCGAACACAAAACGGTCGAGTTCGGAGGTCCTGAGGCAAGGCGCGCGAGCCGAGAACTCCGGGAACTCCAAACGAACACAAACATGGATAATCACCGAGTGTTCCAACGGTGGCGTCCAAGTCTTGAGGACGGTCAAAAATGGGGTGTCTACAAACTTGAATACGTGTATCGAGTTGTCGTATTTCACATGCCATTCTTAGATTAGCCGAGCCTATTCTAGTTGCATTTTGAATGCGTTGCATTAGCCATCTTAACATGAACTAGGATCATGCATTGATTACTAACTAGTTTTTTATTTTGGCTCGGAGTACTAGGTAAGCTTTCATGCTTTAGCATCTCGCATGCGTGTGAATGTTGCCATGACAGCATGCTTACCATGACGCTAATTGCTTATGTGATCTAACTACCTGAATGCCTGTGGGTGAAGGTTGGATTACTTGAATTGGAATAATTCATTGAAATCCGTATTTTAGCCTACTCGCGAGTTGCAAACTTCAAACCATTTCCAAACAAACGGATATGTGATGCTTTGTTCCGAATTAGGCGATCTAGTCTATACTTATGTGTCGTGCGCATCACATAATAGTTCTAGCTTAATAACCGGAATAAGAACACATGTGTTTTTCAAAAACTAGATATCATGCTTAGTATAGGCCGATCTTTGATCGGGCGAGCGGGGGTGCTCATAGATGACCTTCCCCAATCGTTCCCAAGTTCCCGAGCCGAGGCAACTTTGGTGATGACGGACATGTGGCCTTAGGCAACGAGTCAGGGTTTCCTAAATTCCCCCAAAATAAATATTTAGGTGGCGACTCTGTATCTGGCAAAGCAGTCCATGTTTGGCACTTCTTTCTTAAAAATCAGTTTTCCAAAACGATTTGCCGGATTTGGACTTTTTGATGATTCATCGGTCTTGCATTGCACTCTGCGAGATAGATATAGGACCGTGACTTTGAGTCCGAACTGTAGTGAGCCCAATGAACAAAACGGGATTCCCTCCCGGGATGTTCAGGCGCGTCTACACATGCTTGCCATGAGACTATTTGCTTATGTGATATAACTGCTTGAATGCCTATGGGTGAAGGTTGGGTTACTTGAATTGGGACAATTCATTTGATTGCGAGTTTTAAGCCCACTTGAGAGTGGCAAATCACCATGTTTTCTAAGCCCACTTGAGGGTGGCAAAATCCATATTTTAGCCTACTTGCGAGTAGCAAACCGTTTTCAAAACGAATATGCAATGCTTTGTTCCAACTTAGGTAATCCGGTCTATACTTGTATGCTGTGCGCATCACATAGTAATTCTAGGTTAATAACCGGAATAAAAACACATGTGTTTTCAAAAACAAGATATCGTGTTTAGTAGTGGCCAATCTTTGATCGGGCGAGCGGGGGTGCTCATTGCATGACCTTTCCCTCTCGTACCCAAGTTCCCGAGCTGAGGCAACTTTGGTGATGACGGATACGCGGCCTTAAGCACGAGTCAGGGTTTCCTAAATTCCCTCAAAGTAAAATATTTATGTGGCGACTCTGTATCTGGCAAAGCGGTCCATGTTTGACACTTCTTTCTAAAAAATCAATTTTTCAAAATGATTTGCCAGATTTGGACTCTTTGGTGATTTATCGATCTTGCATTGCACTTTGTGAGATTAGATTCAGAACCGTGACATTGAGTACGAACTGTAGTGAGCCCAAATGAACAAAACGGGATTTTCCTGGGACGTTCGGGTACGTCTACAGGTAGTCGCTGACGACCTTACACCACGAGTTGACACCCCTCCAAGGAACATGCTTGGACCAGAAAACATTACCGCACGAAGAGCCTTGAACTTCGACTCGGCTGCCCAGACCTCAGCCTCGACATCAGCGCATGAGACAATGCAAGCAATTATGGATTAGGCGAAGCAAAACGAACAGAGGCTAGAAAACATGATGGCTGAGAACGAGCACCTTCGATAGGATTTGGCCTTGGAGGTGGCAAAATCCCAACAGGCTACGTGCTATGATCCGGGACTACCTTTGAGAAAGGATGGTCGATGACCTCGAATTCAGAGACAAGATAGTAGCAGCTATTCTGATTTATCATCCACAGGATCTGAAAAGAAGGGATGAGTCAAAGTCTCTAGTTCTTCCAAAGGGAGTCCACGTGCAAGGACTAAATGAAAAAGAAATGATTTATACAAAGAGGATCAACATGACCCTTTTGTGTGACGAATTGCAAGGGCGGTACTACCCAAAAAGTTCAATGCTCCATCGTTCACCCTCTATGATGGAAAATCAGACCCCACCGATCACATCCATCACTACAAGCAAGCCATGACACTACATGCAGACGACGAGGCCCTCATGTGCCGAATATTTCCCAGCAGTTTGGGACCATTGGCCGTCAGATGGTATTATAAATTGGAACTGGCATCGATTAAGAGCTTCCATCAACTTCAAAAATCCTTTAGGGCAAGGTTCATCACCAATGAGGTCCAGCCGAAGCAGGCCGATTCTCTCTGGGCAATGCAAATTCAACCAGGGGAAACCCTACGTGCTTATTCGGCGCGCTATTAGGAATGCTTTAATCTCGTAGATGATGCCTGCAATGACTCCATGGCCACCACCGCCTTTGAAAAGGGGTTGCACCCCAACAATGCCCCCTGCAGCTCTCTGACCAGAAGGCCCCCCAAAACAGTCTGGTCGCTAATGAAGAAAGTCGAGGAATACTGCAAAGTGGAGGATGACGCCCGGTAGGTTAAAGCCGGGCACAAAGCCAACAAGACGGCCCCATCTGAGATCGTTCAGCCTATAAATTCTGTACCCTCACGGAGCCCTGAACCACGGAATTGGGCGAAACGAGACAAAAGACGAGATTTGCGTCGATCAAATGACCAATGTTCACAACAGGCTAATGAACAACTTCAAGTGGATAGTCGGCACATCAGGCGCACGGACAAGAAATATACAGAGCTGTCGGAGCCGATCAACACGGTTATTTCTAAAATTCAACATCTTCCATTCTTCAAATGGCCACCCAAGATGGTGGGACCTCCCGACACGAGGAGACGGGATAGACGGTGTGAATATCACAAAGACTACGGACATGATACCGACAGTTGTTATGCCTTGAAAGATCATCTTGAGGAGTTGGTACAGGATGGTCGGCTTAAGCAACAAGTCCGAAAGAACAATTCAACCAAAACAGTTGCTTTACGACAAGATTCACCCCCACTTGGCATAATCCATATGATATATAGCTTGCTGACAGCATCCACGGTACATACAATTCAGTCACATCCTGACCCACAAAAGCAAATCACACCTGCGAAACGGCCCCATGAAGCTCCGAGTATTACTTTCGACGATTTTGATCTAGTCGGCGTAACGCTCCCCCACACTGATCCCTCGGTCATCGAACTACGCATAAACTGATTCACCGTAGAACGCGTTCTCATTGACCATGGGAGTACTTTGGAAGTTATGTACTGCAAGACCTTCATCAAACTCGGGTTCACTGAGTAAGACCTGTCTCTAGCTCATTATCCGTTATTCGGCTTTAATGCCAATCCGGAATATCCGTTGGGCAAAATCACGCTACCAGTTCGAGCGGGCTCCCAATCAGTGGATGTGGAATTTTTGGTTGTCAAGCTTCCCTCGCAGTGTAATCTCATCATGGGACGAACTTGGCTGCATACGATGCAGGCTGTGCCAAGCACCTATCATCAACTACTCCACTTCTTGACTAAACGCGGCATTGAACAAATCCGTGGTTCCCAGAAATCGGCACAGACATGTTATCTCCTTGCCACAAAGACACCATGAGAGGTGGAAGTGAATTCTATTAAGGTGCCGGGCTGAGAGAGTCTCGACGATGTTGGGTGGCTCCCAAACGAAAAGGCAAATCGAGTTGAAATTAACGGGAATCCTGACAGGTTCTTTATGGTCGGCGCCTCCCTAAGCAAAGTTGACAGGCAGCAGTTAATTTCCTTCTTACTCGGCAACCTTGATGTATTTGCGTGGTCACCGTATGAGATGCCGGGAGTGGATCCATCTGTTTCTCAGCACTGTTTAAACATTGACCCCAAATGTAAGCTGATTATTCAGAAAAAGCCAGCAGTCAGCCGCAGAACACACTGCTGCCGTTGTTGAAGAAGTTGACCGGTTGCTTGATGCCGGGGTAATACGGGAAGTGACCTATCCTACATGGCTGTCAAATATTGTGGTTATGAAGAAGAAAAATGGGACTTGGCATGTTTGTGTGGATTTCACTGACTTAAATAAAAGCGTGTCCCAAGGATTGTTTTCCCTTTCCCAGAATAGACCAACTCGTAGATGCCACGACATATCATCGACGTATGAGCTTCCTCGATGCCTACAGAGGCTACCATCAAATTGCCATGCATCCGGAGGACCAAGACAAAATTGCATTCCTCACCCCAAGAGGAACCTATTGCTATAAGGTTATGCCTTTTGGGCTGAAGAATGTAGGGGCAAATTACCAAAGGCTAGTCACTGCAATGTTCAAGGAGCAACTAGGCCGTACTATGGAAGTGTACATTGACGATATGGTGGTCAAGTCCAAAGAAGAGCAAAATCATCTAGCCGATCTGGGAGAGACATTCGGCATTTTACGCAAGTACAAAATAAAACTGAACACTTCCAAATGTGCATTTGGGATCGAATCCGGAAAATTCCTTGGCTACATTGTTAACCACCGTGGAATCAAAGCCAACCCAAGGCAAATTACTGCAATTTTGGAAATCGGCTCCCTTCGATTGGTCAAGGAGGTTCAAAAGTTGATAGGGATGGCCGCCATACTCAACAGGTTCATCAGTCGTTCCACAGATCGCTGCCGACATTTCTTTCATACCTTACGGCAGGGCAAAGCTTTTGAATGGACCTCTGAGTGTGAAGTCGCTTTGAACGGTTTGAAGACTTATCTCTGATTAGTTCCACTCTTGACAACACCTTCGGTAGGTGATCCGCTCATTTTATATCTGGCAGTTTCCGACCAGGTCGTCAGCGCCGTACTGTTAATGGAAGAACTTGGGGAGCAGCGGCCAGTGTATTATGTGAGCAAAGCAATGATTGACGCCGAAACACATTACCTTCTGTTGGAAAAACTTGTCCTGGCTCTCATCATAGCAGCAAAAAAACTGATGCATTGCTTTCAGGGCCATACCGTTGGGGTACTAACGGACTACCCCCTTCGGTCAGTACTTCGTAGTGCAGAAGCATTGGGGTGCGTTTCAAAGTGGGCTCTCAAACTCGACCAGTACGATATTCAATTTCTGCATAGGACCTCAATCAAGGGGCAAGTGCTCGCCGACTTTGTGGCCGAATTCACTAGAGGCCTAGCGAACTTCAAGTCTAATTAGATTCAACCTAAGCCGAACTGGAGAATTTATGTTGGGGACATTTGGCAGTTGTATTGTGACGAATTGTCTAACCAACGTGGTAGTGGGGCGGGCGTAGTGATCATGGCTCCCGACGGGGCAATAATTGAGCAGGCTGTCAAACTGGGCTTCGATGTATCGAACAATGAGGCTGAATACGAAGCATTGTTAACCAGCTTACGGAATGCACATCTGCTTGTTGCTCGGCATCTCCTTATTTTCTACGATGCAAAGCTAGTCATCAACCAATTGAAAGGGGAATATGCAGCCAAAAATGACCGTATGGCAGCTTACATGAAAACGGCGAATTCTTTGCTGGCAAATTCGACCATCATGAACTAAACCAAATAACCTGGGATTAGAACACGCATGCAGATGCCTTGGCTTGCCTAGCCTCCGCCATTAACTCAGAAATCAAATGGACAATTGAAGTAGGATTCATCCCTGAGCCGAGCATTGCCCCCTCAGAGTCAATCCAAATTGATGTCATAGAATCAGGTCCAAGCTGGATGGACCCTATCGCTACATTCCTATTTTCTGAACAGCTCCCGACGGACAAGAAAAAAGCACACAAACTGCGGAACAAACCCCTACGATATTACTTGGATCCGCAAGGAAAGCTCTACAAAAAATCCCTTTCTGGTCCATATCTAGAATGCGTTCATCCGGACAAAGTCGAAGAACTCCTGACCAAAATACATGAAGGTAGTTGTGGTTCCCATTCCGGCGGGCGCTCTCTGGCTCATCGAGCTGTGACACAATGGTATTATTGGCAGACAATGAGAGCTGATGCCGAGTGTTACGTCAAGAAATGTGAACAGTGCCAGAAGTTTTCCCCTTTAACCCATTTGCCTGCTGCAGAGTTAAGCTCTGTCACCAGTCCTTGGTCGTTCGCCTAATGGGGACTTGATATCGTCAGACTATTACCTCGTGCCCCGGGCAACAAGCGATTTTTGATTGTTGCAACAGATTACTTCACAAAATGGGTCAAAGCGGAGGCACGAACGCACATTCAAGATACTGATGTTAAGCATTTTGTATGGAGAAATATCATCACACGATTCGGCATTCCAAGAGCACTTATTTCAGACAACGGCACCCAGTTTGATTGTGGCACCTACCGAGAACTGTGCAGCACATATGGTATTCGGCCCTATTTCTTGACGTCAGCTTATCCACAAAGCAATAGCCAAGCCGAAGCCTCCAACAAAGCCATCTTGGACGGGATCAAGAAAAGGTTGGAGAAAGCCAAAGGCAGAAGGGTCGAAGAATTGCCAAGTGTGTTATAGGCTCATCGCACTACGCCGAGGCGATCCACTAGGGATACGCTGAGGCGATCCACTAGGGAAACGTCGTTTACTTTATGCTTTGGAACCCAGGCAATCATCCCCCTGGAGATAGGCCTCCCAACCTTGAAATCAAAAGCTTTTGATATCGGCTGAAATGACATGATGTTGGCCTTGGATTTGACTCTAATTGAGGAACAACGAGACCGCGGCCTTACATCCATGGCACGGTACCAGCAACAACTTGCTAAGTCGTATAATCAACGTGCTCATCTACGCCGTTATACACCAGGAGAATTGGTCCTCAAGAAAGTACTCCCAGCTACCAGGAATCCGGCTGACGGCAAACTGGATCCTAACTGGGACGGCCCCTATCAAATCGATTCAATCGCTGGAACAGGGGCATATCGGCTCAAAGACATGTCCGAAAGAAGTCTGCCGTGTCCTTGGAATTCCATGCATTTGCGTAAATTCTATCATTAACCTGACTTGTCTGATATGATGATTTATTTTGAATGTTTGCCTTGTACAAACTTTCACTTTTATAATGCAAGATTACTTATCTCACTACATGAAATTTTAGTTTGAAGATGAAAGCCTCTGGATTCGAAGCACCCTTCGTGGATATCATGATTGGCCAAGTTAAAAGCCTCTGAATGCGGAGCCCCATAAGTGAATGACACTTTTGGGCTGAATAAGCCTCCGGATCCGGAGCGCCCTTTGTGACTCACGATTGGCCGAGTAAAAAGCCTTTGAATTCGGAGCCCCATCAGTGAATGACACTTTTGGGCCGAGTAAGCCTCTGGATTCGGAGCGCCCTTCATGATTCACGATTGGCCACGTAAAAAGCCTCTGAATTCAGAGCCCCATCAGTGAATGACACTTTTGGGCCGAATAAGCCTCCGGATTAGGAGCGCCGTTCGTGGATATCACGATTGGCCAAAAGCCTCCGCATTCGGAGCCCCATCAGTGCATGACACTTTTGGGCTGAATAAGCCTCTGGATTTAGAGTGCCCTTCGTGGATATCACGATTGGCCAAGTAAAAAGCCTTCAAATTCAAAGCCCCATCAGTGAATGACAGTTTTGGGCCGAGTAATCCTCCGGATTCGGAGCGCCCTTCGTGGAATTCACGATTGGCTAAGTAAAAAAAAAGAAAAAAAAGAAACAAAATGAATAAGCATCCGGCTTCGGCACGCTTTTCGTGAATATTCTGTTAACAAGCATAAACTTAGTTGACGAAGGATGGAAGATGATAGTTAATATGTTTAAACACAAACTGAAACAACACGCGACATAAACTGAAACAACATGCAAACATGTAAAATAATATGTTTTATTGAATTAATCGATAATACATAATTCGCTCCCAATTTACGTTAGAGCGGTACAATATGTTTAATTTTATTCGGCATCCCCCTCGTCATCGCTCATCTCGACTTGGAAGGCCGCGAAGGGAAAATGATGACTCTGGTATAATGGGGACGCCGAATCAACGCCTGCTACCCGTAGAGACTCTGCGGCCTGGAGAGCCTTGATCCACCCATGCTTAAATCCACGGTTCTCACATCGGCAGACCTCCTAGGCGAGCTTTTCCTTCGTTTTCTCTATCTTAACTTTTCGGCCTGCATGAAAGCCTTGTTCATAAGCCCTGGTCTTTGCAGCTTCTATTGCAAACATGCTTGCCGTATCATGATCGGCAATCGCGTGACTTATAAGACACTGGGTCACCCTCTCCTCCAAAATCGGGTTAGCTAGGCCGGCTGAATGAGTTTCGGCAATTTTGACTTTTCTTAACTCTCGCTCGGACTTCTCCGCGCAGGCCTCGAAGTTATGAATGCGTTCATCTTTATGTTTGATCTCCCACTGCGCGACATGAAGGTGCATGTCAATCTCATAAGCTGTATATAGTCCTTTCACTGCTCCGTGAACGTCCTCTCGAAACACTTCAAAATCTTGTCGACCAATCATCGACTGCTAGACTTCCGGCGAAAAAATCTGTCTTGCAAATTCGATTGCCACACTTGGATCTTGGATGATCGAGTCTACTTCCGTCATCAGTTTGTTCCTGATAAAGACTGAAAAACTCAACAGGCGCGGTGGCCCACTGGCCTCGCTTTGTGAATGAGGGGAGTTTCCTCGCTGTCGCTTCTCCCTTCTAGGTGACCTGTTCGACGACGTGGAGAGTGATGCCTTTCCCGCTCCCCAGACGTCCTACTTCCCATTCGTGAAGGTTCCCCACCTCGATGCATTGCTAAGTCTAGCTCAGTCAATGTCCTACCTTTCTCTCTACTGTTGAAGAATAGTCTACTTGACATTCACACTTATCTAGCCTTCTTCAACAAATTGGTTTGAGTTGAGTCTTAACACGCTAATGGGACCTACGCGCACGCAGCAACTACCATTTTTATTAACCACGGATGCACCGCTCCCAAAGCGCTCCCTTCAACACTGCCCCAACCAATTCATAAATGCCTGATAATCGGCGGCAACGTTCACTAATCCACGGGGGCAAGGGCAGATTAATTACTCTATTCGGCCTTACGCAAGTCTTTGTCCTGAACAGATAAGCTACCCCAGCCAATTCACGAACGACAGATTCATCAGCCAATTTAGAGCTAATAGCTGAATATCCATTGTGCTCCGGCAAACACCTGAACAGCCGTTATTAGGCGGTCTTCATCTACTCGCTAGGGCAAGGGCAGATTCATTAATCTATTCGGCCTAAATATCAGAATTAATAGCCGAATATTCATTGTGCCCTAGCAAACACCTGAACTGCCGTTATTAGGTGGCCTTCATCAACTCGCTGGGGCAAGGGCAGATTCATCAATCTATTCAGCCTAAATATCAGAATTAATAGCCGAATATTCATTGTGCCCTAACAAACACCTGAACTGCCGTTATTCGGCGGCCTTCATCAACTCGCTAGGGCAAGGGCAGATTTATCAATCTATTTGGCCTAAATATCAGAACTGATGGCCGAATATCCATTGTGCCCCAGCAAAAAATTAAACCGCCGTTTTTAGGCGGTCCTGTTCATCAACTTGCTGGGGCAATGGCAGATTTATCAATATATTCGGGTAAGTTGTAATGCTATACAGTTATTCGTGCGCTGGCTTGATTCAGTAGTTTGTTCTATTCATTTCATGATTTTACATCTTACTTAGCCATTAACAAGCACATTCATCAAGCAGAATGGCAAAAGTAATTTTCGTTCATAAATTGAGCACAAACATAAGTCATTTTACAAATGAAAATCACCCTATGTCAGTTTCTGACAAAAACCAACAATCAAAACCTAATAACTTCAACAAAACCTACATATACATACCACAAAAAAAAAAAAAAAAAAAAAAAAACGAAAAGCAACAAACAAAACAAAAAAAAACAAAACAAAACAAAACAAAAAAACAAACAACAAACAAAATGATAAATACTGGACTCTAGATCAGACTTCGGGGTCAGACAGTAGCGGCTCAATGTCTACCTACTCGTACGAAATCGGCTGCTGTGATACCACGTTAGCGGCAGCTAAGGCTTTGACCCAGCCGTGCTTGAACCCCCTGTTTTCGAACTTCGACACTTCCTCTACGTAGTCCGCCAAGGCCGCATCCTTGCCCACCAGGAATGACTTGGAAATTTCAGACTCGACGTTTGCCATCGCCCTCTTCGACTCTTCTAAGTCGGCCTCTAGCTTGGCAATTATTTCGTTGGCATTCGCTCTTCCCTCAGCGGCCACTCGAAATTCGTCAGCAGTGTTGGCCTTATCTACTTCGGAATTGGCCCTAGCTCTCTCTGCCGCTGCTTTCATGGCCTCAGAATCGACTTGGAGAGAGGCCTCTGTCGCCTTTCCCTTCTCGTTCTCCAACTCGGCTATAAGAAAGCCGATCTGTTCGATAGCGTCGTGTTGGCGACGGCCAATTTCGGCTATCCTCCCCGCCGCCTACAAAACAAGGAATCAATAAGCTAATATAGAAACTTTTCTTTCGGTCAACCTTGCAAAATTACAAAGGGACACGTACCAATATCACCGATTGAGCGGCTAATGCGATGGCCAGCAAATCGGCCTCTGCCCTAAAAGCTGCTCTGTCAACCGGCAGAGAAATGGAGGACGCCAAGCTCAAGGCCACTGCTGGGTCTCTTATAGCCGATGCATCAGAGGCAACCGACATGTTCTTTATCCTCGGTTGTATCGTAAATGGCACAACCAAGTCAGATTCTTCTGTGTGTGGCCGTTTGTTAATTGGTTTTTCCGAATAATCGGCTTCGTACTCGGCTGAGCATTTTTTGCCCCTGTGCTCTATCAGTTGACCCTCTTGTTGATCGACAACAGGTTCCGCTTCGACCACTTTGGTCTCAGCCTCTTCAACAGGAGTAGGTAGAGGAGTTTCTTCCCTAGCGTTGGGTAGAAGGGGTGGAGGTTGGACTCGCATGGCTTCGGCTTTCCTACACGCAGCCATCCTCTCGACATTTTTTTGTCTGGCTAATTGAGTGAGTGATTCACCAGCCATGTTGTCTGGATAGGAGCGGGTACGTCCCATAAGTCAGTAAACATATCATCGAAAGACATGTCCGCTCGGCCGGAAGTGGAGGGAGGATTGAGCCCGGCTTCTTCAAAAGCCAAATTTAGTGCCGCGTCAACCTCTTCTTCTAATCCGTCGAATCCGTCCAAAGATGGCTGATTCGGCTGCTCAGCGACTCCTTCGGCAACTTGTTCTTCCGCCGGCTCTGAATTTGAATCCTCAAAACCGATCTGCCTAAGATTCTTGAAGCTCGGAAAAACAAGCGTCGTGAGGTGTTGTTCGCCCCTTGGAATCAGAATATGTTCCGCGGCCGAAAATGTGGAATAGGCCAGCTTGTATCGTAGAAGAATGTGGGCCGCCCTCCCTTGTTTCTAGAGATTCGGACGGCCAACAAACTGGAGTACCATTCTGATCTGTGCAAGTATGTTGTCGTCGATCGAAACTAGAACTTTCTTCAAATTGTTTCCTGCACAATTAAAACGGTAAACACATGGAATTTGAATAGGAAGTATTTAGTAAAAATTCATGGAGAGTTAAACGGCCACCTGGTTCGCCCGTTCGCCTGGGCATTGGATCTTGACGATCTTCGCCCTCGCCGAATTCCCAGTTTCCACAGACCATAACTATGACATCGTCAACTCGCTTGCCAAAGCTGGCAAGCATAGTGACCAAGTGATGGTCGGTGTCCTTGGCCTTGAGAAAATAGCGCCCCTGTCGACTAGAGGACTTGGCCAAGGCATAACAATGCCGAATAGCAGGGACTCCGAGGTTAAGCCTAAGGCGCCGGTTTAGTTCTACACTACCCATTATTATTCGGAAAAAGTTTACGTTCAGTTGAGAAGGGATTAAACCCCAATGGCGAAGGACAACCCTTAAAAGTGGATGAAGGGGGAAACGGACTCCGCCCTCCGCGATTGACAGTAGAGGAAAGACGATTGTACTCTTGTCAGTCCTCTCTATGTCAATCACGTTTTCTGCCAAAAGTGACAGATGAATGTCATCAGGGATAGAAAAGTGGCAACAGAAACCAGAGACTCTCTCCGCGGAAAGAAGGGCTCTCAAATGTTTAGCCATCACAGCATGAAAAACAGACACTCTACACAGCAAACAAACAAGGAAAAGGGAGTCGAGATGGAAGAAAGAGAAACTTACAAAAAATGAGGAGGACAATAAAGAGCGGAAAGAAGTTGCAGAAGGTGAGAAGCGAGGGAGTTGAACTGACAGGCAACGAGAAACCTTGAGCATTCAAGAAAGAACATACAGATGAAAAGACAACACGGTTTCAAATCGTATTAAATGAATGAAATGTATGAAGGGGCAGGAAATTGTAATGATGCTCAAAAGTAGTAGGCGTCCTGACGCTTGCATTGGAGTAAGGGATACCGCCGTATTTTCTGACTCTCTAGGTCCAAAGACCAAACATGCCAACTAACTGACATTAATAGGATGTTTTGAGGGCAATTGTGGGGGCCGAATAAATCTGTTACGTACGGAGGCCGAATAACTTGAGGAAAGAAACCAAATTGTGAATTATATGGCTCCATCTAGGAGGCACGAAGGCCGAATAACCAGATCGGCCGAATAATCAGCTGTAGACCAGGCCGAGTACAAACAGTTAACCGAATGAGGGATTATTCATTGGAAGAAAGGTGGGCCCAACCGTCAACATCAAGAACGACTATAAATAAGGAGAGTATCAGCTAACCAAAGGTATGTGAGAACAAGTAAGTTTAACTTAAGATATGAGCAACCAAGAGAGTATACACTGACTTATCCGTTGGAGTGCTAATTCTGGCACCCCCGATCGGAGTGTTCATTCCTTTTCAGGTGACTAGCTGAGGATCTCGAGCGTCCTATTGGATTCAAAGAGTATTTCCAAACCACTTCTCCACACTAAATAATTAATCTAATTAAATAATTACAACAATTTAATTAGATACAACACAACTACAACTAACTAATTAATAATTAATTAATTAGTCTCGAGAACGAGGGAGGCCCAATGCATGCTCGGTTTCTACTTAAAGAACGTCCACTGTTTGCTTTCGAAAGCCTCTGTTGCATAACCCTTGCACTGCTTTTCCTCTTCTAGATCAACACTACCATGCTTCACAAGCACACTACTAAAAATTCAATTGTGGCTAGCACGCCAAAAGTGGTGGCCGCCCTACCACTGATGATGCACAATTCCTTGTTGCAATAGAGAACAAATAGGGCAAAAAGAGCGTATTCTCACAGGTTGTTTGTATTGTATATCCCTTCTTATCATCAAAACAAGGTCAATGGAGTGATACACTTAGTCCTCAAACCATTAATTCAAGCAATTTCATTGCATGATGGCTAAGGAACCAATGTGTACAAGTTCAATGAATGCACAAACAAGACCAAAAATATCACCCTATCATGCATGATCAAGGGCAATGAAGGCCTTAGAAAAATTGGCACATTTCATCACTTTGAGTATGAAATACCCCAATCTTCCTTGTGCTCAATTAACGTCCGATTGAACACACCAAAACACAACCAAAATCTTATCTTACACAATTTTAGTTTCAACTTTTATTTACTTATTTTAGACTACCAACCATTCCTTAACCAATTAAGTCCAATGGTGAGCAAGTCCTCTAAAGGAGAAGGAAGTGTCAAACAAGGGGTAGTTTAAAGCAAGAGAGAAATATCATGCCATTGATAATGAACCCTCACAAGAGGATTAAGCCATTAGGCATTGAACCTCAATCTCAAGCTTAAACTATCCTAAGGTTGAAACAACCCTCAAAGAAAATAAAAAATCAAGAAATGAGGGAGGTTGCAGAGGTTAATGAGTGTTGAAAATAGGTGAGAAAAGGACTAAAACATGCAATCAACTTAAACAAGTGGTGCCTAAAGGCCTAAAACACTAAGCTTGTGAGGACTATTACACTAGAAGCATGCAAAACAAGACTCAAATGATTTAACCAACCCAAAACAGAGGCAAAACAATCTAAAATATAGGCTAAAACATGCTAGAATTATGCCACGATAGGCTAGAAAAATATGCTTACACATAGAGCAAACTAGGCTAGCAAGCAAGACACAAGGAGGGGAGGCTAACCCCTCCAATTTTGGACTTCAAAATATGATTTTTACCACTGAAATTACTCTGAAATTTAGTGTTCAAAAGCCCAGAAAAAGATAGTTTGAAGGTGGGAAACGAAGGTGGAAAGGCCTTATGAGCAAGGAATAAAGAAGAGTGAAACACCCCCTAATCTAAAATGGCCTAAAACCACCAATTTCAGCCCACAAAACAGAGTTTTTTATGGCTCAAAACAACCCAAAAAACAGTGGAAAAAGATAGAAAAACAAGTATGCAAAATAAGTTTAAAAGACAAGTATTATACCTCTTGAAGCAAAAATCAAATTTAGGCAACAATTCAAGCCAAAACCACCTTCAAGAGCTCCAAGAAGGCCTCAAAGAACCTCAGCTCAAAGATAATCAACTTTGGTTAAGGAGGTGTAGGCAAAAGTGTGGTGTTTGTAAACTAGTGTGCACAAATTTGCAAGACAGAGAGAGAGAAATGTAGAGAGAGAGAGAGAGAGAGATTTTTGTTCCAAAAATTCTAACCCTCAAAAATGGGGAGGAGACCCCCTATATATAGAAAAAAACATGCATTTGGCTGATATAAATCCATCCATACACGTGTATGAAGATAGAGGCAATTGTGGTAACAACTGACACAGCCGTCACCAAAATATTTGAAAATAAGCATTGATGGCTGGCAGGCGGCTTCCACTTGGATGGTCGGCCGCCTTAATTGGTGGCCGACAGCCACCAGGAGTTATAGGCTTGAAGGTTTTGGACCAAAACAGGACACAGAATGGATGGGGTTTGAAGTCTCAAAGACAAGGCATTCCGCCGAGGTCTTTGGGCACTAAAACGAGCACATGCAATCATAATCATCGAGTGCACAAGCGATGACATCAAAGTCTTGAGGACGGTCAAAAATGGGGTGTCTACAGTTGCCCCTCTTTGACAGAACGTGGAAGTCATGAAATGACGTCAGTGAATGTCAAAGCCCAGAGACGACCCATTTTGACAAGGCCGAAGACTTGGACAAACAAACAAGAAAGAAAATAAATGGTTGCGCCCATAGGTCGCCTACGCATCCCTTTGCAAGTAATCAAACCAGTGTAGTTTTGGGGCAATGTAAATGATATGTGTGCAAAACAGTTTGAAGATTGGACTTATACGCTTCGGGAAGCTGACCATGTTGAAAACTCATGAGCATGCAAGATGATGCATTAAGAAATAACAAATGCGATAAGCAAGAATGTATACAATAAGCAAGATAATAACATATAAATGAGCAACTTCAAGCTTAAAACCAATATAGGTTTTGATACAAAAGAGAAAACACATTCTAACCGTGCCAAAACAAGAGATGAGGAAGGAAAACACCACTTTGGGTTGCATTTCGCACATCCTAAGAAACTGAGAACAAAACCACTCGGGACTGTGTTTCACACGTTCCGAGATACTGAAAACCGCTCAAGGTTGCGTTTCACGTGTCCTGAGAAAAAAAGGAAGACCACTTGGGTGCATGTTTCACGTGTCCCGAGACACAACACAAAAATTTCTTGAGCTCGTGCCTCGCATGTTCTGAGATGAAGCCTGCCTAGGGCTGCGTTTCACGCGTCATGAGAAACAACCACTCGGACATGTACTTCGTACGTCTCGAGGTAAAACCCGCCCGAGGCCGCATTTCACGTTTCCTGAGAAACAACCACTCGGGCATGTATTTCGTACATCTCGAGGTAAAACCCGTCCAGGGCTGCGTTTCACACGTCCTGAGAAACAATCACTTGGGCGCGTCCTTCATACGTCCCGAGGTAAAACCCACCTAGGGCTGTGTTTCACGCGTCCTGAGAAACAACCACTCAAGCGCATATTTCATACGTTCTGAGGTAAAACCAGCCCAGGGCTGCGTTTCACGCGTCCTGAGAAACAACTACTCGGGCACGTACTTCGTACGTCCCGAGGTAAAACAACAGAGGGGTGTGCGATAGATGCACCAAGGTAAACGAGTGAGATAGATGCACGAGTTAAAGGAGTGCGATAGATGCACAAGGGTGAACAAGTGTGAAAGATGCACGAGTTAAAGGAGCAGGCTCTTTTACTGAGACACGAATGATCTTATCTGAAACTCCTCTAAATGAACCATATATACAATATCGTGCATTTTTGTGTGAGAAAGAAACTTAACAAGTGCAATACAGTAAGAATGCATGTTATATGCAAGACAAACAACCAAGATAGAATGTTAATTGAAAGCATGACAAAAGCATATCCTATGCGTAAAACAAAAGCAATAGCATATTCTATGCATGATTCATAGTACATGCAAGATGTGCATGCAGCATACATGTGAAATGCATAGTCCCTGCAAAATGCATATTCACAAAGCGTAATTCGACAAAAGCAAAGTCATTGGCAACTTCTGATTTACCTCTCGGAAGAATTACAATATGTTTAAAGGATACACCTCATGCATGTTGACAAGTGACGAACATCGTGCACTGAAAACACAGTTTTGAGCTTCCGCAGAGACAATTTGAACCCAACAATGAACCTTTCATGCATTTCTTAGAAACCAAGGACACAAAATAGCATCAGGACTCCAAGGGAGGCTACCGACCACTTGCCGGCCACAAGAGGAGGCCGTTGGCCACCTGCTGGCCTTCAATAACTGTTGCCGGCCACCCGTGGTAGATTCAGGGCAATTGAGTCTTTTTGCCTCGGATCTTTAAATGCACACCTCCACACTTCATTTCCTCACAACCCTAAGGTCAATATTCCTCCCTCTCTCTCTAGATACTTCTTCTCTCTAGATCCCGGCTTTCTACGAATTTTCCAACGCCCCACGCGATGTTTATTCGAGAAATCCTCTTTGTTTACTCTATTTTGAACCGATTGAAATTTGATTTCATTTTTTTTTCTTGGAGTTTCACCACTTGAGGCTTGTTCCCCTCGAGTTTCTCCTAGGTTTTGTGCCTTTTCCTAGGCTTTGACTTTTTTCTCCATTTTCTCTCTCTTAGGGTTGACTTTTTATAAGTTTCCATTTTTCCTCAATTTTTCTTCATTTTTCGACCATTTTCTCATCTTCGTTCCAGATGGCAGATGATCTACCTCATGATAGAGCTCCCCCAGAGGTCCCACCTGCATTTCCATCTATTCCCTCGGCATAGTTCAGTCCAGAGCCCAAGCCAAAGCTACTACCACTCGGGATTCAACCGTTTGATCCGGCTACATATCATCTTGGGACACACGTACTACCGCTCAGGGGCATCAGACATTTTAGTGCATTCGCGCGGCGTATACCTGAGGACCTCCTGCTTAGGGAGCTGGACTCCCATCTTTCTCATAGTGCTACTGAGGTATACACTACACCTTGATGTTTTTCTACATTTCGGAACTGCATTTCTTGATTTCACTGTTTCTTGCACCGTATTGCTTACTTTCACTGCATTTCTTACACTTGTGCTGTATTTCCCACATTGTCTTCTATTTGACTACTCTTTTATCACCTGTTTATCACTATCTTGATCACAGGAGGACTCTTGCTCTATCAGAGGCTACGGAGCCATGTTAGCGAGGGATTGGTATCTAGAGCTCCCCGCTGGCATACGTTACATTATCGACGAAGCTGGTTTTGGTTTGTTCTGCTCCTGTCTTTCCCGCTACATAGCTAGTCGGCCTTTACTCAGAGCATTGGTAGAGAGGTGGTGGGATACCACTAACTCCTTCCACTTCTCTACGGCTAGGGAGATGACGATGACTCCCTCTGACTTCTGCATAATCACTGGCAAAGGAGCAAGGGGTCACCTGATCCCTTATGATATAGATATGGGCAAGTGGGAGGCCACCTGGATCTACCTGTTAGGGGCACGCCTGCCGATATACCAACAAGCCATGGTGCGATACAGTTAGTTTGCGGAGCATTTTTATGGGAGCGAGCCACAGACACCAGAGGAGACTGATCAGTACACCCGGGTCTTCTTGATGTTCCTCATCGGTACCACCTTGTTTGCGAATAAGTGGAACATTGTAGGATTATATCTTCTGAGCGCCTTGGTGACACTACCCCAGGTGCGACTCTATGATTGGGGCGGTGCTGGCCTTGCCACATTGTACGGCTATATGAGCCCCACATCCCGCAGGAAGGGAGACAGGGTCAGAGGCTATTGGCGGGCCTGGGAGGTATGCAGTGCAACTTTCACTTCTGTTTCACATTTTTCTACTTTCCATTTCTGTGCTTTCTACATTGCACATTTTGCATTCTCTACATCTACACACTGTGTATTCTACATCGCACATTCTACATTCTCTGCATCTATACACTATGTATTCACTGTGGCCTTTCTGCATTCTACATTTCGTATTCTCGATATCTGTACTTTCTATACATTGTATACTCACTGTTGCCTTTTTTCATTCTACATTCTCGATATCTGTACTTTCTATACACTGTATACTCATTGTTGCCTTTTCCTTGCAGCTCTTGGTATATGCATATTTCCCAACTCTTGCTCCAGAGCTGGAGGTGGAGATGCCCCTCGTTGTGCCATACTTTCACCGGTATGATGGCAGATGCCTACAGAGGACTCGCGAGACCTTCGCATTCTTTCGCCAGTACTTCGACACGATGTTCGCTGATGAGGTAACCCAAACTCACAGTTATTTTTGCTTTACTTCAGCTTTGATTCATACTTCAATATCTGATGGTAACTAACAATCTGTGCATTATCTGTTTGCAGATCGCTTGGCAGCCTTGGGTGACGATGCCGGCTAGAGTTATGGACCAGTATGCCGGAGCTTGAGGGGCCTCCCATTTTTAGCTTCTACTGGAGGGCATCGTTTTCCGAGCTTGGTTTCTAGGTGAGCGGTTTGTGCGCCAGACCATGGGTTTGCCTGAGCCAATAGTTCCCACGGCGCCTCCCGCATCCATGAGGACTACAGAGAGCCTCTCCTTCCAGGAGATGATTCAGTTCACCGGGGGCTTGGACGCTGACTATTTCCTCAGGGAGGGAGATTACTCGACATTCATCTAGACACATCTCATGCCTTCCTTGATGGGTGCTCGTGGTCGTGCTCGTGCAGGCAGAGCAACAGATGCCCCTACAGCAGGTAGGACTCAGGCGACAAGGGCCAGGACTGGAGGGGCTCCTCCCATTGGGCAGGTCACCAGTTGGCCAGAACTTCCGACCGCGTTGACATGCTGGCGGCATACTGGGGATCCTTACCAAGTCCCGATTGAGCCCGCAGCAGTTGGGCATGTGCTTGTCGGGGTTCGAGGCCCGACTCAGGTATGGACCATTCTTTACGTTTATATCCCACATTTCTTTTCAGATATGTTCATTATAGTTACTGATCACCCAACTACATTTGCAGGCCTCCACAGAGTACAAAGGGAGGGCTCTTGAGCTAATAGCCTCCCTAATAGGCATAGCGCAGAGGAGAGAGGCGCTACTCAGTCTCTACGGTATCTAGGTATTTTTGCTTGTTTTCTGCTCGCATTTCAGTATTTTCCACACTGTTGTGCACATCATTATCATTGAAGCACTGATACTCATATCACGGTATGCATTTTGCTCGTTGTCACATCACACCGATATGCTGCATTGACACACTGGACTGTATTTGTACTGTATTCGGCTTATTGCATTCCACTACTTTCATCATATTACTTTTGCAACTATACATTACATCTAATATATCAATACTGTTTCTTTTTTAGGTTCCAGCCACATCGAGAGCAATAGTAGCGGCAGCTACGCTTGCACCATCACCATCTCCTCCAGTAGTAGAGAGGAGGGAGAGACGGGTCCCAGCACACAGCCGAGAGAAGCGTTGTGATTGAGGCCGGAAGAGCCCTCCAAAGCCAGTGTTGAGTGACAATGATGCCGAGACCAATGGCTCCGGGGAGGCATCGAGTCCATAGTCCGAGTCCTCCGAGAGTGGAGATGATGCTCGCTCGAGATCTGTGAGTGGAGGTGATGTTGAGTCAGGCTTTGAGGCAGGGAGCGACGACGATTCCGGTTCTAGCTCGATATCTAAGTTAGACAGCAGTGCTGATGGGGACAACTCTGAGTCTCCACCTAGGAAAAGGACTAAAAGGGCCTCTCGAGCCTGAGAATGCTGGCGCTGATTTTCTTGTAGTTTTGCGTAGTTTCTTTTTGTTCTTAGCATTAGCACATGTATAGCTTTAGTAAGTTCTATTTTGCTTGAAAACTTGTACTCCTCGTTTGTAAAAAGCCATGATTGAAATAATCTATTGTATTTTGCATCATGAGCACCGCACATGCATGAAATGAACATGGAATCGAAACGGCCGAGAGCACTCTTGATTGAAGCAAAATCTTAATCGGGTAACGAACCGACCAACAACTGAAATACAAAATGCAATATACAACTCGATAAACAAAACAACAACTCGATAACCAAAACAACTCAAATATAATTCAACAAACTTGCTAAAAACCAAAAGGACTCAAAATAAGACCTTAAAACACAGAAAGATCAGAACAAGACACATGTCTTCAACACTGCTCAACACAAAGATGGACGGCAGACCTGAGAGGAAGGCTGCCAGCCACAGAAAAGGTTTGCCGGCCATCTGCCGGTCATGGATAAACCTTGCCAGCCACAATAGTAGCTTGCCAGCCACCAATGTGCAGAATCCCCAGATTGTTGACAGCTGGCTTCCACTCACTACCTTATCTTTTACAAAAGCTTCAACTTCGTCATTTCTTCTCTAGAACATATTCTAGCTGTTGTTTTTACCACAAATGGAGCCATTTCTTGCCCAAAATCTCACAGATTAGATTGCAACTTTGGACGACTCGGAAAAGGTGAATTTCTAGGGTTTCGGCTTAAATGCACTTTTTCCGTTGACTCGGACTCCACTTTGTTTTCCATTCCTTCATGCCACGGCTAGATGCTGGAACCCAATTACACATGTCTTTAGCTTAGGGGGACAAGAAATGTACCCGACAATTTAAGAATTTTAGGCGCTAATGGAATCCTGGCGGGATGAGAAAATCATGCCTTAGTCTCATTTTGGTCACGCCCAAGCTTTGGGACGGATGTGTGGGCTCCCTATGCACTAGGCTCGATCTCTGGCCTACAACGGAGAACTAGACATTCCCAGTTTAATTCGTTGATTTTTTGACGCTGGTAACCGCGGCGACCGTCTTTGGAAGGGTTTTCGACAGCATGCCCTCTGCATATGTATGCTGACTCATTTCCTTCTAGCAATAGCTTGATCAAAGTAGCGCAAGGCCTGAAAGAATGAAAGAGTTGTATTGGCTTGGCACTGGCCGAGACTTTGATGGGCTTAGACGCCTTCCATCGGCGAGAGACTACCAGATTCACGGGAAGTCCACTACTTCTTCAGGTAATGTTTCTTACCATTTCTATTATGTGTTTCTCACATCTCTCGGTGCTCATGCACTATTATTCTCTAAAAAACCCTTTTCTCACTTTTCTCTCAACATACATCTCTCTATTCTTTAATCTCTCTTTTCTTTCATCCCTCCCCAGGTGTGGCTTATGGATAAGCTGTAGGTAGTGGATTCTTTCCTTGAGTACTCAGCTCGAGGCTACTTCTTCTGCCACCAACTTGTGGACTTCCCAAATAAGGGATGGTGGTGCGAATGGACGTGCAATAGGTCTGCTGTTGACATAACCTGGTGTTGCCCTGACTTAATCTGACTAAAATGCGCTACAGTATGGCTTGGCAGCCCGGTATACAACTGATTGGCCTGACACACTGTGTATTCTACTTCCATTTCCGGATTAGATGTTAGTTTGGGCATGATCAAACTTGCCCAGAAGATGAGGTAGAGTACCCAGTTTCGTTCTCCATCTGAGGTTCACATTTCGCTTGATACCTCACTACTTGGAGATCGAGAAAGCTTCTGGCTCTTTCCCCTAGTTTCAATTGTGCCCTTTCTGGCGAGTACCAAGCTTGGCTCGCGAAAGAGGCACAAACCGGACCCACTTTGGCATCGGAAGCTTCCACAAGCACGTATGGGGGACGCAGGGGCACCTGACTCATCTATGCCCCTAGTTTATTGCTTTGATCTTTCTTTTCAAGTTTTTTCAATTTAATAAGAACACTTTGTATTGAAATTAATGAAATTAAAGTTATGAGCACTAAAAATTTTCGTTTTGGTCCAAAAATGGTCTAAGTTGTAAAAGGTAAAATTTGAACAAAATCAAATTTTATCAAAACTTTTCAAAACCATTTTCGAGAAGAATCACCATTTGACACACACGAAATCAATCCTTGAGATGTACAACCCCGAATCAAAAACTCACAAATTGCCCCTTGATTGAATAACATCGCTCAGCACTGTAACCAGCTCTTCTCTCAAAGTAGAGATCACAACCGAACTTTCAGGTAAAGAATAGACAAAGATGACTAATCAAACAGATGGACAGAACAATTGAGTTGGAGGTGTCTATGGCCGAACTTCAGGATGAAGTTTCCTACGTATCCCGAAGATAGGAATCAGGCCTTACGTAGTTCGGTTCTGGTTCACTCGAGTATTAACTCTCTCCTTTTGTGCTCTAACTTTTGCCAAGGCCGCCCTTTAGGGTTTTCAACCTTGCGAGCTTAGTTTTTCTTTATTTTCAATTTTTTGTGCTCTAACTTTTGCCTAGGTCACCCTTTTGGGTTTTCGGCCTAGCGAGCCTCTCAGGGATAGTATTTCTTCAATCTATCCATGTTGATCGGTTGGGAAAATTCTAGGCCATCCAGGTCCATAAGAACAAATGCTCCACCCGACCAAATAGTTTTGATGATGTAAGGACTAGTCTAATTGGGTCTGAACTTGCTCCTAGGGTCATGGATGGGGGCTCGGTTTTCTTTCAACACTAAATCCCCTTCTTTAAGATTTCGAGACTTAAACTTCTTGTTAAAAGCCCTAGAAATCCTGCATTGATAACCCTGAACATGGTACAATGCTTTCAGCCTTCTCTCATCAAACAACATCAATTCTTCGAACCTGCTCTGCTGCCAATCCGCCTCTGCTATTTGACACTCAGCCATAACTCGCAGCGACGGGACTTCTATTACGATTGGTAGAACAGCTTCCATCCCGTAGATAAGAGAGTAAGGAGTTGCTCCTATAGACGTGCATATTGAAGTTCTATAACCCCAGAGTGTGAATGGCAATTTGTCTAGCTAGTCCATGTAGGTCTCATCCATCTTCTACAGAATATGGTTGATGTTCTTGTTGGCGGCGTCAATAGCTCTGTTGGTTTGCGGCCGGTATGTAGATGACTTATGAAAAGCCACATTGTATTTCTCCAACAAGTCGATCACTTCCTTCTTGAAATAGGAGCCATTATTCGAAATGATCTTGTTTGGGACTCCATATCGGCAAATGATGTTTTTCGGATAAACTTAGCCACATGCGCTACTTTCAACACTGCGTAAGACTGAGCTTCCACCCACTTTGTGAAGTAGTCAATTGCCACCATAATGTATTCATGCCCATTCGACCCTTTTGGCGTGAATACCCCAATGACGTCGATTTCCCAGACTGAGAAAGGCCATGGTGAAGTCATGTTGTATAGCTTCGATGGCGAAATATTCATGCGATTTGCACGAATTTGGCATTTGTGGCATCGCCGAAAAAAACCAATACAATCCTCCTCCATGGTAGACTAGTAGTAACCCTGCATGAGAATCTTCCAGGCTAACATTACTCCGTTCATGTGCGCTCCGCACTCTCCCCCATGGATGGCCTCCATCAGGCGCTTCGATTCCTCTGCTTCGACACACAACTTGTGCATTCTTGGATGACCCCTCTTGTACAGTTTACCTCCGTAGAAGACAAATTGAATGGCAATCCCCCGTATTGCCCTTTTGTCTTTGGAATTTGCCCCTAGTGGATAAACCTCATTTTCCAAGAAGTTCAAGATATCATAGTACCAAGGGTTTTGATCTTGCTTCATATATTGCGGCGATGGTTTTATAGGCTAGCGTGAATCTCTGCTCAATGATGATCGGACGCATCCGGACTCCAAGCGGGATGTCTATCATAGAACAAAGAGTTGATAAGGCGTCAGCGAACTTGTTGTTCTCTCTCAGTAGATGCGTGAAAGATAGCTTTTCAAACCCAGGAATCAGAACATCTAGGGTTTGGTGATAGATTTTCATCTTTTCTTTTTTGACCTTCTAGTCTCCATTTGCTTGAGAAACAACTACGTTCGAGTCCTCGATGACATCCAACCTTTTTGTCCCTAGTTCCAGGGCGACTTCGAAACCAGCGATACACGCCTCATATTCTGCTTCGTTATTGGATACCTTGAATCGGAGTTTGAAGGCTAAAGGTATATGGGAATTGTCGAGTGCTATCAGCAACACACCTATCCCATAGCCGTATTAGTTAGATGCTCTGTCAAAGTACATTGTCCAAATCTCTTCCTCGACTTGCAGAATAGCTTCATCTGGGAACAGGTATTCTACCACTTTATCCCCTTCTACTGGGTGATCTACCAAGAACTCTGCTACTGTTATCCCCTTGACCGACTTGCGAGTGACATACTTCAGATCAAATTTGGAAAGGAGAAGTAACTAACGAGCTAGCCTACCGTAAGCGTTGGTTTTTTATATATTTGATGGGATCTAATCTCAAAACTATAATTACGAAGTGAGCTAACAAGTAGTGCCTCAACTTCCAGGTAGCCCATACCAAGGCTAGGCAAGCTTTCTCCAGTAGGGTATAACGGGTCTCGTATCCCAACATTTTCTTGCTCAAATAATAGATGGCTTCCTCCACCTTATCCTCAGATTCCTAAGTAAGCATGCATCCCATTGTTGTGTACGTTACTAATAGATACCGAATCAAGGGCTTCTTCGGCTTTGGCGGTGACAACACAAGTGGATTCTAAAGGTACTTGTAGATATCCCATTTTTGACCGTCCTCAAGGCTTGGACGTCATCGTTTGAACACTCGATGATCATCTATGCTCGTGTTCGTTTTAAGTTCCCGGAGGTCTCGACCGCGCGTCTTGCCTCAAGATCACTCGACTTGTCTGTTTTGTGCTTGGTTGTGGACCAAGGACTTTTGGTTTTGCTTCTGAGGGAAGAGGGTGGCTTGTTGGCCATCCCCTCAACCCATCGGCTAAGGCATGGTGCCATCGGCCTTGTTTTCTTGCCATCGGCCATAAGTGGTGCTCGATTGGCACCCTTTTTGGTTGATCGACCATATTTTTGAGCCGAGACCTTTCCATCTGCTTTTTGCAGATATTTTGTGCCAGCTGTGACAGCTGGTGGGAACAATTCTCATCCTCCATACACGTGTATGGAAGGATTGCTTTCAAGACTCAAGCTTGTGGAACAAGCTTGAGAATTAAAATTCTATAAGAAGGGAGCCTTCCCTCCCTTTCCAGAGGTTCTGAGAAATTAATATACAAGTTCTATATCTCTTTCTCTCTCTCTATATATTTGCTCTTGTTTGTGCCCAAAAGTATAATATCTTCACACTATTGCACACAAACACCTACTAGAACACCATGCTTTGGTTGCTGAGGTCCTTAGGAGTTGGTTTTAGTGCTCTTGGACTAGTTTTGTTAGGAAGAGGCTGCTGGAGTTGTGTTCTTGAAGGTGTTCTTCAATGGTGAGTAAACTACCTTTTAATCCCCCATTTTGGCTTAAGCTTTTAGACCTACTTGCATATTGTTTTAAGCTTAACTTTATACTACAAAAAGTTCTGATTTTGTATGCTTAAGATGATTGTTTGAGGTCACTTTTGAGTTGGGGGTTGTTTACCCCCTCTTAGGCCTTGTTTGGCCTTGTTTTGTACCTTTCTCTTTGGGCTTTGGAACCTTCTTGTTTTGACCTTCTCACCACTAAAATCCAGAGGATTTTCAGCAGTGGAGAGGTGGTTTTGGAGTCTTGAATAGGAGAGGGACACCCCCCTCTCCTTGTGTCTCATTTGCTAGTATAAATGGCTCATATTGGTAACATGTTTGCTTAGCATGTTTTGGCTTCATTTCAGCAAGTATTTGGTGTTATTTTGCCATGCTATAATGCTGTTTTAAGTTGGTTTGATAGCCTCTCACATGCATCATGCACTTGTAGTGTAACCCTCTCTATTGCCTTAACATGCACCTAGCATTTGGGTCATCATTCTTGCTTGTTTTGGCTCAACTCAAAGAAGCTTTTAGTCATGTTTTACCATTCTCTAGCTCTGATTTGTATTGTCTTGGTCATGCATGCATTGTTTTGTATAGCCTTGGTTTAATCTAGCTTGTTGGCTTTGAGTGTCCAAGTCATTAGCATGCATTGCTTAGACCATTTTCATGATTTCGCATCATTTCATATGAGATTTCAGTCCATATAGGGTGGTCATGCATTCACATTTGTCACCTTTTCCATGCTTTGAAGGTTTGGTGTTTTATGCCTTAAGAGTAGGTCATTGTGAATGCCCCTATGCTTAGGCCTTTGGGATGCCATCTAAGTGGGTTTTTAGGCCTATTTTGACATGCCATAACTCTGATTTTCATTGGTTAAGTCATGCCATGCTTGGTTGTAATAGGTGTAGTGTAACACCCCTTTGTTAGCCTTGCATGCCTCATGGCTTTTGGACTTTTGTTCTAGCTTGTGTTGGCTAGGTTCGAGCTTGCTTTTGGTCTTATCTTGACCTGCTTTGGGACTATTTTGGGTGCCCTTGGCCCTTTGGGGCTTGCTTTGCATGACCATGGTTTAAACCCCTTGGCTAGCCTTAAGCTTTGAGCCTCATGCATACTATGCTTTTGTTATATGTGTAATTTGGCATCATTCTTGACATCATTTCAGAGCATGTAGTATTGTCATACATCCATGCTTTTCATTCATTGCTCGTGCTTGAGAGTAGTTGTCTTCATGCCTTAATTCTTGGGCCAATTGGCATGCATGCTTGTATGTGCATTTCATACCATTGATTCATCACTTTGGCCACTGATTTGGGCATGGCTGAGGTCTACCCATTTTGGTTTAAGTCCATCTTTGCATGTTGTTGCACGCTTGACATGTTGCATGTTGTTGCAAGCTTGCTAGTTTGCATGTTGTTGCATGCTTGTCCATCTTTGCATGCCATGCATGTTTGTATGTTTAGGTTGCATTTTGCATGCTTGCTAGTTTGCATTTTGTTACATGCTTGTTTAGGTTGCATTGCATTTGGCATGCTTGTTACCTTAGCCTTGTGTGCATGTTTGAGTCATATTGCATTTGGCATGCTTTATGTTGCCTTGCATAGCTTTTCCATGTTGCATGCATTGCATTGCGTTTGGTTTGGGGTGTCAAACCAAACATGAGGACCGAGGGACGTTTCGTACTTGAAGTGACGAAACATGCCTCAATCCTCAGTCGCCAACACTCTTGATCCAACATGATAGAGTGTGAGGCATTTGTGTGTTTTTGTGCATTCATTCCATATTGATGCGTGCAATTCGGCCTCTTTGGCCATCATGCATCGAAATGCGTGATTGATGGCTCGAGAGTCGAACACTACACTCCTTTGAGTTCCAAACATGATAAGGGGTGTAGTTGCATAACATTATCTTGCAAATGTATTGCCATGCCCTTGTTTGTCCTCTGCTGCAGCAAAAGGAGTAGTTTGCAGGAAGAGATAGCCGATCGGCTATCTGTAGTGCCTATCGGCTAACAATTTTTGGCCAATAGACTAAAAAGTGGTCGATGACCCCTTTTCCTTGGCCGATGGCATCTCAGCATATCCATGAGGTGGTTCAGAAGCATCACAGAGATTTTCACAGTTTTCAGAGGTGCAAAATAGTGCAAACAGAGGCAACATGGGGCATGGCAATAGATTTCCGAGCGAAGCCGATCGAGCATGCATTTGTCCCTCCTCTCGAGGCCGCTTTAACTGTTTTGTAACTTAATTAATTTGTTTAATTAGTTAAGAGTTTTGTAATAATTAATTAGCTAGGTTAGTTAGTTAATTAGTTGATTTGTATTATTTATTCGGACCCTCCGTCGAGAGGGCGAATTTTGTAATAAGTGTGCCTGAGTGTGTGAATGTCTTCCAACCCCACGTCTTTCTCCCTTTTACTTAACCACTTATGATGGTTAGTTCTAGGTCATATTCCAATTAGCATACTTATGATAGCATGTTTGCATACATTCATTCGTATTGCATGCACCGGGCTCGGCGCATCATACTAACCACATTGTATTTCAATACATTTACTTGAATACGTGTTCAACAGCATGTTATCAAGTTACATCTCATATGCCATCTTAGAATAGCCGAGCCTATCTTAGTTGCATTTTGCATGTGTTGCATTAGCCATCTTAACATAGCTAGGATCATGCATTGATTACTAACTAGCTATTGTTTTGGCTTGGAGTACTAGGTAAGCTTTTATGCTTTAGCATCTTGTATGAGTGTGAGTGTTGCCATGATAGCATGCTTGCCATGAGGTTATTTGCTTAAATGATATAACTGCCTGAATACCTATGGGTGAAGGTTGGATTACTTGAATTGGAACAATTCATCGAAATGCGAGTTTTAAGCCCACTTGAGGGTGGCAAATCCACGTCTTAGCCTACTTGCGAGTAGCACATTCAAACCATTTTCAAACAACCAAACATGAGATGTTTTGTTCCAACTTCGATGATCTAGTCTATACTTGTGTGTTGTGCACATCACGTAGTAAGCTAGCTAATAAACCCGAATAAGAACACATATGTTTTCAAAACAAAATATCATGCTTAGTACAGGCCGATCTTTGATCGGGCGAGTGGGGGTACTCATTGCATGACCTTCCCCTCTCGTACCCAAGTTCCCGAGCCGAGGCAACTTTGGTGATGACGGACACGTGGCCTTAGGCACGAGTCAGGGTTTCCTAAATTTCCCAAAACAAAAACATTTAGGTGGCGACTCTGTATCTAGCAAAGCAGTCCATGTTTGGCACTTCTTTATAAAAATCAGTTTTCCAAAAAGATTTGCCGGATTTGGACTCTTTGGTGATTTATTGGTCTTGCATTGCACTTTGCGGGATTAGATTCAGAACCATGACATTCGAGTCCGAACTGTAGTATACTAATGAACAAAACGGATTTTGCGACATTTCACGCGCAGAGCTCGGGATGTTCGGGCACGTCTATAGTACTACTTGATCTGCTCAAAAGCAAATTGACATCGATCATCCCATCAGAATTTTTTTCCTTTCTTCAGGAAACCAAAAAGTGGTTCACAAGTCAAGGTGATTTAGAAATAAACCGTCTTATGAATTGCACTTTACCCAGAAAGCCTCGCATCTCCTTTTCAGTCCTTGGTGGTGGCATTTATAGGATGGCCTTGATCTTAGAAGGATCTACCTCTATGCCTCTCTGTATGATCAAAAAGCCCAGCATTTTCCCTGCTGTTATGCCGGAAGTACACTTTTGTGGATTCAACCTTAGTCTATATTCTTTGATCCGTTAAAAGAATTTCTTTAAGGCAGTGTAGTGGCCCTCTCTTTCTTTGGACTTAACAATCATGTCATCCACATACACCTCGACCTCTCTGTGGATCATATCATGCAGAATTGTGGTTGCAGCGCCGGCATTCTTTAGTCCAAACGGCATCAGCCGATAGTAGTAGGTTCCCTACGGCATAGTAAATGTGGTTTTCTCTCTGTCCTCAGGCTCCATCAGAATCTGGTTATACTCGAAAAATCCATCCATGAAGGAGAGCAATGCATAGCCTACAGTGAAGTCCACCAACTCATCAATATGTTGCAAGGGAAAATTATCCTTCGGACTGGCCTTATTCAGATCTCTGAAGTCCACACACACCTTAATTCTACCGTCTTTCTTTCGTTCTAGGACGATGTTGGCCAACCACGTTAGATACTCAGACACAAGCAAAAACCCTACCTCAAATCTATTTGGTAACTTCTTCCTTAATCTTCAAAGCCTA
The DNA here is from genome assembly GCA_036172215.1 of Camellia granthamiana. NCBI lineage: Eukaryota > Viridiplantae > Streptophyta > Magnoliopsida > Ericales > Theaceae > Camellia > Camellia granthamiana. Next base: position 94,851,191 of record CM069910.1, read on the forward strand.
ATCTGGGCGTATTCTTCGTAACTTTTGTTTGACGGGTTGGGCCTCGGGGTCAAGTGGGATCCGATGCTGTACAATCTCGAGATCGATTCCGAGCATGTCTTCATAGGACCACGCAAAAACATCTTTGAAATCTTTTAATAAAGCGACTAAGCAATCACACTCTTCCGAAGACAACGTGGACCCGATCTGGACCAAACGCGGATCCTTCTCAGTATCCACGTTAAAAACAATGATTTCATCAGTAAGGGGTTTTGCAAACCTCTCATCTTCTCAATTAATCAAAATTTTCAAAACCAGAGGAATTCGTTCCTCTTTGTTTTCATTAAAATTTTGAAAATCCTGATCAATGCAATAAACAAGTAGCACAGAGAAATACTCAGAATCTACAGTGGCATTCTCATTCATAAGGTCCAACTCATCTAGCTCTTCGATTGCAACTGACTCAAAAGTAAAAGAAAAGGACAACCCGGACAAGACCTTGGCATCCGAGTTATCATCCCCAGGAATACCGAACTCGAACTCAGAAGAATCAGAATCTGATTCTAACTCCATAGACTCTGTGGAATCAGATTCTGGCTCACTATCCGACTCAGAACTACTAGATAAGTAGCCCTCCTCCAGTTGCCAAACGAGAGATGGTGCGTCAGATGCATCCAAAATGCTGCTAGAAGGGTTCACACTCAGTTGGTCCCCGATCATGGAGATGGTCAAGTTATCCCCCAAGCTCTCTTAGTCGACCGGAGGATCCGAAAGGAGACATGCTAGTGCTGTCCCAATTCTGAGCTCACTGTTGTTCGAGTCATTTTCTATGCTTCGTTCAGTTTCAACAGTTGGCTCAACCCTTTCCTCTGTATCACTGTCTTGCAATTGTAGGTTGAAGAAGATCTCAAAGTCGAGGACACACTGTTTTGCAGAATTCAACCAAGGCTTGAGAAAGCCACAAAATGGGAAGTCTTCACCCTCCCGAACAAAATGGCCATTCAGCGTTCCCCAGGTCGGCCTGTGAACAAGCTTATAGCGCTTCCCGATCTGCTTAGCTTTGGCTCTGCTTGCCATCTCCTCTCTTTCTAGCCCAATCTTCCTTGGTGGGCGTATAGCCAAGACCAAAGGCATGCGGATTATGTGGCACATTGGCCAATGCTGTGACGCCCTTTCGGCCACTTCTTTTCAATCCCATTCCTGGCATATGTTGGAGCTTGTTCATGAAATAGATAGATTGGGTGCTGACATACAAGCCCTCATCAGCTGCCAAGATGTTCTAGACTGCCCGGGCCTCAGCTAGAGTAAACCCTGAAAGAAAAACATCCTCCTTGCCATGGTCGATCTCTAGCATAGGTGTAGTTACCTCTGGCGGAGAATGTATGGATGAATTTTCAAACACAATAGCAACTCCCTTCCCATGGGGGTATTTTAGTATTTGGTGAAGGATAGAAGAGACAGCTTTCACCTGGTGCAACCAGGGCCTCCCTAGCAGTAGATTGAAAGTGGCCGGCACATCCGAGACATGGAACTCAATATCTTGTTGAGCTGGGCCCACTTGAACTCTGATCTGTACTGTGCCCATAACCTCTTTGCTGGTATTGTCGTATGCCTGAATCACCTGGCCTGTAGGTACGAAATCTGCCAGTTTCAGGCCGATGGCATAAGCTGTACGAGATGGATAGACGATGATTATCGATCTGGTGTCAACCAATACCACTGTTACCCTTTTTCTCTGCACTCCACAAATATGTACAAAGGTTTGTTATACGCTGAGCCTTTTGGCAGCAGTTCCTTGTCTGAAAAGGTTAGGTTGGCATGGCGCCTCCTGGGAAGACCAGCTCCATAAGCTGTTCAGGAGTCGTATCAATGGACAATTTTTCTCTATTTGTCGCTGATAGTACAACTTGTCTATGCACCCGAGAAACCATAAGCAGACCCTAGATTTAAATATCGGCCTAAATTTTCTTCAGTTGCTTCAGCACTGCTTCTTCTTCCAACTATTTTTCCTTCTGTTTTTCAACCTCTTTATCTTTCCCGGAGGCTTCGGCTTGGTCCAAGTGCGGCGGCTTGAAATATCATCCACTTCTCGTCGTGTGGTCAATCTCTTCAGTGTACCAAGTATTGTCTGGCAGGTCTTCACCCTAATCCTTGTCAATGTGAGCCAGATGTAGATCATCATCTTCCCACCATACACCTCCAGCAACCGACAAGCAATTGTCCAGTTCAGGTCTAATCATTCTCTCACAAATATCCTCTGTAGGGTGTTGGGCTATTCCAGCTTCCTGTTTGTCTTAATCCCTTTCTTGTTCAAACCACTTCAACGCGGCTTCCTGTTCTGTATCTGCGGTACTCACAGCGCCCAGCTCCTGAGCTAAATTCTTGATGCGATGCTCTTTGGCAGTTTCTCTTTTTCCTCGGCCATTCCTACCACTGCAGCTATTCTTGCTTCATGTTCCTCTGACTGTGTTTTAGTTTCTTTCTCTTTGTTAGGCTCGTCACTAAGCCACCTAGAGTTGTCTGCCGACCCATTCAGATCAAACCAGTCTATCAGCACGTCTCCCTGATCTTGTTCGGCATAGAACTGCAGATTGTCTAAGTCTTCTTCCAGCTCTGCTAGATCATCTAAACCTTGACTTGGGCCATCCTCTCTAACCATACTGACCTCCACTGTTGTTGGCAACACCACTTCTGGTTTAGTTTGATCAACTGGCACAATGTAACAGTACGGGTCATACACCCCCTTGTAGACACCCCATTTTTGACCGCCCTTAAGACTTGGGCGTTACTGATGGTTTACTTGGTGGTAAAAGGTGTGCAGGGCAAAGGTTCAATTTCTTTGGCAATGAGAGAGACAAATCTCAACTTCACACCCCATTTTGGACCAAAGCTATTTTGAATGGTTTTTAGACCTTAAAACCCTCTCTTTCAAAACATTTTTGAAATAAAGTTTCTACAATGTTCCGAGGCTCACATTTTGTCAAATAATGCGCTTTTCGATAAACCGAGCAAGGACAAAGTGGAAATGAATGAAAGAGAGATGAAATCTTTGAAAAATCTTTCAAAACACCTTACTTAGGGGTTTGAAGTTGAAGAAAAGAGGAGAAGAGGGGAGAAAACAAGTTGGAGAAGAAGTTCGGCATGAATCCGAGTGGAAGAGAGTCGAGCAGTCCTCGCTGAATCAGGCCTATTCATCTGCATACTTGGATTTCAGCTATGAGGCCACCACCATTGGAATTGGATCGAATCTGCGCAGCTTCACCAAAAAGGGCATAACTTTTTGCATAGGAGGAATTTTAATGCAAGGTCTGCGGCATTGGAAAGCTAACTTCTGGGGCTTCACTCTGGACACCCACTGGCCACTTTTTGGCCTTAGCAACGCCTACCGGCCATCAATTTGGCCGGCCGGCCAAATAAGTAGCAGGCCGGCCAAAAAAAGTAGCCGGCCGGCCAAATATTTGGCCGATTGCCTCCTTTTCTGGCCGATACCACCTCTTTGCCTTTTTCAAGCATAATGCATGCCAGCTGTGCCAGCTGGAGTGCACAGACCCTCTCCCCCGTGCATAAGTGTGGTTGTTTTGCCCTTTTGCACCCTTTTGGTCTAGCTTCTTGAGGAAGCTTGGAACTTTGTCTTAGCTTCCTCAAGAAGCTTGCCAGCTGTCCCAGCTTCCTCAGGAAGCCTTGGCCCCCTTGCCCCCCTTTGACCCTTTTCTTGTTTAGCTTCTTTGAGAAGCTTCAAGCCATTCCATTGCCTATATAAGCAAACCCTCTCCTTCTTTGAGATGGTTCAGCAAAAACCAGCCCTAATACATACATATCTGATATATATCACCCTCTCTCTCTATATCTCCCTCTCTCTTTACTTTTGTTTGTGTTTGAGGGCCTAAAGGTGTGTTTTCTTCTTAGTTTTGCACTAAGTCACCTACTACTACACCATACTTCGACTTGGGAGGTCTTGAGGGTTTGTTCTTGGAGCTTTGGGTCGGTTTTGATCAGAAGAAGAGGGCTGAGGTTGCTGTTCTTCAAGTGTTCTTCAAGGGTAACACTATTTACTTTATTTCCCCCATTCTTGCACTAGTCTTTAACCTATCTTGCATGCTGTTTTGAGCCTAACTATAAACTGAAAAAAATTTTGTATTTGCATGCTTAAGATGTTTGTTTAAGACTATTTTGGTGTTGGAGGTCATCTCCCCTCTTGCATGCTTGTTTTGGCCTTGTTTTGTGCCATTCTTTGAGACCTTCGAGCAAGCTCTTGCTTGGCCTCCTAGCCACTAAAATCCAATGGATTTTCAGTGGTAGGTTTGCTGTTTTGAGGGCCAAAATCAGAGGGGGGTGACCCCCCCTCTCTCCTTGTCTTGTTTGGTGGTCTTTTTGGCCTTCTAAAGGGACCCTATTTTGCATGCTTTGAAGTCACTTTCTAGGCCTCATTCTGAGGGTTTTGAGGTCTGCCTTGGCTCTATCCAAGGCCCTTTTGGCCATTCTTTATGTCCTTCATGCATGTGAGGAGCAACCCTCCTCAAGGCCTTTCAAGAGGGCCTTTCATTGTATGCTTTATTGATCAATTTCAAGCCCTTTTTGGTGAGTTTTAGGGCTGTCATAATTAATTTCCAGAGTTGGTTTGGCCTTGTTACATGTCCATCATATATATGCTTAATAATCCCTTGTATGGCCCTCTAAAGAAGCTCATCATTTTTGCATGCATTGGCTGCATTTCAGTGATTATTTGGGCATATTTTGACATGTTTTATTCACCGTTTTTGGCTGGTTTGATGACTTCTCATATGCTTCATACACTTGCCATGTAAACCATGTTTGCTAGTCAAAGTTGCATGCTATTTTAGTCCATCATGCTAGCATCTTTTGGCCATGCTTTAAACTAGAAATGTGCATATTTTGGGACTGCTTTGGCTCTGTCTTTGTGCTTCATGGTCAAATAGTGCTTGCTTTGTATACTTGTGGTTCAATACACGTGCCTAGCTTTGGGGTTTCGGGGCTTATTTCATGCATCTTGGTTGCCTCATTTTCATCACATGGCCACTGTTTTGGGCCTACTTGAGGGCTTCCCAAAATAGTTTAAGTCCACTCTTTACATGTTGTCACATGTCTTACACTTTGCATGCTTTGATTGCATCATGTCTTGCATGTCCACTAGCTTGCATACTTGTTCATTGTTTGCTTGTTTGCATTGCCATGTTGCATACTAGCTCACACGCCTAGGATGCATTGCACTGGCATGCGTGCTTTGCCTCTTGACTTGAGTATGATAGAGGTTGAGCTCATTTTTTGTTTATGTGCATTTCATTCCACATTAAAAATGCATACTTGGTTTCTTGGGCCATCACGCATTGAAATGCGCGATTGGTGGTCCGAGAATCGAGTACAATACCCCTTTGAGTCATAAACATGATAAGGGATGTGGTGGTGCACACATTTGCTTGAAATGCATTGCCATGCCTTGTTTTGCCCTCTGCTGCTGTCAAAACAGGATTATGTAGGAAGCTTTGGCCGGCCGGCCATCTGCAATGCCGACCGGCCATCCATCAGTGGCCGATGGCTTCACAAGTGGCCGGTGACCACTCACTTTTGGCCGGTGAGCATCCCACATGGCTGGTGGTGTCCCCCAATGTCCAGAGAGTGCACCTTGGGACTTGTGCAATTTTTAGAGGAGTAGAGCAGGGTAAACAGAGGCAACTTGTGCATGGCAACGGATTTCTGAGGAAACCCGAACATGCATGCATTGGACCCTCTTCCCGAGGCCTTTTACTGCTTTCCGTAGCTTAATTGATTTGTTAATTAATTAGGTGGTCTGTAATTATTTAATTAGCTTGTAGGTTAATTAATTTGTATTATTCTTTTGGTCCCTCCGAGCGAGGGCGAATTTGTAATAAGTGTGGGTGAGTGTGTGTATGTCTTCCAACCCCCACTTCTTTCTCCCTTTTACTTACCTGCTTTCAATGATTAGTACTAGGGCGTACATTATGCTATGCATGCGTGCATCCATACATTTGTCTTGCATGCATCGGGCTCGGCACATCATGCTAACTGCACTTGTATTTCAATTCCAAGTTGAGTACTTGTTAGTTGCAGCATTTCACATGCCATCTTTAGGATAGCCGAGCCTATTCTAGTTGCATCCTGTATGTGTTACATTAGCCATCTTAACATGAACTAGAATCATGCATATGATTACTAACTAGTTTCTGTTTTGGCTTAGAGTACTCGGTAAGCATTTATGTTTTAGCATCCTTGCATGAGTGTGAGTGTTGCCATGACAGCATGATTACCATGAGGCTAATTGCTTATATGATATAACTGCTCGAATGCTTGTGGATGGAGGTTGAATTACCTAAATTGGAATAATGCATTAAAACTGTGAGTTTTAAGCCCACTAGATAGTGGCAAAACCATCTTTTCTAAAGCCCACTTGAGGGTGGCAAAACCTGCATTTTAGCCTACTCGCGAGTAGCAAACCATTTTCAAAACAAACATGTAATGTTTTGTTCCAATTCAGGCGATTCAGTCTATACTTTTTTTGCTGCGCGCATCACGTAGTAAATCTAGGCTAATAACCAGAATAAGAATGCATAATGTTTTCAAAACAAGATATCATGGTTAGTAGAGGCCGATCTTCGAATCGGGCGAGCAGGGGTGATCATAGCTGACCTTCCCCAATCGTACCCAAGCTCCCGAGCCGAGGCAACTTTGGTGATGACGGACACGTGGCCTTTGGCACCGAGTCAGGGTTTCCTAAATTTCCCCATAAAAAATATTTAGGTGGCGACTCTGTATCTGGCAAAGCAGTCCATGTTTGGCACTTCTTTTCTAAAAATTTGTTTTCTCAAAACGATTTGCCAGATTTGGACTCTTTGGTTCAAGATTGAGAACCGTGACACAAATCGAGTCCGAACTATAGGGTGAGGCCCTCACGCGGGGCGCGTCCACACCCCTCAGTCAAATCCTCGGAGTATTCAAGCAGCGGACTTTTACTCTCCTCTAGGGCCAACCTCTCTTCTTCTGCCACTGTCACCACCACGGTTTTTGGTTGAAGTACAGATGCGTCCACTATGCATAAATATGTGCTTTCAAGAATGAACACGGCCGGTTTGGGTAAGTGAGAAGGAGTAATATGTACGCTGGGGTCATAGGAGATGGCTAGTATATATGTTAGGTTTAGGTTTCAGGGTGGGGGAACTTGATTGTGGGCCAGGAGAGGGTTGGTGGTTACATTTCGCTTTTGGGGTAGTGCTATCACCTTGTTCTCAATGAGATCTTGAATCTCATTACACAACCTGAAGCATTGGTCGGTGTCGTGACCGTGAGCTGGTGAAAAGCATAGTATTTGGCTGGGTTGTGTTTTGGTGGGAGAGGATCAGGCAGTGGACGAGACTCTAACGGCTTGAGATGCCCCTTTTTGATCAGTACCCTCAAGGCTTGGGATAACGGCATATAGAGTGGGGGTAAAGGTCCTTTGGGATCGGGCCTAGCTATTTAAGGTTTGTAGAGTTGTGTTGGCGAAGGGATTGACGGTTTTGGCTATGGTGGTGACGACATTCCAATTAGATGGCCGCGCAGTTGTGCTTCCACTTGTGGTTGCGTTGGAACTGCGCATAAAAGGCCTCTTGGTCTGCTCCATCTCATCAGTTATCAACCCTTATTTCTTTACATCTTCAATCTGAACCCCTATCTCATGGAGCTTAGTGAATGTGAACAATGGTAAGATAATCATCTTCTGCAACAATTTCCCTTGCAAATTGCGGACCACCATCCCGATTTGATCTTTCTCTGACGGCCTAGTAGTTATCATCGAAGCCTTGGCCCTCCACCTCATTACAAAGTCTGAAAAGCCCTCCTTTGGCTCCTGATGAGTTGCTTCAAGATCACAATTTGTGACCTTGATTTGCGTATTGTATGGGTATTATGCAATGAAGGCCTCAACTATTTCCTCCCAACTCTGTTTCATAGAGTCTTCTAGCTTTGCATACCAGATAGATGCTATTCCTGACAAGGTCCAACCGAAAAGTGACAACTTTTGTAGTCTGGTGAGGCCCATCGGCCACAGGATATCGGAGAAAAACCGCAGATGGACCATGGGATCCCTAGAGCCATTGAACCGATCTATGTGTGGCATTTTGAACCAATCCGGCAAAGTCACTGTGGAGTCGGTGTATCTATCTTCGACATCAAGGATTGAGTTCACGCCTTCACGCCTTGTGCCCGCTTGAGAAGCTTCTCCATCTTGTTGACCTTCAATACAGTTGGGTCAACTTCAAATTCAAACGGCACCGCAGTTTGGTATGCTGGTGCCATGGAGGCTTGCGGCGGGATGGGTCTATTAGGTTGCCCTGATTCTCAGCCTGGGTATTAGTAGTAATTTCAGGTGCTAGGATACCCACTGGAGGGGCATGAGAAGCAAAAGCTGCTGCTTGTTGTAGTCTATTTATCACTTCGGCTTTGTGGGCTGTAACTTCAGCTTTGCGGGCAGCATCTTGCTGCATGGTTTCAACGGTTTGTAGGAGATGACGAATTAAGTCTTCCATGCCGATCAGGGGATATTGTGCCAATGGAATTGGCGAGTAATCTCTTACTGGACTGAATGTAGAAGACTGTCCTTGACTGGATGTAGGTGATTGCTGTACTGGTGAATTATGCCTAACCCTCCTCAGTCTGTTAACTGGTGGGAGTGAAGTAAACATCAGTTGTCCCCTAACAAGATCTCCGGATCTATAAAGTCTCCTTACATGGGTCCAGAGTGCTTGGGGGGTAACCGAATTATCTAAAGCAATTGTGATAAACTACCTTGCAAAAAGAAATAAAGCAAAGGGAAAACAAAAAATCAGAAGCCGCACAGCACCTCAGCTCAGATGTGAACAACACACAGATGTAATCAAAAGTTGCAGAACTGCACTCAACACTGATTTGTGCCCCCAAATCTGATACCCAAACTTGCAACTGATACGCACGTTCCTGTAGAGTTTCACTCTAAAAGCACATACCAATTAAGTGAGAGCCAAAACACCCCTATGAGGGGATAGGGTTACCCTGTCCTAGTTTTGTCCAGAACTAGGGTTCACTATTCAAGCAAGATAGTTTCACATAATCCTGTATTTAGGTGAGCAACCTGTCGTAGTTTGGAACAGTCTCTATGGCTTTCAATATGCAACTAAGCCAAATGGTCAAAAGAAAAAGGTACCTCAGCAGGATGACCTAATATACCTCTAGCACCTAACACCGAAAAGTGAAAGGCAGATCAAATGGTATAACGGTAATCGAGATCCAAGGGTTGTGTTCCCATTATGGCAAAGCCCATAACCGGTTAGCCATTTGGCAGGCTTTTCAAGCAAGCCTCCGGCAAACCGTCTAGTGATTTAAAAACACCAATGCAAATGCAAAGAAACATATAAGTGTAGATAAAAAAATTCATATCATGAGTTCAAGTCAAGTTCTCTAAATCCCCAGCAGACTCGCCAGAAACTGTAGCTCGACTTTTTCGCGTCCCCCTTCTGAAAGTTTGAAAGAAGTCCTAGAGTTTGGACTCCTGCGATTTTGAATCTAATTTCACAAGTGCAATGTGAAATTGATAAACACCAAAGAGTCTAAATCCAACAAACCTTTTGGAAAATCGATTTTAAATCAAATTGCCAAAAATGGAATGCTTTGCCAAATACAAAGTCGCCACCTAAATATTTTTGGGAAATCTAGGAAACCCATGACTCATGCCAAAGGCCACGTGTCCGTCATCACCAAAGTTGCCTCAGTTCAGGAACTTCGGTACAAGAGGGGAATGTCATAAATACATTTGAGCACCCCCACTCGCCCGATCAAAGATCGACCTCTACTAATCATGATATGATTTTTATCAACATTACATGCTGTTGTTCTGGTTTATTAGGCTGGCATTTACTATGTGATGCGCACACACACTAGGTATAGACTAGTTTGCCCGAATTGGAACAGTTCAATTTTGAAAAGGGTTTTATTTTGTCACCTCAAGTGGGCTTAAAGTTAGTGAATTTGCCACTTGACAAAGTGGGCTTAAACGTACGTTCATTGAATTATTCAAATTCAAGCAACAAGCCTTCATCCACAGGCATTCAAACAGTTTAACAAGTAAGCATTTAGCCTCATGGCAAGCATGCTAGACATGGCAATCACTCACAATCATGCAAGTATGCTAAAGTACTAAAAGCTCACCTAGTACTCCAAGCTAAGATAAAACAAAAGAGTTAGAAAGATGCATGATCCTAACTATGCCAAATGTCTAATGCAACACATGCAATATGTAATTACTATGCTCGGCTACTAATATGGCATATGACTCAATTCAAGACATGCGGTCTAAGCTCGTGTTCAAAGAAGTATTTAAACAACAATGCAGATAGAATGATGCGCCGAGCCTTAGTGCATGCAATACAAGATGAAGGGATGCAAGCATAAGGCATGCTAATTGAAACATGATGCCCCTAATCTAACCATCAAAAGTGGATAAATAAAAGGGAAAAAGACGTAGGGTTGGAAGACATACACATTATTACATTACACTCTCGCAAAGGAGAGTCCGAATGAATTAAGCTAACTAGCTTAGCTACACTACTTAACTAATTATTACAAAACTGGAATAAATAAATTAACTAACTATCCTAAGCTAATTAATTATTACAACAAGTAACCAATTATGCTAAGCTAACTAATTAAATAATTACAACAATGATGAACTAATTTAATTAACTACTTTAAGCTAATTAAATAAGTACAATACAAAGCTAATTAGCTAACTACATTAACTAATTAATTACAAAGCGACTAATTAAACTAGCTAACTAATTAATTACAACACAAATGAACTAAATAATTAATCTAATTAAATAATTACAACACTTTAATTAGATACAACACAACTACGACTAACAAATTAATAATTAATTAATTAGTCCCGACAATGAGGGAGGCCTAATGCATGCTCGGTTTCCACTCGAAGAACGTCCACTGTTTGCTCTCGAAAGCCTCTGTTGCATAACCCTTGCACTAGTTTTCCTCTTCCAGATCAACACTGCAATGCTTCACAAGCACACTACTCAAAATTCATTGCTGGCCGGCAGGCCAAAAGTGGTGGCTGGCCAGCCACCATTGAGGGGTTATCGTCCAACATTGATGGCCTGCCAGTCAGTAATAGTGGCCGACCGGCCACTGATGACGCACAATTCCTTGCTGCAACATAGAGCAAATAGGGCAAAAAGAGGGTATTCTCGCAGGTTGTTTGTATTGTGTATCCCTCCTTATCATCAAAACAAGCTCAAAGGAGTGAGACACTTAGCCCTCAAACCATCAACTCAAGCAATTTCATTGCATGATGGCTAAGGAACCAATGTGTACAAGTTCAACAAATGCACAAACAAGACCAAAAACATCACCCTATCATGCATGATCAAGGGAAATAAAGGCCTTAGAAAAATTGGCACATTTCATCACTTTGAGTATGAAATACCCTAATCTTCCTTGTGTTCAATTGACGTCCGATTGAACACACCAAAACACAACCAAAATCTTATCTTGCACAATTTTAGTTTCAACTTTTATTTACTCATTTTAGACTACCAACCATTCCTTAACCAATTAAGTCCAATGGTGAGCAAGTCCTCTAAAGGAGAAGGAAGTGTCAAACAAGGGGTAGTTTAGACCAAGAGAGAAATATCATGCCATTGATAATGAACTCTCACAAGAGGATTAAACCATTAGGCATTGAACCTCAATCTCAAGCTTAAACTATCCTAAGGTTGAAACAACCCTCAAAGCAAATAAAAAGTCAAGAAATGAGGGAGGTTGTAGAGGTTAATGAGTGCTAAAAATAGGTAAGAAAAGCACTAAAACATGCAATCAATGCAAACAAGTGGTGCCTAAAAGCCTAAAACACCAAGCTTGTGAGGACTATTACACTAGAAGCATGCAAAACAAGACTCAAATGATTTAACCAACCCAAAACAGAGGCAAAACGATCTAAAATATAGCCTAAAACATGCTGGAATTAAGCCACAAAAAGGCTAGAAAAATATGCTGACACAGAGCAAACTAGGCTAGCAAGCAAGACACAAGGAGGGGAGGCTAACCCCTCCAATTTTGGACTTCAAATATGATTTTTACCACTGAAATTACTTTAAAATTTAGTGTTCAAAAGCCCATAAAAAGATAGTTTGAAGGTGGGAAACAAAGGTGGAAAAGACTTATGAGTAAGGAATAAAGAAGGGTGAAACACCCCCTAATCTTAAATGGCCTAAAAGCACCAATTTTAGCTCACAAAATAGAGTTTTTTATGGCTCAAAACAGCCCAAAAAAACAGTGGAAAAAGACAGAAAAACAAGTATGCAAAATAAGTTTAAAAGACAAGTATTATACCTCTTGAAGCAAAGATCAAATTTAGGCAACAATTCAAGCCAAAACCACCTTCAAGAGCTCCAAGAAGGCCTCAAAGAACCTCAGCTCAAAGAAAATCAACTTTGGTTAAGGAGGTGTAGGCAAAAGTGTGGTGTTTGTAAACTAGTGTGCACAAATTTGCAAAAGAGAGTGAGAAATGTAGAGAGAGAGAGAGAGAGAGAGAGAGAGAGAGAGAGAGAGAGAGAGAGATTTTTGTTCCAAAAATTCCAACCCTCAAAAATGGGGGAGGAGGCCCCTATATATAGAAAAAAAAAACATGCATTTGGCTGATATAAATCCATCCATACACGTGTATGAAGATAAAGGCAATTGTGGTAATAGTTGGCACAATTGTCACCAAAATATCTGAAAGTAAGCATTGATGGCCGGCAGGCAGCAGCCACTTGGATGGCCGGCAACCTTAATTAGAAGCCGGCATCCACCATGAGTTGTAGGCTTGAAGGTTTTGGACCAAAACAGGACACATAATGGATGGGGTTTGAAGTCTCAAAGACAAGGCATTCCGCCGAGGTCTTCGGGCAATAAAACGAGCACATGCAATCATAATCATCGAGTGCACAAGCGATGACGTCAAAGTCTTGAGAACGGTCAAAAATGGGGTGTCTACAGTTGCCCCTCTTTGACAGAACTCGAAAGTCATGAAATGATGTCAGTGAATGTCAAAGCCTAGAGACGACCCATTTTGACAAGGCCGAAGACTTGGACAAACAAACAAGACAGAAAATAAATGGTTGCGCCCGTAGGCCGCCTGCATATCCCTTTGCAAGTATTCAAACCAGCATAGTTTTGGGGCAATGCAAATGATATGCGGGCAGAACAGTTTGAAGATCGGACTTATACGCTTCGCGAAGCTGACCATGTCGAAAACTCATGAGCATGCGAGATCATGCATTAAGCAATAACAAACGCGATAAGCAAGAATGTATACAATAAGCAAGATAACAACATATGAATGAGCAACTTCAAGCTTAAAACCAATATAGGTTTTGATACAAAAGATAAAACACATTCTAACCTTGCCAAAACAAGAGACGAGGAAGGAAAACACCACTTAGGGTTGCATTTCACGCATCCTAACAAACTGAGAACAAAACCACTCGGGGCTGTGTTTCACACGTTCCGAGATACTGAAAACCGCACAAGGTTGCATTTCACGCATCTTGAGAAAAAAAGGAAGACCATTTGGGTCCGTGTTTTACATGTCCTGAGACACAACACAAAAACTACTCGGGCTCGTGCCTCGCATGTCCCGAGATGAACCCCGCTTAGGGCTGCGTTTCACGTGTCATTTGAAACAACCACTCGGGACACGTGAAACTAATTATGCTAAGCTAATTAATTAAATAATTACAACAATGATGAACTAATTTAATTAACTACTTTAAGCTAATTAAATAAGTACAATACGAAGCTAATTAGCTAACTACATTAACTAATTAATTACCAAGCGACTAATTAAACTAGCTAACTAATTAATTACAACACGAATTAACTAAATAATTAATCTAACTAAATAATTACAACACTTTAATTAGATACAACACAACTACGACTAACTAATTAATAATTAAAAATTAATTAATTAGTTCCGAGAACGAGGGAGGCCCAATGCATGCTCGGTTTCCACCCAAAGAACGTCCACTGTTTGCTCCCGAAAGCCTCTGTTGCATAACCCTTGCACTGGTTTTCCTCTTCCAGATAAACTCTGCCTTGCTTCAGAAGCACACTACTCAAAATTCATTGGTGGCCGGCAGGCCAAAGTGGTGGCCAGGGGTTGTCGTCCAACACTGATGGCCTGCCGGCCAGTAACAGTGGTCGTCCGGCCACTGATGATGCACAATTCCATGCTGCAACAGAGAGCAAAAAGGGCAAAAAGAGGGTATTCTCACAGGTTGTTTGCACTGTGTATCCCTCATTATCATCAAAACAAGCTCAAAGGAGTGATTCACTTGGTCCTCAAACCATCAATTTAAGAAATTTCATTGCATGATGGCTAAAGAACCAATGTGTACAAGTTCAATAAATGCACAAACAAGACTAAAAACATCACCCTATCATGTATGATCAAGGGCAATGAAGACCTTAGAAAATGTAACGCCCCACTCCCGGGTCGTTAAATACACTAAAATAGCCTTTAAAAAAAAAATTACAAGTTTTGCTCCCAAAAATAATAACTACAAAATTGTCTCCAAATGATACAATATCCTCCAAATATTCTATAGCACAATTACCTCCCAAAATAAACAATATTGCAACTATCTCCATATTTAATAATTAAAGTGGTGGATCCCAAATCTCTGTATTAATAAATCTTTCTAATCTCAATTTCGAGCTCTGCTAAAATCTGCTTCGCACCTGAAAAATAAATTAATTCGAGAAGTATACAACATGACAGGAATACAAGGCTCGGATACAGAATAAATTAATAGGAATCCAACAATTTATGACATTAAATCAACGATACGATAATCAAGCAATTTACCAAATTGCACAGCAAATCAACTATAATTTATCTAGGACCAAATACCCAGTCCTACTCAGTACATGACCAGTGAATAAATTTATTTATTCACCCACCTCACCCAAGCTCCACGCTTATCTGGCCATATTGGTGTAAACAATTAATAAGATTCACTTGATCCATGTACGGAGTATTTCCATGTCATTCAGTTAGACAAATCACCATTTTAATACAGAAATATTTGTAGAGAATTTTACCAAATAATCAGAATATCAATGATTCGGTAACAAATGATTTTACCACAATAATCAAGTAGATTACAAATTGGGGATAATTTAAAATAAGAGAACTCTTTGCAAAGAGATTTAAATAGAGCATATTGTATACAACCCGAATTTACCTCAAAATAATTAATTCCATCATCATAAATCTGAAATTGCTCCATGGATCTCTAAAAATAATTCTGATCTCTTGTAAAATTACTAACTCTCATTTTAAATATTCCTACGTCTAAACTCAAAAATTTACATCACACAAATGGAGAGAGAGCTGAAAGTAGGACAAAAGAAAAAAATGAGAGACAATTGAAATTGAATGTTCGTAGAAAGGAGGAGAAGAGGGGTTCAATTTATAGGAAAAAGAAATGGTTGGTTTAGTGGGAAACTGTGGGTAGCCCACGGTTTTGTCTTTTCCTCCTTTTTTTTTTTTTCACATGACTCATGGTGTAGGTGTGAGTACTAGTCACTGAATTGATATCTTATTGTTTAAAAAAATAAAGTTATTAGCTTGATATGAAACATGCTAATAAAAGTTGTACCTCCAATCTAAAGTATCACGGGCTTCCACTATGAGAAAATAAAAATTGCTGACATTTATATTTGACATTTTATGAATGAGAAGTTTTGAACTTCATTAATTTATTATTATATCAGAATAAATAACAATATGATAGATATAAAAAGGATGAGATAAATACAATTAAATAATTTAAAATTAGATTCTTATCTATAATTCTCACCATTAAATTATCATAATAAACCATCAATACCACTCACTAATTATTAATACTGCAAAAATACGGGGTGTCACAGAAAAATTGGCACATTTCACCACTTTGAGTATGAAATGCCCCAATCTTCCTTGTGTTCAATTCACGTTTGATTGAACACACCAAAACAGAACCAAAATCTTATCTTGCACAATTTTAGTTTCAACATTTATTTACTCATTTTAGATTACCAACCATTCCTTAACCAATTAAGTCCATTGGTGAGCAAGTCCTCTAAAGGAGAAGGAAGTGTCAAACAAGGGGTAGTTTGAGGCAAGAGAGAAGTATCATGCCGTTGATAATGAACCCTCAAAAGAGGATTAAACCATTCGGCATTGAACCTCAATCTCAAGCTTAAACTATCCTAAGGTTGAAACAACCCTCAAAGCAAATAAAAATTCAAGAAATGAGGGAGGTTGTAGAGGTTAATGAGTGCTGAAAATAGGTGAGAAAAGCACTAAAACATGCAATCAACTCAAACAAGTGGTGCCTAAAGGCCTAAAACACCAAGCTTGTGACGATTATTACCCTAGAAACATGCAAAACAAGACTCAGATGATTTAACCAACCCAAAACAGAGGCAAAATAGTCTAAAATATAGCCTAAAACATGCTGGAATTAAGCTACAAAAGGGTAAAAAAATATGCTAATACATAGAGTAAACTAGGCTAGCAAGCAAAACACAAAGAGGGGAGGCTAACCCCTCCAATTTTAGACTTCAAAATATGATTTTTACCACTGAAATTACTCTGAAATTCAGTGTTCAAAAGCCCAAAAAAAGATAGTTTGAAGGTGGGAAACAAAGGTGGAGAGGCCTTATGAGCAAGGAATAAAGAAGGGTGAAACACCTCTTAACCTTAAATGGCCTAAAACCACCAATTTCAGCCCATAAAAATAGAGTTTTTTATAGCTCAAAACAGCCCAAAAAAAGTTGAAAAAGATAGAAAAACAAATATGCAAAACAAGTTTAAAAGACCAGTATTATACCTCTTGAAGCAAAGATCAAATTTAGGCAACAATTCAAGCCAAAACCACCTTCAAGAGCTCCAAGAAGGCCTCAAAGAACCTCAGCTCAAAGATAATCAACTTTGGTTAAGGAGGTGTAGGCAAAAGTGTGGTGTTTGTAAACTAGTGTGCACAAATTTGCAAGAGAGAGAGAGAGAGAGAGAGAGAGAGAGAGACTTTTGTTCCAAAAATTCCGACCCTCAAAAATGGGGGAGGAAACCCCCTATAAATAGAAAAAAAAACATGCATTTGGCTGATATAAATCCATCCTTACAAGTGTATGAAGATAGAGGCAATTGTGGTAACAGTTGGCACAACTGTCACTAAAATATCTAAAAATAAGCATTGATGGCCGGCAGGCCACTTGGATGGCCGACAGCCTCATTTGGGGGCCAGCAGCCACCAGGGGTTGCAGGCCTGAAGGTTTTGGCGCAAAACAAGGCACAAAATGGATGGGGTTTGAAGTCTCAAAGACAAGGCATTTTGCCAAGGTCTTCGGGCACTAAAACGAGCACATGCAGTCATAATCATCGAGTGCACAAGCGATGACTTCCAAGTCTTGAGGACGGTCAAAAATGGAGTGTCTATAGTTACCCCAGTTTGACAAAACTCGGAAGTCATGAAATGACGTGAGTGAATGTCAAAGCCCAGAGAAGTCCTATTTTGACAAGGCCGAAGACTTGGACAAACAAACATGACAGAAAATAAATGGTTGCGCCCTCAGGCTGCCTACATATCCCTTTGCAAGGAATCAAGCTAGTGTAGTTCTGGGCTTTGCAAATGATATGCATGCAAAACAGTTTGAAGATTGGACTTATACGCTTCGCGAAGCCGACCATGTCGAAAACTCATGAGCATGTGAGATGATGCAATGAGCAATAACGAACGCGATAAGCAAGAATGTATACAACAAGGAAGATAACAACATATGAATGAGCAGCTTCAAGCTTAAAACCAATACAGGTTTTGATACAAAAGATAAAACACATTCTAACCTTGCCAAAATAAGAAACGAGGAAAGAAAACACTACTCAGGGTTGCATTTCATGCATCCTGAGAAACTGAGAACAAAACCACTCAGGGCTGTTGTAGCTCGCCTTTTTCGCGCCTCCTTTTGGAAGGTTCGAAAGAAAGCCCTGCAGTTCGGACTCCTGTAGTTTTGAATCTAATCTCAGAAAGTGCAATGTGAAATTGATAAACACCAAAGAGTCCAAATCTAACAAATCTTTTTGGAAAATTGATTTTGAATCAAAAATACCAAAATTGGACTACTTTGCCAGATATAGAGTCACCACCTAAATATTTTATTTTGGGAAAATTAGGAAACCCATGACTCGTGCCAAAGGCCACGTGTCCTTCAACACCAAAGTTGCCTCGGCTCAGGAACTTGGGTACGAGAGGGGAAGATCACGAATACATTTGAGCACCCCCGCTCGCCCAATCAAAGATCAGCCTCTACTAATCATGATATGATTTTTTATCAACATTATATGCTCTTGTTCCAGTTTATTAGGCTAGCATTACTATGTTATGTGCACAAGCAAGTATAAACTAGTTTGCTCAAATTGGAACAATTCAATTTCATGCTTGTTTTTCGAAATGGGGTTTGAATTTGCTACTTCAAGTGAGCTTAAAGTTTGCGAATTTGTCACTCAACAAAGTGGGCTTTAAAAAACGTACATTCATTGAATTATTCCAATTCAAGCAACAAGCCTTCATCCACAAGCATTCAAGCAGTTTATCAATTAAGCATTTAGCCTCATGGTAAGCATGCTAGACATGGCAATCACTCACACGCATGCAAGTATGCTAAAGAATTAAAACTCAACTAGTACTCGAAGCTAAGAAGATATGAGTTAGAAAAATAATATGCACGATTCCTAACTATGCCAAATATCTAATGCAACACATGCACTTATGTAATTAATAGGCTCGGCTACTAATATGGCATATTAATCAATTTTAGACGTGTGATCTAAGCACGTATTCAAAGAAGTATTGAAATGACGATGCGGTTTGAATGATGTGTCGAGCCTCGATGCATGCAATACAAGATGAATGGATGCAAGCATAAGGTATGCTAATCGAAACATGATGTCCCTAATCTAACCATCAAAAATGGATAAATAAAAGGGAGAAAGACGTCGGGTTGGAAGGCATACACATTATTACATCACGCTCTCGCGAAGGAGAGTCTGAATGAATAAGGCTAGCAAAGCTAATCTAAGCTAAGCTAATTAAGCTAATTATTACAAAACTCGAATGAATAATTAACTAACTATGTAAGCTAATTAATTAAGAATTTAACTAGGCTAAACTAATGAAATATTACAACACAAACTAAATTAATTAATCTAAACTAATTAATTGAGTAAACTAATTAGCTACAGCTAATTAATTTAAAACAAATGCATAATTAAATGCTAATTTAAACTAATTAACTAGCTAACTAGCCTCAGAAAGCAAGAGAGACCCATGTGTGCTCTGTTTCCACCAAAAGAATATCTGTTGTCTGCCCCCGAATGCCGCTGTTTGCACAACCCTTGCACTGTTTCCTTCTCTAGATCAACTCTGCCATGCATCACAAGAACACTGCCCAAAATTCACTAGCGGCCGGCAGACCAGAAGTGGTGGCTGGTTGGCCACCACTAAGGTGTTGCCGTCCAACACTAATGGCATGCCGGCCATTAACAGTGGCCGGCCGGCCACTGATGACTCATCTTTTTTGCTGCAACAGAGAGCAAACAGGGCAAAGGGAGAGCATTCTCATGCGTTGTACGTACTATGTATCTCTCCTTATCATCAAAACATCTCAAAGGAGTGATACACTTGGTTCCAAAACCTTCATTCAAGCAATTTCATTGCATGATGGCCAAAGATCCATGGTGTACAAGTTAGTAAATGCACAAACAAGACCAAAAAGACCATCACCCTATCATGCATGATCAAGGGCAATGGGGACCTTCGAAACTTGGCACATTTCATCACTTTGAGTATGAAATGCCCCAATTTTCCTTGTATTTAATTAACGTCCGATTGAACACATCAAAACAAAACCAATTTCTTATCTTGCACAATTTTAGTTTCAACTTGTTTACACATTTTAATTACCTTTCCATTCTTTAACCAATTAAGTCCATTGGTGAGAAATCCTCCAAAGAGAAGGAAGTGTCAAACAAGGGGTAGTTTAAGGCAAGAGAGAGATGTCATGCCGTTGATAATGAACCCCCCAAAAGAGAATTAAACCATTAAGCAATGAAACTCAATCTCAAGCTTAAACTATCCTAAGGTTAAAACAACCCTCCAAGCAAATAAAGAGTGAAAAATGGGGGAGATTGCAAAGATTATAAGTGCTGAAAAGAAGTGAGAAAAGCACTAAAACATGTAATCAACTCAAACAAGTGGTGCCTAAAGGCCTAAAACACCAAGCTTGTGAGGACTATTACACCAAAGGCATGCAAAACAAGACTCAAATGCAATAAACAACCAAAAACATAGTTAAAATAGTCTAAAATAGAGCCTAAAACATGCTGCAATAGAGCTACAAAATGCTAGAAAATTAAGCCAACACATGGAGCTAACTAGGCTAGAAAACAAGACACAAGGAGGGGAGGCTAACCCTTCCAAATTTGGATTTCAAAACATGATTTTTTCCACTAAAAATACTCAGAAATTCAGTGCCAAAAAACCCAAGAAAGATAGTTTGAAAGTGGGAAACAAAGGTGAAAAAGCCTTAAAAGCAAGGAATAAAGAAATGTGAGACACCCCCCTAACCTTAAATGGCCTAAAACACCAATTTCAACCCACAAAAACAGAGATTTTTGCAACTCAAAAATAGCCCAAAAACAGTTTGAAAAGATTGGAAAACAAGTATACTAAAGCAAAGTAAAGAGGCAAATGTTATACCTTTTGAAGCAAAGCTCAATCTTAGGCACTAACTCAAGCCAAAACCACTTTCAAGAGCTCCAAGAAGGCTTTAAGGATCCTCAGCTCAAAGATGATCAACTTTGGTTAAGGTAGTGTGTGCAAAAGTGTAGTGTAACTAGGCAAATGTGTACAAATTTGCAAGAGAGAGAAAAAAATGCAGAGAGACACACACAGAGAGAGAGAGAGAGAGAGAGAGAGATTTTTGTTCCAAAATTTTTAACCCTCAAAAATAGGGGAGGAGACCCCATATATATAGATAAACAAGCATTTGGCTGAGAAAAATCCATCCATACACATGTATGGAGATGAAGACAATTGTGCCAATAGCTAGAACAACTGTCAACAAAATATCTGAAAAAAAGACACTGGTGGCCGACAAGCCACTTAGGTGGCCGACAGGCCACTTAGATGGCCGGTAGCCTCAATTGGTGGCCGGCTGGCCACCAGGGGTGGCAGGCTTGAAGCACTAAGGTTTTGGGCTTGAAACACTAAGGTTTTGGTCCAAAACTTGAAGGCTCAAAGACAGGGCATTCCGCCGAGGACTTCGGGCACTAAAACGAGCACAAATAGTCACAATCATTGAGTGCATGAGCAATGACGTCCAAGTCTTGGGGGCGGTCAAAAATGGGATGTCTACAGTTGCCCCTCTTTAACAGAACTCGGAAGTCACGAAATGACGTGAGTGAACGTCAAAGCGTAGAGACGACCCATTTTGACAAGGCCGAAAGACTTGGACAAACAAACAAAACAGAAAACAAATGGTTGTGCCGAAGGTTACCTACGTATCCCTTTGCAAGGAATCAAACCAGCGTAGTTCTGGGGCGAAAAGCAAACAATGCAAAATGCAAGAACATAATTTATGATCACGCAATGAGGCTATGCAACGAAACATTTGAATGCAAACTCAATGAAACAAAAATACCACATTTAAACAAACCAAAAACAAAGCACAGTAACCTCAATCATGAAAAGAAGAGTAAATAAATGCCACGCGTGGGAATCATGAACAGAACCACATTTCATGCAGAAAGGATGTGAGAAAATTATGCAAGCTTAACTATACGTCGCGTAGAAAAGGCGAAGGGCGACGTAACCATTGAGCACACCCGAGGTCTCAACCAAGAGCCTAACACATCGCACGCGTGAGGAGGAAAAGGGTGGTGTGAACACCGGGATGCACATGAATGTTTTTAACCGATTTTGCAATCCTAACGCATCTCACGCGAGAGGAGGAAGGGGTGATGTGAACACCGGGATGCACCCAAAGGTTTTTAACCAAAGGGTGGTGTGAACACCGGGACGCACCCAAATTTTTTTAACCGAGGGGTGGTGTGAACACTGGGACGCACCCGAATATTTTTAACCGAAGAGTGGTGTGAACATCGGGACGCACCTGAATGTTTTTAACCGAAGGGTGGTGTGAACACCGGGACGCACCCGAATGTTTTAACCGAAGGGTGGTGTGAACAATGGCACGCACCCGAATGTTTTTAACCGAAGGGTGATGTGAACACCGAGACACATCCGAATGTTTTTAACCAAAGGGTGGTATGAACACCAGGACGCACCCAAATGTTTTTAACCAAGGGGTGGTGTGAACACCGGGATGCACCCGAATGTTTTTAACCAAGGGTTGGTGTGAACACCGGGACGCACCCGAATGTTTTTAACCGAGGGTTGGTGTGAACACCGAGACGCACCCGAATGTTTTTAATCGAAGGGTGGTGTGAACAACGGGACGCACCCGAATGTTTTTAACCGAAGGGGCAATCCTAACGCATCTCACGTGAGAGGACGAAAAGTAAAAGGATGTGATTCGAAGAGTACGAATGATTTTTCTTGGAATTCCTCTGAATGAACCGTACGTACAATATCGTGCATGTGTAAGAAAGCAACTTAACACGTGCGATTCAGTAGGAATGCATGTTCTATGCAAGACTAACAAATGCATGTTCTATGCAAGACAAACAACCGAGATACAATGTTAATGGCATGTTCTATGAGAGAAACAAAAGCATAAGCATATTCTATGCAGGATTCATAATGGGAGCATATTTTTTGCGTGATTCAAAAGTGGATGCACATTCCATGCATGATTCAAGAGCAGATGCATATTCCACGCATCATTCAAAATGAATGCATATTCCAGGCATGATTCAAGAGCAAATGCATATTCCATGCATAAAAGCAATAGTCATGAAACAACGTGAAATACATATACATGCAACAACATGAAATGCATATTCTATACACCAATGAAGAAATGCATCTTCCATGCACCAAAACGAAATGCATATTCCACACAAGGTATAAAGCGTAACAAAACAAACCAAACAGCAAACTTTCGATTTACCTTCCGAAAGAGTTACAATATGTTTAAAGGATACATCTCGTTCATGTTGACAAGTGACGAACATTGTGCATCGAAAACACAGTTTTGAACTTCTATAGAGACATTTTGAACTCAACAGTGAACAATCCTTCTACTTCTTTAGAACCAAGGACACAAAACAGTATCAGGACTCCAGGGGAAGCCATAGGGCACTTGCTGGCCACAAAACGTGGCCATCGGCCACCTGCCGGCCTTCAATACCCTTTGCCGGCCACCCGTGGAAGATTAAGGGTTTTTCGATCTTTTTTGGCTCGGGCCTTTAAAAATAAGGCATACGGTCTCGTTTCCTCATTACCCCATGCCCAAAATTGCTCCTTCTCTCTTTCTAGGTGTTCCTTCTCTCTAGATTCACGCTTTCTACGTGTTTTCCAACACCCTATGCGAAGTTTATTTGCTAAATCCTCTTTGTTTCCTTCGCTTTGAACCGATTAAAATTTGATTTCGACGCCTTTTCCTTCGCTTTCACCATTCTAGGCTTGTTTTCCTCAAGTTTCTCTCGAATTTTGTACACTTTTCCTAACTTTGACTTTTCCCGACACTTTCTCACTCCTAGGGTTTCAATTTTTCCAAGTTTGCCCTTTTTCATCAGTTTTTCTTCATTTTTTCACCACTTTCGCATCTTCTTTCTAGATAGCGGATGATCTACCCCATAACGGAGCTCCGTTCGAGATTCCACCTTTGGCAAAAATGGAGACCGAGCCTGAGCCCGAGATACTACCACTAGGAGTACGTCACTTTGATCCGGCAACATACCATCCTCAAATACATGTGCTACCTCCCGGGGGTATCAGGTACTTTAGAGAGTTTATGCGATGCACACCGGAAGACCTCTTGCTACGAGAGCGAGAGTCCCATTTGTCTTACGGTGCCACCAAGGTATACACTGTATTCCCACATTTTCTTCGCTGTACATTGCATTTCTTGCTTTGACTGCATTAGTTGCTTTAACTGTAATGCTTAAATTGCATTTATTGCCTTAATCATACTTTTGGACTGTATTTCTTACACTGCCTTTTCATCTGCCCGTTCTCATATCACTGTATGTCACTGTTTTGATCACATGAGGACTTTCGCTCTATTAGGGGCTATGGAGCCACGTCTGCGACGGATTGGTATATGGAGCTCCCTGTCGGTGTGCGCCATATCATCGACGAGGTTAGCTTCGGCTTATTCTGCATAGGGCTATCGCGCCATATCGCGAGTTGACCGCTTCTCGGTACATTGATAGCGGTGGTGGGATACCACCAACTCCTTCAATTTCTCCACCACTGGGGAGATGACGATGATGCCCTACGACTTCGCCATGCTCATGGGCGTAGAAGTATAGGGTAATCCGATCCCTTATGATATGGACATGGGCGAGTGGAAGGTCGCCTGGCTACACCTACTGGGAGCACGCCAACCTCTCTTCTGACCGGGGATGGTATGATATAGTTGGTTCACCAAGCATTTCCACGGGAGGGAGCCACAGACCCCAGAGGCAACTGAGCACTATGCCCGAGGCTTTTTGATGTTCCTCTTCGGTACCACCTTGTTTGTGAATAGGTGGAATACCGTAGGGTTGTATCTCTTGAGCGCCCTGGTGGACTTATCTCAGGTCCGCCTCTATGATTAGAGTGGCGCTGGCCTTGCCACATTGTACGGCTATATGAGCTCCACGTCCCGTAGGAGGGGAGACAGAGTCGGAGGCTATTGGCGAGCCTAGAAGGTACGCTTTACATCTCTGGTTTACATTTTCTATCTTCTATTTTTGTGCCTTCTACTTTGCACTTTCTGTACATTGCATACTGCATTGTTTACATCTATACACTGTGCTTTCTGCATTGTACATTCTACATCCTCTGTATCTGTACACTCTGTACATTGTACTATACATTCTACTTTCTCCATCTACACTTTTACTTTTTGTACACTGTACACACCTTGTTTTCTGCATTCTACATTCTCTGTATCTATACGCTGTATACTCACTATTACCTTTTCCTTGCAGCTTTGGGTATATGCATATTTCCTAACGCTTGCTCCAGAGCCAGAGGTGGAGATGCCTCATGTTGTGCCATACTCTCATCGGTATGATGGGAGATGCCTACGGAGGACCTGAGAGACCTTCGCATTCTTTCACCGGTACTTCGACACAGTAGCCGCGAGGGAGGTAACCCAAAACTCATAGTTATTTTTGCTTTATCAACAACTGACGACGACTAACCATCTGTATATACCCCTATTTGTAGATCGCTTGGCAGCCTTGGGCGTTGATGCCAGCTAGAGTTAGAGATCAGTATGCCGGTGCCCGAGGGGTATCCCGTTTTTGACTTCTGCTAGAGGGCCCAGTGTGCCGAGCTTGGTTTCTAGGCGAGCGATTCATGTGCCAGACCATGGGTTTGCCTGAGCCAGTAGTGCCCATGCCTCCTCCAGTATCTATGAGGGCCACAGAGAACCTCTCCTTTCAGGAGATGATCCAGTTCACAGAGGGCATGGATGCGGACTACTTTCGCAAGGAAGGGGATTATGCAGCCTTTATTCAGACACATCTGATGCCACCTCTGATTGGCGTTCGTGCTCATGTAGGCAGAGCAGCAGGTGCCCCTAGAGCTGGTAGGGCTCGGCCGACGAGGGCCAGGACTAGAGGGGCCGCTCCTGCTGAGTAGGTCATCGGCTGGCCAGAGCTTCCGACCGAGTTGACATGTTGGTGGCATATCGGGGATCCCTACCAAGTTTTGATTGAGCCTGCGGTAGCCGAGCATACACTTGTCGGGATTCGAGGCTTGACTCAGGTACAAACCACACTTTACATTCGCATTCCATATTTTAGATATGTTCATTTGTAGATACTGATCATTTAAACTGCATTTACAGGCATCCATTGAGTATACAGGAGTTGCTCTTGAGCTGATAACCTCCTCGATGAGGATGGTACAGAGGAGAGAGTTGTTTCTTAGCCTCTACGGTATTCGGATAATTTCTTGAATTTTCCATTCCAGGATCAAATTTCCACTGACACACAGACACTGACATTCTAACTGAAAACTTCCCAAATCACACTGATACGTTGTAACAATACACTGCATCTGACACACTGCCTCATATATTGTATTTACACACTGTATATGACTTCTGCATATACTCATTCTGCACACTATGCTTGCATCTGATACGCATATTGTAACTTATATGTGACAACTGTCTTTTCAGATTCCATTCATACCGATGGCACCAGCCTCACCTACAACACCCGCACCAGCAGTACCTCCTCCGGCAGTAGGGAGGAGAGAGAGACAGGCTTCAGCACGCGGTCAAGGCAGAGCTAGGGGCACCCAAGCCGAGAGCGGCCTTTCAAAGCCTATTCTGAGTGATAATGATACTGAAACGAGCGACTCTGAGGAGATAGCGAGTCAACATTCAGATCCATCTGAGAGTGGATGTGATGATGCCGGCTCGAGTTTCGAGAGTAGAGGTGATGCCGAGGTGAGCTCTGAGGTGGAGAGTGGAGATGACATCGCCTCCGGTTCTGGTCCAGGTTCAGACAGTGGCGCCGACAGAGATAGTGCCCCAGAGTCCTCTCCTTCAAGGAAGAGGACGAAGAGGGCCTCTAGAGCATGAGACGACTGGCCCTGATTTTTGTATTTTTGCTTAGTTTATTTTCTTTAGTAGCATTAGCATATGTATAGCTTTAGGAAGTTCTATTTTTCTTTAAAAACTTGTACTCCTCTTTTGTAAAAAAGCCATGATCGAAATAAAACCGGCAGTTTTATGAAAAATGCGTTGTATTATTTTTTGCATTAGGAGTACCATATATGCATGAAATCGACACGGAATTGAAATGGCCTAGAACGTTTGATTAAAACAAGACACTTAATCGGGTAGCGAACCAAACAACAACCAAAATACAAAATGCAGCATACAACTCGATAATCAACAACATATAACTTGACAAAACAACACAACTACAACTCGATAAACAAAAAAAACAACACAAATACAACTCAAACAAACTCGCTAAAACCCAAAAAGGACTCAAAACAAGACGCTAAAACACACAAAGAGCAGAACCAAAACTCATGCTTTCAATATTATTCAGCACAAAGGAGGACAGCAGGCCTAAGCAGAAAGGTGCTGACCAGAATAAGGATTTGCTGGCTACTAATAGTGGTCTGCCAGCCATCAGCAGTGGCCTGCCAGCCACCAAAGTCAAGAACCTCCAAATTGTTGACACCTGGCTTCAACTCACTGCCTTATCTTCTACAAAAGGTTGAGCTTCGTGATTTCTTCATTTCAGCTGCAAATTCTTCACAAATCGAGCCATTTTTCACCGAAAAACTCTCAGATTGGATCGCGACTTTAGACGGCTCGAAAAAGGTGAATTTTTGGGATTTCAGCATAAATGCACTTTTTCCGCTGAGCCATTCTCCGCTTCATTTTCCATTCCTTCATGCCGCTGCTTAGATATTGGAACCTGATTGCACATGTCTCTAGCTTTGGAGGACAAGAAATGTGCCTAACAATCGAAGAATTTCAAGTGCTAATGGAATCCCGACGCGATGAGGAAATCATACATCAGCCCCATTTCGGCCATATCCAAGCTTTGGGACGGATGTGCGGGCTTACTTTACACGAGGCTCAGTCTTTGGTTCACAACAAAGAGCTCGATATTCCCAGCCTGATTCATCGATTTTCTGAGGTCAGCGACCGAGGTAATCTTCTTTGGCGGGGTTTTTGGCAACATGCCCTTTGCTTATATATGCTGGCACATTTCCTCCTACCCCTAGCTTTGACAGATCTAGCATTCAGCCAGTTGAAGTGGCCCAAGGTTTGAAAGGGGACAAGAGTTGTATTGGCTTGACATTGGCTGAGACTTTGATGGGCTTAGACGCCTTCCATCGACAAGAGACGACCAAATTCGCAGGGAGTCCACTACTTCTTCAGGTAATGTTTCCTACCCTTTCTAATATGTGTTTCTCACATCACTCGGCACTCATGCTCTGTTTTTCTCTCAAAGCGCTTTTCTCACTTTTCTCTCGATATATATCTCTCTATTCTTCCATCCCTCACTAGGTGTGTCTAATGGACAATCTAAAAATAGTGGACTCTTGCCCTGTATACTCATCTTGAGCATACTTTTTCCCCCAACAACTAGTGGATTTCTTGACTGACGGATGGTGGTGCCACTGGATGTGCAACAGGTCAGCTGCTGACATTGCTTGGTGTTGCCCCTAGCTTAATCTGACCGAAATGAGCTATAGCATGACTCGGCAACTTGGCATACAGCTGATCGGCCTGACACACTGTATATTCTACTTTCCATTCTGATTCAAGCATCAGTTTGGACATGATCTGACTTGCCCAGAGGAGGGGGTAGAGTACCCAGCTTCATTCCCCATCTGTGGTTCACATTTGGCTAGGTACCTCACTGCTAGGAGGACGTAAGAACTTCTAGCTCCTACCCCTAGTTTCAGTTGCACCTTTTATGGCGAGTGCCTGACTTGGCTCGAAGATGAGGCATAAACCGAGCCCGCTTTAGCATCAGAAGCTTCCATAAGCAGAAGCGGGGGATGCAGGAGCACCTGACTCATCTATGCCCCTAGTTTATTACTTTGATCTTACTTTTCTAGTTTTTGAATGTAATAAAAGCAACTTTGATTTGTATCGAGAGTTGGAGAACGTTGTATTGAAATCAATGAAATTAAAGTTGTGGGCACTAAAAGTCTTCCTTTTGGTCCAAAAATGGTCTAAGTTGTAAAAGGTAAAATTTGAACATAAATCAACTTTTATCAAAACTTTTCAAAACCATTTTCAATAAGGATCACCACTTGACACACACAAAATCTGTCCTCGAGATGTTCAAACCTGAATCCAAAGATAACAAATTGCTCCTTAACTAAATAACACTGCTCAGCACTATAACCAGCCCTTCTCTTAGAGTAAAAATCACAACCAAACTCTCAGGTAGAGAACAGGCAAAGATGACCTGACCAAACACATGGACAAGAGAGTTGAGTTGCAGGTATTTACGGCCGAACTTCTAGATGAAGTTGCCTATGTATCCCGAAGATGGGAATCAGGCCTTACGTAGTTCGATTCGGGTTCACTCGAGTATTAATGCTCTCCTTTTGCGCTCTAACTTTTGGCAAGGCCGCCCTTTAGGGTTTTCAACCTTGCGAGCTCAATTTTTCTATATTTTCAATTTTTTGTGCTCTAACTTTTGCCTAGGTCACCTTTCCGGGTTTTTGGCCTAGCGAGCCTCTCAGGGATAGTATTTCTTCAACTTGTCCATGTTGATTGGTTATGAAAATTCTAGGCCATCCAAATCCATGAGAATAACAGCTCCACCTGACCAGATAGTTTTAATGATGTAAGGACCAATCCAATTGGGTCTGAACTTGCCCCTAGGGTTATGGATGGGAGCTCGGTTGTCTTTGAGCACCAAATCCCCTTTTTTGAGATTTCGAGACTTAACATTCTTGTTAAAAGCCCTGGCAATCCTACGTTGATAACCTTGAACATGGTACAATGCTTTCAGCCTTCTCTCATCAAACAACATCAGTTCTTTGAACTTGCTCTATTGCCAATCCCCCTCTGCTATCTGATACTCAGCCATGATTAGCAATGACGAGACTTCTATTTCGATTGGCAGAACAGCTTCCATCTCATAGACAAGAGAGTAAGGAGTTTCCCCTGTAGATGTCCGGATTGAATTTCTATAGCCCCAGAGTGCGAATGGCAATTTGTTTGGCCAGTCCCTGTAGGTCTCAACCATTTTCTGCAAAATATGCATAATGTTCTTGTTGGCTGCCTTAACAACTCTGTTAGTTTGCGGGTGATATGTAGATGACTTATGGAAAGCCATGTTGTGTTTCTCCAACAAGTCGATCATTTCTTTCTTAAAATGAGGGCCAATAACTGAATTGATCTCATTTGGGACTCGATATCGACAAATGATATTGTTTCGGATGAACTTAGCCACATGTGTTGCTTTCAACAATGCATAAGACTAAGCTTCCACCCACTTCATGAAGTAATCAATTGCCACCAGAATGTATTCATGCCCATTCGACCCTTTCAGTGTGACTGTGCCGATGATGTCGATTCCCCAGACAGTAAAAGGCCATGGTGAAGTCATGTTGTACAGCTTCAACGGTGGGAAGTTCATCACTGAATAGAACAACTTCCATCCCATAGACAAGAGAGTAAGGAGTTGCCCTTGTAGACGTCCGGATTGAATTTCTATAGCCCCAGAGTGCGAATGGCAATTTGTTTGGCCAATCCCTGTAGGTCTCAACCATTTTCTGCAAAATATGCTTGATGTTCTTGTTGGCGACCTCAACAGCTTCGTTAGTTTGCGGCCGATATGCAGATGACTTATGGAAAGACATGTTGTATTTCTCCAACAAGTCGATCACTTCTTTCTTGAAATGAGGGCCAATATCTGAAATGATCTCGTTTGGGACTCCATATCGACAAATGATATTGTTTCGGATGAACTTAGCCACATGTGTTGCTTTCAACACTACATAAGACTGAGCTTCCACCCACTTCGTGAAGTAATCAATTGCCACCAGAATGTATTCATGCCCATTCGACCCTTTTGGTGTGACTGCGCCGATGACGTCGATTCCCCAGACTGAGAAAGGCCATGGTGAAGTCATGTTGTACAGCTTCGATGGTGGGAAGTTCATGCGATTCACATGAATTTGGCATTTGTGGCATCGCCGAACAAAACTAATACAATCCTCCTCCATAGTAGATCAATAGTAACCTTGCCTGAGAATCTTCCGGGCTAACATTATTCCATTCATGTGCGCTCCGCACTCTCCCCCATGGATGGCCTCCATTAGGTGCTTTGACTCCTCTGCTTCAACACACAACTTGTGCATTCCCAGATGACCTCTCTTATACAGTTTATCTCCGCAGATGATAAATTGAACGGCCAACCGCCGTATTGCCCTTTTGTCTTTGGCATTTGCCCCTGGTAGATAAACCTTTTTCTTTCAAGAAGTTCCAGATATCAATGAACCAAGGGTTTTGATCTTCCGCTTCATTTATTACAACGATAGTTTCATATGCCGGCGTATATCTCTGCTCAATGATGATCGGACACATCTAGACTCCAAAAGGGATGTCTATCATAGAAGATAGAGTTGATAAGGCAACAGCGAACATGTTGTTCTCTCTCAGTAGATGAGTGAAAGTCATCTTTTGAAACCTAGGAATCAGAACGTCCAGGGTCTAGTGATAGATCTTCATCTTTTCTTCTTTGTCCTTCCAGTCTCCTTTTGCTTGAGACAGAACTAGGTTCGAGGACCCCGATAACATCTAACCTTTTTTCCCCTAGTTCTAAGGCGGCTTCCAAATCAGTGATGCACGCCTCATATTCTGCTTCATTATTAGATACCTTGAACTGGGGTTTGAAGGCTAAGGGTATATAAGAATTTTTGGGTGCTATCAGCAACACCCCTATCCCATTACCATATTGATTAGACGCTCCGTCAAAGTACATTGTCCAAATCTCTTCCTCAACTTGCAGAATGGCTTCATTTGGGAATAGGTATTCTACCGCTTCATCACCTTCTACTGGGTGATCTGCCAAGAACTCTGCCACAACTCTCTCCTTGACTGACTTGCAAGTGACATACATCAGATCAAATTCGGAGAGAAGAAGCAACCAACGAGCTAGCCTACTCGTAAACACTGATTTCTCAAAGAGATATTTGATGGGATCTAATCTCAAAACTAGAATTACGAAGTGAGCTAACAAGTAGTGCCTCAACTTCCTGGTAGCCCATACCAAGGCTAAGCGAGCTTTCTCCAGCAGGGTGTAACGGGTCTCGTAATCTTGCATTTTCTTGCTGAAGTAATAGAAGGCTTTCTCCATCCTATCCTCAGATTTCTAAGCAAGCATGCATCCCATTGTTGTGTCCGTTACTGACAAATACAAAATCAAGGGCCTCTCCGGCTCTGGTGGTGACAACACAGGTGGATTCTGAAGATACTGCTTGATCTGCTCAAAAGCGAATTGACATCGATCATCCCATCGGAACTTCTTTCCTTTCTTCAGGAGGCCAAAAAGTGGTTCACAAGTCAAGGTTAATTTAGAGATAAACCGTCTTATGAATTACGCTTTACCTAGAAAGCCTCGTGCCTCCTTTTCAGT
Organism: Camellia granthamiana; assembly: GCA_036172215.1. Lineage (NCBI taxonomy): Eukaryota > Viridiplantae > Streptophyta > Magnoliopsida > Ericales > Theaceae > Camellia > Camellia granthamiana. The sequence goes on from CM069910.1 coordinate 94,883,577, forward strand.
CCTTGGTGGTGGTATTTCTAGGATGGCCTTGATTTTGGAAGGATCTACCTCGATGCCCCTCTGTGTGATCAAGAAACCCAGCATTTTCCCTGTTGTTACACCGAAATTACACTTTTGCAAATTCAACCTCAGTCTGCATTCTCTAATCCGTTAAAAGAATTTCTTCAAGGCAGTGTAGTGGCCCTCTCTTTCCTTGAACTTGACAATCATGTCGTCCACATACACCTCGACCTCTTTGTGGATCATATCATGTAGAATTGTGGTTGTAGCCCTTTGATAGGTATCCCCGGCATTCTTCAGCCCAAACAGCTTCACTCTGTAGCAGTAGGTTTCCCACGGCGTAGTGAAAGCAGTTTTCTCTCTGTCCTTGGGTGCCATCAGAATCTGGTTATACCGGAAAAATCCGTCCATGAAGAAGAGCAATGCATGACCCGCGGTGAAGTCCACTAATTCATCGATGTGCGACAGAGAAAAGTCGTCCTTCGGATTGGCTCCGTTCAAATCTTTGAAGTCCACACACACCCGAATTCTACCATCTTTCTTCGGTATTGGGACAATGTTGGCCAGCCAAGTGGGATACTCAGATACTAGCAAAAACCCTGCGTCTATCTGCCTGGTGACCTCCTCCTTAATCTTCAAAGCCCAATCCAGGCGTATTCTCCGCAACTTCTGTTTGATAGGTCGGGCCTTGGGGTCAAGAGGGATCCGATGCTGTACAATCTTAGGATCGATTCCAGGCATGTCTTCGTAGGACCACGCAAAAACATTTTTGAAATCTTTTAATAAAGCGACTAAGCGCTCACACTCCTCCAAAGACAACATGGACCCGATCTGGACCAAACGCGGATCCTTCTCAGTACCCACATTAAAAGTAATGATTTCATCAGCATGGGGTTTTGCAAACCTCTCCTCCTCTTAATTAATCAAATTTTTCAAAACAAGAGGAATTCCTTCCTCTTCATTTTTATCAAAATTTTGAAAATATGAACAATGCAATATATAAGCGGCACAGAGAAATACTCAGAATTTGTTGTGGCATTCTCACTCACAAGGTCAATTTCATCCAGTTCTTCAGTTACAACTAACTCAAAGGAAAAAGAAAAGGACGACCTGGACAAAACCTTGGCATCCGGGTTATCAACCTTAGGAATACCAGACCCAGACTCAAAAGAACCGGAATTTGATTCCGACTCCACAAACTCTGCGGAATCAGATTTTAGTTCACTACCCCACTTGGAACTGTTAGACAAGTAGCCCTCCTCCAGCTGCCAAACGAGAGATGGTGCATCAGATGCATCCAAAATGTTGCTAGAAGGGTTCACACCTGGTTGGTCCCCGATCATGGAAACGGTCAGGTTATCCCCCAAGCTCTCTAAGTCGATCGGAGGATCCGTAAGGAGACATGCCAGTGTTGCTCCTACTTCAAGCTCGTTGCTGTCGTAAGCTTCAGCAGTAATTGGCTCAGTCCTTTCCTCTGTATCATTGTCTTGCAGCTACAAGTCAAAGAAAATCTCAAAGCCAGGAACCTGTTGCTTCTCAGAGTTGAACCAGGGTTCGGGAAAACCACAAAATGGGAAGTCTTCTCCCTCCCAAACAAAATGACCATTTAGAGTTCCCTAAATTAGTCTGTGCACAAGCTCATATCGCTTCCTGATCGGCTTAGCTCTGGCTCTACTGGCAATCTCTTTTCCTTTCCTAACCCAATCCTCTTTGGTGGGCGTATAGCTAAGACCAAAGGCATGCGGGTTATGTGGCACATCGGCCAATGCTGTGACGCCCTTCCGGTCACTTCTCCCTAACCCCATTCCTAGCACATGTTGGAGCTTGTTCATGAAATAGATTGATTGGGTGTTGACATACAAGCCCTCATCAGCTGCCAAGATGGTTTGCATTGCTCGGGCCTCAGCTAGGGTAAATCCAGAAATGAAGACATCCTCCTCGCCATGAAGAATTTCCAGCACAGGCGTAGTTATTTATGGCGAAGGATGTATAGAAGAATTCCCTCACACAATAGCCACCCCCTTCCCATGGGGATATTTCAACATTTGGTGAATGGTAGAGGAGACAGCTTTTACTTGGTGTAGCCACGGCCTTCCTAGTAATAGATTGAAAGTAGCTGGCACATCCAGGACATGGAACTCAATATCCTATTGAGCTGGGCCCACTTGAACTTTGATATGTACTGTGCCCATAACCTCTCTACCAGTATTGTCATACGCCCGAATCACCTGGCACCCACTTTTCTCTGCACTCAACAGATATGTACAGAGGTTTGTTGTGTGCTGAGTCTTCTGGCGGTAATTCTTTGTCGGAGCGCCTCCCTGGAAGACTAATCCCACGAGCTATTCATGAGTCGTGTTAATGGATAATTTGGCTTTATCCATTGCTGATAGCATAGCCTGTCAGTGCACGCGAGAAGCCATAAGCAGACCCCAGATGGAAATATCGGCCTGGATCTTCTTCAGTTGTTTCAGCACTACTTCCTCTTCCAACTGCTTTTCCCTCTGCTTCTCTACCTCTTTATCTTTCCTGGAGGCTTCAGCTTGGTCCAAGTGTGGGGGCTTGAAGTACCGCCCACTCCTAGTCATATGGTCTATCTCTTCAGAGTACCAAGTGTTGTCTGGTAGGTCTTCACCCCAATTCTCATCAGTATGGGCCAGACGTAGATCATCGTCTTCCCACCACACACCTCCGGCAACCGACAAACAATTTTCTCATTCCGGTTTGATTATTCTCTCATTAGAAACATCCCCCGCCGGGTGTTAAGCTGTTCCAGCTTTTCTGTTTGTCTTGATCCCTTTCTTGCACAAATCGCTTCAGCGCAGCTTCCTGTTCAGTATCCACGATACTCACGGTGCCCAGTTCTTGAGCTAAATTCTTGATACCGGTGCTCTCTGGCAATTTCTCTTTGTCCTCAGCCATTCCGGCCACTGCAGCTATTCTTACTTCCTATTCTTCAGGTTTTGGTTGGATTTCCTCCTCCTTGTCAGGCTTGTCACTAAGCCACCCAGAGTTGTCTGTCAACCCATTCAAATCAAACCAATTACTTTGCACGTCAGTCTAATCTTGTTCATAGTAGAACTGCTGTAGACACCCCATTTTTGACCGACCTTAAGACTCAAATGTCATCGTCTGTGCGCCTGATGATTGTGCATGTTTGTGCTCGTTTTGAGTGCCCGAAGGTCTCGGCCAAATGCCTTGTCTTTGAGCCTCTAAACTCTCTGTGTTTTGGCCTTGTTTTTGGGCCAAACCTTGGTGCCCCTTGCCTGGAGGAAGGAGAGGCCTTGTTGGCCACTTTTGGCCCTTGTCGGCCACTTGTGCCTCTTGTCGGCCACCTTGGGTGGCTTGTCGGCTAGAGGAGGTGGCCGGTTTGCCACCTAAAGTGGCCGACGGCCATTTTTCTCCTTTTTCAGATATTTTGTGTGCCAACTGTTGGTCACTGAAACCATCCCCCATACACGTGTATGGAGGGATGGAAACAAGCTTTTTGCTTGTTTTTCTATATAAGAGGAGGTCTCTCCCCCAATTTGAGGGTTCAGAAATTTTAGGAACAAAAATTTCCCCTCTCTCTAGAATCCTCTCTCTTAACCAAAATTTTCCCTTAACCAAATTAGACTACCTTGTTACTGAGGTGCTTGAAGGTCTTGTTTAGGCTGTTGAAGGCTGGTTTTTGACTCAGAAGTTGCTGTTTTGCTGCTGTGCTTCAAGGGTAAGGCTTTACCCTCTTTAAAGCTTTATTTAGTTGCTTGTTTGGCCAACTTTGCATGTTGTTTTAGGCCTACTTTTCAACTACAAAAACCTCTCTTTTTAAGGTCTAAAAATGTTGGTTTGAGGCCTTTTAGGAGTTAGGGGTGGTCCACCCTCTTTTGTAGCTTGTTTGCTAAGCTTTGTGCCATCTTTTAAAGCTTTTAAAACAATTCTTTTTTGGCCTTTAAACCACTGAATCCCAGGGGAATTTCAGTGGTAGAAAGTTTGTTTTGAGGCCCAAAATAGGAGGGGGTGGCCTCCCCTCCTTGTGTTTTGTTTGTATGTGTTGATGGCCTAATATATGAGCATGTGTTTCTCCCATTTTGTGGCTAAGTTCAAGCATGTTTTTGGCCTTATTTTAGCATGTTATAACTCTATTTTTGGCTGGTTTAGTCACCTCTTGTTTGCTTCTTACACTTGTAGTGTAATCTTACTCACTAGCCTTGCATGCTTCATGAGTTAGCTTATCATTCTAGCTTGTGTTAGTTTGATTCTAACGTGTTTTTGCCACTTATTTAGCATGCTTAAACTCTATTTTCATTGGTCTTGGTCCTTTGGGACTTGCTTTGTATAGCTATAGTGTAGTTAGCTTCACTAGCCTTGTGTTTTGAGGCCCTTAGCAATGCTTTGCTTGTGATGTTTGCATGATATATCATCATTTCACATGTGATTTCAGAGCATATGCATCTATCATACTCTCAACATATATCACTCTTTAATGGCTTTTGAGAGTTGTGTCTTATGCCTTGCTTGCGAGCCAACATGTGTGCACGATCTTCTACTCTTTTTGTGCCTCAATTTCAACATGTTTAGGCCACTGTTTTGGCATGTTTTTACGTCTGTCCATAGCTGGTTTGGCCATTTGAGTTTGATATTGCATGGTTCTAGTGTAAAGCTCTTCACTAGTTTTAATGCTTAAGTCTCTTAACATGTTGTGCATGAGTTGTTTGCATGTTAGAGTCTTGGGTTTCATGCTATTTCAGCACTGAAATTCTGTCACCTCCCTCATTTCTTCATTTTTCTATTTGGTTTTGAGGATGGTTGGTCTTAAAGTTGTGTTTAAGCTTGGGATTGAGGCTTGTGCTTAAATGGCTTTAACCCTCTTTTGAGGGTTCCTCCTTGTCAATGGCATGGTCTCTCTCATGTCTTAAGTCATCTTTTGATTGACCTTCCTCCCATTAGAGGACAATCACTTGGACCTAACCGGTTAAGGAATGGCTTGGTAATGTAAAATGTGTAAACAAAATTGAATCAAGTAAAACTTGTGCAAGATAAGCATGTGTGTTGCATTGCATGTGTTTGGATCGGACGTTAATCCAAACACAAGAAATGTGAGACGTTTCATACTCGAAGTGATGAAACGTGTCACATTTCTTGGTCGCCAATCTCCCTTGATCATGCATGATAGGGTGGAGGCTCTTTGTGTATTGTTTGGGCATTCACTAAGTTTGTACAAGCTTGGTTTTTTAGGCCATCATGCATTGAGATGCTTGATTGGTGGCTTGAGAGCCGAGCGCTACTCTCCTTTGAGCTTGAGACATGATGAGGAGGGTGGCAGTACATACATTACCTGCAAAATGCAATTGTCTTGGCTCTGTTGTTTAGGAGTTTGGGAAAGGAGGTAGTCGACCGGCCATATGCACTAGCCGACCGGTTCAGTTGAAGTGGCCGGTAGCCACTTTTGGTGGCCGACCGGGCCACCAGTCCATTTTGGTGCAAAAATGTTCCTATTTTCAAGCAGAGGCAGTCTGAAGTTGGCACAATGTTTAGAAAACAGAGGTGAGTGCAAACAGAGACAACCGACGGCAAGGCAATGGATTTTCAAGAGAACGCCAACCGAGCATACATATCTCCCTTGCCCAGCGAGGCCATTTCATTGCTTATGTTTAGTTTTGTGTAACTAGTCATTCAATGTTGTTTTGTAATATCTTAATTAGCTTAGCATAGCTAGTTATTCAATTGTGTTGTAATAATTAATTAGCTAGAATAGTTAAATTAGTTGGTTTGTAATAATTAGCTTAGCTTGGATTAGCTTAGCTTATTTATTCGGACCCTCTTTCGAGAGGGCGCCATGTTGTAATAAGGGGTGCGTGCGTGTGTGCATGTCTTCGAACCCCACGTCTTTCTTCCTTTTACTTAACCGCTTTCAATGGTTAGATTAGGGCACATTTTGATTAGCATACCTTATGCTTGCATATTTGCATTCATTCATTTGTCTTGCATGCACCGGGCTCGGCGCATCGTTCAAACCGCATCGTATTTCAATACACTTATTTGAATACGTGTTTCAAAGCATGTTATCAAATTGTTGCATTCATATGCCATCTTAGATAGCCGAGCCTATTTAGTTGCATTGTTGTATGTGTTGCATTAGGCGTCTTGAACATAATTAGGCTCACGCATTGTTTCTAACTAGTTTTCTATTTTGGCTTCGGAGTACACTGTAAGTTTTTACGCTTTAGCATACTAGCATGAGTGTGAGTGTTGCCATGTTTAGCATGCTTGCCATGAGGCTATGTGCTTATTTGATTAACTGCAATGAATGCCTGTGGATGGAGGCTTTATTGCTTGAATTGGGATAATTCATCAAATGTGAGTTTTAAGTCCACTTTGCGAAGTGGCAAATCATCGTGTTTTAAGCCCACTTGAGGGTGGCAAATCCGCGCTTTAGCCCACCATGAGGGTGGCATTTTCAAACCATTTTCAAAAACAAACATGAATTGTTTTATTCCAATTCTTGCGATCTTAGTCTATACTTGTATACTGTGCGCATCACATAGTAAATTAGCTAATAAACCGGATAAGAACACATGTGTTTATAAAACAACATATCATGCTTAGTAGAGGCTGATCTTTGATCGGACGAGTGGGGATGCTCAGTTCAGGACTTTCCCCTCTTGTACCTAAGTTCCCGAGCCGAGGTAACTTTGGTGATGACGGACACGTAGTCTTTGGCACAAGTCAGGGTTTCCTAAATGTCCCAAAAATAAAATATTTAGGTGGCGACTCTGTAATCTGGCAAAGCAGTCCATGTTTAGCACTTTTTGATTCAAAATTGATTTTTCAAAACCAATTGCCAGATTTGGATTCTTTGGTGTTTATCAGTCTTGCATTGCACTTTGTCACATTAGATTCAGAACTGTGACAGGAGTCTGAACTGTAGGACAACCAATTCGCACCTCTCCGAAAGGGGGGGGCGTGCGAAGAAAGTCGAGTCTACAACTGCAGATTGTCTAAGTCTTCTTCCAACTCCGCCAGATCATCCAGACCCTGAATTGGGCCATCCTCTCGAACCACACTGACCCCTACTGCTGTTGGCAGTACCACTTCGGGCCTAGCTTGATCCACTAGCACAATATAACAGCACGGGTCATACTCCTCCTCAGATAAGTTTGCAAAGCTCTCAGGCAATGGACTGACATTCTCTCCCAAGGCTAACCTCCCCTTCTTTTGCCATTGTCACCACCACGAGTTCAGGTTGAAGTATGGATTTGTCCATCATGCACAAGTCTGTGCTTTCAGGAATGAACACAGTTGGTTTGGGTAGGTGGGAGGGGGTAATATATACGCTGAGGTCATATGGGATGACCAGTGTATGTATTAAGTTTAAGTGCCAGGGTGGAGGAACTTGGTTGTGGGCTGGAAGAGGGTTGGTGGTTACATTTGGCTTTTGGGGGTGGTGCTATCTCCTTGTTGTCGATGAGATCTTGAATCTCATGACGCAGCCTGTAACATTGGTCGATGTCATGACCGTGCTGCTGGTGAAAAAGCGCAGTATTTGGCTGGGTTGTGTTTAGGCGGAGAGGATCAGGTAGTGGGCGTTGTTCTAACGGCTTAAGATGTCCCTTTTTGATCAACACCCTCAGGGCTTGGGCATATATAATGGGGTAAAGACCCTTTGAGATCGGGCCTAGTTGTTTGAGGTTTGTGGATTTGTACTGGGTGAAAGGGTTGGCAGTTTTGGATGTCGTGATGACGACATTCACATCAGATGTGGCCCATGCAGTTGTGCTTCCACTCACATGGTTGCATTGGAACTGCGCGTGAAAGGCCTCTTAGGCTGCTCTTTTTCATCGGTTATCAATCCCTGTTTCATTGCATCTTCAATCTAAACCTCTATCTCGTGGAGCTCAGTGAATGTGAACAATGGCAAGACGATCATCTTCTGCAATAATTTCCCTTGTAGATTGTGGGACACACCATTCTGATTTGATCCTTTTCTAACGGCCTAGTAGCCATCATTAAAGCCTTGGCCCTCCACCGAGTCACAAAGTTCGAGAAGCCCTACTTTGGCTCCTGAGGCGGTTATCTCAAGATCACGGGTTGTGACCTCGATCTAGGTATTGTAGAAGTATTGTGCGATGAAGGCCTCAGCCATTTCCTTCCACCTTCATTTCATAGAGTCTTCCAGCTTTGCATACCAGATAACCGCTATCCCCTGACAAGGTTCAAGCCAAAAAGCGACAACTTTTGAAGTCTGGTGAGGCCCATTGGCCGCAAGATGTCTGAGAATAACCGCAGATGGAACCATGGGATCCCCAGAGCCATCAAACCGATCTCTGTGTGGCATTTTGAATCTGTCCGGCAGAGTTACTGCGGAGTCGGTGTATCCATCCTCGATGTCAGGGATTGAGTTCACACCCTGTGCCGGCTTGAAAAGGTTCTCCAGCTTGTTAACCTTTAGTGCAGTGGGGTCAACCTTGAATTCATACGGCGCCTCAGTTAGGTACAACTGGCGCCTTGGAGGCTTGTGGTGGAATGGGGTCTACCAGGTTACCCGAATTTGCAGCCTGGGCATTAGCAGTGATTCCGAGTGCTAGGATACCCACTGGAGGTGCATGAGATGTAGAAGCCATTGCCAGCTGTGGTTGCGGTTGCTACAGCCTGTTTATCACTTTCGCTTGGTGGGCTGTAACTTCGGCTTGGCGGGCAGCATCTTGCTGCATGGTTTCCACTGTCTGTTGGAGATGACGGATCAAGTGTGCTAGACATGGCAATCACTCACACTCATGCAAGTATGCTAAAGTACTAAAAACTCGCCTAGTACTCCAAGCTAAGATAAAACAAAAGAGTTAGAAAGATGCATGATCCTAACTATGCCAAATGTCTAATGTAACACATGCAATATGCAATTACTAGGCTCGGCTACTAATATGGCATATGACTCAATTCAAGACATGCGGTCTAAGCACGTATTCAAAGAAGTATTTAAACAACAATGCAGTTAGAATGATGCGTTGAGCCTCGGTGCATGCAATACAAAATGAATGGATGCAAGCATAAGGCATGCTAATTGAAACATGATGTCCCTAATCTAACCATCAAAAACAGATAAATAAAAGGGAAAAAGACGTGGGGTTGGAAGACATACACATTATTACAATACGCTCTCACGAAGGAGAGTCCGAATTAATTAAGCTACGCTGCTTAACTAATTATTACAAAACTTGAATAAATAAATTAACTAACTATCCTAAGCTAATTAATTATTACAACAAGTAAGTAACTAATTATGCTAAGCTAATTAATTAAATAATTACAGCAATGATGAACTAATTTAATTAACTACTTTAAGCTAATTAAATAAGTACAATACGAAGCTAATTAGCTAACTACATTAACTAATTAATTACAAAGCGACTAATTAAACTAGCTAACTAATTAATTACAACACGAATTAACTAAATAATTAATCTAATTAAATAATTACAACACTTTAATTAGATACAACACAACTACGACTAACTAATTAATAATTGAAAATTAATTAATTAGTCCCGAGAACGAGGGAGGCCCAATGCATGCTCTATTTCTACCAAAAGAATATCCACTGTTTGCTCCCGAAGGCCTCTGTTTGTAGACACCCCATTTTTTACCGACCTTAAGACTTAGATGTCATCATTTGTGCAAGCGATAATTGCGCATGTTTGTGCTCGTTATGAGTTTCCGGAACTTTCGGCTGAACGCCTTGTCTCGGGACCTCTTAACTCTCTTCTTCTCGGTTTGCTTTTGGACCATGCCTGGGTGCCTTTGCTTGGAGGGAGAGAGAGGCCTGTAGGCCACTTTTTGTAGCTGTAGGCTACTTTTCCCTCTTGTAGGCTAGTTTCCGGAGCTTTCGGCTGAGTGCCTTGGCTCGGGGCCTCTTAGCTCCCTTCTTCTTGGTTTGTTTTTGGACCATACCTTGCTACCCCTTGCCTGGAGGGAGGGGAGGGCCTGTCGGCCGCTTTTTGCAGTTGTAGGCCACTTTCTCCTCTTGTCGGCCACTTTAAGTGGCCTACGGCCATTTTTCTATTTTTGCAGATATTTTTGGTGCTAGCTGTGCCAGCTGTCAGGCACAGAATGCATCCTCCATACACATGTTGGAGGGATTCAAACAAGCTCTAAGCTTGTCAAGCAAGCTTGTGCTTGCATTGCTCTATATAAGGGGAGCTTCCTCCCCCTTTCAAGGGTTTCAGAATTTGGAGAAGCAAATCTTCCCCTCTCTCTCTTCCCTATTAGTGCTTGAAAGTGAACTTTCTTCACATTTTTGCAAATAGACTCTTAGCCAAACACCACCATCATTGAGCTGAGGTTCTTGGAGGTCATATTTGAGTTCTAAAAGTTGTTTTTGGGCTCAAGAACTTGCTGTTATTGCTGTGCTTCAAGGGTGAGGCCTACATCCTCTTTAAAGCTTTATTCTAATTGCTTATTTGGCCACCTTTGCATGCTATTTTAGGCCTAGCTTTCAACTACAAAAACCTTTGTTTTTAAGTGTTAAAAATGGTAGTTTAAAGTGTTTTTGGAGTTAGGGGTGTTTCACCCTCGTTGGTCGCTTATTTGCTAAGCTTCTTGCCTTCCTTTAAAGCTTTTGAAACTATCTTGTTTTGGCCTTTTAACCACTGAATTCCAGAGGAATTTCAGTGGTAGAAAGCTTGTTTTGAGGGCCCAAATAGGAGGTGGTGGTCCCCCTTCCTCTTGTCTTGTTAGCATGTGTTGTTGGCCTACCAAATGAGCATGTGTTTCTATCCTCTTGAGGCTTAGTTTGAGCATGTTTTTGTGACTTTTTGGATCTGCTATAATTTTGTTTTTGGCTGGTTTGGTGGCCTCTTGCATGCTTCATACACTTGTAGTGCAATTTTGTTCACTAGCCTAGCATGCTCCATGTTTTAGCCTATTGATCTAGCATGTTTTGGCTTGGCTCCAGCATATTTTGGCTACTGATATAGCATGGTTAAGCTCTATTTGAAGTGGTCTTGGCCCTTTGAGGCTTGCCTTGCATAGTTGTAGTGTAAAGGGCCTTGAATAGCTTTGAGTTTTGAGGCCTTTAACATGTTGTGTATGTGATGATTGCATGTTTTGGCATCATTTAGCATGTAATTTCAGAGCATATATTACTGCCACACTCTCACATATTCCACTCCTTAAGAGCTTTTGAGAGTTGTGCCTTCATGCCTTGTTTGCAAGCCATCAAATGAGCATGTTTTCCTTGTGTTATATGCCTTAATCTTAGCATATTTCAGCCACTATTTTGGCATATTTAACCTCTACCCGAGGTGGGTTTGGTCATTTAGGCTTAGTATTGTATGCGTATAGTGCTCTGCTCTTTGCTAGTTTCAATGCCTTTGACTTCAAGCATGTCTTGCATGCATCATTTGCATGATTTTAAGTCATTTTGCATGCCATTTCAGTGCTAAAATACATGCCATTGCACTCCATTGTTTACTCCTTCATTTGTTTTGAAAGAGGTCTTGAGCCCCTTGTTGGCTTGAGCATGGAATTGAGGCTCTCATGCCTAATGGTTTTAGCCTTCTCTTGAGGGCTTCTACTAACCAAAAGCATGAGGCTTCTTTCATGCTTAAGGTACTTGTGGTTTAGACCATCTTTCCCATTAGAGGACAATCACATTTGGACAAATCAATTAAAGGGTTAATTGGTAAGTTAAAATGAGTAAACAAAATTGAACTGAGTAAAACATGCCTAGATAACATGTTTGTATTGCATTACATGTGTTTGGATCAGACGTTAATCCAAACATGAGGAATGTGGCACGTTTTATACTCAAAGTGATGAAACGTGTTGTGTTTCTCGGTCGCCAACACCCTAGATCATGCATGATAGGGTGATGGCTCTTCAAGTCTTGTTTGTATATTCACTAACATTGTGCAAGCTTGGCTCTTTGGCCATCATGCATTGAGATGCGTGATTGGTGGCTTGAGAGCCGAGTACTACGCTCCTTTGAGCTTGAGAAATGATAAAGAGAGTAGTTGCACACACATTTCCTTGCAAATGCATTGTTGTGCCTTTGTTGATCTTTGTTGCAGCAAAGTTGAGATTCTGGAAAGGAAAGTGGCCGGCCGGCCACTTGCACTAGCCTGCCGACCACTTGAAGTGGCTGGCCGGCCAGTTGAGGTAGCCTGCCAACCAGTTAAAGTGGCCGGCCGGCCACTTGCAGCAAAATTTTCCAAAATGCTCCTGTTTTGAGGCAGATGCAACCTGAAAGTGTGTTCGATGTTCTGAGGTCACCGTGAGTGCAAACAGAGACAACTTATGGCAAGGCAATGCATTTCCGGGCAAAGCAAACCGAGCATGCATCTCTCTCTCTTCTTGAGGCCATTTTAACTGCTTTGTTTAGATAGTTAATTTACCGATTTTGTAATTAATTAGTTAATGTGCTTAGCTAATTTATTTCATCTCTGTAATATTCTAATTAGCTTAGCATAGCTAGTTTCAATTCGGTTTGTAATAATTAGTTAGCTAGATTAGTTAATGGGTTGGTTTGTAATAGTTAGCTTAATTAGCGTAGCTAGTTGGCTTGCTTATTCGGACCCTCCTTCGAGAGGGCATATGTTGTAATAAGTGTGCGTGTGTGTGTGAATATCTTCCAACCCCACGTCTTTCTCCCTTTTATTTACCCGCTTTCAGTGGTTAGATTAGGGCATATTTCGATTAGCATACCTTATGCTTTCATGCGTGCATCATTCATTTGTTTTGCATGCACCAGGCTCGGCGCATCATTCAAACCGCGTTGAATTTCAATACTTACTTGAATACGTGTTTTAAAGCATGTTATCGAGTGTTGCATTCATATGCCATCTCAGATAGCCGAGCCTATTTAGTTGCATTTTTGCATGTGTTGCATTAGGCATCTTAACATAGCTAGGATCATGCATGATTTCTAACTGGTTTTCTGTTTTGGCTCGAAGTACACTGTAAGTGTTTATGCTTTAGCATCTTTGCACGTGTGTAAGTGACTGCCATGACAGCATGCTTGCCATGAGGCCATTTGCTTAAATGCTAAACTGCATGAATGCCTGTGGATGAAGGCTTTGTTACTTGAATTGGAACAATTCATCAAAATGTGAGTTTTAAGCCCACTTGAAGTGGCAAATCATCATGTTTTAAGCCCACCTTGTTTGGTGGCAAATCTGCATTTCTAAGCCCACTTGAGGGTGGCAAATTCAAACCATTTTTGAAAAACAAACATAAGATATTTTGTTTCAAATCAAGTGATTTAGTCTATACTTGTATGCTGTGCGCATCACATAGTAAGGTTAGCTAATAAACCGGAATAAGAACACATGTGTTTTCAAAAACAACATATCATGTTTCGTAGAGGCCGATCTTTGATCGGGCGAGCGGGGGTGCTCATTTCATGACCTTCCCCCCTTGTACCCAAGTTCCAGAGCCGAGGCAACTTTGGTGATGACGGACACGTGACCTTAGGCACGAGTCAGGGTTTCCTAAATTTCCCAAAATAAAATATTTAGGTGGCGACTCTAAAATCTGGCAAAGGAGTCCATGTTTGGCGCTTTTGATTCAAAATTGATTTTTCAAAACCAATTGCCAGATTTGGACTCTTTGGTGATTTATCAGTCTTACATTGCACTTTGTGAGATTAGATTCAGAAACGTGATAGGAGTCCGAACTGTAGTAGCTAGAACCCAATTCGCGCCCTCTCCGAAAGGGGGGCCACGCGGAGAGAGTTTCGGGCAATCTACACTGTTGCATAACCCTTGCATTGGTTTTCCTCTTCCAGATCAACTCTGCTATGCTTCACAAGCACACTACTCAAAATTCATTGGTGGCCGGTAGGCCAGAAGTGGTGGCCAGCTGGCCACCATTGAGGGGTTGCCGTCTAACACTAATGGCCTGCCGGCCAGTAATAGTGGCCGGCCGGCCACTGATGATGCATAATTCCTTATTGCAACAGAGAGCAAAAAGGGCAAAAAAAACGGTATTCTCACAGGTTGTTTGTACTATGTATCCCTCCTTATCATCAAAACAAGCTCAAAGGAGTGATACACTTGGTCCTCAAACCATCAATTCAAGAAATTTCATTGCATGATGGTTAAGGAACCAATGTGTACAAGTTTAATAAATGCACAAACATGACCAAAAATATCACCCTATCATACATGATCAAGGGCAATGAAGACCTTAGAAAAATTGGCACATTTCATCACTTTGAGTATGAGATGCCCCAATCTTCCTTGTGTTCAATTAATGTCCGATTGAACACACCAAAACACAACTAAAATCTTATCTTGCACAATTTTAGTTTTAACTTTTATTTACTCATTTTAAATTACCAACCATTCCTTAACCAATTAAGTCCATTGGTGAGCAAGTCCTCTAAAGGAGAAGGAAGTGTCAAACAAAGGATAGTTTACAAGAGAGAAGTATCATGCCATTGATAATGAACCCTCGAAAGAGGGTTAAACCATTAGGCATTGAACCTCAATCTCAAGCATAAACTATCCTAAGGTTGAAACAACCCTCAAAGAAAATAAAAAGTCAAGAAATGAGGGAGGTTGCAGAGGTTAATGAGTGCTGAAAGTAGGTGAGAAAAGCACTAAAACATGCAATCAACTCAAACAAGTGGGGCCTAAAGGCCTAAAACACCAAGCTTGTGATGACTATTACCCTAGAAGCATGTAAAACAAGACTCAACTGATTTAACCAACCCAAATCAGAGGCAAAACAGTCTAAAATATAGCCTTAAACATGCTAGAATTAAGTTACAAAAGGCTAGAAAAATATGCTAACACATAGAGCAAACTAGGATAGCACGCAAGGCACAAGGAGGGGAGGCTAACCCCTCCAATTTTGGACTTCAAAAGATGATTTTTACCACTGAAATTACTCTAAAATTAAGCGTTCAAAAGCCCAGAAAAGATAGTTTGAAGGTAGGAAACAAAGGTGGAAAGGCCTTATGAGCAAGGAATAAAGAAAAGTGAAACACCCCCTAACCTTAAATGGCCTAAAACCACCAATTTCAGCCCACAAAAATAGAGTTTTTTATGGCTCAAAACCGCCCAAAAAACAGTGGAAAAAGATAGAAAAACAAGTATGCAAAACAAGTTTAAAAGACAAGTATTATACCTCTTGAAGCAAAGATCAAATTTAGGCAACAATTCAAGCCAAAACCACCTTCAAGAGCTCCAAGAAGGCCTCAAAGAACCTCAGCTCAAAGATAATCAACTTTGGTTAAGGAGGTTTAGGCAAAAGTGTGGTGTTTGTAAACTAGTGTGCACAAATTTGCAAGAGAGAGGGACAAATTTTTGTTCCAAAAATTCCAACCCTCAAAAATGGGGGAGGAAACCCCCTATATATAGAAAAAAAAAAAACATGCATTTGGCTGATATAAATCCATCCATACATATATATGAAGATAGAGGCAATTGTGGTAACAGTTGGCACAGTTGTCACCAAAATATCTGAAAATAAGCATTGATGGCCAGTAGCATCAACTGATTGCCGGCAGCCACCAGGGGTTACAGGCTTGAAGGTTTTGGACCAAAACAGGTACAGAATGGATGGGGTTTGAAGTCTCAAAGACAAGGCAATCTATCAAGGTCTTCAGGCACTAATCTGCCGAAGTCTCAAAGACGAGCTCATGCAATCATAATCATCGAGTGCACAAACGATGACGTCCAAGTGTTTAGGACGGTCAACAATGGGGTGTCTACAGTTGCCCCTCTTTGACAGAAATCGGAAGTCATGAAATGACATGAGTGAATGTCAAAGCCCAGAGACAACCCATTTTGACAAGGCCGAAGACTTGGACAAACAAACAAGACAGAAAATAAATGGTTACGCCCGCAAGCTGCCTACGTATCCCTTTGCAAGGAATCAAACCAGCGTAGTTCTAAGGCAATACAATTGATATACTTGCAAAACAATTTGAAGATTGGACTTATACGCTTCGTGAAGCCGACCATGTTGAAAACTCATGAGCATGCGAGATGATGCATTAAGCAATAACAAACGCGATAAACAAGAATGTATACAATAAGGAAGATAACAACATATGAATGAGCAGCTTTAAGCTTAAAACCAACACAGGTTTTGATACAAAAGATAAAACACATTCTAACCTTGCCAAAACAAGAGACGAGGAAAGAAAACACCACTCAGGGTTGTATTTCATGCATCTTGAGAAACTCAGAACAAAACCACTCGGGGCTGTTGTAGCTCAGCTTTTTTGCACCCCCTTTAAGAAGGTTCGAAAGAAAGCCTTACAATTCGGACTCCTACAGTTTTGAATCTAATCTCACAAATGCAATGTGAAATTGATAAACACCAAAGAGTCTAAATCCGGCAAATCTTTTTGGAAAATTGATTTTGAATCAAAAATGCCAAAATTGAACTGCTTTATCAAATACAGAGTCGCCACCTAAATATTTTATTTTGGGAAAATTAGGAAATCCATGACTCATGCCAAAGGCCACGTGTCCGTCATCACCAAAGTTGCCTCGACTCGGGAACTTAGGTTTGAGAGGGGAAGGTCATGAATATATTTGAGCACCCTCGCTCGACCGATCAAAGATCGGCCTCTACTAATCATGATATGATTTTCATCAACATTATATGCTCTTGTTCTGGTTTATTAAGCTAGCATTATTATGTGATGTTCACAAGCAAGTATAGACTAGTTTGCTCAAATTGGAACAATTCAATTTCATGCTTATTTTTCGAAAAGGGGTTTGAATTTGCCACTTCAAGTGGGCTTAAAGTTTGCGAATTTGCCACTCAACAAAGTGGGCTTAGAAAAACGTAAATTCCTTGAATTATTCCAATTTAAGAAACAAGCCTTCATCCACAGGCATTCAAGCAGTTTATCAATTAAGCATTTAGCCTCATGGTAAGCATGCTAGACATGGCAATCACTCACACTCATGCAAGTATGCTAAAGCATTAAAACTCGCCTAGTACTCCAAGCTAAGAAGATATGAGTTAGAAAAAAAATATGCATGATTCCTAACTGTGCCAAATGTCTAATGCAACACATGCAATTATGCAATTAATAGGCTCGGCTACTAATATGGCATATGAATCAATTTTAGACATGTGATCTAAGCACGTATTCAAAGAAGTATTGAAATGACGATGTAGTTTGAATGATGTGCCGAGCCTCGGTGCATGCAATACAAGATGAATAGATGCAAGCATAAGGTATGCTAATCAAAACATGATGTCCCTAATCTAACCATCAAAAGCGGATGATTAAAAGAGAGAAAGATGTGGGGCTAGAAGGCATACACATTATTACATCACGCTCTCATGAAGGAGAGTCCGAATGAATAAGGCTAGCTAATCTAATCTAAGCTAAGCTTAATAATTAACTAACTATGTAAGCTAATTAATTAAGAATTTAACTAGGCTAAACTAATTAAATATTACAACACAAACTAATTTAATTAATCTAAACTAATTAAATGAGTAAACTAATTAGCTACAACTAATTAAGCTAATTTAAATATTACAACACAAACTAATTAGCTACAACTAATTAATTTACAACAAACGCATAATTAAATGCTAAGTTAAACTAATTAACTAGCTAACTAGTCCCAGGAAGCAAGGGAGGCCCATGCGTGCTCAGTTTCCATGTGAAGAATATCCATTGTCTGCCCCCGAATGCCTCTATTTACACAACCCTTGCACTGTTTCCTTCTCCAGATCAACTCTGCCATGCTTCACAAGCACACTGCCCAAAATTCACTGGTGGCCTGCAGGCCAGCCGGCCACCACTGAGGGGTTGTCGTCCAACATTGATGACTCATCTTTTTTGCTACAACAGAGAGCAAACAGGGCAAAGAGATAGCATTCTCACAGGTTGTTTGTGTTGTGTATCTCTCCTTATCATCAAAACATCTCAAAGGAGTGATACACTTGGTTCCAAAACCATCAATCAAGCAATTTCATTGCATGATGGCCAAAGAACCAAGGTGTACAAGTTAGTAAATGCACAAACAAAACCAAAAAAACCATCACCCTATCATGCATGTTCAAGGACAATGGAGTCTTGGAAACTTGGCACATTTCATCACTTTGACTATAAAATGCCCCAATTTTCCTTGTGTTCAATTAATGTCCGAGTGAACACATCAAAACAAAACAATTTCTTATCTTGCACACTTTTAGTTTCAACTTGTTTACACATTTTAATTACCTTTCCATTCTTTAACCAATTAAGTCCATTGGTGAGAAGTCTTCTAAAGGGAAGGAAGTGTCAAACAAGGGGTAGTTTAAGGCAAGAGAGAGATGTCATACAGTTGGTAATGAACTCCCAAAAGAGGATTGAACCATTAAGCAATGAACCTCAATCTCAAGCTTAAACTATCCTAAGGTTAAAACAACCCTCAAAGAAAATAAAGAGTGAAGAAATGAGGGAGATTGCAGAGATTATAAGTACTGAAAAGAAGTGAGAAAAGCACTAAAACATGCAATCAACTTAAACAAGTGGTGCCTAAAGGCCTAAAACACTAAGCTTGTGAGCACTATTACACTAAAGGCATGCAAAACAAGACTCAAATTCAATAAACAACCAAAAACAGAGTTAAAACAGCTAAAATAGAGCCTAAAACATGCTACAATTAAGCTACAAAAGGCTAGAAAATTAAGCTAACATGTGGAGCTAACTAGGCTAGCAAACAAGACACAAGGAGGGGAGGCTAACCCCTCCAAATTTGGACTTCAAAACATGATTTTTTCCACTGAAAATACTCTGAAATTCAGTGCCAAAAAGCCCAAGAAAGATAGTTTGAAAGTGGGAAACAAAAGTGCAAAAGCCTTAAAAGCAAGGAATAAAAAAGGGTGAGACACCCTCCTAACCTTAAATGGCCTAAAACACCAATTTCAGCCCACAAAAACAGAGATTTTCACGGCTTAAAAATAGCCCAAAAACAATTTGAAAAGATTGGAAAACAAGTATACTAAAGCAAAGTAAAGAGGCAAATGTTATACCTTTTGAAGCAAAGCTCAATCTTAGGCCTAACTCAAGCTAAAACCACTTTCAAGAGCTCCAAGAAGGCTTCGAGGATCCTCAGCTCAAAGATGATCAACTTTGGTTAAGGTAGTATATGTAAAAGTGTAGTGTAACTGGGCAAGTGTGTACAAATTTGCAAGAGAGAGAAAGAAATATATATATATATATAAAGAGAGAAAGAGAGAGATTTTTGTTCCAAAATTTTTAACCCTCAAAAATGGGGGAGTAGACCCCATATATATAGATAAACAAGCATTTGGCTGAGGAAAATCCATCCATACACGTGTATGGAGATGAAGACAATTGTGCCAATAGCTAGAACAGCTGTCAACAAAATATCTGAAAAAAGACACTGGTGGCCGGTAGGCCACTTAGATGGCCGGTAGCCTCAATTGGTGGCCAGCTAGCTTCCAGGGGTTGCAGGCTTGAAGCACTAAGGTTTTGGGCTTGAAACACCAAGGTTTTGGTCCAAAACAAGGCACAGAATGGACAGGGCTTGAAAGCTCAAAGACAAGGCATTCCGTCGAGGACTTCGGGCACTAAAATGAGCACAAAAAGTCATAATCATCAAGTATACGAGCGATGACGTCCAAGTCTTGGGGATGGTAAAAAATGTGGTGTATACAGCTATGTTTCACACGTTCCGAGATATTGAAAACTGCTCAAGGTTGCGTTTCACGCATCCTGAGAAAATAAGGAAGACCCCTTAGGTCCGCATTTCACACGTCCCGAGACACAACACAAAAATCGCTCGAGCTCGTGCCTCGCAAGTCCCGAGATAAAACCCGCCTAGGGCTGTATTTCATGCATCATGAGAAACAACCACTCGAGTGCGTACTCCGTATGTCCCGAGGTAAAACCTACCCTGGGCCGCGTTTCACGTGTCCTGAGAAATAACCACTCAGGTGCGTACTTCGTACATCCCGAGGTAAAACCCGCCCAAGGCTGCCTTTTACGCGTCTTGAGAAACAACCACTCTGGTGCGTACTTCGTACGTCCCGAGGTAAAACCCGCCCAGGGCCGTGTTTCATGCGTCTTGAGAAACAACCACTCGGGTGTGTACTTCGTACGTCTCTAGGTAAAACCTACCCAGGGTCGCGTTTAACGCATCCTGAGAAATAACCACTTAGGCATGTACTTCGTACGTCCTGAGGTAAAACCTGCCCAGGGCCGCGTTTGACGCGTCCTAAGAAACAACCACTCGGGCGTGTACTTCTACGTCCTAAGGAAAAACCCGCCCAGGGCCGCGTTTAACATGTCCTAAGAAACAACCACTTGGGTGCGTACTTCGTACGTCTAGAGGTAAAACTAGCCAAAGGCAGTATTTCACGCGTCCTGAGAAACAACCACTCAGGCGCGTACTTTGTACGTCCCCAGGTAAAAGAACAGAAGGGTATGCGATAGATGTACCAAAGTGAATGAGTACGATAGATGCACGAGGGTGAACAAGTGCGATAGATGCACGAGTTAAAGGAGTGCAATAGATGCACAAAGGATGAACAAGTGTGATAGATGCAAGAGTTAAAAGAGTGCGATAGATGCACAAGGGTGAACAAGTGCGAGAGATGCACGAGTTAATGGAGTAGGCTCTCTTACCAAGACACAAATGATCTTATCCGGAACTCCTCTAAATGAACCATACATACAATATCGTGCATTTTTTCAAATGAACCGTACATACAATATCGTGCATTTCTGTGTAAGAAAGAAACTTAACAAGTGCAATACAGTAAGAATGAATGTTCTATGCAAGACAAACAACCAAGATACAATGTTAATTGAAAGCATGACAAATGCATATCCTATGCGTAAAACAAGAGAGAGCATATTCTATGCATGATTCATAATAGATGCAAGACGCGTATGCAACATACATGTGAAATGCATATTCCATGCAAAATGCACATTCACAAAGCATAATTCGACAGAAGAAAAGTCAATGGCAACTTCCGATTTACCTCTCGAAAGAATTACAATATGTTTAAAGGATACACCTCATGCATGTTGACAAGTGACGAACATCATGCCCGAAAACACAGTTTTGAGGTTTTACAGAGACAATTTGAACCCAACAGTGAACCTTTCTTGCATTTCTTGGAAACCAAGGACACAAAACAGCATTAGGACTCCAAGGGAGGCCGCCGGCCACACGAGGAGGCTACCGACCACCTGCAGGCCACAAGAGAAGGTCGCTGGCCATCAATAACTATTGTCGGCCACAAAAGTGGCCTACCGGCCACCAGTGGCAGATTCAGGGCAATTGAGTCTTTTTGCTTCAAGTCTTTAAATACGCACCTCTACACTTCATTTCCTCACAACCCTAAGGTCAAAACTCCTCCCTCTCTCTCTCTAGATACTTCTTCTCTCTAGATCCGGGCTTTCTATGCATTTTCCAATGCCCCACGCAAAGTTTATTCGCTGAACCTTCTTTGTTTACTCCGTATTGAACCGATTAAAATTTGATTTCGGTGCTTTTTCTTGGAGTTTCATAACTTGAGGCTTGTTCCCCTCTAGTTTCTCTTAGGTTTTGTGCCTTTTCCCGGGTTTTGAATTTTTCTTCCATTTTCTCTCTCTTAGGGTTGACTTTTTCTAAGTTTCTCATTTTTCCTCCATTTTTCTTCATTTTTTGACCATTTTCTCAACTTCGTTCCAGATGGAAGATGATCTACCTCATGATAGAGCTCCCCCAAAGGTCCCACTTGCATTTCCACCTATTCCCAAGGCAGAGTTCATTCTAGAGCCTGAGCCAGAGTCACTACAACTCGAGATTCGACCCTTTGATCCGACTACTTACCATCCTGGGACACACATACTACCGCTCGGGGGCATCAGACATTTTAGTACATTAGCGCGGTGCGTACCTGAGGACCTCCTGCTTAGGGAGCCAGACTCCTATCTTTCTCGCGGTGCCACTGAGGTATGCACTACACCCTGATGTTTTTCTACATTTCGGCACTACATTTCTTGGTTTCACCATTTGTTGCACCGTATTGCTTACTTTCACTGCATTTCTTGCACTTGTACTTTATTTCCCACACTGTCTTCTATCTGACTACTCTTTTATCACCTGTTTATCACTGTCTTGATCACAGGAGGACTCCCGCTCTATCAGAGGCTATGGAGCCACATCAGCGAGGGACCAATATCTAGAGCTCCCCGCTGGTGTACGTTACATCATTGATGAAGCTGGTTTTGGTTTGTTTTGCTCCGGTCTTTCCTGCTACATAGCGAGTCGGCCCTTACTCGGAGCATTGGTAGAGAGGTAGTGGGATACCACAAACTCCTTCCACTTCTCTGCTGCTGGGGAGATGACGATGACGATGACTCCCTATGACTTCTCCATGCTCACTAGCATAGGAGTAGGGGGTCACCTGATCCCTTATGATATGGACATGGGGGAGTGGGAGGCCGCCTGGATCTACCTGTTAGGGACACACCCGCCGATATACCGAGCAACCATGGTCCGATACAGTTGGTTTGCGGAGCAGTTTCGTGAGAGCGAGCCGCGGACACCAGAGAAGACTGATCAGTACGCCCGGGGCTTCTTGATGTTCCTCCTCGGTACCACCTTGTTTACGAATAAGTGGAACACTGTAGGATTATATCTTCTCAGCGCCTTGGTGACACTACCCCAGGTGCGACTCTATGATTAGGCAGCGTTGGCCCTGCCACATTGTACAGCTATATGAGCTCCACGTCCTGCAGGAGGGGAGACAGGGTCGGAGGCTATTGGCGAGCCTAGGAGGTATGTGGTACAACTTTCACTTCTGCTTCACATTTTTCTACTTTTCATTTCTGTGCTTTTTGCTTTGCACTTTCTATACACTACATCTGCATTCTTTACACGCATACACTGTGCTTTCTATATTGCATATTTTGCATTCTCCGCATCTATACACTGTGTATTCTGCATCGCACATTCTGCATTCTCTACATCTATACACTATGTATTCACTGTTGCCTTTATGCATTTTGCATTCTTGATGTCTGCACTTTCTATACACTGTATACTCACTGTTGCCTTTCTGCATTCTACATTCTCGACATCTGTACTTTCTATACACTGTATACTCAGTGTTGCCTTTTTCTTGCAGCTCTGGATATATGCATATTTCCTGACTCTTCCTCCAGAGCCAGAGGTGGAGATGCCCCCCGTTGTGCTATACTCTCACCAGTATGATGGCAGATGCCTACGGAGGACCCGAGAGACCTTCGCATTCTTTCGCCGGTACATTGACACGATGTCCGTCGATGAGGTAACCCCAAACTCACAGTTATTTTTGCTTTACTTCAGCTCTGATTCATACTTCAATATCTGATGGCAACTAACAATCTTTGCATTTTCTATTTGCAGATCGCTTGGCAGCCTTGGGCGACGATGCCGGTTGGAGTTAGAAACCAGTATGTTGGAGCTTGGGAGGGCCTCCGATTTTCAGCTTCTGCTGGAGGGTTCGGTTTGCCGAGCATGGTTTTTAGGCAAGCAATTCGTGCGCCAGACCATGGGTTTGCCTGAGCCAGTAGTTCCCATGGCACCTCCCGCATCTATGAGGACTACAGAGAGCCTCTCCTTCCAGGAGATGATTCAGTTCACCGGGGGCTTGGACGCTGACTATTTCCTCAGGGAGAGAGATTACTCGACATTCATCCAGACACTTCTCACGCCTCCCTTGACGGGTGCTCGTGCTCGTGCTTGTGCAGGCAGAGTAGTAGATGCCCCTACGGCAAGTAGGACTCGAGCGACGAGGGCCAGGACTAGAGGGGCTCCTCCCGCTGGGCAGGTCACCGGTTGGCCAGAGCTTTTGATCGCGTTGACATGCTGGCGACATATTGGGGATCCTTACCAAGTCCTGATTGAGCCCGCAGCAGCCGAGCATGCGCTAGCCGAGTTCGAGGCCTGACTCAAGTATGGACCATTTTTTACGTTTACATCCCACATTTCTTTTAGATATATTCATTGTAGTTCCTGATCACCCAACTACATTTGCAGGTGTGATAACCCTGTCCTGTGTTATGTTAATTAATCATGATTATGTTTGTAATTATGTGCTTAATTTGAATCTGGGTGTTAATTGCATGATTATATGTGATTTTGGCCTTATATCTGTCCACTGTAGGAAAATCTATTAGAATATGTGCTTTGAACTGAAAATTGAAGGCCTTATCGGCCACAGAAACTGAAATTGACTATGCTGTTATGATTGGCGTAATTTTTAGAGCCTATGGTGAAATTTAATTAGAAATTGATTTGGATCAAAATAATTAGATTCAGAACGATTAAATTAAG
This sequence comes from Camellia granthamiana, assembly GCA_036172215.1. Lineage (NCBI taxonomy): Eukaryota > Viridiplantae > Streptophyta > Magnoliopsida > Ericales > Theaceae > Camellia > Camellia granthamiana. The sequence continues at coordinate 94,907,858 of CM069910.1, forward strand.
TACCATTACTTAACCTTAATCAATTTGATTAAGGCAAGCATATATAAAGGCCCCATTACACTTATATTCATTTGGCTTGAACTCAAAATCTGAAATCACACTCTAGAGAGAGAGAGAGAGAGGGCCGGTTCTAGAGAGAGAAAGAGGAAGAATCATGTATTTTGGCTCAAAGCTTACAAGTTTGGAAGCTACACTCAAGAATTAACCATAATTTGTGAAGATTGGAGCTCCTAGGTGAGTAAATTCGTGAGTTTGAGGTTGTGAATTTGCGAGCCCAAGTTAGATGGTAATCAAGAACATAAATTGAGTTCATTTTGATGAATTTGAGGTCTATATACACATGCATGTAAGAATCACCATGAATTTGTATGTTTGAGCATGAAATACATGATCCATGTAGAATTTTGATTGAAGTTCATGCTTTTGATCATCTCTTCATCATTTAAATTGAGAATGGAAGTTATGTCTCACATGCATGTACAATTCATAGGAGTATGAGTTTTGAACACATGAATTTGTTATGTTGGAAGTATGTTCGGTGTAATTTGGGGCATGCATGTAATTAATTCATGAGATTTGAGCTTCATAATGTGATAAATTTGGTGTTGTATCATGTTAGTAGATATATATGAGAACTATGGGTCATAAAATGCAAGATGCATTAGTTTGAATGCAAGTTTGAAGCTCAAAATGGTTGTTGGAAAACCCAAAATTTGGCATGTCCGCTCGAGTGGGGAAAGCACCGCTCGAGCGTGAAATGCAAGCTCCCAGAACTTTTGCAGACATTGATGTCCGCTCGAGCGGGGATATTCATGCTCGAGCGGGGAGCCATGTAGCGTGACTTTCAGCTCGAGCGCCCGAATTCACGCTCGAGTGTAAAAATAAGGCAACCAGTATTTTTGCAGACTAAAGGGGTCTGCTCGAGCGGGGCGCCCTGTTTCTGAAATTTTGAAAAGTAGCTATATGTTTCATTTTCCGTTCTCTTTCATTTCTAAGCACTTAGGCACGTATTGGGCATTGTGAATGAGTTAAAATGATAAGAAAGAAGCCTAAGAGGAATGTATGAATTAATAATGGATTGAATCGTTTGTAACCCATATGTGTTATTGTGGACGCACCCCCAGGGCCTCATGCTACCACAGTTCGGACTCAAATGTCACGGTTCTGAATCTGATCCCGCAAAGTGCAATGCGAGACCGATAAATCACCAAAGAGTCCAAATCCGAAAAATCGTTTTGGAAAACTGATTTTTAAGAAAGAAGTGTCAAACATGGACTACTTTGCTAGATACAGAGTCGCCACCTCAATATTTTATTTTGGGGAAATTTAGGAAACCCTGACTCATTGCCTAAGGCCACGTGTCCGTCATCACCAAAGTTACATCGGCTCGGGAACTTGGGTACGATTGGGGAAGGTCATCTATGAGCACCCCCGCTCGCCCGATCAAAGATCGGCATGTACTAAGCATGATATCTAGTTTTTGAAAACACATGCAGTCTTATTCCAGTTATTAGCTAGAATTTACTGTGTGATGCGCATAACACACAAGTATAGACTAGATTGCCTAATTTGGAACAAAGCATCGCATATCCGTTTGTTTGGAAATGGTTTTGAATTTTTGCTACTCGCAAGTAGGCTAAAACACGGATTTCGATGAATTATTCCAATTCAAGCAATCCAACCTTCACCCACAAGCATTCAGGCAGTTATATCATATAACCACTTAGCCTCATGGCAAGCATGCTGTCATGTTAACACTCACATACATGCAAGATGCTAAAGTGTAAACACTCACAGTGTACTCCGAGCCAAAACAAGAAACTAGTTAGAAATCATGCATGATCCTAGTTCATGTTAAGATGGCTAATGCAACACATGCAAAATGCAGCTAGAATAGGCTCGACTAATCTAAGAATGGCATGTGAAATGCGGCAACTCGATACATGTAATCAAGTTGGAATTGAAATACTATGCAATTAGTATGATGCGCCGAGCCCGGTGCATGCAATACAGGTGAATGATGCAGACATGCATAGCATAAAGATGCTAATTGAAACATGCCCTAGGACTAACCATCGTAAGCGGTTAAGTAAAAGGGAGAAAGAAGTGGAGGTTGGAAGATATGCATCACACACACGCATGCTTATTACACAATTGCACCCTCTCGACGGAGGGGCCGAAAGAATAATACAAATCAACTAACTAACAAGCTAATTAATTATTACACAACACTTAACTAATTAAACAAATTAATTAAGCTACTAAAGCAGTAAAACAGCCTCGGGAAGAGAGACAAATGCATGCTTGACTGGCTTCGCTCGGAAATCCATCGCCATGTCATGTTGCCTCTGTTTACACTGCTCTGCACCTCTGAAAACTGTGCAAGTCTCAAGGATGCTTCTGAATCACCTTCTAGGTGCTGTGAGAGCCCATCAGCCAAGTGGAAAGGCCATCGGCCAAGGGATGAAGGTCATCGACCAAAAATGAGGCTCTCGGCCAAATATAGTTAGCCGGCCGGCACTGGAGATGGCCGACCGGCCATATCTTCCTGCAGAATGTTGTTTTGCTGCAGCAGAGGACAAACAGAGCATGGCAATGCATTTTCAAGACAATGTATGCACAACCACCCTCTCTATCATGTCATGAGCTCAAGGGAGTATGGTTCTCGACCCTCGGGCCACCAATCATGCATTTTGATGCATGATGGCCAAAGGTGCCAAGTGTGCAATTTATATCAAATGAAATGCACACAACACATAAGGAGCCCCAACCTCTATCATGCTTGATCAAGAGGCAAGGGATGCATGCGTAATGCTATGCAACCTAGGCATGCAAGCAAGCTAATGCAACATGAGCATGCAAGCAAGCAATGTGCAATAGGCATAAAACCTAAACGAGTAAACATGCAAGGCACGTAACAACAATGCCAATGACAAACATGCAACAACATGTGAGGCAAACATGTGACAACATGTAAAGGGACAAGTATATTTAGATCAATGTAATACATGCATGATGAACTTAACAAAGTAGCATAATCATGCAAGCATTACAATGTAATAGGCATGCAACAACAATACCAATAATAAGCATGCAGCAACATGCAATGGGACTAGCATGCAAACATGCAATGCAATGCAATAGGCCAAGTATGCAACAACATGCAAGGCAAGCATGCAACAACATGCGAATAATGGACTTAAACTAATATGGACAACTCTCAAATGTGCCCAAATCAGTGGCCATTATGATGAAATGATGACATGAAATGCAAGGCAAGCATGCATGCCAATTGGCCTATCACCTAGGCATAAGGACACAACTCTCAAAACATGAGCAAGGAGTGACAAACATGAGAATATGGCAATGAAGTAAGCTCTGAAACCTCATATGAATCGATGCCAAATCAACCAAACAATGCAAGCATAGCATGCTAGGATGTTCAAAGCTTAAGGCTAGCCATAGAGCTTGTACTGAGGCCACATGAATCAAACCCCAAAGGGCCAAGGACAACCAAAACAGCCCCAGATCATGCCAAAATGAGTCTAAAACATGCATGGACTAAAGCTAAAACAAGCCAACATGAAGGGCATAAGACAAGATGCATGTAAGGCCAATAAGGAGGGTTACACTACACCTACCAAGACCAAGCATGGCATGACTTAACCAACAAAAATCAGAGTTATGGCATGTCAAACTAACACCAAAAATGGGCTAATACCAAGTCAACACATGCTAGAATAACAAGCTCACTCATTAGGCATGCAAGACTAGTAAAGAGGACTTACACTACAAGTGTAAGAAGCAAATGAGGGATGCTCTAACCAAGTGGGATGCTCTAACCAAGTAAAAATAGAGCTATATCATGGCAAAATAGGACCAAATACACACTGAAATGGTGGCCCAAAGTCCTAGATATGATGGCATGCACGATGACCCATTCTTAAGGCATAAAGAACCAACCCTTCAAAGCATTGAAAAAGTGACAAATGTGACGGCATGGCAATGAAACATGCTCTGAAATTACATAACAAATGATTCCAAATCATTCAAATAGGTCAAGCAATGCATGCTAGTGGACTTGATGCACAAAGCTAACAAGCTAGGATGAACCACAGCTATACAAAGCAATGCATGCATGACCAAAATAACATAAATTAGACCTAGAGCATGCTAAAACATGACCAAAATCTTATCAGAGTCAAGCCAAAATCATGCTAGAATGATAGTCAAAAACATGATGCATGTTAGGCTAGTGTGCAAATTTACACTACAAGTGTATGGAGCATGCAAGCAATAACCAAACCAGCTTAAAACAGAGTTATAGTAGGCCTAGAACGTCACAAAAACATGCTTGAAAATATCTAACATAAGCCACAAAAAGATGCTACTTTATAGAGCTAACAAGGCATGGCATGGAGAGACAAGGAGGGGAGGCTATCCCCTCCCATTTGGGACCTCAAAACAAGCTTTTTACCACTGAAAATCCTCTGGATTTTAGTGGTTCTAAGGCCACAAAAATTTGTTTTAAAAGGCCTTAGAAGATGGCTCAAAAGCTATGCAAGCTAAGGAACAAAAAGGGAAGAAACACCTCCTAGCCAAACAAGGCACAAACCAAGACTTTTAGGACTAAAAAATAGAGGGAAAACAGAGTTTTTTGTAGTTCAATACCACCCCCAAAAACAGCCCCAAAGTAGTGTGAAAAGATGGCCAAGCAAATGTGTAAAACAAAGCTTAAAGGGAGAGAGATGTTACCCTTGATGCACAGCTGCAAAACCAACCCAAAACCTAAGCCAAAACACCTTTTGGAGCTCCAACAAAGTCCCAAGTAAGCTTCTAGCAACCTCCTCCCAAAGATGGACCACTTTCACCAAGGATGTCTAGGCAAAAGAGAGGTATTTCTCAACTTGCATGCACAAAAGGGAAGAGGGAGAGGCTTTAGAGAGAGAGGGAGAGATCAAACTCTGAAAATTGTAGAGAGAGAGGGAGTTTTAGTGAGAGGAGCTCTCAAAACTTTCTCAAGAAGTTCTATCCCCTTAGAAATGAGATATTTGGCTCTATATATAGCAAAAGGCAAGAGTTTGGTCGAAAATATCTGATCTGGGACAGGTGGCACAAGCTGGAAACAGCTGGAGGAGAAATATCTTCAAAAAAAATGAATTTGGGTCACTTTTGGCCGATTGGCCATCTTTAGTGCCGGTCTGCTACTTGTTATGGCTGATCTTCTACTTTTTTGGCCGATCTGTTACTTTTGTGGCCGACTGCAACATTTGTGGCCGACAGGAAATTCTACTCTGGAGGTCAAACTTCAAATGGGCATAACTCCTTCATATGAACTCCTTTTCAGGCCATTCTTGTATCCAAATTGAAGCCCCGAAAGTAAGCTTTCCAATGGTGGAATCCTTGCATCAAAATTCCAACTATGGAAAAAGTTATGCTGGTTTTGGTGAAGCCGCTCAGTTTCGATCCTACCCGGATTGATGCCCAACTTCAACCAACCATATCTTCCTCATCCGGACTCGGCTTTAGGAGATTCTTTAGTGTAAAATGAAGCCCCGAAAGTCTTCTTTCCAACAGTGGTGGCCTCATAGCTTAAATCTAAATGCATAGACAGATAAGCCTGATTTAGTGAGGACCGCTCGACTCTCTTTTAGCGATTCATACCCAACTTCTTCCTCAGCTAGGTTTCTTCCCTCTTCTCCTCTTTTCTTCAACTCCAAACCCCTAAACAAGGTGTTTTGAAAGATTTTTCAAAGATTTCAACTCTCTTTGATTCATTTCCACTTTGTCCTTGCTCGATTTACCGAAAAGCGCAACATTTGACAAAATGCGAGCCTCGGAACATCGTAGAAACTTAATTTCAAAAATATTTTGAAAGAGAGGATTTTAAAGTCTAAAAACCATTCCAAAATAGCTTTGGTCCAAAATGGGGTGCGAGGTTAAGATTTAACTCTCCTCTTGCCGAAGAAATCGAACCTTTGCCCTGCATACCTTTCAGCACCAAGTAAACCATCAGTAGCGCCCAAGTCTTAAGGGCGGTCAAAAATGGGGTGTCTACAGTTATGTAATGTGTAGGGTCGAGCTCAAGAGAAAATCCACTGGTAGAACACTGTGAGTAATATCTTAGTAAAGATATTTTCAAGTATGTTACTATCCAAATGCTACTTCTGTATAAGCTTCATTGATTTGTTGATTTGAAATATGAATGAGTATTCTATATGCTTAATTTCGTATAAGACCGTTTGATACGTTTGGTATATCTGAATTCAGCCAAAGGCCATTGGACATGAATGATTGGGCCAAAGGCTGTTGGACATGAATGATTGGGCCAAAGGCCGTCGGATATGAACGATTGGGCCAAAGGCCGTTAGACATGAATGCAAAGATGGGCCAAAGGTCGTTTGAATATGTCATTTGATATGTTTGAATACCGTGATGGGCCAAAGGCCGTTTTGAAATATGAAATATGCATGGATATGAATATAAAGAGAAAGGGCCCGAGGCCGTTTAATACGCCTGATATATTTGAATTGGGCCCGAGGCCGTTTGATATGTTCGAATTGGACCAAAGGTCGTTTTGAATAAAGAGTTGGTTGGACCAAAGGTTGTTTTGTATGGATGGACCCAAGGTCATTTTATATAAGAATTAGACCCAAGGTCGTTTTGCATATGGATATGATGGGTTAGACCCGAGGTCATTTTGCTTTGTTAAGATTTGTAAATCTAATGTGAATGAGAATAGTGGTTCAAATGTTTGCATTATAAGTATGACTCATTTATGAGCGAATCTCATTCATTAACCTCTGTATTTTGATATTATTCACTGGGCATTAGCTCACTCTTATTTATATGTATGTAGGTGAGCAAAGGGACGTTCAACTCCAGCCTTAGTGGAATTTAAGAAAGGAACCCGAGTTTTGTGAAGTCAGCCCAGGTGCCTCACGCAAGAGGCTTTGTTTGTGATCTTTTGTATTTTTTTTGCTATTTTATTGGTCATGATAGACCGTTTATGTGTATAAGCTTTTGGTTTAACTGACTATGTGTTTGAATGATCCTGGTTATACAAGATGTTAACTACTGATATGTGGTGTGAGTTATTATTAAGTGTATGTGGAATGTTTTGATATGCCATGTAAGCATAGCTCATTGGAAAATTTCTAAGTTTGCTTCTGCATTCGGCCCCATATTACTAATCCTTTATCGATATCAGGTTTGAGGCCATAGGTAATCTCACGATTACTGGCCGGTTATGACCTTAATCTATAGGGGCGGGTTCGGGACATGATAGCAGGCCTTCACAGAGTACACAGGGAGGGCTCTTGAGCTGATAGCCTCCTTGATGAGCATGGCACAGAGGAGAGAGGCGTTACTCAGTCTCTACGGTATCCAGGTATTTTTCCTTGTTCTCTACTCGTATTTCAGTATTTTTCACACTGTTGTGCACATCATTCTCATTGAAGCACTGATACTCACATCACGGTATGCATTTTCTCCCTTGTCACATCACACCGATATGCTGCACTGACACATTGTACTGCATTTGTACTGTATCTGGCTCATTGCATTCCACCACTTTCATCATATTGCATTTGCAACTATACATTACATCTGATATGTCAATACTGTATCTTTTCAGGTTCTAGCCATACCGAGAGCACCAGTAGCGGTGACTGCGCATGCACCATCACCACCTCCTCCAGCAGCAGAGAGGAAAAAGAGACGGGCCCTAGCACACAGCCAAGAGGAGCATCGTGGTTGAGGCCGGGGGAGCCCTTCGGAGCCAGTGTTGAGTGACGATGATCCCGAGACCAGTGGCTCTAAGGAGGCAGGGAGTCCACAGTCCGAGTCCTCCGAGAGTAGAGATGATGCTGGCTCGAGATCCATGAGTGGAGGTGATGCTGAGTCTGGCTCTGAGGCAGGAAGCGGCGACGATTCTGGTTCTAGCTCGACATTTGAGTCAGACAATGATGCTTATGAGGAAAGCTCTAAGTCTCCACTCAGGAAGAGGACGAAGAGGACCTCTCAAGCCTGAGATAGCTGGCGCTGATTTTCTTGTAGTTTTGCATGGTTTCTTTTTGTTCTTAGCATTAGTACATGTATAGCTTTAAGAAGTTCTATTTTGCTTTAATACTTGTACTCCTCTTCTGTAAAAAGCCATGATCAGAATAAAAACTTGCGTTTTTTATGAAAAATGTGTTGTATTTTGCATCATGAGCACCGCACATGCATGAAATGGACATGGAATCGAAATGGCCGAGAGCATTCTTGATTGAAGCAAAATCTTATTTGGGTAACGAACCGACCAACAACTAAAATACAAAATCTAATATACAACTCGATAAACAAAACAACTCAAATACAATTCAACAAACTTGCTAAAAACCAAAAGGACTCAAAACAAGACCTTAAAACACATAAAGATCAGAATAAGACACATGTCTTCAGCATTGTTCAGCACAAAGATGGACGGCAAGCCAAAGAGAAAGGCTGCCGGCCACATAAAAGGTTTACCAGCCATCTACCGGCCATGGACAAACCTTGCCGACCACAGTAGTGGCCTGCCGGCCACCAATGTGCAGAATCCCTAGATTGTTGACAGCTGGCTTCCACTCACTGCCTTATCTTCTACAAAAGCTTCAACTTCATCATTTCTTCTCCAGAACTTACTCCAGCTGCTGTTTTTGCCATAAATGGAGCCATTCCTTGCCTAAAACCTTGCGGATTGGATTGCGACTTTGGATAGCTCGGAAAATGTGAATTTTCGAGGTTTCAGCTTAAATGCACTTTTTCCGTTGAGTCGGACTCCACTTTGTTTCCGTTCCTTCATGCCGTGGCTGGATGCTGGAACCTGATTACACATATCTTTAGCTTTGGGGGACAAGAAATGTGCCCGACAACTGAAGAATTTTAGGCGCTAATGAAATCCCGGCGGGATTAAGAAATCATGCCTCAGTCTCGCTTTGGTCATGCCCAAGCTTTGGGATGGATGTGTGGGCTCACTATGCACAAGGCTTGATCTCTAGCCCACAACGAAGAACTAGACATTCCCAGTTTAATTTGTCAATTTTCTGACACCGGTGACCACAACGATCGTCTTTGGCGAGGTTTTCGACAGCATGCCCTCTGCTTATATATGATGGCTCATTTCCTTCTTGCCCCTGGTTTCGACGGGTCTAGCATTCACTTGATCGAAGTAGTGCAAGGCCTGAAAGAAGGCAAAAATTGTATTGGCTTGGCACTGGCCGATACTTTGATGAGCTTAGACGCCTTTTATCAGCGGAAGACTACCAAATTCGCGAGAAGTTCACTACTTCTTTAGTTAATGTTTCCCACCATTTCTAATATGAGTTTCTCACATCTCTCGGTGCTCATGCTCTGTTTTTCTCTAAAAAACCATTTTCTCACTTTTCTCTCAACATACATCTCTCTATTCTTTAATCTCTATTTTCTTTCATCCCTCCCCAGGTGTGGCTTATTGATAAGCTGAAGGTAGTGGATTCTTGCCATGAGTACTCAGCTCGAGGCTACTTCTTCTGCCACTAACTTGTGGATTTCCCAAATGAGAGATGGTGGTGCCCGAATGGATGTGTAAGAGGTCCGCTGCTGACATAGCCTGGCATTGCCCCTGGCTTAATCTGACCGAAATACGCTACAGCATGGCTCGACAGCCTGGCATACAATTGATTGGCCTAACACACTGTGTATTCTACTTCCCTTTCCAATTCAGACGTCAATTTGGGCATGATCAAACTCACCCAAAAGAGGGGGTAGAGTACCCGATTTCATTCCCCATCCGAGGTTCACACTTGGCTAGATACCTCACTGCTTGGAGATCGAGAGAGCTTCTAGCTCCTACCCCTAGTTTCAGTTGCGCCCTTTCTGGCAAGTGCCTGGCTTGGCTCGAGAAAAAGGAACAAACCGGGCCCACTTTGGCATCTGAAGCTTCCACAAGCACGAGCGGGGGATGCAGGAGCACCTGACTCATCTATGCCCCTAGTTTATTGCTTTGATCTTTCTTTTCAAGTCTTTTCAATGTAATAAAAGCATTTTGATTTGTATGAGGAGTTGGAGAACTTTGTATTGAAATCAATGGAATTAAAGTTGTGAGCACTGAAAATTTTCTTTTTGGTCCAAAATTGGTCTAAGTTGTAAAAGGTAAAATTTGAACAAAATCAACTTTTATCAAAACTTTTCAAAACCATTTTCGAGAAGAATCACCACTTGACACACACGGAATCAATCCTTGAGATGTTCAACCCCGAATCAAAAAATCACAAATTGCCCCTTGATTAAATAACACTACTCAATACTGTAACCAGCTTTTCTCTCAGAGTAGAGATCGTAACCGAACTTTCAGGTAAAGAATAGACAAAGATGACCTGATCAGACACAGGGACAGGACAGTTGAGTTTGAGGTGTTTACAGCTGAACTTCAGGATAAAGTTGCCTACGTATCCCAAAGATGGGAATCGAGCCTTACGTAGTTCGGTTCGGGTCCACTCGAGTATTAACTCTCTCCTTTTGTGCTCTAACTTTTGCCAAGGCCGCCCTTTAGGGTTTCCAACCTTGCGAGCTCAGTTTTTCTTTATTTCCAATTTTTTGTGCTCTAACTTTTGTCTAGGTCGCCCTTTCAGGTTTTCGGCCTAGCGAGCCTCTCAGGGATAGTATTTCTTCAATTTGTCCATGTTGATCGATTGGGAAAATTCTAGGCCATCCAGGTCCATAAGAATAACAGCTCCACCCAACCAAATAGTTTTGATGATGTAAGAACCAGTCCAATTAGGTCTGAACTTGCCCCTAGGGTCATGGATGGGAGCTCGGTTGTCTTTCAGCACTAAATCCCCTTCTTTAAGATTCTGGGACTTAACCTTCTTGTTAAAAGTCCTGGCAATCCTATGTTGATAACCCTGAACATGGTACAATGCTTCCAGCCTTCTCTCATCAAACAGCATCAGTTCTTCGAACCTGCTCTGCCACCAATCTGCCTCTGCTATTTGACACTCAACCATAACTCACAGCGACGGGACTTCTATTTCAATTGGCAGAACAGCTTCCATCCTATAGACAATAGAGTAAAGAGCTACCCCTGTAGACGTCCGGATTGAATTTCTATAGCCCCAAAGTGCGAATGGCAATTTGTTTGCCCAAACCTTGTAAGTCTCAACCATTTTCTGCAAAATATGCTTGATGTTCTTGTTGGAGGCCTTAACAGCTGCATTGTTTTGCAGCCGATATGTAGATGACTTATGGAAAGCCATGTTGTATTTCTCCAACAAATCGATCACTTCTTTCTTGAAATGAGGGCTAATATCTAAAATGATCTCATTTGGGACTCCATATCGACAAATGATATTGTTTTGGATAAACTTAGCCACAAGCATTGCTTTCAACACATACTCTATAGGAACTTAACCACATGCTCTGTAGCTTGTTTTTCGTGCTCCTCGGAGGGGTTTAGTCTCCTCGGATATGATAGCCCCACAGTTCGGACTCCTGTGATTCTGAATCTGGTTTAACAAGTGCAATGTGAAACAGAAAAAATATAAAATAGTCCAAATCTAGCAAATCTTTGGAAAATTCATTTTCTCATCGAAAATGCCAGAAATGGACTACATTGCCAGATTTCAAAGTCACCACCTAAATATTTTGGGGAAATTTAGGAAACCCATGACTCATGCCAAAGGCCACTTCTCTGTCATAACCAAAGTGTCGCGGCTCAGGAACTTAGGTATGGGAGGGGAAGGTCATGAATTGAACACCCCACTCACTCAATCAAAGATCGGCCTCTTAATCATGATGTGATTTTTATATACATTATATGTTCTTATTGTGAATATTATTGTATCATTACTACGTGAAGTCAAACAAATATAGACCACTTTGCTTAATTTAGAACACTTCAATTTCAATGCAATTTTTGAAAGAGTTTTTGAAATACGCGACTCAAAGAAAATGAGTCAATATATGCAATAATCAAAGTCGTCCTAACTTAGGCAAAATAACTTTCGTCCACAGGCATTCAAAGAGTTATTTCAAATAAATACGTAGCCTCTTGTTAGTTATGCTCAACATATCAATAATCGCACGCATGCAATATACTAAAGCAAAAATGCTTACCCCAAATATCCAAGGTGAGCCAAAAGAAAGACAACAGTTAGAAGAAAAAAAAATGCATGATCCTAAACAATGCAGCATGACTAATGCAACGCATACAACGTGTAATTAATAGGCTCGGCTACTAACATGGCATGTGACTCAATTTAAGGCATACGATAAAGCACATATTCGAGTAAGGAATTTGAAATTGACATTGATTAGTATGGTGAGCCGAACCCTTATGCATGCAAAACGGATGGATGTGAGTTAAGAAAAATGCTAAGGAAAATATGATGCTATACATGATAAGCGAATAAGTAAAAAGGAGAAAGAAATGGGGAATAAAAGATATACACAAATTATTACATATTTGCCCCCACACAGGAGGGTCCGAATGTCCAAGTGTCCAAATCAACAACTTATTACAAATCCAAATGAATACTATCTAATTTATTACAACAATGATATTACAAAGAATGAACAAGGGTCCCACACAAGCCGACAAAGATAGCCCTTAGAAATTGCTCTGTCTGCCTCCTAGGAACATGTTCTATTTCACCCTCATCCACTGCTCTTTGTTTCAACAAAAGTGCTCTGTTTGCCAAACTTTGGAGCCCGGCCGGCCCATGATGAGGCCCGGTCGGGCCAAAACAAATCCGGTTATGCCATATTTTTTTGCAAAAAACTGTTTTTGTGCTCTGAGATGAAAACAGTGTAGACAGAGTGTTCCTAAGCCATGTTTTTCCTCTCTGCCCTTCTCTATCATAGAGATGTTCATGGGAGGAGCAGATTCGAGTCTCAAACCATCAGGTGTCACAAGTTGATTGCATGAAGATTTGAGAAGCAACTGGACAAGAATTTACTAAAAATTAAAAAACTAACAGTAACTCCCTCCTGTCATGAAGTCGATTTCAGGAAAGGGGGTAAACACGCTTCAAGAACCATCAAACATCACAAAATTAGTATGCGATGACTCTAGAAGCGACGAATTCAGTATAACGTCTGACCGAATCCAACCAATTTTATTAGCTCTTTATGCTAGTTTCAATCCAATTTTAAGCCAATTTTATTAGCCGTTTTCATCTTACCTCTCCATTTCTTATCTTTTATTTCATTTTGTCCAAAAGTGATATCTACGTCCACTAAGTCCAAAAACAATAAAGATAAACAAGTATAGCTTAACTTGAGAAATGAACTTTTCAAGCCCTTCTCTACGGGGGAAATCACAAAGAATGAATCAAACCTATTCCTGAGCAATAATCGACTCGGAGTTAAACCCGAGAAGGGCAATAATGACCTCAAATCCAAACTCGATGACAAGCTATAATGAAACCTTTCTTTGAGATTTCCAAGGGTCTAAGTTTAAAAAACTAGTCCCTTAGAAACAACGACCGGCGATTAAGAGGAGTATCAAACGAGGGATCGTTCTCAATATAAGAGAGATGTAATGCCCTAGTAATGAATTTCTGAAGAGATTAAACCATTTAGCACAAGAGGGGTCTATTATACTTCAAATGGTAATCCCGTGTCGGATACAACTCTTAGTCAAAAGAAGCAAAGAAATGAGGAAAGTTGCAGAGATGATTATGTGAACTTGATTATTGCAAAAGTGGGATTATTTAATTGAAAACTAAGTAAAAAAACACTATCAACTGAAATGGATTGGTGTCTAGGCCTAAACAACCAAATCCATGAGGACTTACAACACTATAAGCATGATATTCAAAGCACAAACTAATTAAATGATTTAAAAAGCCCCTAAAACTCAAAAAAATAGTACCTAAAATCATCTTAAAAAGACTATAAACAAAAATAACTAAATAAATAAAACAAAACAAAACAAAACAAAAATAAAAGGACACAAAGCTAGTAAGCAAGCCTAAGGAGGGGTGGCTAACTCCTCTACTTTTGGGACTTCTAAATCACATTGTTTAGCCTTTTAAAAATCTAAAAATCAGTGTTTAAATCAAAGAAAAGAGTGGGAAAACAAAGGGTATAAGCTATGGGATAAGGTTCAAGAAAAGGTAATTTGCCCCTCGACCTTTGGTAGCTCTTTAACCCCAAATTTCAACACGTGGAATTGATCCAAAACAGTACGAAAACACAAGAAAAAGATAGACAAAGACTGAAATGAAAGCAAAGAAGAAGGTGGCAAGCTCATACCTCTTAAAGAGAGGATGCTCTTGTTGTAAACCAAACTTGATCCCAAAGCACTCTCAAGCTTGAATTATGGTGCCAAAGTCTCAACCAAAGCTCCAAGTCCAAGCTCTAATGGTGTCTATGGTGTGTATATATAGTTCAAAGATGGTATGATAGCATAAAGGTGACTTGCAAGAGAAGAGGGAGCTCTCAAATGTCTTTTAACTCTTTGAAATTTTTATAACCCTCAAAACAAAGGCCCAAGCTCGTATTTATAGAATTTGAGGCAAATAGGTCATAAATATTTTCAAAAATGGACAGCTGGCGGATTCTCGCCTAGAACACTGTTTGTCGCCCAAAAGGCACGACCAGATCCCAATGGACACAATCGGCCCCAAATGAGCCATGGCCAAGACCCAATGTGGCTCTCCTGTCTCTCAGTTCTAGGTTCAATGCAGGTGTTCTCAAAAATGGGTTTCTGATGTAAAAACATTTTGGGTATGGAAGGTTGGGATTGTTTAGAGCTCGAATTCAGATTCTTTATTGAGAATTCAAACTACTTACACAATGTGACCTTTTATTATCGAGTGCTCGGAATAAAGCGCCCAAGTCTTATGGCGGTCAAAAATGAGGTGTCTACGGCTGCCCCTCTTTGACAGAGCTCGAAGTCATGAAATGATGTGAGTGAATGTCAAAGCCCAGAGACGATCCATTTTGATAAGGCCATAAGACTTGGGCAAGAAATCAAAACGTAAATGAAATGGTTGAACTCAAAGTTTGCCTACATATCCCTTTGCAAGGAATCAAACCAACGTAGTTCACGGGCAAGATGCAAATGATATGCACAAATAATTTGGAAAGCTAGACTTATACGCTACACGATACCAGTTACTTTTGAAAAATCTATGATCATGAACGACAATGCAATAAGCAATAACAAGATAACAACATGAATGAAAAGCCTCAAAACAATCCTAACTGTGCCTCGCACAGAAAAGAGTAAACAATTAACAACACAGTGCAATCGGCAGACGTGTTTCTCTACATTGCATATAGAGATAAGGGGAAGATTGTAAATAGGTGAAAGACATGAGCCGACTACGCGTTGTGCAGAAGGGACGAAAGGTACAAGCCAAATCACACTCGCGTGATCAGGGTGACTGGATACAAGCCAAACTACGCTTTTTCGCAGAATGTGAAAAAGCTCCATTCCAAACTGCGACTCACACAGAGAGAGTGGAGGGTGCAAGCCAAATTGCACTCACACGATAAGGGGAAAGGATACTAACCAAACTACGCTTCACGCAGAGAGGGGAAAAACTCCATTCCACACTGCGTCTCATGCAGAGAGGGTGGAGGGTGCAAGCGAAACTACACCTCCCACAGAGAGGGAAAAAGCTCTATTCCAAACTGCGCCACATGCAGAGAGAGTGGAGGGTGCAAGCCAAACTACACCTCGCGCAGAGAGAGGAAAAGCTGTATTCCAAACTATGTCTCATGCAGAGAGGGTGGAGGGCGTAAGCCAAACTATGCTTCGTGTAGAGAGGGAAAGAGCCCCATTTCAAACTATCTCTCATGTAGAGAGGGTGGAGGGTGCAAACCAAACTACGCTTCATGCAGAGAGGGGAAAATCTCCATTTCAAACTGCCTCTCACGCAGAGAGGGTGGAGGGTGCAAGCCAAACTACGCTTAGCACAAAAAGGAGAAAAACTCCATTCCAAACTATGTCTCATGCAGAGAGAGTGGAGGGTGCAAACCAAACTACATTTCGCGTAGAGAGGGGAAAAGCTCCATTCCAAACTGTGTCTCACGCAGAGAAGGTAGAGGGTGTAAACCAAACTACGCTTCATGCAGAGAGGGGAAAAGCTCCATTCCAAACTGCATTTCACGCAGAGAGGGTGGAGGGTGCAAGCCAAACTACGCTTTGTGTGATAAAGGGAGGGGGTTCTAGCCAAACTATGCTTCGCATAAAGAGAGGAAAAGGGAGATGAAATAATTATGAACGAGCTTAGACGTGTTTTACCGTGAAAATGATGAAAGATATACTGGGGCTAATGTTCTTCAAACATTCAAAGGGGCAAATGAGTCTTCGGATGCAATGGGACCATCCAGTTCTAGGAACCTCTCACCGGGTATGAATATTGAACTCGAACTATACATACCGTACGATCGGAAAACAACCCTCACACGTGTAAAAGAACAACTCTGTCGCGCTTTGAGGAAAATGAAAATAAAAGGCAAAATAATAACAATAATAACAAACAATAATAATAATAACAACAACAACAACAACAACAACAACACTACTAATATTAATAACAATACCAAAACCAACCCCTAAAAAAAATGACAACAAATAAACAAAATAAACGGATTAGAACAAAATATATACTTTCTCTCTCTTGCCTCTTTTTTTTTTTTTTTTTTTTTTGACCTGGGGCCTACCCAAAGCTGGAACGAGACTACCCAGCACTTGAATACACAAGAACAGTACACTGTGTTACACTTTAGGCCGGCCAAGGCTTAATGAGACACGGTTGGGCTCCAATAGACCTGGCCGGGCCTCGATGGCGACAAAGGGCAGATCAGGGATTTCATCACTCGTGGCCTTTTAAAACAAAAACAAACCCTTATCCCGCCCTCATCCTTACTCAAAAGCACCTCTTCTCTCTCTCTAGGCCCTCTCTCTCTCTCTCTCTCTAGATTCTCGTCCCATTCACTTTACCCAACAACCCTCACGGATTTTCCTTATAAACCCTCGCTCTCCTCCTCACTTTAAACCGATTGAAACTTGTTTTCGTCGAGTTTTGAGTTTTCTCTCTAATTTTCTTAGATTTCACTCTATGTTTGCTCACATTGTTACTCACTCCCTCTTAACTTTTCATTCTCCCCTTATTTTTCTCTCTCCTAGGGTTTGGATTTGGAGTTTTCTAATCAAAACACCCACCCACACACCTTCTCTCTATGGCTAGCGATAAGGTTCCCATTCCGGACCCCGATGCAGATATTAGATCCATCCTTGGCGAGAGAAATCAATGCATTAATGGAAGAGATATACAAAGATTTTTTTTGGAAAAATGATAGAGGTTAGATGAAACAGTGGAGAGATGGTCAGCATTTTTGTGGGAAGATGAGTCAGAGATAATGAATGCTTTAAGGAGAGAGCCATCACTATTGAGAGAGAGCATGTCAACTTAATTAATGTATATTGCAGAGAAGGGGCAGCAGTTTCAATGATAAAGAGAGAGGGACCATCAAAAATTGGTGATGATCTGTAGATTACATATAAAATATAATTGAATTGCACCAATAACAATACAATAGGTGGGGAAAATATTATATAATATGTGGATATATGTTGGTTGGGTCGGGTTGTACAGGTTTATTTATATAAAACTGTTATTCGACCGAAAATCCACAAAAAATGTTCAATTTTACCCATAGCCAACCGAATAGCTTTTCAAAATCACCCATTTCTGGTCGAGCTGGATCGGGCCGTATAGACACCCCATTTTTGACCGCCCTTAAGACTTGGGCACCGCACTTTGAACACTCGATGATAAAAAGTTATACTGTGCAATCGTTCAAATTCTTTAGCAAAAGGCTTCAATTTTTAAGCTTCTAATCCCAACCTTACACCCCATTTTGACCAAAACTATTTTCGACCTTAAAACCCTCTTTTTAAAAATATTTTTCCAAATGTTTCTACGATATTCCGAGGCTCGCATTTCGTTTAAAATATTACACTTTTCGGTAAACCGAGTAAGGACAAAGTGGAAATAAATGGAAGGGAGGTGAACTCTTTGAAAAATATTTAAAAACATCTTATTTATAGGTTTGGAGTTGAAGGAAATAAGAGGGGTTGAAAGAAAACTAGTTTAGGAAAAGGTTGAGCATCAAACCGTTAAGAAAGAAATTAACAGTCTTCACTAAATTAGACATATCTCTTTGTACACTTAGACTTTAGATGTGAGGCCAACACTATTGAAAAGTAGACTTCTGAAGCTTCAATTTAGACTAAGGAATCACCTAAAATCGAGTCTAGATGAAGGAGATATGCCCGTTTGAAGTCAGGTTTGAGAGCAATATTTTTGGACTGGCAGGCCACTTTTTGTGGTCAATTGGTCATGTGTCCCGGCAAGCAAATATTTACAGCCAGCTGTTCTCCATCATATGCATGCCTTGCACCAACTGTCTCTATACAGATATTTCTGACAAGAGAAGCTATTTTTCTATAAATACAAGCCCACCCCTCTTGATTTGAGGTTAGAAAAAATTTACCAAGACTCAAAAACTTGCCAAACAATCTCCCTCTCTGTCTTTCAATATACATACACTATACATACACTTCTCAAACCAAAAATTTGAGGTTTCTTGCTAAGATTATTGAGCTAAAATTTCATCCCTTGAGAGTGAACACTTTATGGTTTGTGAACCAAAGAGTCTTCTCTTCAAAGGTATAACTTTTGCCTTAGTTAAACTACTCTTCTCTAATTTTTTTTCTTGCTATTTTTACACTTTTTTTACACTGTTTTTGTGGGTTGAAACTTGTGATTTAAAAGCTACCAAAGGTAGAGGGGTTAACCACCATTCCCTGCACCTTATTCTATAGTTTATATCCTTGTGTTTCCCACTTGTTTCTCAATTTTTAGCTACTGATTTTCAGAGTTTTCAAAGGCTAAACCATGTGATTTTAAGGTCCAAAAAGTGCAAGGGTTAGCCACCTTTCATTTGGCTTGCTTACTAGCTTTAATTCTCTCCCATTTTTACTCACTTTTCCTAGCTTTCCAAGTTAATTTCAGCACTGTTTTTATTAATTTTGGGCCTGTTTTAGTGTGTTTATTTAGTTATGCGTTGAATATTATGCTTATATTGTTGTAAGCCCTCATAGATTTGGTGGTTTAGGCCTTAGACACCAATCTATTTGAATTGATACCTCTTATTCCATAGTTTTCATACATATGCTCACACTTGTAATAGTCATCCCTGCAACCTCGCTCCTTTCTTGGTTTTCTTTATTTAAGAGTTGTTTCACACAATTGATTGTTGTTTAAGGCATGAGAAAGTGACCTTCCATGCTTAATGGTTTAATCTCTTCAGAGATTCATTACCAGGGCATTACATCTCTCGTGTTAAGCACAACTTCTTATTTGACTCCTCTTCATTAGTAGACGTAATTATCACTTTCGGAAAATAATGAATAAAGAATGGCAAGGTAATGTAAAAGAAAATTGGACTAAAAGTGGTAAAAAGATAATAAAATCAAGTTGGGTTCAATTGGACGTTATATTGAACCTATTGCGTCTCGAGTCATTACATACTCTTTGGTGATGTTAATGATTCGAGAAGCAATGTCTAGCATTTCCCTTGAGGTAACTCCATGATAGGGAGATGGTTTTGTTGGTCTTTAATTTCCATTTATTGATCTTTTGTCCTATCGGTTCATAGATCATCACACAACAACTTTGCGATAATTGATAGTTTGTGAATCGAGTCTACTCCTCCCTTGATCAGTTTCATGATAGGGAGAGGCAAAAAGGATAAACATCTCTTGGAAATACTCTGTTTTTGCTCTGTGGCCGCAGGGCATCCCTTAAAAATAGTGGCCGACCAACCATAACTCTGTACAGCCGACCACATTTTAAGGCCGGCTAGCCACCCTATTTTATGCAGGTAGTGTTATTTTTATGGCAGAACAAAGCAGAAGCTGGAGCAAAAATAGATTAATTTTCTAACTGCAAACAGAATAGTTTCCGACAGCAAAACAAAGGAGTGTTCGGGTGGATATTCTCATTCATACATGTACAACTCTTCACTTCCCGTGGCCCGTTAAATTAATGCTTAAATAGCAATATGTTGTATTTAATTAGTAGCTTTATTCAAAACTTGTAATAGCTAGTTAAGTAGCATTAATTCATTGCTTTAGTATTGTAATAATTAGTCTAAGTCAGACATTCGGACCCTCTTGCATGAGCGCAAACTTGTAATATTGTGTATGTCTTCCAGCCCCTATTCTTTCTCCCTTTTATTTATATGCTTATGATGATGGCACCATGTTTTACATTTTCATATCATTGCTATGTCTTGTATCCATTTTTGCATGCATTGGGTTCGGTTCATCATTCTAACCTTGTTGTTATTTCCTACTTAAATTCAATATGTGCACTATCACATGCTTCGGGTTGCACCATATGTCATGTTAAATAAACCGAACCTAGTAGTTGCATTTTGTATATGTTGCATTAGTCACTTGCATATTAGAGCATATATTTTTCTAACCATTTTTTTCTATTTTGGCTTGCCTCGGTTAAGTACTAGGTGAGTGTTTTTTGCTTTAGCACATTGCATGTATGTTTGTGTTGCCATAATTAAGCATGTTTACCATGAGGCTAGGTGCTTAGTTGATATAACTCTTGAATGTCAGTGGATGAAGGCTTTTTCACTTAAATTGGGATGATTTGATTAATGTACATATGAGCTTACTTTTTCAAGTAACACATATTTAAAACTCTTTTCACAAACATAAAATCAAAGTATTCCAAAGTGAGTGACTTAGTATATACTTGTGTGCCTCACATAGTAATGTTTAGCATAATAATCAGAACAAGAGCATATAATGTACATAAAAATCACATCATGATTAGTAGAGGCCGATCTTTGATCAAGCGAGTAGGGTGCTCAATTCATGGCCTTCTCCTCTCATACCTAAGTTCCCGAGCCGAGACACTTTGGAGATAACGGACAAGTGGCCTTTGGCCCGAGTCATGAGTTTCCTAAATTTTTCAAAAATATTTAGGTGGCGACTCTGAAATCTGGCAATGCAGTCCATTTTTGGCATCTCCGATGATAAATGGATTTTCTAAAGATTTGCTGAATTTGCAGTCATTTGTGTTCTTTCTGTTTCACATTGCACTTGTAAAACTAGATTCAGAACCACGAGAGTCTGAACTGTAGAGCTATCGTATCCGGGGAGACTAAACCCCTCCGAGGAGCACGAAAAACCAGCTACAGGCCGGTTGGATTCATCAATTTGATCAGATCTTTGCACAGCCCAATTTACAACAATATCATTGTTACAACATTTTTATGATATTTTTTGTATAAATTTTTATATATGAATATAATTTATTTTTTTTTTATTTCCACCATTATATCTAGATTTGATCAATTTAATCTAAATATATTTAAAAAGTATAAAATGTGTATAAAAAATTTTTAAAAAAGCATTGAATACAATAAAATCAGATAATGTATTTAATTTTTATATTTTTTATTTCTTTTTATTAGGTGAATTAAAAAAAAATACAAAATATTATACTTCTTAAGTATATCTAGATTAGATATATCTAAAAAATAAAAATAAAAAAAATTCTTAAAATATTTTTAAAAAAAAAAAGAACTCAGTAAAAATAAAAAACACGAAAAATTTTTAAAAATCTAAAAATTCAATTTTTTGTGAGTTAAACCGAAGAAGATGATTGTTATTTCCCCTTAAAATGATATGAACAAAATATCTGCATTACTTTATTATTTTTTATAGATAAAGGTTAAGGGGCAAATATGTCATTTTAATCTAACAAGGATAAGTGTAATTTTTTAAATGTGAGAGTGAGATTTGTTTTAAATTGAAAACTCAGGAGATGTCAGTGTAATTTACCTTACCTTATTTATTATTAACGATGTTAGTAACCAATTCCTTAAAAGGAAAAAAGGATTCCAACAAAACAAAAGCGCTTCTACAACCGAAAGAATATTTCGAAATCTCGCATCTACTTAAATTGTGGGAATATGATAATCCCTTCATGAATTATTAGAAATCAACTTCTCAGATTCACATTTTACTGGATTTTCATCATTTTCTAGTCCGAAGCTAATAATGGATAAAAATATACTATTTTGAAGAATTTTCTATTGAGTAGGATATCGTTTTATATCGACAAGTAACAAGGAAAAGAAGAAAGAAATTATCTAGCACTTTTTCACTATTGATTGAAATTATCTAGCACTTTAGTTCAAAATCATAAGGAAGGTTTTTGGTTATTTTTAAATGTGAGGGAGGTTAAATGCTCCAAGGCAATACCATAAGGAGGTAAAATAGATTTTGCCCAAATTATAAATACTTCCTTCTTAAAATTTTTATTTAACAGAATTAATTTAAAAAATAAAATTCGTAATTACTCTCTTATACAATAATAAAATTATCTGAATTATTAATTGAAATAAAATTTTAATATTTAAACTATTAATTGACTTGACGATTTATTAATAAAATGAATCATTTATTATGAAATTAAAAACTTTAAGGGCGGGATGTAATTTTCAAAATTACAAGGAGCAATTTGTATTTTAAGCAAGTCTTAAGAGTTTTATTTGTAATTTATCTTATAATAAAATTCATTTGGAGAAAGGACATTGTACATTCAAACGGTGAAATTTTCAAAAATTAAGCTCAAAATGTGGGAGGTCACAATAAGTGGACTAATTTGTGGGAGCTGAGATTTGTGGAGATGGATGTTCTTGAGGAGATAGATAGACTTTTGTCACATGATTTGATCTTAATCTGGACTCGTTTAACTTGATTTATCATATAGTTTGATACTGGCCATAAAATTTTTAAATATTTTTATTAGTCTCTATATTTCATCAATATTAATTCATATAATGTATGTATATGAAATGACTCCCTAAGTGTTTGAAAAATTCATCTATTGGTCCTTTATTCCATGAATATTCCTGTATTGTGGCCTATTTGGTATCATTTGTAAGTCTAGTTAACTTATTTTCTCAAAAAAAATAAAATAATAATAACTAATAGTATTTGGTTATAATTTTAAATTATAATTTCTTTGACTTTTTAATTTACTTGGCCTAAAAAGTGAAATTTTTTAAAGCTACACTTTGTAACTTTTTTCACTTTATTTAAAACTCTTAAATATGCAGACATAAAAGCCCCATCTCTTTTGTAACAATTATAACTTTTGAGAATATTTTGAATATTTGTGCAATGAAAAGTTATGAGACAGACCCCATTTGGTAAGATAGTTGGAATTAATTTAATCCAATAAAAGACAAAAAAGGCTAAAAATTCAATAAGATAAAATATCATATCCAAACCATAATTATTTCATTTTTTGTCTCACAAAACTATTAAAAAAAAATTGTTAAAAATTTATCCCAAACGAAACATTTTAGCCAGGCTAAAATTGTAAAAAAGTTTAAAAAATCAGTCTAAACAAATTCTTCCCAAATGAAGGCTTTTTAGCCAAATTTAACTTGTTTTTTTTTTCACTTTATTATGATCCTGTATATGAGATGACTTTCAACTATTTTTAACTTGGGGAATTGACTGGTAAATCTCCTTTTTTGAACTTATGGTCCAGATGGTCCTAAATGCTTTCTTATGCACCACTTGGTCCTCATATGCATAGAATGACTAGAATGCCATTGAGTGTAAAGTGTATGGGGGTTTGACAGTGTTAATGTGATGGATGATTGTGATTGGGTGTCACGTTGAGGGACTGCAATATCAACAATGAGACCCACGGTGATCCAACCTGTTAACACCCTGAAATCCCCAATTTGGAAACACCACCTAATTGGTAGACGACTCAAGCGGTGAGATTTAGTGGTTCAAAATTCAACTTCCTTCAATCGGATCCCATCTTGGAGATTTGGTGTGGGTTTCCAAAGATCTGGTGATTCAAAACGTTCCACCTGCATTTCCTGTGTTGTTCTTGTAGTTTTGTTTAGGATAAAACCCTAAAGTCAGGTGCGATGTGATGATCTAACGTCATTGAAGGGTTGTTTACGTCGGAGGAATACCCTATTTCCACTCGTCAACGATGACTGGTAAACGTAAGTACCCTGATTTTGTTTACAGAAGTTATGATTTGTGTCTTGTTTTGTTGTCGCGTTTTGGAAATCAGTTTTTGGTTGCTGTTATTGGTTGCATCTAACGTGTGTTAGTGCTTAATGTGTTGGTCGAATCAGTAGATTGCAGTATGTGTTTGTTGTAATCGGTTGGTATGTGGTGACATTTACATGGAGACCACCGGCATTTCCCTAGTAGAATGCGCAATGTTGTGGGGTGTGTTAATAATGTGGTGTGTATATTTGTGGGGCTTCCATGTAGTTTGATGTGGTTGACATTAATATGCTAATTTATTTGTGGAATGTTTTAGGCATGGGGGGGTTGTGTGTTACAGATGTATGTTTGTGTATGGGCGATGGTGTTACATTGAGTGTAACGGTACGTGCGTGTTGACACGCAACTAATTCCACACTGATGTGAATGACACGTTCAGGTGGAGTTCGACCATGATTTGCATGTGGTCATTTTTTAATTACACTGTGTTATGAGGTGGATGTTGGTATGTCCATTCCGTTATAACTGTTTGATATGTACTTTTGCGGACATAAAAAAGTGGAACTTTAATATAAAATGTTTTGTGAGAATATCTTAATTTGGTTTTTGTCGTTGGTGGTACGTGGTTAGTCAAAGGTTATGTTTCCAGTAAGTTCAGTTACTTTGTCACATCTTTTTTTTGTTGACCGTGTTTATTGATTTAAATCACGTACATCCCCTGCCTTGTTTTGTTATCCACGGTATGTGTGTTATTGTGCACACGTTTACCTTGTAACATATGTTTTCGACATGCTATATTATTGTAATGCAAGGGGTTGATATTTTCGACATGCTACATTTGACTTAAGAAATTGATATTTTCTTTGATGTTCGAAATGCAAGGGGTTGGTAGGACAAACAATCCGTGGACACGTTCTTGTGAGCGTAAACATCAAGATAGAGCCAGCGAAACAATGGCAAACAAACTTGGGGTAAATAGGCAAGGACGGATTCTGTTCAAACAGAGAAAAATTGTTAATCGTCCAAGTGTCACACCGAAGTGTCACCATACGAGGCTCAACTTCCGGTCGAACATTGCAGGCATTTGTAAAGTTGGTGTACACGCTGAAGTTGCGACATGAACACCTTGTCCACCTGAAAAAAACATCGTTCTAGCTGATGTTCGAAGCAATTTTAATAAATCAACTTGACTATGCGGAGTTCCGCAAAGGGGACAACCCGGTGGTAAATATCATCCGGGCATACAATGCACGAGACAGGATGTTTCGCATAGGCGGACGAAGCGTGCGCGTAGTTGATGATGACATCTAGTTAATATTTGGGATCCAATGTGGGCTTGGTTTCCTTGATTTGGCCCCCCAGCCTAAGCTGCCATCCGACTTTGTACAGCGTAAGTGTCATAACACTAGTCGCATAACCTTGAAACTGATACAGACCCTACTAGTTGAAGCTTCAGATGGCGTTACAGCTCATGATGTAGAAGACACAGCGAAGCTGCTATTCTTATATGCTTGTGGGAAATTATTCTTCTCAAATTCTTGAGAAACAATCAGTTGGGCGCTAATTCAATATGTGGATAATTTGGATGCAATGAAAGCGTATGATTGGACGGGTGTGATCCGTAGCTCATTGATGTGTTCGGTCAGGGACTTATATCGAACACCTAAAAAAGTAACCAGATGTGTCATTGCATTGATGGTACGCTTCTAATTTATTTGTTAGTTGTGTCATTTAATGTGAGCAATATTTTTTATGTTACATGTGGTGTACCCATATAGCTAATTCGCGCGTTATTCTTTGTTGTGTATGCTGTGGAGTACAGTATTAGTTGTGTGAACATTTGACGATCATATCGCCTGTATCCGCAACCGCGTTCCCCAAGTTTCTCAAATGGGATGTTACTACGCTACTAATTGCTGCATGTGGAGCGAATCTATCAAAGCTTGTGGATTTTGAGGTAATTATAAATGGTAGTTACGATTGTATGATACATATCGTACGTATTTTGTGTATAAGTATACATTGATGCAGTTGGAAAAATGTTCCTACATTTTTTATGTGGTGTTTACAGGTGACAGCTGAATGGTTGATTGCTGAAGAACATGAGGTTAACATTTTGGAAGTGGATGAGGTAAATGGCGCTGGGAATGCGAGAAATGCGGTAGAGGAATTCGATGTTAATGGGCATCATGATGGTCTTGTTGATGTGGGTGTGGAAGGTAATGTGTTGGGCGGTGACGCTGGAATGTCTGGTCAGAATGTTGGACGTGGTTTAGTGTCGGTCCATATTCGGACACCGATCAAGCCTATCACACAAAACATAGGAAGGCACACAGTGGATGTTAGGCCACACCTATGCCACGCTACGAAGAAGATTGAGGAGTTTGAACTGGAAATCAATGTAAATGACGGCGTGATTTCAGAATTATGTACAGAAGTGGACAGACTGAGGTAGGTGAGTAAGATGCAAACGTTGCATCTTGTTGGAGCTTTTGGTAGCTTGATGCAGGCTAAGGATGACGAGGTGAAGAAACTGACCGCAGAAAACATTGAATTGAAAAGGGCCCTAATTGTTTTGGATGAGCAATTTGCTGAGCATGAAGTGCATAATGTGACGCAAGCATTCTGTGGTGTAACTATAAATACAGAAGGTGTGAAATGTGGGTTGAGTGGGGACGAACATGTTACTGACCTAACAAACAATACCACCCCAAACAGATGGTTTTTCGTTGCTGGTGATGCAGTTCTGGTTTGGGATGTTACACTAGTGAGGAACCAAACAATGAGGATTACTGTCTAGAACAGAGGTGGTGGTCATCAGTCCAAACATGGCAAAAGGTGGTCGATATGATGTTGTGAACAGTTCGTTTGTGCAGAACATAAACTGTAAAGTGAAGAAGGGGTTAAAACTGTTGGGGGTTGAGTACCCGAGTGTACGTAGGCAGGCAAGTACCTCGAACATGGTGGTTGTTAGATCAATAATGAGTAACGTAGATTGCAATGCTAAAAATGTTAGGTGCACAGATGTCATTGATATGGACAAGGTTGACGTATATGCGAAGAATAAGTCAGGTTTTGACATTAACAACAGATACAGCATGTAGAAAATGATGACAACTGAGGAGAAAAAGAAGATCACCGACGTATATGATAGAGACGGTGATAGGTATACACAAAAAAATTGATTAGATTCAACATTACTTTTGACATATGTTAATTGTTTGATGTGTGTTGTGGACGGTATGTAGGGCTGTGATGCGGGATAGGCATGATCATGGAGTTGCTGTGTATTTTACAGATGTGAAATCACTTGTGCGACAATCTGTAAGTCGTGTCGTTGGGTGTTTTCGCAATTTTTTTCTTTTTTTTTTTTTTTTTGCATTACGTCATACTAATGTTGTTTTGAATAGAATTCTTGTCTCCACTACATAATAATTGAACATGTGCAAATGTCACAGATGATCGATGCATACGTGTGCTACTGAATACTGAGCAGGAGAGGATAAATGAGGGCGTTGATGCTCCGGGCAAATCTTATTTTTTCAGTAGTATATGTCTAGTAAGTTTATGGCTATAAATGTTATATTTGGTTGTGGGCTGCCATAATGTGTGACTTGCTCGTATGGTGATGCAGGACATGATGAAAAACAACAATGTATGCTCAAGAAATATGTATATGCTAGACAACCTGCATACAGCGAAGCTGTTCTGTTATGTACATTTCTCAATTTGCAAAGACTCACACTGGACGCTGGTCGTGTACGACACTGAGGACAGGAGTTTGAAGCACTTTAACTCGATGAGGACGAGGGGCAGCATTGTGGACATGCACTACACTGAGGCGCTTTTCCTGGTAAGATTTGTACATATTGAATTGTATGGTAGTTTGTGTCTGCACGGAAACTGTTTTGGCTAACGTATGTATGCATTGATGCAAAAAAACATTGTGTCAACTATCCAAAGTCAGTCCATGGAGAAGGACTCGACGGATACTAAAGAGTCTGACCCGCCGTTAGAATCAATGGTGGACTGTCCCTAACAACGTCTCAAATCGTAAGTACACTTTTTTTTTCCTCCACAACATAACCTAGTCTAGAAAATAAAGTGTCTTAATTTTATGCTTACGACATTAATAACATGCGATGTGAAATTGGACAGGCTTGATTGTGTTATCATTGTGTAGTATGTGCACCATGTAGACGTTGCCAGATTGCACGAAGGCAAATGCAGTGTGTTGCGGGCAATCATAGTAAAGCTTTTTGTGAATGACCCACTGCGTGAATTGAAGAACAATGTGGCCTGACTGAGGGTATGATCATCTGACATGTTGTGGGGAACGTTGAGGGTGTGTAGGGGTACACATATAAATAACTGGTTATATTATTAGCATCGATTATGGGTTTTTCAAATTTTGTGCGTTGTGATGCGCTAGTATTTACCTTTTTTGTTCTGCGCGTTACATTATTAGCACTGATTATGGTTTGTTCAGATTGTTAGTTTAATGGGTTAGATGTTATGTTTTGAATTAACGTGCCAAGTGCGTGTACGACATTTTGACCGTAGTTATCCGACATATATTTTAAAAGATATTATGATTTGTTTTGGTTATGAGGCTTTGAAATATATGTGTATGTGATGACCGACATGCTTGTTCGAACGTATGTTGTTTGGTTTCCCTACATTATGCATTAGGACATACGTTCCTATCCAATCTTATCGGTCGATGAAAAATGTTTAAAACAACTCAAACTAACATCGGTTTACTATTTTTGTGGTGCACGAACTAGAGTTCGTTGTGTGTGTGTTGTAGGTATATGCAATATGTATTGCAATATATTAATGTGATGTGGAAGGCTGTTGTTTGCGTTAGTGTAAATGTAGTACGACGTTCAGACTGTGTTTGGAAACCGTAACGAATGTAGTGACGTGGTACGAGGGGCGTGTGTCAAAAACGGTTATATTAGAAAACGTTTACATAATTTAACAAGGCAACGTACTCACGTGGCACTCCAATTGTAATTAATTAAAGTACACAATTATGTGTTTTTACATTATGGCGGTTCATGTAGGTGGTACAAAGTTGGGTGTGCCGCTAGGGTCCACCAGTGTATCAACACTCGTGTATAACATGTTACGATATCGTACTTTGCCGGTGGAATTGGTTGAGGTGCGAGGTGTGTATTGTAGGTGTGCGGGTGCATGTGACTGTATAGTTAGTGTGAGTATTAGTACATGGTCTGCAATATGGGACAACGTCATTAACTGTAAATGAAGGCCGTTTTCCATGATTTTTCTTACGTTGTCTTTGTGTGTACGGTTATTCGTAAGTAAACTAACGTAGTGCAAGAACAGCTAGATTGAACGTACACGTAGACTACGTGTAGCCATGGTACGCATTCCTGTGGTGCAAAAAACACTATGCTAAAGTTAAAACACGATTTAATCCAGGGTACGCAATTATATTTGCATAACGGATATAACAGAACAAATTTGTAAGCCAATAAACCAGTGTTTGTTGTACCAATTGTACTTATCGCCAAACAAAATATTGAACAATAACTTATTTAAATACTGAAATGTATGTGATTAACACATTCTTATTTAATGATGTGCACAAAGTACACATCCACTTAAAACATAATAATATAAATTGGATATCGACTTGTTGGGATTGTGACTAAATAGGTTCCTTGCATGTCTTCCTATTGTGGTTCCCCATACTACTACACCTCACCCTTGGATGGTATTCTCTTCTTCTTCGGTCTCCCGGGTGGACGTTTCACGTTTGGTGGGTAAATGACATAGTTGGCGGGGTTGAATGGTGGTTTTTTCCATTGTTGGTATTGGGTAGATAGTTAGCGCATACGTCAAACTGTATTCGGACACATGGTACCAAGGTACAACTATGTCATCAAGGTTTCTCCCGCTTTTTCGCTCTACAACAATAGTATGCACACATGAAAACTCGTTTATCTGCCACTGGAAACAAGAATATGTACACCTCCCAATGTCCACCATAACAGATGGATATAAATGGACCTCGTACACGTCGTTATTCACCTGACTAACCTTCCATGTCCGGCTTTTGTTGTAAGCTTCTTCCAGTCGTGATTCCATTTTGGAACAAATTGCGCCAGTCCATGTGTGGGTCGACACCCTCCGCTTCACCATTTGTAGCATAATCTAACGTCTGATGCTATCAACCATTTTGGTGATTGGCAGATTATGTGCTTCACATATCCAAGAGTTGAATGACTCAACGGCATTGGAGCTCATTTCGCCATATCGTCTACCTCTGCAAAACCCAAGGGAAAAAGAAAAAATCAAACAGTAAAGTATGCTCATTTGTGTAGACCACCCCGAACTCACTCCGCGCGCCCCCCTTTCGGAGAGGGCGCGAATTGTGTTCTTAGCTACTACAGTTCGGACTCCTATCACGGTTCTGAATCTAATCTCACAAAGTGCAACGTAAGACTAATAAATCACCAAAGAGTCCAAATCCGACAATTGGTTTTGAAAAATCAATTTTGAATAAAAAGTGCCAAACATGGACTGTTTTGCTAGATTTCAGAGTCGCCACCTAAATATTTTATTTTTGGAAAATTTAGGAAACCCTAACTCGTGCCTAAGGCCACGTGTCCGTCATCACCAAAGTTGCAACGGCTCGAGAACTTGGGTACGAGGGGGGAAGGTCATGAAATGAACACCCCCGCTCGCCCGATCAAAGGATCGGTCTCTACTAATCATGATATGTTATTTTGAAAATACATGTGTTCTTATTCCGGTTTATTAGCTAACCTTACTATGTGATGCGCACAGCATACAAGTATAGACTCAATCACGCGGATTGGGACAAAACAACTCATGTTTGTTTTTGAAAGTGATTTGAAAGTGCTACTCACAAATAGGCTAAAGCGCGGATTTGCCACCCTCAAGTGGGCTTTGAAAAACATGATTTTGCCACTTCAAGTGGGCTTAAAAACTCACAATCATCGAGTTGTTCCAATTCGGGCAATCAAACCTTCATCCACAGGCATTCATGCAGTTAAACACATAAGCAAATAGCATCATGGCAAGCATGCTATCATGGCAGTCACTTACATACATGCAAGGATGCTAAAGCGTAAACACTCACAGTGTACTCCGAGCCAAAAAAGAAGCTAGTTAGTAATCAATGCATGATCCTAGCTATGTCAACAATGCCTAATGCAACACATGCAAAATGCAACTAAGTAGGCTCGGCTATCTAGGATAGCATATGAATGCGACAATTTGATACATGTATTCAAGTAGGAATTGAAATACAATGCAGTTTGAATGATGCCCCGAGCCCGGTGCATGCAAGACGAATGAATGATGCATGCATGCAAAGCATAAGTATGCTAATTGAAACATGCCCTAAACTAACCATCGAAAGCTGATAAGTAAAAGGGAGAAAGAAATGGGATTGGAAGACATGCAGCACACACACGCACGCTTATTTACAACACTTGCCCTCTCGACGGAGGGTCTGAATGAAAGAGAGCTAATTAGCTACGCTAATTAAGCTAATTATTACAAACCAAAATTAATTAACTAACTTAGCTAATTAATTATTACAAACCGAATTGAATCAACTAACTATTCTAAGTTAATTAAGTACAAACCAAATTAATTAATTAATTAAACACTTAACTAATTAATTACAAAACAACTAAGCTAATGAACTAGTTTAGTTAAGCAATTTAAACAAATGGCCTTGGGAAGCGAGGGGGATATGCATGCTCGGTTGGCTTTGCTCGGAAATCCATTACCATGCCCCCAATTGCCTCTGTTTGCACTTTCCTTGACTTCTGAAAATTATGCCAATCTCCAGAATGCTTTTTCTCCAACACAGGGACCTCCTGGTGGGCTGCCGACCAGAAAAGGGGGCTGTAGACCAGAAAAACTGGTTGTAGACCAGAAAAACTGGTCGGCCGACCACCCTTACTGGTCGGCCGACCAGTTAATTTGCCAACCTCCAGC
Organism: Camellia granthamiana; assembly: GCA_036172215.1. Classification (NCBI taxonomy): domain Eukaryota; kingdom Viridiplantae; phylum Streptophyta; class Magnoliopsida; order Ericales; family Theaceae; genus Camellia; species Camellia granthamiana. Next base: position 94,939,962 of record CM069910.1, read on the forward strand.
TTTGCTGCAATAGAGAACAACAAGGGGCATAGCAGTGTATTTGCAAGATATGTGTGCACAACCACCCTCCCTATCATTTCTCAAGCTCAAGGGAGTGCGGCACTCGACTCTCAGGCCACCAACCGAGCATCGCAATGCACGATGGCCGAGAAGCCAAGTTTGCACAAGTCAATGTCAATGAATGCACACAAATAACACATAAGGGCCTCCACCTCTATCATGTTTGATCAAGAGGTTCGGCGACAAAGAAATGCTACACATTTCATCACTTTGAGTATGAAACGTGCGACATTCCTCGTGTTTGGATTAACGTCCAATCCAAACACATGCAACACAAACAAGATGATCAACCTTCAATGCTAAAGTGACATGCGCAAGACTCTATCATGTAAGCAATGCATGCATGTCATGTTTAAAAGCTAAGGCATCAAAGCTAATGAAACATATTACACATGAGGCATGCACTACAATGCTCAAATGGCCAAACCACACGGACAGACCTACATCATGCCAAAACAGTGGTGGAATCATGCTGGAAATGAAACACCAAGGGTTATAACAACATGCTCATGCATTGGCTCGCAAGCTAGGCATTTAAGCACAACTCTCAAACACAATGAAAGGGTGATAAATAAGGGAGCATGGCAGAGATATAGGCACTGAAATTGCATACCAAAAGATGCTATATCATGCAAACAACACAAGTATGGCATGCTAAGGTGCTTAAAACTCAAGACTGGCTAGGGCACTTGCACCATAGCCATATCAAGCAAGCCCCAAAGGGCCAAGATGACTCGAAATAGTCTCAAGGTAGGTCAAAACAATGCCAAAACATGCATGGAGTAGAGCTAACACATGCTAGAATGGGAGGCATAAAACATGACGCATGCAAGGCCAATAAGTGGGATTACACTACACGTACCAAAACCAAGCATGAGGTGACTTCACCAACAAAACTCAGAGTTAAAACATGGTAAAATAACACCAAAAACATGCTGAAATGGTAGCCCAAAAGCTTAGGCAAGCATGCATACATATTGGCTCATGATCAAGATATAAGGCACAACTTTCCAAAAGCATTGAAAGAGAGAAACATGTGAGAGTATGTCTACACTACATGCACTAAAATCATGTGAGAGATGAGACCAAAGCATGCAAACAACTAAAGTAAAGCATGCTAGAGACTTTGAAACTCAAAGCTAGTGAGCAAGATTGCACCATGGCTATACAAAGCAAGGCATGCACGACCAAAACCACTTGAAATAGAGCTTAAGCATAGCAAAATATGAGTAAAAGCTTGCTGGAGCAGAGCCAAAACATGCTAAAATGATAGGCCAAAACATCAAGTGAGCTAGGCTAGCATGCAAGATTATACTACAAGTGTGTGAAGCAAGCAAGAGGTGACCAAGACAGCCAAAAACAGAGTTAAGGCAGGTCTGGAAAGTCACAAAAATGAGCTCAAACAAAGCCTCAAGAAGATAGAAATACATGCTCTTTTGATGGGCTATAAACACAAGTAAACAAGAGAATGGGAGGGACAACCCCCACCCATTTGGGACCTCAAAACCACTTTTCTACCCCTAAAATTCCTCTGAGATTCAGTGGTGAGAAGGCCAAAAAGAGATGGTCTCGAAGGCCTCAAAAGATGACACAAAGCAAGGTAAAACAAGTCACCAAAGGGGGTAAACCACCCCTAACTCAAACTAGGCCTTAAACCACCATTTTAAACACTTACAAATAGAACTTTTTTCAGTTGGAAGCTAAGCCTAAAATAGCATGCAAAGGTGGCTAAGAGAGTAACCAAAACAAAGCTTACAAAGGGGAAATGGGATTACCCTTGAAGCACAGCAACAACAGCACCTTCTTGAGCCAAAAATCAGCCTTTTGAAGCTCCTACCAGACCCTTCAGCACCTCAGCAACAAGGTAGGAGTGTTTGGCTAGGAGGTTGTGTGTACAAATGTGAAGAAAATGCACTTTAAGGCAAATATATATATATAGAGAGAGAGAGAGAGAGTAAACTTTTCTCTGGAAATTTTGTGAACCTGGAAAAAGGAGAAAGAGCCTCCCTCTTATAGAAATCTAAGCTTCAAGCTTCTTGGAGAAGCTAGAAGCTTGGTGCAATCCATCCATACACGTGTATGGAGGATGCAATCTGTGCCCACCAGCTGGCACAGTTGGCACCCACAATATCTACAGAAAGTGCAGAAAGGTCGCCGACTAGTTAAAGTGGTTGGCCGACCACTTTTCCTAGTCGACCGACCACCAAAAGTGGTCTACAGGGAATAAAACTGGTCAGCAAGGGAGAAAGAGGGTCTACAGAGAGAGTAGAAGGTGGTGGCAGGCTGTCGACCACCTTAGGTGGTCCACAGACCACCCACTCTAGCTGACCGACCACCAAAAGTGGCTGGCAGGGAAGAAAAGTGGTCTATAGGGGGGAAAACTGGTCTACACTCCCGTTCCACCCTCCAGGCAAAGACAGCAAGGCATGGTCCAAAAACCAGGCCAAGAGGAGAAAGTTAAGAGGTCCCGAGACAAGGCGCTCAGCCGAAGGCTCTGGAAACTCAAAACGAGCACAAACATGCACAATCACCGAGTGCACAGACGATGACGTCTGAGTCTTAAGGTCGGTCAAAAATTGGGTGTCTACAGTTGCCCCTCTTTGACAGAACTCGGAAGTCATGAAATGACAGGAGTGAATGTCAAAGCCCAGAGACGACCGATTTTTGACAAGGCCGAAGACTTAGACAAATAGGCAAGATAATAAAGACATGCGCCCGCAGGCACGGGCAAGATGCAAATAACATGCACAATGCAGAACATAACTTATGATTTTGTAAAGAAAGCTGTAATGAAGCATTTGAATGCAAGTACTAGGCATGATAAATGCAACATTTTAAGCAAGTGGATAAGATACAACAGTCTCACACATTCCAACATAAAGGGTGCAAGAAAATTATACAATTCTCACTGCGTCTCACGCGGAGAAGGCTAAAAGCGACTACCGGGAACACCTGGAGTCTCAAACAAAGCATCTCTCAACGTATCACATGCAAGAGAGGGAAAGAAGACAACACCTCTCAGCGTATCACACGCGAGAGAGGGAAAAGCACCACTTCTCAACATATCACATGCAAAAGAAGGAAAAGCGACACCTCTCAGCGTATCACACGCAAGAGAGGGAAGGTAAACACCTCTCAACGTATCAGACGCGAGAGAGGGAAAGTAAACACCTCTCAGCGTATCACATGCAAGAGAGGGAAAGGTATACCTCTCAGCGTATCACATGCGAGAGAGGGAAAAGCACCACTTCTCCGTGTATCACACGCAAGAGAAGGAAAAGCGACACCTCTCAGCATATCACACGCAAGAGAGGGAAAGGTACACCTCTCAGCGTATCATACACGAGAGAGGGAAAGGTACACCTCTCAGCGTATCACACGCAAGAGAGGGAAAGGCACGCAGTGTAAGCACTGAAAAGTTGTATAAACATAGGAGTGCGTCTCAATGCTTCTAACAAGGGTATAGCGTAAACGCCGAGCGCACCCGGGTGTTTCTAACCAACGAAATGCCAGTGTAGACATCGAGCGTACCCGAATGTCTCTAACCGATGAGGTGAAAGAGAGGAATGGTTTTACCCGGAATTCCTCTAAATGAACCGTACATACAATATCGTGCATGTATGAGAGGGAAGCTTGAAAGATATGATGCAATGCCATGTATGTCTTCTGTGAGACGAATGACAACGATGCATATGCAATGCAAGATAACCAACAGTGCATATTCAATGCCAGATAAACAACGGTGCATAACGATGCGATGCATAACAATGCAAATGAAAAGGTGCATAGCAATGCAAGTGAAAAGTGCATAGAAATGCCACGCGGCATACACATTCTGTGCACAATAACAATGCATTTTCAGTGCAACGTCAACAGCATGTTTGAAGTAAAATGCCGAATAAGGAAATACACGCCTTAACGAGACCAATTCAAACGCAACCTCCGATTTACCTCTCGGAGGGGTCACAATGTACTTAAAAAGGATACACCTTGCTCCTGACGAGTGACGATGAGCCGTGCATCGAAGATGTGAATCGAAGTTCCCACGGGGACATTTTGAGCCAAAAATAGTAACTTTTCTTGCATTTTCTCGAGAGCCAAGGACTCCAATCAGCATAAAAACACACAGAGAGGACAATGGGGCCCTGAGGACCACCCTGGAGAGCTGCCGACCACCAAAACCACCTGTAGACCACCTAGGTGGTCGGTCGACTTGAAAAACTGGTCGGTCGACCAGTTTAGTAAAATCCGAGGCAGTTTGGTCTTTTGAGGTTCGAATCTTTAAACACACAACTTCAAAATACAAATGCTCACACACACAGGGCCGAGAGTTACTCATTTTCCTTCCTAGACCCTTTTCCCTCTCAGATCCGGGCTTTGCATGCGTTTTCCAACGCCCCACGCGAAGTTGACTCACTAAGATCTTCCGATTTCCTTCACTCTAAACCGATCAGAATTTGTTTTCGGAGCTTCTTTCTCCATTTTCAACACTTGAGGTATGTTTCTCTCAAAGTTTAGCACCTTTTCCCGGGTTTTGACTTTCTTTGACTTTTTCTCTTCCCGACAATTGACTTTTGTTGACTTTTGGCAATTTTAGCTCATTTCGCTCATTTTTGCTCATTTTGCACCTTCTTTTCAGATGGCTGATGATGCTCCATACGACAAGGGTCCTCCGGGGATGGAGAAGGAGCCCGACATCATTCCGTTGCCGCCTAGGATCCGACCCTTCGACCCTACGACGTACCGTCCCAAGGAGCACATCTTACCACCCAACACTTTCCATCATTTTACAGACTTTATGCGATAAGCACCTGCGGACTTGCTACTACGGGAGCTGGAGTCTCATTTGTCTCACTACACGCCCGAGGTACATACTGCACTCTTACATTTTCTGCGATGTATTTTGTATTTCTTGCACACTTCATGCTTTCGCTCTGTATTTTATCTGCTCGTTCTGAACACATTTACATACACAGCGCTCCTCTTCATCCTGAACATAACTCACACATTGCATTTCTGCTCATTCTATACATAGCTTACACACTGCATTTCTGCTCATTCTGAACACAGCTCACACACTGTATTTCTGCTCATTATGAACACAACTCACACACTGCATTTCTACTCATTCTGAACACAACTCACACACTGCATTTCTGCTCATTCTGAACACAGGTAGTTTCCCATTCTACCCGGGGATATGTGTCGATTATAGCGAGGGAGTGGTACATGGAACTCCCAGACGGTGTTCGACAGATTATTGATGAGGCAGGGTTCGACCCATTTTGCATGGGGTTATCGCATCTTGCGGCGAGTAGGACCCTCCTGGGTGCGCTGGTAGAGAGATGGTGGGACACGACTAACTCCTTCCATTTTCCAACTATCGGGGACATGACGATGACCCCATACGACTTTGCTATGCTGACGGGCCTCGATGTGGGAGGTCGGCCGATCCCATATGACTCTGATATGGGTGAGTGGGAGGCAGTATGGACCTATCTACTCGGAGCCCATCTGCCGGTCTACTAATCATCAGGTACAGTTAGATACACCTGGTTCACAGAGCATTACAGAGGGGCTGAGCCCGAGACTGTTGAGGCCACGGAGCAGTACGCTTGGGGATTCCTGATGTTTCTTCTTGGGACCACATTGTTCTCCGACAGAGGGAACACAGTCGGACTACCTCTTTTGAGTGCTCTAGTAGACCTATCCCAGGTTCGGCATTTCAATTGGGGCGGCGCTGGCCTTACTACCCTTTGCTGCTACATGAGCTTGACCTCCCGCAGGAGCGGGAACATAGTAGGCGGCTATTGGAGGGCCTGGGAGGTACATTCCGCCCTTTTGATTTTCATTTCTGCTCTACATTACTTGTACACTGCAAACTCCACACATTGCACACATTACGTCCCATACTCCGCCTTCTGCACCTCGCATTTTGCATTCTGCATTTTGCATTTTCTATGTATTCTGTATTCTCATTGCCACTGTCCTGCCTTTCCCATCTATGGGTATGCGCCTATTTCCTGACGCTTGCTCCTGATTCGGAGGTTAAGGCACCACTCGAGGTGCCGTACTCGCGTAGATTTGAAGGTCGATGCTGGCCCAGACCCCAGTAGACCTTGCCATACCTCAGGCATTATTTTGACACAGTACGGGCGACCGAGGTAATCCAGAACTCTCAGTTCTTTATGTTTTCAACTTCGGTTCATCTTGCATATCTATGACAACTAATCAATTCATGCACTTGCTATCCGCAGATCACCTGGCAGCCTTGGGTAGCGATGCCAGGGTTTTCTCGGTTCCAATGGGGCGCCTCTCGATACCGGATTCTGTTTGAGGGACCAGTTGGCAGAGCCTAGTTTCTCGGGGAGCGTTTCATGTACCAGACACTGGGCCATCCCGTTTAGGAGATCTCTTCACCACCTCCATTAGACATGCGAACCACAGAGAGTCTCTCTTCCCAAGAGGTTAGCGACCTTATGCAGGGTGCTGACGCAATCCGTTTCCTGGAGGAGGGGAAGTACACGACATACCTTCACACATACCTAATGCCCCCACTAACAGGTGTTCATGCCCCCATGAGGAGAGCTGCTGACATTCCTTCATCGAGCTGTGCCCGAGCTACAGATATCCTCTCGACTAGCAGGGCCAGCACATCGAGAGATAGGACTAGGGGGATGCCCCCCACTTGGCAGTGTGCTGGGTGGTCAGATCCTCCGACCGAGTTGACAGGCTGGCGGTATGGGACGCCTTATCAGATTCCGCTTGAGTCTCCATTGCCAGGTCATCGATATGTTAGGGCTCCTGACTCAACATCGGTATGCTTCACAGCTTTCATCTATCATTCAAATATTTAGACATTCATTCATTTACTGATGACTTGAACTTGCATCTGCAGCCTTCCACAGGATATGTTTAGGGGTTGCTTGAGGCGATGGCCTTACTTGAGTTTATGGTTTTGAGGAGAGAGACGATGCTGCACTCCCACGGCATCTTGGTACTTTCCAGTTTCCTTGCATTTATCATACTTTTGCTGATATATCGAAACTGAACATTTCACTGCACTAATTCACTGCATGTATAGATCACATCCGACACATCACATTCACATACTATATCTGCATGCACTCACTCTATGCACCATACTTGCATCTGATATACATACCCTGGCTGATGTATTCAAACTGCGTTTTCAGGTCACACCTCTACAGCCCGGGCCATCCGGGGCTTCTCCAGTAGTAGGGAGAGGGATCCCGACACGCGGCCGAGAGAGACGTCGAGCGCCTGCTAGACGTGATGACGAGCCTAGCGAGGAGGAGGAGCCAACAGATCCTCAGTCAGAGACATCCGAGGGCGGAGGTGGTGACACCGGTTCAGGTTCTAAGGGCAGAGACGACGCCGAGGAGGATTCCGAGGATGGCGGCTCTGGTTCAGACGGGGGTGTCGACGGCGGTGGTGTAGAGGCTGCTCAGCTGAAGAGGATGAAGAGGGCCTCTTGATCCTGAGCCAGATAGCACCGACTCAAATGTTTTTGCTTTGTTTTCTTTTTGCTAGTGGTTATAGCACATTGTATAGCGTTAGGCAGTTTTATTTTCCTTAAAACTTGTACCCTATTGTAAAAAGAAACCATGATGGAATGAAAACAGCTTTTCGGTTCAAAAGTGTTACATTTTATATTCTGAGTATCGCATCGCATCACACAGCATGAAAATGAGATTGATGGAATTTGAACATTCAGGTATTGCCAAGTCTGGTAGTGAACCAACGTAACAAATAAAACAACTTAAAGAACAATTCGATAAACGAATTATAACAACTTGATAAGCAAAGAGCAACAACTCGATAAACAAATCGCAACAACTCGATGATCAAAGAGCACCAACTCGATAAGCAAATGCATATTGGACAAACAAAACAACATGACGCATCCGAAGCAGAAATAAACTCAAACCTTCAGCATTCTCAGCACATAGGAAGGCTAAGGACTCTTTGCTGGAGAAAAGAAGTAGTTGTAGACCACTTATGCTCATTGCCGACCAGTTTAATGGACTGTCGGCCAGAAAAGTGGTCGGTCGACCCAAAAAGGTGGTCGGTCGACCAGTTACTCAGGAGGACCTTCAAATTTTGCCACCTGTCCTCCACTAGTGCCTTATCTTCTATCAGAGTTCCAGCTTCGTGACTCCTTCATTTCAACTCCATTTTTGCCCCAAATGGAAGCATTTCTTGTCCAAAACCTCACAAATTGGATTGCAAACTTGGATGGCTCGGAAAAGTTGAACATCTGGGGTTTCGAAGTAAATGCACTATTCACTCTGAGCCGCACCCCGCTGCGTCTTCCGCTCCTTCATACCGCGGCTAGGTGTTGGAATCCGATTATGCACGTTTTTAGCCTTGGCGGACAAGAGATATGTCCCACTTTCGAAGACTTCCAAGCTTTGATGGAGTCTCAGCGTGATGAAGAGATCTTACCCCAACTCCGTTTTGGCCACATCCAAGCTCTAGGACGGATGTGCAGGCTTACTTTGCATGACGCTCGGTCTGTGATTCACAATGGAGAGTTGGACATCCCCAGCTTCATTCATCGGTTTTCTGATGCCGGTGACCGCGGCGATCATCACTGGCAGGGTTTCCGGCAACACACCCTCTGCTTGTGCATGTTGTCTCATTTCTTACTTGCCCCAGGCTCCGGTGGGTCTAGCGTCCGTTTGATTGAGGTTGCCCAAGGCTTAAAAGAGGGCAAGAGCTGCATTGCCATGACACTAGCTAAGATATTGATGGGTTTGGATGCTTTCCATCGCCGAGAGACGACTAGATTTGCGGGGAGTCCACTACTGCTGCAGGTAATGTTTCCCTCCCTACTCACATGTGTATTTCTCACATCACTCGGCCCTCAGGCTCTGTTTTTCTCTCCAAACCCTTTTCTCACTTTTCTCTCCTCACACACCTCTCTATTCTTTAATCTCTCATTTTTTATCCCTCCCCGGATATGGTTAATGGATAAGTTGAGAGTGGTGGACTCATGCCCCGCATATTCAACTCGCAGCTATTTCTTCCGGCATCGACTAGTTGATGTCCTAGATGAGGGATGGTGGTGCGAATGGATGTGCAGTCTGTCCACTGTCAACATTGATTGGCGCTGCCCCTGGCTCAATCTGCCAGTGATGAGTTACAGCATGTCTCGCCAGCCGGGCATTTAGCTAATTGGCCTGACACACTGTGTCTTTTACTTCCCGTTCCGATTTTGGCGCCAATTTGGCCATGATCAGACCCGCCCAAAAGAAGGGATAGAGTACCCTACTGCATTTCCAATCCGAGGTGCACAGCTAGCTCGGTATGCCACAGCATGGAGGACGAGAGAGCTTCTGGCCGCCGCTCTCACTTTCAGTTGCACCCTTTCTGATGAATGCATTGCTTGGCTTGAAGATAAGGCACAGACCAGGCCTACTTTGGCATCAGAGGCTTCCACAAGCTCTGCGAAGGGGCACAGGAACACCTGACTTGACTATGCCCCGAGTTTATTGCTTTAACCTGTACTTTTAAGTTTTCCTTATGAATGTAATAAAAAGAAACTTCAATTTGTATTCAAGAGTAGGAGAACTCTGTACTGAAATCAATGAAATTGAAGGTTGTGGGTACTGAAAAATTTCCGTTTGGTCCAAAAATGGTCTAAGTTGTAAAAAATTAATTTGAACAAAATCAATTTTTATTAAAACTTTTCAAAACCATTTTTGATATGGATCAGAACTGGACACACCCGAGATCTATCACTGAGATGCACAACCCCGAATCCCAACAACTAGAAAGTTACCCCTAGTCTGAACAGCACTACACTGGAGATCACAACCGAGGTCTTGAATGCGGAATAGACAAAGATGACCAACATGATCACACAGACAAAGTTGACTTGGAAGTGTTTATGGCTGGACTTCAGAATGAAGTTGCCTACGTATCCCAAAGATGGGAATCAAGCCTTACGTAGTTCGGCTCAGGTTCACTCGTGTATTAACACTCTCCTTTTGCACTCTAACTTTTTCCAAGGCTGCCCTTTCTGGGTTTTCAACCTTGCGAGCTCAGTTTTTATTATTTCAAATTTTTCATGCTCTAACTTTTGCCTAGGTCGCCCTTTTGGGTTTTTGGCCTAGCAAGCCACTCAGGGATAGTATTTCTTCAACTTGTCCATGTTGATCGGCTGGGAAAATTCAAGGCCATCTAAATCCATAAGAACAATAGCTCCACCCGACCAGATTGACTTGATGATGTATGGACCAGTCCAATTGGGTCTAAACTTGCCCCTAGGGTCATGAATGGGAGCTTGGTTGTCTTTGAGCACTAGATCCCCTTCCTTCAAATTCCTGGACTTAACCTTCTTGTTAAAAGCCCTAGCAATTCTTCGTTGATAACCTTAGACGTGATACAGTGCTTTCAGTCTTCTCTCGTCAAATAGCATGACTTCTTCGAATCTGCTTTGCTGCCAATCTACCTCAACTACCTGGCACTCAGCCATAACCCTCAATGATGGAACCTCAACTTCGATAGGCAGAACAGCCTCCATCCCATAGACCAAGGAATACGGAGTTGCCCCAGTAGAAGTTCGAATTGAAGTCCGGTAGCCCCATAAAGCGAATGGCAGCTTATCTAGACAGTCCCTATAGGTTTCCACCATCTTCTGCAGAATATGCTTGATGTTCTTGTTGGCGGCCTCAATAGCTCCGTTGGTTTGCGGCCAATATGTGGATGACTTATGAAAAATCACGTATTTCTCCAACAAGTCGATTACCTCCTTCTTGAAGTGGGAACCATTGTATGAAATAATCTCGTTCGGGACGTCGTAGCGACAGATGATGTTGTTCCTAATGAACTTAGCAACATGTGACGCCTTCAAAACTGCGTAAGATTGGCCTCAACCCACTTTGTGAAATAGTCTATCGCTACCAAAATGTACTCATGCCCATTGGACCCCTTCGGAGTGACAGCCCCAATCACATCAATCCCCCAGACTGAAAACGGCCATGGCGAAGTCATGTTGTATAGCTTCGATGGCGGAATGTTCATGCGGTTTGCATGGATCTGGCATTTATGGCATCGCCGAACAAAGCCAATACAATCCTCCTCTATGGTTGACCAATAATAACCTTGTCTAAGGATCTTCCGGGCTAGCATCACCCCACTCATGTGCGCCCCACACTCTCCTCCATGGATGGCCTCCATCAGGCGCTTGGACTCTTCAACATCAACATATAACTTGTGCATCCCTAGATGACCCCTCTTATACAGTTTACCTCCGCAGACGATGAACTAAGCAGCCATTCTTCGAATTGCCCTCTTATCTTTGGCATTTGCCCCTGATGGATACGCTTCCTTTTCCAAGAAGCTCCAGACGTTGTAATACCAGGGGTTTGATCTTGTACCTCATCTATGGCAGCAATCAGCTCGTAGGCCGGCACAAATTTCTGTTTAATGATGATCAGATGCATCTGGACTCCAAAAGGGATGTCTATCATAGAAGATAGAGTTGCTAATGAATCAGCGAACCTGTTGTTTTCTCTTAATAGATGAGCGAAGTTCAGTTTTTCAAACCGAGGAATCAGTATGTCCAAGGTCTAGTGATAGATTCTCATCTTTTCTTCTTTAACTTTCCATTCTCCTTTAGCTTGAGATACAACAAGGTTCGAGTCCCCGATGTCATCCAACCGTTTTTCCCCTAGTTCCAGGGCGACTTCCAATCCAGCAATACATGCCTCATGTTCTGCCTCGTTGTTCGATACTTTGAACTGGAGTTTGAATGCTAAGGGTATGCCGGAATTGTCGAATGCTATCAGCAACACCCCTATCCCATACCCGTATTGGTTTGACGCTCCGTCAAAGTACATAGTCCAAGTTTCTTCTTCAATATGCAGAATGGCCTCGTCTGGGAACAGATACTCAACTGCTTCATCTCCCTCCACTGGGTGATCGGCTAGGAACTCCGCCACTGCTCTCCCTTTCACTGACTTACGCGTCATGTACTTCAGATCGAATTCGGAGAGAAGAAGCAACCAACGAGCTAGCCTACCCGTAAATGCTGGTTTCTCAAAGAGATATTTGATGGGATCTAATCTTGAAACCAGAATTACGGAGTGAGCTAACAGGTAGTGCCTCAACTTCCTGGTGGCCCATACCAAGGCCAGACAAGCCTTCTCCAGCGGAGTGTAGCGGGTCTCGTAATCTAGCATTTTCTTGCTCAGGTAGTAGATAGCCTTCTCCACTTTATCCTCAGATTCCTGTGCAAGCATGTAGCCCATCGTCGTTTCAGCCACTGATAGGTACAAAATCAACGGTTTCCCTGGCTCAGGCGGTGACAACACAGGTGGGTTCTGTAAATATTGCTTGATCTGCTCGAAAGTAACTTGGCATCGGTCATCCCATTGGAACTTCTTTCCTTTCTTCAGGAGACCAAAAAGTGGTTCACAAGTCAAGGTTAATTTTGCAATAAACCGTCTTATGAATTGCACTTTACCCAGAAAGCCTCGCACCTCCTTTTCAGTCCTCGGTGGTGGCATTTCTAAGATGACCTTGATTTTGGAAGGATCGACCTCGATGCCTCTCTGTGTGATCAAGAACCCCAGCATTTTCCCTGCTGTAACGCCGAAGATACATTTCTGAGGATTTAGCCGCAACCAATACTCTCTGATCTGTTGGAAAAATTTCTACAAGGCGATGTAGTGGCCCTCTCTTTCCTTAGACTTGACAATCATGTCATTTACGTACACCTCAACCTCTTTGTGGATCATGTCGTGTAGGATCATGGTTGCAGCCCGTTGATATGTAGCCCCAGCATTCTTCAAACTAAACGGCATCATCCTATAACAATAGGTTCCTCACGGGGTAGTGAAAGCAATCTTCTCCCTATCTTCAGGTGCCATCAAAATCTAATTATAGCCTGAAAACCCATCTATGAACGAGAGCAGCGCATGCCCAGCAGTGAAGTCCACTAATTCGTTGATATGCGGCAAAGGAAAGTCGTCCTTCGGACTGGCTTTGTTCAAATCCCTAAAGTCCACACATACCCGAATTCTGCCGTCTTTCTTCGGCACCGGAACTATGATGGCCAACCAAGTCGGATACTCAGACACTAACAGGAACCTTGCGTCGATCTGCTTGGTGACCTCTTCTTTGATTTTCAGGGCCCAATCCGGGCGAATCCTTCGGAGCTTCTGCTTAACAGGTTGGGCCTCTGGGTCAAGAGGGATCCGATGCTGTACAATCTCAGGATCGATTCCAAGCATGTCTTCGTTGGAACACGCGAAAACATCTTTGAAATCTTTTAATAAAGCGACTAAGTGCTCACGTTCCTCCGAAGACAACGTGGACCTGATTTGGACCAACCGCGGATCCTTCTCAGTACCAACATTAATTGAGGTGATTTCATTAACCAAAGGTTTTACAAACCTCTCCTGCTTTTGATCAAGCAAATATTTCAAAACCGGAGGAATTTCTTCCTCGTCATTTTCATCAAAATTTTGAAAGTCTTGATTAATGTAATAAACTAAAGGCACAGAAAAGTACTCAGAAGCCACAGCTGTACCATTCTCATTAATAACATCCAGTCCGTCTAATCCTTCAGTTACAACAGACTCAAAGGAAAACGAAAAAGACGACCTGGACAGGACTGTGGTATCCGGGTTATCACCCCCAAGAATACCGGACTCAGACTCAGATGAGCTGGAATCTAATTCCGACTCCATAGACTCGGGGGAATCAGATTCTGGCTCACTACCTGACCCGAAACTGCTCGATAAAAAGCCCTCCTCGTACTGCCAAACGAGGGAAAGTGCGATGGATGCATCGAGAATGCCAGAAGGTGGACCCACAGCCGCTTCATGCCCGATCATGGAAATTGATGAGTTATCCCCCAAGCACTCTGGTATGATCTGAGGATCTAAGAGGAGACAAGCCAGTGCTACCCCCATTTCCAATTCTGTACCCTCGGTCTCATCCTTGCACTGCTCAGCCTCAGCTGGTGGGTCTGTCTACTCTTTAGCAACTTCATCCCCGGATAACTAAAGGTCAAAAAAGATCTCGAAGCCGGGCAAGCGCCGCTTCACTGAATTCAGCCAGGGCTCCGGAAAGCTGTAAAATAGGAAATCTTCCCCTCCCAAACGAAACGTCCATTCAGGGTCCCTTGGATAGGTTGGTGCACCAACTCATAGTGCTTCTTGACTTGCTTAGCCCTAGCTCTTCCGGCCATTTCTCTCCTTTTCCTCACCCAATCCTCTTTGGTAGGCAGATAACCTAGGCCAAAGGTATATGGATTGTGCGTCACCTCAGCCGATACTACGACGCCCTTCCGGCCACTTTGCCCTAATCTCATCCTGGGCATGTGTTGAAGCTTGTTCATAAGGTAGACTGACTATCCACTGACATATAGCCCTTCATCAACAGGTAGCATATTTTGTACAACCCGGGCCTCAGCTAGGGTGAATCCTGACAGAAATACATCCTCCGTGCCATGCTCAATCTCCAAAACTGGTATAGAAACCTCTAATGGGGGATGTATTGAAGAATTCCCAAAAACGATTGCCACCCCCTTCCCGTGGGGGTACTTCAGCATCTGGTGCAAGGTGGAAGAGACAGCCTTCACTTGGTGCAGCCACAGCCGCCCAAGGAGTAGGTTGAAAGAGGCAGGAACGTCCAAGACATGAAACTCAATGTCATGCTGCCCCGGGCCAATCTTAGTCTTGATCCGTACAGTCCCCATCACCTCCCGGCTGGTATTATCATAGGCCCGTATCACCTGGGCTGTAGGCACAAAATCCGCAAGCTTCAACCCGATAGCATATGCTGTTCTTGACCGACATACATTGATTGCGGACCCCTTGTCGACTAGAACCACCGGTATCCACTTTTCCATACACTCCACAGAGATGTAGAGCGGCTTGTTATGATCAGAGCCCTCGGGCGGTAGTTCTTTATCGCTGAAGATCAAGGTCGGGGAAGCTCCTCCTGGGAAAACTAACCCTACTAACTGCTCAGGAGTTGTATCAATTGAAAACTTGGCCCTATCCATGGCTGTAAGGACGGCCTGTCTGTGAACCTTCGACGCCATTAGCAGTCCCCAGATGAAGATGTCTGCTTGAATTTTCTTAAGCTACTTCAGTACAGCCTCCTTCTCCAGTAGTTTTTCTTTCTGTCTCTCTACTTCTTTATCTTTTCCGAACGCCTCTGGCTAGTCCAAGTGTGGGGGCTTGAAATATCGCCCACTTCTAGTCATATGGTCAACCTCCTCAACATACAAAGTGTCATCCGGTTGGGTCTACCCCCAGTCTTCGTCAGTGTGGGCCAGACGCAACTCACTGCCTTCCCACCACATACCATCGGCAATTGACATACAGCTGTCCAGCTCCGTTGTAATTGCTTCTATGCTCACAGCACGCTCTGCCCCCTCGGGTGCCTTGGCTTTTCTAGCCCTGTTGTCATTATCAACCTTCTCCTGCTCAAACCGCCTCAGTGCGGCTTCTTGCTCTGCATCTGCTATACAAAAATTGCCCTGATTCTGAGCAAAATTCTTTGCACCGGTGCTCTCCGGCGATGCTTCCTGATTCTCGGCCGTTCCGGCCACTGTAGATCTTCCCGTTTCTGATTGCCCCTGTTCTGGCTGATGCTCCTTAACAACATCTGGCTCATCACTGAGCCACCCCATAGCCTCTGCTGATCCATTCAAGTCAAACCAGTTGACGCTCATATCCTCCGGATCCTACTCATTAAAGAATTGTAAATTGGCCATGTCTTCCTCCAACTCTACCAAATCATCCAACCCCCAACTAGGTCCACCCTCCTGGACCATACTGATCTCTGCCCCAGCTGGTAATTCTACCCTCATCTTGGCCTGAACTGTTGATACGATATAACCACTCTGGTTGTACGCATCCTCAGCAAAGCTCCCAGACCTCTCAGGCTCTGAATCATCATTCCAATCTTCCTCCAAAGTCAACCCAGTTCTATCTTCGATAATCACCACCACCGGTTCAGGTTGGGTTTGGGAGGTGCTCAACATACACAAGTCTGTGCTGTCCAGGATTAACACCTCAGGCTTGGGTAGGTGGGAGGGTGTGATGTATATGCTTGGGTCGTATGGAATGGTCGCGGTTTGGATCAAGTTGATGTGTTTAGGTGGTGGAGCTTGGTTATGTGGTGGGAGTGGGTTAGTGGTGACATTCGGCTTCTGTGGAGGCGCAATCACCTTGTTGTCAATAAGATCCTGGATCTCACGACGCAATCTGAAGCACTGGTCGGTGTCGTGACCATGCTGTTGGTGAAAGGCACAATATTTGGCCGGGTTATGGGTTGGTGGGAGATTATTTGGCAGTGGGCGTGGTTCGAGGGGCTTCAGATGTTTTTTTCTGATTAAAACCCCCAGGGCCTTTGACAAAGGCATATACAACGGGGTAAAAGTTCTTTGGCCCCAGGGTGGGCATTTTGCTGGTTGAGGGGTGGCACTAGATGTGCCAGTAAAGGGTGTGGCTGTTGTTGATGTGGTGGTGGTGACCATGCCCACATCGAAAGTTCTGGCAACTACAACATTACTCGTGCCTGCATTCGAACTGCGGGTAAATGCCCTCTTGGGCTGCTTTCTCTCGTGGTTAATCAGACCCTGCTTCATGGTGTCCTCAATCTGTACCCCAATCTCGTGTAAATCAGCAAAGGTGGGAAGGGGTAAGACGTCATCTTTTGCATCAGCTTGGGTTGGAGGTTGCGCACAACCATCCTTATCTGATCTTTCTCGACCGGTCTGGTGGTCATCATAGAAGCTTTAGCTCTCCAACAGGTTACAAAGTCAGAGAAGCCCTCTTTCGACTCTTGCCTGGTCGTCTCAAGATCACGGGCTGTGACCTCGATCTGGGTATTATATGAATACTAGGCGACGAAGGCCTCGGCCATTTCCTCCCAACTTCTTTTCACTGAGTCCTCCAGTTTAGCGTACCAGATGGCTGCGATACCCGACAGGGTCCGGCCGAAGAGTGAAAAAGCTTTTGCAATCTGAAGAGGCCCATTGGCCGTAGGATATCCGAGAACAACCGCAGATGTACCATAGGATCTCCAGAACCGTCAAAACGGTCTATATGCAACATCTTGAACCGGTCTGGCAACGTCGCCGCTGAGTTGGTGTATCCATCCTCTATGTCCGAAATGGAATTAACGCCTTGAGCTCTTTTGAACAGCTTTTCTAGCTTGCTCAATTTCAGCGCTGTTGGATCCACCTCAAATTCAAACGGTGTATCTGTTGGATTAGCTGGTGCTTTGGACAGCTGAGGTAGAATTGGGGGTGGAACTGGCCCCGTTGGGACATCCGTATTTTCCTGTACGTGAGCTGTGTCCCCGGGTATCGGAACCCTAGGTGGGGGTGGGGGTGGATGCGAAGCTGATGCTCTGGCTTATTGTGGTTGTGACTGCTGCTGTAGCCTGGCAATTAAGTCTGGCTGTTGTGCCACAACCTCTGCCTAGCGGGCCGTATCCCGCTGCATGGCTTGCATAGTCTCTTGGAGCTGACGCAACATCTCCTCCATACCAGCCATAAGGTGCTGATCTAATTGAACAATAGGTATATCTCTGTGCGATAGAAACGGAAACCTCAGCCCGACTACACACTGGTGGGGTGGACAAGGACTGCTGATCCGGTAACCATTGTACTGATGAACTATGCCTAACTAACCTCTGTCTAGTAACCGGGGGTAATGAAAAGAACACTGCTTGTCCGTCAACTAGATCCTCAGATCGATGAAGCCTTCTACCTTTAACCTAGAGTGCTTTGGGGGAAACTGCCTCCTGGGAAGCAATGATGCTATACTACCTTGCAAAAAGATAAATAAAGCAAAATAAGGAAATAAACAACTAGAAAAATGGACAGCATTTCGGCTTAAAATAAAGACAACACACAGTTGACATTGTAAGCTGAACACACTGTTCTCAACACTGATCGCTGCCTCCAAATCACTGCCTCGAATCTGATACCCTCAGGTAAAACTGATTTCCCCAAATACTGATACCCGTAGACCTGATACCCAGACTTACAAACTGATACAAACGGCCCTGTAAAGGCACACTCTAACAACACATATCAAGCAAGTAAGAGCCAAAACACCCCTATGTTGGGGTTGGGTTTCCCTGTCCTATTTTGTCAGGAGCTAGGGTTTTGTCAGGAACTCCTCTCTCTACCTACGAGCACAGACACTGACATGGGGAAACATATGTTGCACGTTTTAAAAAAAAAAGTACCAAACAAAATCGATATGCTAATGAACTGAATAAAACTGAATCCCCCCCACCCCGCACACATAATGGGGGGGAGGAAAAATAACACATGTAGATACATCACCCTATAAAATAACACATGTTAATGGTCATACCACAACAAACACACAAACATAACGAACCTATCAACACCAATCAAACTTGTGCTGTGATGATCACATTATAACAAAACCACATCCACATTAATCCACACGGAACCCCGTGTTGACGACGTACCTGGAACCCTCGTGACTGTGGAAAGGATGTACAAACATGACCATGGACACACGTTCCCTGAAGAGAAATGGCATTTTAACTATCTGAAACATATAAACATATGATGTACCTGCAACGATGAGCAGTGTCAACGTCTACAGCAACTCTTATCACCACCAACAGAACAACGAAACCCTACTTTACTAACTCACAATAATCCTTCCCCCTCTCCCCGACCCACAGATTTTTCACACCCCAAACACATGGGATCCAAATTACCAAACGTGGAGCAGCAATGTATCCCACAAAATCTTCACTCAATCCAACAATAAACGTCCATGACAATAACAAAAAAGGGTAAATCCATCTACCCATACATTACATAATTTGAAAAGGGTCCCGGCTGTCTATAAAATGTGTAAAATAGGATTTGCCAATCCAAAACAATCAATGTGGGACCATAGAGATTAACAATTTGGTAAATACGACTTTCTAATAATTTCCCCTTTGAACTCCACATATTGTGAGCTCATTTGTAAAAACTCATTTGTTATTTTCTTTATATTAGAAAAATCATAAAGTACTTTATTTTATTTATATAAATTAAATAAATTACCTTTACATGGTGTCCAATTAATCATACAACAATACTCTAATTATATATTTCTTTAGTAAGTTAGTTAATATCCTAATTATTAAGTTCAAAAGTTATATAAAATAATTGAAAGTGAACTAAAAAAGAGTTGATTGGTGAAAAATCTAATTCTTTTCACTAGGTTCAATGATTTGTTTTGCCGATAAGGACATATAATAAAAATATATATATTGGTGAAACGAACAAATTATTATTTTGAAGAATTTTACTTTCCATTTTCACCATTGCGTTGTTACATTCTCACACACTGTTAGATAATGGCTGAATCTCTACCGAAATTTTTATTGGAAAAGTGATCAGCGGTGGTGGGTATGATTTGGATAAATATGTAGATTAGGTAGACAGATGAGTATCACGTGAACAGATATAAGACAATTAAACGAATAGGGATAATATATTTTTTTCATTATTGTTGTCCTTTATAACCTTAAAATATTTAACCTATAGACCTATGGGCTGAGTCCCATTAAAAAATAACTGCAATATATTTATGATTTTTCTTATATATATTAATACTTATGCCAAAAAAAAAAGTTTAGAGTATTAACATATGAAAAGATAACTTAAGGGTTGGTTTGGGATATTCTAAAAAAGTACACTTTTTGACTTATTGGCTTATATGTGTTGGATTTGTGTTGCGTTTGATGCGATGTGTTAGAGAGGTGATGTGATTTAAATAACATGATGCGACTTAAATAAGATAGTGACTTTTTGACTTTTTGTATTATTTAATAGATGCCAAACTTGGCCTAATATTTCTTGATACACTTACCTTGCCCCATCTGAATAAAATTTCTTGATTCCTTGCAATGTTTGGAGTTTACTTTTTTTTTTTTTGTTGATTTATTTTTATCGTTAGTAAAATTTAGAAAAAAATTTAGGCTTCTAAATTCTATTTGACGAGTCGAACAAAAAAATTATTCTGTTTAAAAAAAATTGAAAAAAAATCAGGAAAAACAAAAATAAGCAAAAAATAAATAAATTGGAAAAATTGGTGAACCATCCCTCTCCAATTTTGTATAATAGGAGAGGTCCAAGATTATTTTTTTTTATTAGTTAAGGTCCTCAATAAAATTTCTCTGTGATCATATCGAAGAAATTTCAAAAATTCTTTGTGAAATTAGAGAAAGTTCTCAGTGAAAATTGAAATTTCTCTGTGTCAGGACTGAAGTTTCTCTTAGTCGGGCAACATTTCTATGAGTTGGGTAAAATTTCTTTGAGTCGAATTTTCTCTGTAAAAATGTTGAGGGATCTTAACTATTATGAAAATATTGTATGTCATTTATCTTATAAAATCTTAATATCAGAAATCTTTAAAAAAAATTCAAAAAAATTTGGCTTATTTTAGATTTATTATTATTATTATTATTGATTTTCTTTTTCAAAAAAATTATTTTTTAGATTCATCTATACAAGAATGTCCCCAAAAAAAATTGACATAATTTTAAAAAAGAAAAATACTCAAAACAAAACTCGAGAAAACATGTAATTTATTTGAAAGTTTCCAAACAGTTCTTTGATTTAGGGCAATATGCTTGACTTACTTTGGGATGGCACATAGGCAATTGACCGATGATAATGACTTGTTTTTTTCAGATGGGAGTTGATATTAATTTGTTAAATGGTCACGATCGAGCATCAACGAAGTTACAATATGGAAAGGTCGTGAAATGGACCTAGAAATTAAAGGTCATGAAATGGACCGAGAAATTAGGTCAAAACTCACTTTACTTTTTATTTTTTAATTATTTCAGTCAATAGTTCATTTCAAAATATTTTTATTTTTATTTCTTTTAAAATTTTAATCCTGTAATGTTTCCCTAATTTTACAGAAGCAAAATAATTTTTTAATATTTAATATCCTGACCCCAACCTTGAAAAGTAAGTACGTATTCAAAAATATTAGCATGGGGGCGCATAAGTATGTTTATAGATGTAAAATTTATAATTTTAAATTATTTTAAAATTTTAAATATATTTTTCTAATTTTTATGTGTGCAGTCGCCCCTATCCGCCTCTCCAAATCCATCCTTGTTGAAAGGGCCATACAAGATTTCATTTAGTACAACAGTTTTCTTTCATTAATTTTGAAGGCAAATTACATTTTACTCTCCTAAGTTATTCTCTAATATTATTTTACTCTTTTGAACTAAAAATTGTAACACTTAATCCCCCTTATATGTTAATTTTTTCCAATTTAGACCTTAATGATGAAAATACCATTTTAACTAGAGGGGTAAATTACACTTTACAAATATCACTCAATAGCACTCTATCCCCTTAACTAAATAAATGTATGGTTTTTTATTTAAAATACAATTTTTAAGTTTTTTTTTTATTTTATAAATTTTTATTTTTTTAGTAAATTCCTTCATATTAAATTTTTAGATGCACCTAAAAGTTAAATATTTTGGAAAAAAATCACTAATGACGAAAAAATAAAACAAAAAACTCGTATATATTTTCGTATTTTTTTTTATGTCTTTAGGAAACTTTTTTTTTAGATTTCTTCATAAATATTTTCACTTTGTTTGGTTTGATTTTCAATTTTTTTAAATTTTTTCCAACAAATTTAAAATTGATTTAGTGATAAAATGAAAAAAATAAAAATAAAAAGATCCAAATTGAAAATGATATTGGGTGATAATTCAAGGGAGTAAAATACAATTTATCCTATTGATGAAAAGGTAATTTAGTCATAAAGTCCAAATTGAAAAAAATAAAAAATAAAAATAGTAGATAAAGGGGGTTAATTATTACAATTTATAGTTGAGGAAAGTAAAGTAATAAGGGACAATAGTTGAACGGTAAAGTGTAATTTACCCTAATTTTCATGTAAAAGCTGCGAATATTCTAAATATATTAAAAGTTGTGGATATTTCATCCATTTATTATTTTCATTTACGTTCACCTTAGGAATCAAGATCACATGTCCTTTCTACGAAAAATTATTACATAATTCCGCCTAATATCCTACGTTATTAATTCATAAGATTGTTTATATTATCAACAAAAGTGATATTATAAAGGGTACCCAGTCTAAAAATTCAAATTTGAATTTTCTTTGCCTAAAAGTCCACACTTTAAAATATTTTGTCTATAAAGACAAACTTATGCAAAATGACCAAACTACCCACACACACAGATATAAATATATATATTCTATACACCTGAACCAAACCAAACCAAACCAAACCTAAACCCAGCGTCCTCTCTCTCTCTCTCTCTCTTCCTCTCTTCTCTTCTATATCTAGATTAGGGTTTATTCTTCTTCCTCTCATTCCGTCGCAACAACCACCGTCAGTGGCATTGACCATTTCCCTCTACTACATTCTCTCTCTCTTCTCTCTCCCATTCTGGCATCAACAACCGTTACTTTGATGATGCTGACAATAAAGAAGCGAAGGAGGCCAAAGCAACTTCAGCTATGGCCTGGCAAATTGCGCAACCTCCATGGCTCTTGGGCAATGGCCACCGCCATCGATCTCTCCACTCAATCTTCTCCTCATGATCTCTCTCGTTTGGCACTTCTCATGAACTTTGATCAGTTTGATCATCAAAGTTGGCAGCCTTGTCGCTGTTTGAGAGCTACCAAAAGTTCATCTCCGATGCGATTCATCTTCGAACCTCCAGATCCACCGCCGATCTTCTTCTTTTTCCTCTCTCTTTCTCTCTCTCTCTCTCTTCATCTCCAATGCGATCTGTATTCTCGTGAAGGTCAATACGGTAGTGATGGCCATGGAGGTAGTGATTATGGTGGCCATGGTGTAGAATATAGTGGCGGTGGTTATGGAAGCAGTGACGGTGATAGAAATTAGAGAAATTAATATTAGGTTTTTTTTTTTTGGCAATTGATAATGATCTTAGATCAAACATATTGTTGTTGTTGTTATTGATGATAATGATTGCAACAGATAGACATAGTAAGTCTGGTTTGATTGCTATGCAAAATTTGTACAGATAAAATTTGGGTAGAAAATTTTCATTTATAAAAATGTTGAACAGATAAAATTTGGATAGATAGAAAATTTACACTGAAAAATTTGAATAGATAGACGAAAAAAATTAAACAGATAGACCAAAAAATTTGAATAGATAGACAAAAGAATTGAACAGATAGATATAAATAGGAACAGATGACCCCACTTTTTATTACCCGGTTAACATTACCAAATTTGTTGTTATAGTCTATTTCATTAATACAATACAGAAAAGAAATCCACTGGCATCCATAAATACATAAAGGTTCATGTTCCTTCAATTGCATATATAAATTGAAATGCAACATCAATTATAATTAAATAAATTACTCATAGGCTTATACTATTACATAAAAGGGTTAGGGTTCAACACTCTTTATATCAACTTTGTTCCACCAACAAATAAAAGTCCCGTGACCAACACGGAAGGAAGATCACCGATCGTGTATCACTTATCAACTTGTACCTAAAAAGGGATTAACAATATGTGATGAACATAAAGCCCAGTAGGGATCCCAACATGATCCTAAACAATAACAACATATGGATAACTATGATTATGAATGCTTCATTTCATAATATATAAATAATGTGACGGTTTATAACTACGGTATACTTACATAAGTAATTTTGCCAAAATATCCAATTTATTCAACAATACAAACGGTTCACATTTCCTTCTCATTTTTCATTTCATAAATATCACTTAACATTGGTTGTTTGAAAACATGTTTATTTTTAATTCATTTATCACATTTCCTGCCCTTAAACTCATGGTAAAAATACATACTTTTGACAACTCATCAATACGTCCAAGTATATGCATATACATCTTACACGAAAACAAAAACAACACATGCTTAACAACCTCTACCGAGTCATATAAGATAATTCGTACTCATCTAACCATAACCATCACCATACTTGATATACACAGATACACTGGGATAATAATAATAAACAAAACTTTGTTTTACCTGCCTTATGCATGGTAAGCCAAGAATACACCTTCTTATAACAAAACGTAGATTTACTAAACACCGGCTGGAAGGTAATAATACATATGCCGAGTTCTCCAAGCGCTAGCTGAAAGGTATTGGTACCTCTCATTTTAAGCGCTACCAAGTTTTCCAAGCACTAGTTGGAAGGTACTAGTACCTCTCATCCTTAGCACGTGTACATCACCGATCATTACAACATGCTAAAAGCATAAATAACGCAAGTCCAATACATACACATACTCTAATCAACACATCAATGTCATCCTCCACTGATGTTTATGGACAAAACCTCTAGGCATATGCATTTAATATGCGTAATGCAATAATCGAAAACTCATGGGACATTAAGCCCAACAACAACTATAACATGTAAAATGTTCAAAGTTTAACCTCGTTCATCCTTCGTTTACGAAAGAGTTATGACTCCATTTTCTTTTCCAAAACTCAATTCTGTTATTCCCAATACTCCAATCATTTTCCACAAATTCCCTTTTCTTTATTTAATCAAAAACCTAATCCATGAATATTAAGTCACAACCCAACTCAACTCAACTTAACAATTGTGTAATCAAAACAATCCCATCATCTTTGCGCTTTTTCCTCTCCTTAACATAAAGATGTTTAACTACTCTCCAATAAACCAAAATAACTACCAATTTAACAATTAAAATCCCCAAGTGTCAAACCCTAGATCCCTCTTTCATAATTTTTGAAAAATCAATACAATTGCTTGTTTTTGGTTTTCCAAAACATTTTTCAGAAAATTCTACTTCCTTATTTTCCGTGTTTTTTTTAACTGAATTTTTTTAATATTTTAAGAAAAATTTTTTTTTATTTTTAGACACACCTAACATAAATACATAAAAGTATAATTTTTGTGAAAAAAAAAAACTTATAAAAATTCACTAAATATCAAAATTATAAAATAAAAAAATATGAGAATTCAGTATATTTTTTTATATTTTTATGTATTTATTAATTTTTTAAACATTTTTTCATAAATTTTTTACTTTTTAGATATTTCTAAGTAAGGTGCATCTAAAAAAGTAAAAAAAAAAAAAATTCTTAAAATTATAAAAATATTCACTAAAAAAAAAACACGAAAAATAAAAAACTCAGTTTTCAAAAAATTTAATCCAAAAAACTCAAACCAAACACACATAATAAACATTATTTAATGCAATAACAATTTACCAGATGTCTATCTATAGACAAAGTATTGAAAATGAGCAAAAAAATCCCCATCTCTTGAAGCGATGAGAAGAATGTCGAAAATTCAAGGTAACAAAAACACGATCTGCTTAGATTAAATGGAAGCCCTTGCCGAGCTCTATGTTTTGGTATACATCGAGGATGTTTTGAAATAGATGAAATCAAGGTTAAAAAGCTTGGAAACTCAAAAATGGTGGAAAGAGAGAGAAGGGAGTGTGAAAATTGAAGAGATTGGACCAAAAAAGTGACTTTCAAAGATCTAATTCTGGACAAACAGCTCGAGCGGTCAAAAGTGCATTCGAACAGTGAATCGAGGCTTCCAATATCTCGGACAATTTTGAAAAACAGAGCTAGAAAGGTCTACTGTGATGTCCTGGGTTTCGGGCTTGAATAGTATTGTCTAGTGGAGTAGTATGTAATTCTGTCGGTGTTTTGTTCATCATTTTGAGTTGTTGAAATTTGTTTTTACTCTTACTTAACCTCTCGTGACTTTTCCGAGTTATAACGTTTGAGTTTTTGGGCATTGGAAGTTGCTTTTGTTTACAAAATCACTTTTCGAGTTCTGGGCAAAACCGCTCGTGCAGAATTAAAAACTGCTCGAGCGGATCCTTACAGGGTTTTCCAAAATTTTTTGGGTTTTTTGGGCAGAAAATCACTCGAGCAAATTTTGGGTTCTGCTCAAGCGCATTTTTGGGTGAATTTCTGGGTAGCTCTCTGGGGCAATTTGCCCATGAGACAAAAAAAATTCCCTTATGCGGATTGGAAATTCTGCTTGTGTGGAATTGAAATTACTCGGGCGGATTTCAGTGCATTTGTCTTGATTTTCGTGCTCTTTTTCTCAAAATTGATGCCAAAAGTGTTTTTGCTCATATTTTCTCTTCTCTCTCTCTCTCTCTCTCTCTCTCCCTCTCTATATATATATATCCATCTTTTCTCTCCCTTCTCTCTACAAAACATACCCCAATCCAACCTCTCTCTAAGATTTATCTCAAATCTTTAAGAGTTTGAGGGGACTTCTTACACCAAATTGAAGAGGGCGACAAGGGCTACGTTTATAACTAATTGGATCTTATTTTGCCAACGTTGATTTCTAGGGTTTTCTTGTTCTTTATCTCCTAAGCTTGAGGTAAGGATAATCTTTGAATTATATATATATATTTGCAAGTTTATACATGTTTTGAGTGTTTCATCATGATGTGAGTTATGATTTTAGGTTGTTGAACCCTAGATGATGTTAAAGGTGGATTTCATCTATTTTTCCCAAAAGCTTTTGATAATATGAGTATGTTCTAGGGTGTGGGGTGTTGTTTTGAAAAAATCTTTTCAAAAATGAAATAAAAACCTTATTTTGGTGGAAACCCTAGAATTTGGAAATTTTGAAAAAAAGTTGCGATATTGTGAAATTGATATTTGATAATTCGCTATGTGAGTAAATGATGGAGGAAATTCTATAGTTGTATCAAATGAAGAGATTTTATGAGAAAAATGAGAAAATCGTAGAATTGGAAAGCTTGAACAATAGTTGGTTGTTATTGTGGAAAGATCAAATGCTAAAAAATGATGTTGACATGTGGAGAATATATGAATGTTGATATTGTATCTTGTCTTTTGGAAAAATATACTATGGTGTTATATTGATAAGAGATGTGGAATTTGATCACAATGGATGATTGTGTGGATAAATTGAGAAATTGAGAAATTTCAAGGTATTGATATAGAAATATATATTGCATTGGCACTTAATTTAATTATCATCACCTTTCAAATTGTTATTGTTTAGATGTTCAAATGGAACTTTATTATTTCATTGAACATTGCATCGCCATTCCATTTTATCATTAATGCAATTGATTTTAAATATTGCATTGAAAAAAGTATCGCTTTGAGAAGGGAATTGTTTGTGAAACAAGATTATATTGATTTGGTTTTCGGCTAAATACGTTGGTAAGTCCAGATAGGAGATGCAGTTGGTATTGGTTAAGTTAGCCAGAGTGTCCATGGTGAAAGATCGAAAACATGCGCGGATGAGGTACCATGTGCCTTCCAGTTAGCCACCGGTAAAGTGGAGATTGGTAGTGCTTGTTATACATACTTGCAGACACCAACTTGGGGATTACTTGAGTCGTATTTACCACCCTTTCTGAATTACATTGAAATGATTGAATTGTTAAATACTTGAGATTACATTGTGCACAAAGTTTCAAAAGATAAAGATATATGTTTTTGAACATGATATGACATGACATATGCATTCATCCAATGAAACTGTATAAAAGGTATATACTTTGTTAAGATTTTCCTACTGGGCTTTGTGCTCACCCTATGGGATTTTGTACAAAAAAGAATGTGGTGATCCTGCTAAGTTAGATACATGGAATTTGTTTTGAGAGTACAAGGTTCTTTTCTTTGTTGTAATTATTTTTGACAATCCAATGTCTTTCTATGTATGGGTTCGAAAACCACTTTTGTGTAACTGGGTTTAAACCTTGGAAATTGTAGCCCTTGAGGGAATTTATTTGCATTTGACTTATATGCTACATGCTATAGATTCATATACTATGGATGTTGAATATATAACCGCATGTAGAACATTCTTTTGTATATCTTTTGATGGTTAATGAATACAAATGTTGGAGATTTGAGAATGATGTTAATATTGAGATTTGGCTTCCATTTACATTAAACAATAGACTGCTCGAGCAGTAAAAGTTGCACTCAAGCAAACTATGCGTACACTACAAAAAAAACCACTTTTGGCGACTAAATTTTTAGTCGCCAAAAGTGATTTTTTAGTCGCCAAAAGTCGGGTTTTAGGTTTTCGCGACTAAATTTTTTAGTCGCCATGTTGGTCGCTGATAAACCGTCGCGGAAGGTATTGGCGACCAACCCACTTTTAGTCGCCAAAAACAAACTCTGTAGCGACCAAAAATTTCGTCGCCAAAGCTCATTTATTTTTTTTTAATTATACATTTGGCGACTAAATTTTTAGTCGCCAATAGTAAATTATTTTTTTTTAATTTATACATTTCCCGACTATTTATTTCGTCGCCAATACTGAAGCTTTTGGCGACCACCTGTTTTAGTCGCCAAAAGCATATTTTAAAAAAAAAAAAAAATGATGTTGCTCACAGGTTTCGAACCTGAGACAGCCCACCACCACACGCCAAACTTTTTGCAACACACTCCCTCCACTATGCCACTATAATATCATATGAATATATATGCAATATATATTATTTATATAGTATATTAACAGGTATTAATACAAAATAATATATATAAATATAATTTTTTTAATTCAATATACTTTATGTAAAATATAAATTATTTACTAAAAAAAAATTTAGGCCACTTTTGGCGACTAAATTAAATTTTTAGTCGCCAATTCTATCATTTTCGGCTACTAATTAATAATTTAGTCGCAAAAAAATTAAGTTTCTCCTAAAAATAAGTAGTTTCGGCGACTAAACCTGTTTTTAGTCGCCAAAAAGGTCACCCTTTGGCTACTAAACTCAATTTTAGTCGGCAATACTTAGTTTTTAGCTACTAATTTTTTTTTTGTAGCCAAGAAGCTTCATTTTCAGCGACCAATCTGTGTTTAGTCGGCAAAACACCTACAATCGGCGACCAATCTGTTTTTTAGTCGCCAAAACCATCACTTTTGGCTACTAAATTATTTTAGTAGCCAAAAACAGTCACTTTTGGCTACTAAACAACCTTTAGTCGCTAAAGCCCCCACATTGGGTGACTAAACTGCCTTTTAGTCGCTAAAAGCCTTGTATTCGGCGACTAAACCCTTTTAGTCGGCAAAAGTCACCAATTTTGGCGACTAAATCCATTTTAGTCGCCATTTATACTACTTTCAGCGACGAAAAAATTAATTTTAGTCGCCAAATCTGTATTTTCTTGTAGTGATATAACACAGATTCGCAAACTTCAAACAGGAATAACTCTCTTGTCCGAACTCCGGTTAGGATCATTCTTGTGTCCAAATTGAAGTCTCAAAAGTAAGCTTTCCAATTATTCTAGCCTTACATTAAGATTCAAAGTGTGGAGAGAGAAAATGACAAAAGAGTGAAAACTACTAAATAACAACTATTCGAATTTAAAGTTTTTGATCCAATCTTGCCTAACCACTATGGTAATACCTCAACCAATGATTAAATATCGACTAAGAAGGTTCCTAATCAATATAATCAAAGAGTCAAATATAATTTCATTATAACAGAAAGTATAGAGTGCTACAAAACAGATAAAAATAAGTGAAGGGCTAAAATTAAAAACAAAATATTCTCAAGGATTTTTCACCAAACTATTTCACAAAATGTAGATCTCTCATAAAAAAAAAAAAAAACCGTTAGACCTAATGCCTGACAATAGATTTTTCACCAAATTTTCTCAATTATAAACCAAAATATAAACAAACAAGGAAAGATGTTTGAAAAGGGATGACATGCCTTACCACCAGCGTCCTTGGTGCTGCTGCCATCACCATCACCAATTTCCTCATTTTAAAAGGGGTAAATTATGCTAACATTCCTTGTATTTTTTTGAAATCACACTAACATCCCCTTATTCTCTGAAATATCACTGCAACACTCCCTTTCTTTAAAAAATTGTTAACAATTTAGACCAACTGTTAGTCAACCATTAATTTGTTGGATGGAAAAACATGACATCAGCACAAATAATATTTCAAATGCCAACTTTGCCCTTATGTGCATCTCTTTTTTCTTTTTCTTTTATTTCTCTCATTACTCTCTAATAAACTTGTCTATAAAATCAGAATCTCTTTTATTTCTCTCATTACTCTCTTTTGGTTTTATAATTTTTTCTTTTGGTTTTGGTATTGAACTTTACTTTGTAAATTGAATCTCAAACTATAAATTAAAAAAATAAAAAATTTATTGACGTATCATAGCCTTACCCATATCCTATTTTTTTAAGTTTTTCCGTATCAACATGCCCGTAACATACTTGTATCAGTATCCATACCTACACCCGTGCTTCATAGGTGTAAACTGACAGGGGTTGATAGTGTGATTTTAAATAATAAAAAGTGTGTCAGTGTAAATTTCGGAAAAATATAAAGGGTGTCAATATAATTTATCCTTTTAAAAGTTGTTTTCAAACGCAAGGAAATGGTTTTTTTTTTTTGGCATGGTTTCTTTAGAATCTTGCTTTCTTCTGATATATGATGTCCTGTGTGGATCATGAACTTATTGTGCTCCAAATCCTAGATTTTTTTTTTTTTTTTTTTTTTTTTTTTTTTGATTACAGGAAAATCCTAGATCTTGAACCATGAATTTAAGCATTGCAATTCAGGGAGTTAACAGGAAGGGTGATTGGTCTGGGTGTATAGATGGGATGCATTGTCGTTTTCCTAAAATATAAGTCACTTTCCAAGATATGGGGTCTAATATGAAAGGATGGGAAATCATTCAAAAAAGATTTTGATGGCATTCCAATATAAACAAATTCAATAATTGCAACCTCCCTATGATGTATTATGGATCATATTCTTAGTTGGCAGTTATCAGTGGGTTGTGGCTGGGCTGAAAATTGTTCCAATCCAGTTTGGAAAATTGTTGGTAGGTTCTAAAGTGTAACTTCACTACCAAATTTTAAATTATTAAAAATTTTATCAATCACAAAAGAGTGTGGCTCCCATTAGGGATTTTTATCTTCTCTCGTGAAATATGATTTGATATTATTTATTTGATTTTTTTTTAATAAATAAGGAATGGTAAAATGTACGAATCGGGGTATTATTGTAAAGTTAAAGTTTTTTAATAAGTCATTGATTATGAGCATCACGTGAATAATATTATGGAAGTAGCTCCACATTGTTTGGGCCCCCAGAAGCTTACTATAGGTTTCATATCTAGAATTCGAATGGTTCATTTTTTAAACTATAACATAAAGAATCATTCATGAAAAAAATCAAGTCAATCTCGTAACAATAGCCAATTTATAACATTTATTCATAAAAAAAATGAACAACAAATGTTATTTGAAAATTAGACTATACATATTTTAAGAGACAAATGCAATAAACTAATGTATCTATGATTATCAGATCAACTTAATTTTTTTCATAAATGATCTATACATTGTGATATAAAAAATGAATGATTCGAATTATTGAAGCAAGATCCATGGTGAATCCCACATGTTCAAATAATATGATGACCGAAACAAACTGCTCCCTAATGTTGTATAATAATCTAGAATTATTGAATAATCGTTCCTTTAATTAGTGTTGACAATCAGGAATAAAAATCAACTTGGTGAATAAAGTTTTTTTTTTTTATAAAAAAAAAAAAAAATTTGGTTGTGATGTCTGGATTTGAGTCTATGAATTGTCAAAAAAAAAAAATAATAATAATAATAATAAAATGTTCACCTTAAATTATTTATCTCCAATTAGGTAATAAATCTTATCTGGTTTGGTTAAATTATGGTGATGATTTAGTGATGAGAAGCTGCCAAAGAAACCACTGGAATGACTCAGGATAATTGGTGCCATGGAAAGTCAAAAAGTTAGGGAAAAGTGAGATTTTTTTTTTTGGTGAAAAGTTTGATGAGAATAGAAGCATACTATTGTTTTAAGATGACAAATGAATGGGGTCCATGTCACCTTCTCCATTATTTCTATTCTATTTTATTTGAAAAAAAATAAAACTGATTCCAAAAAAATATCTATAAATTTATTCACAAATGAGTGTATAGTGAAAATTTGTGAATTCCTATTAACAATAAATCTGATATATCCAATTCAAATGGAACTTTTTTATTTATTTATTTATTTTTCTAGTTTATAACATCACTGTTTATTTATTATTGAGCCAGCAGTAATACATGTCTCAGCTCAGTCTATGGTATAGCCAGATCAGCTGGCAAGCATGATCTTGACTGAAGTCTGATATTTCTTCCCTCCTATTTTGACTTCGAAGGCATTTTGAAACCATAATTAACAAATGAGGTTCACACTTGTTCAAGTTTTGCTGTTTTCGAATGAATAGAAACAACTACGCTGCAGACCCCCAGTGGGCGTCACACCTCAGTGAGGTGGCGAGTCCCTACTGGCTGAAACTCAAAATAAATAAATAAATAAATAAAACAGTTTTTTTTTTGCCCAATCACGACGCGCCACTTCACTGGGGGTCGACCCCCAGTGGGGGTCCGAAGCATTTTTCTGAATAGAAAATGTCATTTTAATCTTTATATTTTTAATTAATTTAATTTTAATTTTTAATTGTACGTCAATTTAATTTAACTGATGACTCCATTACAAGATTTTGATAAATATATATATATGTAATATTATTAAATTGGTTGAGATTAACTCACTGAGTTGTACAAATTTACAATTTTGTTCCAAAAAAGATGAAATATACCACTTAAGTGTAGATTTTTTATAAAAAAAAAATGTTAACAATTGTTATCAATTAGATAAACTAAGACAAAATTATAAATTTAGGATTAAAATTAGATCAGTTAAAATTACAGGGACAAGAAATGACAATGATCAAAAAATAAAGACTATCAGTGTAATTTTTTTATTTAGAAAAATATTCACAATTTCAATAGATGATGTATATTTAAATTTAAAATAGTGCATGTCATATCTACAATGAATTTGACCTTATATAATTAAAATTCTATGTATTTTTGTAAATGAAAAACCTCAATACGTAATATTGCTAATAGAAGTATAGTTTGAAAAATGTAAAATGTCTGAAGAAGGAAGCATGATTAATGACTAGTTTATGGCTACTCAAGAGATTAAGAATTGACCTAACAAATAAATAATTTTTTTTATCAGATGTGAGGCTCGAATTTGAGTATGACTATTAAATGATACAACTTTTTGAAAATAATGGTAACTCATCACTTTGTCATTTATATGTCTATGTTAATACTTGAGGGAACATGATAAATTGCTTTTAGGATTATATAAAGAGTATAACTGGTTCATATTCCAACATTTTACAATCATGTGGGTGGGCAATGATTTCATTATATCTTAAAAATTCAAGAAGCATAGGATGATACAAGTGCCACCAACTGCTACAAAACATAAGTTTGAAGATTCCTTTTCATGGAATCACCAAACCTGCCCTAAACTGCGGATTCAAGATCAAAAAGTGTCTTGTTAATTTTTGTTTGAAATTTTTAAAGCTGTATCTAAGCCTTTGATCCTCATCTCTTTCCCTTTTTGCTTATATATATAATATATTATTTTTTGGGTAGTGTCTCCAGATTCTTGCTTATTGGTATTTGCTTAGTTTTGTACTTGTTGCAAGTGCAAAGTTGTTGTTTTAAGACCATCTCCAACGGTTCAACAAGCCTGGTATCAAATTTGAAATTTGGTGAAAAAGGTACTTTTTGAAGCTCCAACGGTTTTATTAAATTAGTATCAAATTGAGAATTGAACAAAAAAATCATCAAATTGAGAACAGAATACAGGTTTCACCAAATTACTGTGCGCGACCGTTAAAGCAGAAAAGCTTGAGAATTTTACACATGGTGGTCGACCACCTGGATGACCACTTGGTCGACCCCTTGGTCGACCACCCGGTTGACCAACCGGTCAACCAGTGCATGCAAAAATTGGCCTGCGAACTGGTTCAAACAGTTCAAATAGGTAGGTTCAAACAGTTCGAAAAGGTAAAAAAATAAAAAATAAAAAAAAAATTGGGTTTATCGGTCGACCAACCGGTCGACTTACGGGATTTTGATGCACCGTTGGAGCAACTGATATCAAATTGAGAAAATAAGTCATTTTTTACTCAAATTTGGTGAAAAAAGAAGTTCACCATTGGAGATGCTCTAAGGGATGAGATTCTCTCTCGTCCAAATATGGATTGGAGAGGTGTTATTTGGACTCGTGAAATTTATTACGAGTATTATTTTAATGATTTAAATTATTTATTTTTTAAGATTTTTTGTGGTTATCACCCACACAAAAAATTTTGTTGATACAATAATTGTAGCATATTTATTTTATCACGTTTATCTTGAAAAAAATGAATGGTCAATTTTCAAAAACACATTTAACATTCACAAATATGATAAAATGAATATTTTACAATTATCGGATCGATTTGATTTTTTAATTTTTATTTTTATGAATGATATATACGAAGAGTTCTAAAAAATAAATGATTAAGATTATCGAAACCGGGCCCATGATGGGCCCCAGTGGCTCAAACGACACCTCTCCAATTCAGTCCCTTGTTTTATGAGCTCATTTGGTAACATCCTGGCCTTGTTTGGTTTGTATTTTGAGATATTATTACAAAATAATTTTCTACAGAGAATTTAGAAAATTTAAAATTTTGTTAAGTTGTATATTTTGAAAATAGTTTTAGAGTTTTAGAATTTGGAATGATTTTATATATATATTTGTAGTTGAATAGATGTGTGTAAGAGAAAAAATTATTGAGAATGAGAGATGAGCTAGAAAAAGTGATTGAGGAGAGAGAACAGGGAAAAAAAAAAAAAAAAAAAAGGTAATTGATTGATGTGTAGTAAAGAGAAAAGTGATTTTGAATTTTTTTTTTTTTTAAATTTGAACTAAACATGTTTTTGGATTTTTTTTTTTTTTTCTCCAAAAACATGTTTTGAGAGAAACCGAACATGGCTGCTATTTTAGTAACTTTTTAATTTTCTAGCTAAAATATGAGATAAAAAAACTAGTATGTTTAATATGAATTTTTGGTTTTTTACCCAAAAAAAAAAAAGAAAAAGAAAAAAAATGCAAAACGTAAAGAGAAAATGAAATCATTGAATTTTGTTTGTTTGTTTGTTTGTTTTTTTTATAATTTGTCGCTACAAGAATTACACTTTTGCCAACCACTTTTACCAACTAAAAAATTTTTGGTCGCAAAAACATGACATTTGCCAACTAAAAAAAAATTTGTAGCTAAAAGTTCATAGTATTACCAACTAAAGTAATTTTGTTATAGAAAAGTGATTTTTTGCGACCAATTTAAATATTAGTTGCCAAAAGTATAGGCGGGAGGGTGAAAAACTGGGCAGGAGAGTATAATCTTTTAGCGACTAATACACTTGAGTCGCAGATATTAAAATGACATCGTTTTGATATCTAAATGTACTAACAGGCAATGGCTAACCAAATTTAGTCGCCAAATAACAGTGATATATTTTTATGGTTACTCGTTGGCGACCAAACAATTTTGTTGGAAAATGTTAAGTTTTAGAGACCAAAAAAAATATTAGTCGTCGTATATTCATTTTTTCCGACCAAAAAAAATTAGTCGCCAAATTAGTACTTTTGGCGACTAATATTTTAGTCGTCGTTGATTGAAATTTTGGCTACCAAAAAATTTAGTCGTTATATATTAAGATTTTGTGACAAAAAACGAATTTAGTCGCTAAAGATGAAATTCTTTTAGAGGGAAATCACTTAATATTGCCATTCACTCCTGTTCTGTGTTTACACACAACAATTTGTTCAAACCTCTCACACAGATTCTCCCTCAGCACCTCACCGCAGACCACCGCCACGGGCGCAGATCACCACGGGCACTGCCGCAAATCCCCACTACCGTCGATGATCCTCCTCCGTCCTCCGCTGGTGCCTCTCTCTCTCTCTCTCTCTCTCTCTTAAACACCAACTACCATCGATGATCCTCTTCCTTCTCCTCCGCTGGTGCCTCCGCCGGATCCAAGAAGATCGTTGAGATCTGAATCAAATTTGAGTCCTAGGTCGAGATCTGACCATCGTGAGCGATCCACAGGAATGCGATGGCTTCCAAATCCTACGATAAGATAGCCGATATCTACGACGACCTCATCCTCTAAGCACACAAACTACCCCTTCTTCTATTCCATTATTGATCTCTCTTCTTATCAAACCCTAATTCGCTCCCTCTCTCTCTCTCTCTAGGTTTCAACGCAGGGGATTACATTCCAAGACGAATGGCCCTACTCAATTCATCTTCTAGGCCACATCTACATCGATGACATGTGAGTTGATTTTGTATGACTGTGTTGTTCAGTGTCATTGATTTGGGGTTTTATGATGATTTTAGGGTTTATGTATGTATATATGTTTTGTATTGTAGCAATAGTGCTCGGTTTCTATGGAAATCGATACCTTCGTCGATGAAGGAAACCCTGCCGGAACTTGTGGCGATGTGGAAAATTGGTCAACAGTTGTGGATGCGGGACTATGCGAGTGTGCACGAGGCCATTCGTGGGTTCAATTAGAGTCAAGAGACTCAAGATCTTGTTGCTTCTTTCTCTATTGAGTTTGTATCTACACCTATTTTTGCATACATTGTTATGTTCTTGTTGAAAAAATACACTATAGGAAAATATTGTCTAAATATATTTTTGACGTACTTGCTGAAAAGTATTTGATGGGTTTACGAAATTAGTAATGGAAATATATTTTTGATGTTCGTGCTCAAATATTCACTTATATATGTTGTCTAGTTATTGCAATATAAGGTATAAAATTCAAATGCAAGCATTGATTGAGAACATCTATTTCAATTGTTAGAATTATTATATTCATAAAATTTAATCTGTGGGTATACATCTATTACTCGTGGAATTTTTCTGAGTGTGGTACATTGATATTGATAAAATTTTAATGTTGATTGGATGTATATATGTGAATGTTGTTTTATTACAAAATGGTGTTTATAGTCCTTTAATTTGTTCATGTTATCTTTACATTCCATGGACCTTATTCAATTTTTGTCTAATTTTACAATCTGAGTGATGTGCAAATATTTTTATAAAAAAATTACCTGACATTATTTTTGTTTTTCTTTTGTACAGATGAACTCATGCACAAAGTTGAATTGTACATGACTAGTTGGCACTTGTTACATTTTTTGAAGGATTATATATTTTTGGATAGATGTGTATGAAAAATATTTGGGTAGACTACTAGTTATATTTTTAGATAGATGTATATGGATAAAAATTTAAAACATAATAACAATTAATTGTTATGTTTTAAATTTTTATACTAGATAGATCTGAATTGGATGGTTATATAGATTACATGACCTATTTAATTAGACGATTATGTAGTTTGGAATTACTTGTGGATAAAAACTTATAATAGTTGATGATTTTAATTAAACAGATTAAATTTTGGCTGAGTTATATATTTTGTTGAATGTTCATGATTCAGTTGATTTTGTTGGTTTGAATGATTCTTGCAAATTACAGGTTATATTGAATGTTTTGGATGAATTATTATATACCATACAGGTCAAATGGAATTCTTTTTATATTTTATTTTTATTTTGATAAACAAAAAGAATTGAATTGGTGACCAAAATTTGGTTGGGTTTTTCCTCTTTTGCTAACCAAGTGATTAGTCGGTGTTTTACCATTCACATTTGGCGACCAAAATGTTGGTAGGCGAAATGGTACATTTGGCGATTAAATAATTAGTCAGTAAAATTATTTATTTTGGCAATCAAAGTGTTTGGTCGTGAATAGGTCTATTGCCGACTAAAGTTTTAGTCGTGCAAACATTACTTTCGGCGACTAACATTTTCGGTCGGGGAATGTGACAATTGGCGACTAACATATTTAGTCAAGAAAATATCACTTTTGGAGACTAAAGTGTTTTAGCTACAAAATGGATTAGTTGCGGTAATCATATATTTAACGACCAAAATTTAGTTGACAAAAAAAATTTGTAGTTGCTAATTACTTTTCCCAACCCTCAATTGGCGAACAAAAAAATTAGTCGCAGATAACTTTTGCCAATTAAATTTTTAGTCGGTAAAAGTGCAATTTCCTGTAATGTGTTAACTTTATGATATTTTTAGTGACTTTTTTATTTTTACGATAAAATCAACACTTCTCAAATGAGGAAACAAGTTTAGTTAAGTTCAACAGTAAATTGTTGAAATTTGATTTGAAAATTTAATGATTT
Organism: Camellia granthamiana; assembly: GCA_036172215.1. NCBI lineage: Eukaryota > Viridiplantae > Streptophyta > Magnoliopsida > Ericales > Theaceae > Camellia > Camellia granthamiana. The sequence goes on from CM069910.1 coordinate 94,978,290, forward strand.
TTAAAATATATTCAAACTTTATTCATTTAGTTGTTGAAGAGATTTTAAACTAGATTCCAATTAAATTTGAGTAATTTAATTTTTTTATTTTATTTTATTGTACATATAAGTTTATAAGACTAAACTTATAAAATTAAGGATAAATTATACTTCACACCCTTATATTTTATATTGAATCTCACTTTGCCCCTTAATTTTTTAACTATCTCAATTAACTTTTTACATTTCAAGTCAAGTTACAATTGGGTTCAGTCGAATAATGTTGTTTAAAAAATTAACGAAGAAACCAAACTGTAAGGGCAAGAGTGAGATTTTGAGAAAAATTTACAATGAGCACCCTAAAAAAGGTGCACATTGTCAGAAAGTTATGATTTGTTGTGATGAAAATTATGATTATTTGGGATGTATGTCATGACATATTGTAGTGGAGTTATGAATATTGAATGTATGATGTGTACCTTAAAATTAGAAAAGATAATGTTATATGACACTTTGTGATTTTTGTTATGACACTTTATGATGAAAAAAAGTTATGACTTTTGTGATGTAAAAGTTGTGATGTTTTGCGTTTATGTTATGAAATTTTATTAAAGGTTATGAAAGCTATACCATACGCACCCTTTTAAGAGTGCACATTGTAGCATCTCCCGAGATTTTGGTATAAAAGTATAGGAACACTAAGGATTAAAGTGGAGGGACTAAAGTAGAATTTTGATAAAAGTATAAGGGTGGTTAGTGTAATTACTACTATCATGTGACCGTTTCCCGTAGTTTTTGAAACCATGTTACGCAATTGGATCACATTGCTACTTGAGTCAAAGTCCAAGGCACTATTTGGCATCACTTACAAAAGTGTATTTTTTCATCTTTTTATCTTTTTTAAGTCACATCACTTCTTTACTTTTTTACACATCTTTTCGTAATCTTTTTTAAAAAATATACTTATTTAGATCATCCCAAACACCTTCTAAGACTATTTGAATCATGGATTTGAGTACGAATTTAGAATAAAAAAGAAAAATGTGAATGAAATGTGATGAAATATACATAACTACATTTCACCTATTATTATTTGCTTTCCTCCATGATCAAAATATAGTCTAAAGGATTGAGTAAAACAATTAAAAGGTTAACTGAGAAAGTGATATTAGATATAAAATGTAAGATGCAAAAAAAAAAAAAAAAAATCAATTTATGTTGGTGCATAATGCACAAGTTATTTTAATTTTAAATTATATTAATTTGTGTATTTCATGTCTTTGATGATAGGCCTTTAAAGAGTGAGTTACATGCAGGGGTGAAAATTTGGTCCGAATCGGCCCAAGTTGGTCCATGTTAGGCCGCATAGGCTTTCGCTAGAATTTGGGCCGGGCCAAGCTGACCCACAAGCTAGAAAACTAGGCCCGGGCTCGGGGGGTATTTGGGCCTCGAGTAGGCTAGGCCTGGGCCTCAGCTTAGGCTTGACTATTTTTTCTATTTTTTAAATTTTTTTCACCAAAATTTTATTTTTTTTCCACCAAAAATTACACCGAGCCTTGGGCAAGCCAAGCAGGGCAGGTCTTGAGTGGGCCTAAAGCGAGCTGATAGGTCGGGCTAGGCAGATCAGGCTCTAGAACAAGCGGCCTAGGCCTAGGGCCTCGGACTAGGCTCGTCTTGGGTTTGGCCCGGCCCACCCGGGCCGCAGACGGGCTTTGGGTGGGCCACAGGCTTGCAAACCAATTTTACACCCCTAGTTACATGCATGCATTATGGTGGTAATTTACATTTTGTTAATGATGGAGCTGTATTACATGTTGGTGGAGGAATGTGGAGGATGAGAAACTGCCATTATCAATGGAGTTAAAAAGAATTAACAGTCACTATTAGAGTGTTATGGTGTTTAATTGTGTGTCGATTGTATGAACTCTTCATATGGTTCTTTTGTATGTATAAATGTAACTTCAAGTTTTGGTATTGTGTGTCTAAATTTTGTGGGTTATAAGTGTATATATTTTATGTTTTTATGTTTGTACAGAAGTAATCAGACAATTTGTAATGATGTTTTTGTGGTGGAGCTTTGGACTCACTTGCTTATGCAGGGTTAGTTAAATCAACATGACTAAAAGTTGGGCTGTTGTATTCTGGGAGAGACAGGTTAATATGTAATATTTTGCTACATCGAGGAGTGGTAGTTTTTACCAACCGAGAACGGCTTGAATCTCCTTAAAGAGAGTGAGATGACCATGTTTTAGTCTGATTTATTGTATATTCATATATTTAGAGATGTGAAGTGCAATACATATTTAAAATAGTGGATGATGGGTGATATCCATCGTGGATGTAGACTGATTTGCTGAACCATGTAAATTTGGTGTCTTCTCATGGTGATGAGTTTTACCGATATTTATTTTGACTCTAAAATTATTTATTTATTTTGGTAAAGTCTTCAACAATTTTAAGGAAATCCAAAGATCGAATCAAAATGGAGAAATAAAAAGTGATACCTAGTAGATGATAGACTACTGGCCATGAGATTAAATAATAGAGATTTCAGTAAGCCTTTCCAATGCAGCAACAGAGAATTTGTGATCACTTGCTTCTGAATGGTGGAAAACGATTAATGGCCAATTTGTGTTCTTTGTACATGAAGGTATCCATCAGGGAGGTATGAATTTATTTTTATACTTATCTCATTTATAAATTTTTTTTATTCTATTGAAGCCAAAAAAATTTGAGAATTATTTTGTGACAAATCTCACAGTAGGGGAAACTCGAGTTAAATGAGTTATACAACCAATGACCTTCTTATATTGTTTGTGACAAGAGTGGGTTTATTACTCGAATTTGTAAATATTGAAAACATGAGCCTTTTATCAAGATTTACGTCGCTGAGAAGTCTTTTTAAGAATATAATTTTAGACATTCATTTATTGGTGGAAGGGTGATATGTAGAAATTGATTCTTTTAATCATATGTGCTACATTAAAATTGGTTAGATGTTGTACTCCAACAGTTTACAAAAATAAAAAATAAAAATGGTAGAAATTTAATTTATTTATTCAAATATTCGTCTTTACCTTTCTGTCTCTATTTCTGTGCACGCATGCGTGGAGCTCTTCAACTATTGAGGCGGAGGAAGAGAGTTGAAAAACCAGAATTTATGTGATGTTGAACTGTGTCTCATATTTCTACAAACTATGGATAACTGTTTCTATCAGCATGGACAAGGGTTTGACTTCAATTTATTTTTTATTTTTTTAAAAGTAGAATGTTTCATATATATATATATTTCTTGGTGTTGTATGACTTTAATATATTTGGATGGATTGTATGCCTAAACTCATTGGACAGAATGTACATGGAAAGCAAAAATTACAAGCTTAATGAAGCGGATCGGGACTCTTTCCTTCCATTACATAATTATAACGAAGAAGTTTCATTGTATCAGTTGTGAAATAATTACGAGAATTTATTACTATTTTAATTTAAGAAAAAAATTAGGAATGAATCATTATAAACATTTAGATAATATAATAGAAAAATTATCTAAAGCTTTTGAGTTTACTATTTATTATAAGAATTTTTGACAATTAAATTATTTGTGCAATTTAAAAACAAATCCCCATTTCACAACCTGAAATATTTTTTATAAGAATTTTAAGACATGGAAAATATTTTTTGTTTGGGAAGAGAGGATCACAATCTGAAAAGCTGTGAGGTATTGTCCTTTTTTGTTTTTGTTTTTTGTTTTTTGTTTTTTTTTTTTTTGTTTTGGTTAAATGCATGTTATGGGTTTTTATTTTGCTAACAACGATACTATCATCTTAAAAAAAATACAAAAAATAAAAATAAAAATAAATAAATAAATAGAAAAGTGAATTAATAAATTAGATTCATTGGTTCATATTTTATTAATTTTAAATTTACAACACACTCACTTTTAAAATAAAAATAAAATTAAAAATAAATTTCCATGATATATAACATTTTGGATAAATTACAAATACACCTCTTGAGATTTTCTTATAATATGAATTGTTACCAGTGATTTTAAAAATTACAAATATTTTTTGTTAGAATTTTTTATTTAACAGAATTAATAGAAAAAATAAAATTCCTAACTATTTTTCTATATAGACAATAAAATTATCTGAATTATTAATTAAAATATATTTTTGACATCATTAAAATTTATTAATTAATTTAATGGTTTATTTATAAAATAATTATTTATTATGTGATTAGAAAATTAAAAAAACAATGTATAATTTTTAAAATTATATAAAATAATTTATATTTTAAGTAACCGAGGTGAATATTTATAATTTACCCTAACATTTTTGATATGCTGGAAAGCAGCTCAATAAAGATTTCGTAGCAATCACACCGAAGCAAAATCAATAATTGCGTCAGTGTTATATAGATGTACACGGATCATCACATTCTCAGTGGGTAGCTCTCATAATTGAAATGGCCATCTCTCTCTCTCTCTCTCTCTCTCTCATGTCTGTATGTGCATGTGCACGTACATATATTGGGGACTCAATATGGAGTGAACACGTGTCTGGCATTTGAGTGTATGTATATTATTGTATTGTATTGTATAAGCAGTATCACTGTACTGTTACTGAGAGGACCACACCATACCACACTTGCCTCCAATTGTTTTCTTGGCAGTTAGTATTATACAGAGATTGTGTCCTGCTTAGTATTATTGCATTAGAGCATCTTTAACGGTTCAATATTTTTTTCATTAAATTTGAGAAAAAAAATGACGATTTTCTTAATCTGAGATGAATTGTTCCAACGGATGCACTGTAATTTGCATCAAAAGGCAAGGACGACTGACCGGTCGATCGGACAAAATTTTTTTTTCTCCATGAGCAAACTCTCATCACTACTTCATATGTTAGTCTTGGTGGTCGACCGAGGGGTCGACCGGGTGGTTGACCTCTCAGTGTAAAATTTTTACAATTTTTTGCTTTAAAGCGGTCATCTGGTGGAACATCTGGCCAGTCGTCCAATGGGCTCAACTCAACGACTATGCACGGTAAATTGGTGAAAGGGGTAAGCCACCCTCAGTTTGGTGAAACGTTTGATGTTTTCTTAATTTGATACTATTTTGGTGCAACCATTGGAGCACAAAAAACACCTCTTTTTCATCAAATTTGAATTTGATGCTGGATTTGGTGAACGGTTGGAGATGGTCTTAGAGCATGGATATATAAAATCAGTAGTGATACAGATCATTAAAATAGTAGTACTAATCTCAGTTTTAATGAACTGGTAGTGCAAGGGAAAAAAAGAAAAAAAACAAAAACAAAGCCAAACTATCATATCAGTGATAGGGTCCACATGGTGTCACCTCATTAGTGGTGCATTAGTGGTGTTAAGTTAGTGGTCTAAAGAATTTCTCATATAAAATTGGGAATTAAAATTATTAGTGTGCTTGGTTTGAGTTTTTTGAATTAAGTTTTTTAAAAACTGAGTTTTTTGATTTTCGTGTTTTTTTGTTTTTAGTGAATATTTTTAAAATTTTAAACATTTTTTTTTACTTTTTTAAATACACCTTACTTAGATGTATCTAAAAAGTAAAAAATTTGTACAAAAAATATTTTAAAAAATTAATAAATACATAAAAATATAAAAAATGTATTGAATTCTCGCATATATATATTTATATTTTTGATATTTAGTGAATTTTTAAAAGGTTTTTTTCATAAATTTTTTACTTTTTAGGTATATTTATATTAGATATGTCTAAAAGATTAAAAAAATTACTTAAAATATTAAAAAAATTTAATAAAAATAAAAACATACGAAAAATAAGAAATTAGAATTTTTAAAAAAAGTATTTTTGAAAAATTCTCCAAGTGAAAAGTGCTTTTTTTTTTTTTTTTCTTGTCATGTACACCTTTTTTTTTTGCCCCACACCACATTTCACATCAATTGGATTCTTTTTTTATGGTTTTGTTTTTATACTATCTTTATTTAATTCTATTTAATTATGTAATGAAAAAAAATCTAAATTTTTTAGTAATACGATAAAAGCGGCAGTCTATAAACTGAATCCCAAAACCAACTTCCCTTATATCTTTTGGAAAGTTCGTGTTTTCCAAGTTATTGTTTAAATTAATGGGAAACTGTTTTTTATTTTTTTATAAATTTGAAATTTTGTCAAACTATTTGTTATAATTTTTACTTACATTTTATGAGGTGAAAGCAATTTAAATATTTTAAACTGGGGAAGAGTACTTTTAGATTCTCTATTTCTAGATTAGTAAAAAACCATAAGGCAGAAGCAAACATGCAACTTGAATAAATTGTAACATAGTTTTGGCAAAAATTGGTGAGAAGTCCATTTTAAGAGTGTATGATATTAGGTCCAATGATTATTTTATTTTGATTGTAAGAACATGATTAATGAAATCATTTGGTGAGAAGAAAAAATTATTGTTTTACAGGATTTTTTTTTTCTTTCCATTTTTATCCATTGTTGCTAGATCGTCACCGATTGCTAAAGCTAAAAGAGTGGCTGGAAAAATTGCCGAAAGTGGCCTCCAACAGCAGCTGGTGGTGGCAACTAGCGGTGGCTAGTGGCAATAATGATTTGAACATCGGTTCCGATTCGTAGCTCGAATTTTTCGTGGCTTAAGTGGCTCGAAATCCCAAAACGACGTCGTTTTAGGATATTTTTTGATTCTCTTACCGGTAAAATAATATTTTTCGTACCATTCGGCCCATTCGCCTTACTTTCTCAAGCTACGGAACATTTTCCTTTGAACATATAGGTAGATTGGGTAGGTAAATGGTTGACACGTGGACCAATAGGTAACATTGGATAAGTATGTAGACAAATAGGTGTTATATGAACAGGTAGATGGAACTGGACGTATAAGTGGACAAATAGGTAACGTGGACAAATATGTAGAATAGTGGACAAATAGATAAAGGTAACAATATGAACTTTTAAATTGTTATTATTCTTATAACTTCAAAAGTTTGGTGCTATTCCTCAAAAAATTTCAAAATTAGATTTATGATTGCAATTCATTTTTTTTTTTTTTTTTTTGAGAAATAACAAATTAGTGGTACTTTTGAAAAATAATTATAGACTCATGATAAATTTTACTCTTTAACTATTGAAGTTATAATTTTTTTTTTAATTTTTATAAATGTATAATTACTTTAAAAAAATACCACTAATTTGTAAATTCTTCTTTTTCTTTTTGGCCTTATTTAAATTATTTTAAATTTGCACATGCAACTACAAACGTACAAACAAACTTGCCAAATGAAAAAAACAGACCAGAATCGCCAATTGTAAACAGCACCAAAGGTTGACGAGAATATGGCGAAGTATAAAGCAGGATTGTCATGAGTCATAATGACAAAGGAAGAAATAAAAAGAACTGGAGATAAAAACACAGGTTATTTTAACATTTTATGTTCACAGGTTGTTTCCTACTGCATTGACAAGGAACAAATAACAAGAAAAATTAAATAAATAAAAGAAAAACACAATGAACAAGATTCTTAGAGATATCTAATGCCCTTTGCTTTTACATGCCCATTTTCTGTGTCATGAGAAGCTGCAGGCAGCCCTGCAACAGCAGAATAGAGTAGGAGATACATACAAGTCACAACACACCATTTTTACTTTTCCTCATTCCCACTTTCTTCCCTGCAAACCACCTGTCAACACACACAGCTCCCACAAGAGAGATAGAGAAACCAATTTAGGCCTTGGCAGCATTGAGCCACTGATCCAAGAAATTGCATTAGCAAATAGAATGTAGGTTAATTACACTTGACACTTTTAGGCAGCATTTGTTTTATGGGATTGGATTACATATTCAATAGATTTATTACTCCATCGTTTAGTTAAAAAAATAAAAATCAAATTGATAGTCAAATACATATTATTTCCGGTCAAAGAATTCAGGGACTATTTATTTTAGGACTAACATAAACAGTCTATTGCATTGTAATTCCTCTTATCCAATCTGCCCAAACAAATATCAGCAAAATGACTGAGGCACTAGTTATCTTAGGATTAACAATTTATCACATTACAATCTTTTCTTATCCAGTCTGTTCAAACAAACACTCCCTCATTATAATTTTACTTTGATCTTTTTATTTTAATTGTGATAGTCAACATCTACATTTTACGTTAAGTTACAATATTATTATTCCACCAATCTACTGTTAATAAAACTGACGAAATTTATTATGTCAGCTAAACTTAACATTTTTTTCGTCTCATCTGTGTCTCTATACTTTTTTCAAAATGTCATTTTAGATTTTCTACTTTCACTAAAATTTCATTTCGGTCCCTTAACTTTTAATTTTTGTCAACCTATAGATGAATAAAAGGGTTACATTCCAACTTGACTTAAAGGTGCCACATTTAAGACTGCAGAGAACAAAGTAAGACAACTGTGAAAGTCCAAGTATAATTAATCCTAATGTGTATATACAATGGCTCACCTGTTGCTCCCGAAGCTGGTTTTCCTGACGCAGAAGACTGAAAGAAACCAAACTGCTTCTGTAATGCAGATTTTCCCTGCAAGTTATTCACTAGTTAGAATCAATACTAGTAGGCTTACATAAAGCTGATTGGAAGAAACAAAGAAGAAAATCAGGGAAAACAAAAAAAAAAGAATTCAAAGGTTTTGACCTTAAATGGTGTTGCAGAGAAGGTGTGCTCTGTTGAAGCTCCATTTGGTGAAAGAGCTACATGTTTCTGTTCAAATATATAAAACCCATTAACGAAATAATAATACTACATATTTAGAAATTTGTATCTATATACGACGGTCATTTTGAGTGTCGTCTATATTCAATTAACTTTAAATTTGTACTGTCCAACTTATTTTTGATATAAAATTTGAGACACAAATTCACAGTACATAGCATTTTTCTTAATCAAACTATTGAGAGCATTCATGGTTGTTCATAGAATGAGAAATTTGAGTCGCACAGTTACTCTAACTTCCCTTTCTAAGGTGGTAAATAAATAAGTTACTTGACAAACTGTTTGTTTTGTTATGTGAAAACGTTCGTTTATAAGGTTACTCGATAAAGTTTGTTTAAATGCAGTAGAAAAAATATATACGTCAAACTTAAATATATTTTGAACTCTTTTTACTTGATTTGTCAAACTTAAATAAATTTTGAACTCTTTTTACTCGACTTGACTCGACTAATTTACACCCTATTCCCTTCTCCTATTCTCGTTCCACCAATTGACCAACAAAAAAAAGAAAAGAAAAGAAAAAAACTATGAACTTACCTTGGAAAAGCTCATTATAGGGGAGGTAGCAGTGTCATCAGGACAAGAAAATTGCTGTTTGCCTCTTTGTTGTTTGATTTTCTTTTCCTTCTTTGTCTTGTTTGGTTGCTTAGAAACTGAAGAACCATAACAAAAATACCCAGTTTCATCAAAGCAATCCTCTCCATCATCTTCCTGGAAATGTGGAGGCCCAGACGATGCATCCGACACCATCGACAAATCTTCATCTTCACCATTCTCCTCCACATTTGCTCCTAATTTGTATCTACAATCTTCACTACCATCTTTCTGGAATTGATCTGCAGCAGAATATGAAGATTGATCTAAGTAGTTTGTCCAACCAGATTCAGATCCACTACTGCATTCAGAAGTTGATATATTCATTCTTTAATTACACCCTCTCCCTATACAAATAATGAACTCCAAATTCCAGATGGGTTGTGGTTCTCCTTTTAAGTATAATAAGCTCAAATAAAAATGATCCAAAGAGAAGAGATAGCTAGCTGGAGAGAAGTGAATAAGAGTGATATGAACCCTTCTCTTGTTCTTGCTTCTCTATATAAAGAAGAAGAGAAAGACTAGTGTGATGAAAAATACCAAAAGAATCACACTCAAATCCTAGACTATTTTTTGTCCTTTACTCTATGCTTGCAATTGCAAACTTATTTATTTTTAATTTGACAGTTGGCTTGGTGTGTTGGAGAGAGAGAGAGAGAGAGAGAGATAGAGATGAATAATTGGGTATTGGCAAGAGGTAGTGGTGACAATGGAGATTAGGGAAGGGGTTATAGTTTCATCCACATTTGTGCAATAGACAGCTGGATGACAACCATTGCACCATATCATGGGACGCTGTTTGCTGTCCTCATCTCAACAAAAAATTTGAGGCATTTCTGTAATTCAAGTGTTATTTCCTACACCAATTGCTGCCTCATTTTTATTAGGTGTGGCCCTCTCGCTTTCGTGTCAGGATTGTGTTGTACTGTTTTATTTCGAATTTGGTAATAGAATTCACTCAATATTAACTTATTAGGGAGATTTGGTCATAATTCCCTCATTATTTAATTTGTCTTTCAAAAGGATAAGAATTATATAAGTACTTTCAAAACCCCATGACATTTTAAAACTTGTTTCTTTTACTATATTACCCTCATATCTATCAACTCTCCTATTAAGCCATCTTCACTATGTATTTCAGAGTAAAATTTTACTCTGTATGAAAGTAAAATTTTACACTCTGAAACTAAAGTAAAATTTTACTCTGTATAAAAGTAAAATTTTACTCTGAATGAGAGTAAAATTTTACACTCTGAAACTAAAAGTAAAATTTTACTCTGTATAAAAGTAAAATTTTACTCTGAAAAATAAGTAAACTGTGAGACTCTGTAGCTAAAAGTAAAATTTTACTCTGTATAAAAGTAAAATTTTACTCTGGTTCTGTCAAATGAAAAAAACAGAGTAATAGAACCAGAGTAAAATTTTACTCTGATTCTATCAAATGAAATTTGATGTTTACTCTGAAAAATCGATGGAACTTTGAGTTTTGAGTTTTGAGCTTTGAATCAGGCCTATAATCCTTGAATCAATCGATGTTTACTCTGAAAAACATTGAATCAAGCCTATAATCCTTGAATCAGGCCTATAATCTGAAAATTTCAGAGAAATCTCAATTTTTCATACCCCGGTTCTTTAGATTTTTCAGATTTTTGAAACTTTGAGCTTTCAAAAATATTGAGATTTTTCATGTACACAGATTTTTCAGATTTTACTTTAAATCTTTGAGCTTTTGAGTTCGAATCAAATGATCGCCGAGACCGATCTATGCAATCATTCAAATCTCCGATCTTAAAGACTTAAAACACACATATATAGATATATATATATATATATTCATATTCAAATCTCAAAACACATATATATTCAAATTCAAATATCAAAACACATAAACACACACACACACACACACACACACACACACATATATATATATATATGTATCAGTGCGATTTGCAAGTTCTCTACAGCTCCGGCCATGGAGGAAGCTAGGGTTAGAAGAGAGAGACGAGAGAGAAGATGAACAGTTGAAGGAGAGTTGAACGAAGAGAGTTGAGAAGATGCGGAGAGAGATCGTCGGAGCTTAGGAGTGATGACCGGCGGCGACAGACGCATCAGAAGAAAAGTTCTCCACAGCTCCGGCCATGGAGGAAGCTAGGGTTAGAAGAGAGAGACGAGAGAGAAGATGAACAGTTGAAGGAGATCTGTGAGGGTATAATAGTCTGATAAAATATTTAAATAATAAATTTTGTCATTTATGCAAGACTTTATAATTATGAGGGGGGTTTAGAAAGTATAATTTTTTTCTTAATTCTTCTAACAATAAAAAGAAGGTAAAAGGGGTTTATAGCCAAAATTTCCAACTTATTATGTATGTTTAATTAATCGTATTATTTTTTGCTTCCTTATGAACATATCAACTTGAACATGATAGGACATGACATAATCACCTGATCCTTTTTACCCGAAGACTTTGATTAAATTAGCAAAGAAATTACATAGTAGGGCATAGAAAAAAAAAAGAAAAAGAGAGGAGATATTTATCAATAAATCCTATCTCATAAATAAGTGTTTCAATTAGTCTCAATTTTTTTTTTATTGATCTGTTAAGTCTTATTAGTGGAGAGTTTATTTTCGTGTGGTCCTATTTCAATTTTAGTAATATTTTGGTAGACAACTATATCTGTTTATAAAGCAACACTCCAATATGGTAGGTATTAATGTGACACTTCAACGTGGTAGGTATGATGCGATACTCTAAAAAAATTAAAAATTCATTAGTGTACTTTTTCCAAATGTGACAGCGTGGCGAGTATAATGTGACACTCCAAAAAAATTAAAAACTTCTTAGTGTACTTTTTCTGAATGTGACAACGTGACAGTTATGATGTGGTACTCCAAAAAAATTAAAAATTCTTTAGTGTACTTTTCATAAATGTAGCATGTAACACTTTAACATGACGGGTATGATGTGACACACTTCAAAAAAATAAAAACTTCTTAATTTATTTTTCCCAAATGTGACGACGTAACAGATATAATGTGACAACTAAAAATCCTTAATATACTCTTTTCAAATGTGACAACGTGGCAGGTATGGTGCGACACTCTAAAAAAATAAAAATTTCTTAGTGTACATTTTCTAAATGTAACCTGTGACACTCCAATGTGATAGGTATAATGTGGCACTCCAAAAACACTAAAAACTATAATGTGATATTCTAAAAAAACTAAAAGCTCCTTAGTGTAATTTTCTCAAATATGACAACGTGGTAGATATAATGTGACATTCTAAAAAAACAAAGAACCCCTTAGTGCATTTTTCTTAAATGTAACATGTGACACTCCAACGTGGCGGGTATAATGTGATACTCTAAAAAAATTAAAAACTCGTTATTGTACTTTTTTCAAATGTAACACTCTAACGTGACGAGGATGATCTAATACTAAAAAACTCCTTAGTGTATTTTTTTTTTTTTAAATGTGACACTTCAATGTAGCGGACAAATACCATTACACATTCAAAAGGATTAAATAAATCAAAAAAATAAATAAAATGGGACTATATAGATCATAAGTTCAAAATATGAGAGTTATTGATCAATTTTTCTAGAAAAAATAGAAATAAATGAAAAATTTGTGCATTTCATTATATATATATATATATTGAGAGGACATAATATCATTGGATAGAGTTAGATTAGTATTTATATAACAATTAGAGTAAATACGTGCAATGTTAAATTTGTGTTAAGTGAGTTTGACACTTAACCAAATTTATTTATTTTTCATGTTATTGAGTTGGTTTACTCTTTTTTGGATCGTATTGATAACTAACCAATATAATCAATTAGTTTCGTTTCCTGTTCCATATTTATTGCACTAGCCATTGAGGAATAGAGTTGACCAACCATCTTAGAGTTACACCCAAAATTTTTTTTTTGTTTTTTGTTTTTGTGTGTGTGGCGGGCTAGCCATTTGCATGAGAAAAATTATCCCATCAAAAATTGAAGACACTATTCCGACATGCAATGCAGAATTCAAATGGCACGTAGATGGTCAAGTTTGCTAGGATAAAAGTAAATTGCATTTGGTATACGAAAACCAATATGAGATAACTAATCTTGAGAAGCCCGTTATCCCATGTGAGAGTATTTTTTCCTAGAGCTATGGATAATATATCTCTGTGCTATTATTAGTTCTCACCTTTTTTTTTTTCGGTGTATGAACCTCTTTCATTTTTTGTTTTTCAATTTTGTCTCAATGTAAAATTCTAGTTTTACCTTCTGTCTAACCTTCCTAACCCTATCCTTAATTCTAACGTCACCTCCACTGTCATGACCCTATCCCGTTCCTAATAGAATGGTACCATGATGGACAGTAATCCGAAATTACCAAAGGCCAACTTACAAAGTTCACACAATCAAAGTATACATACGGGGCTTACATGTACGGAAGCAATAAATTTAAATCTAATTGGTCCATAAGAGCTGTGCATAGACCAAATGAAATGACATACATCTCAACATGGTTTTACAACTTGAATACAAATAAAATACAGTACATATTACATCTTGATCAAAAGATTTTTCAAGCCGACATATACAAAAGACATGAATTACAAACTAAGAAGCATAATCTTCAAGATGCTAGCAAAATATGAATCCGAACACAACTTGCAAAATACATCTAGGCGTCACCGCCTTCTTGCTCATCACCTACATATATATAAGGAGAGGGTGAGCTTGGATACTCAGTGAATGATATTAGTAATAAAGGTTTGAATGAATGTTATCTGAGATCTTTATCAAAACAATACATATCATAGTTTGTACAAAATCAAGGGATGAATCAAGTTCATCTATCAAGTCTTTCAAAGTTTCAAGGGATGCTTATTAGCATCAATATAATATAAGGGATGACATTCCTGACAAAATAAGGGAATAATCGACCCAGAATCGATTAGACAAACCCACTCGTACAAGACCGTCGGTGGCAAGGGAGATATCTCAAACAAGGGTACTAGTTGCATTATAGTCCCCTAGCACTAAGGATTTTCCAAGAATGTCATCAAAACAAGATAATACTTGATACAAAACTAGGGATAATAATTCATACTTGAACAAATACTTCTCCAAAACGAAACAAGCAAAGCTTTTATCAAAACATTAGAACATAGCTTTATTAAAAATACCATTCATATAGCTCTTCGGGTGTAGGGATTAAGGCAAGAATCCAAGAACTACAAATACATGGCAAGGTCCACTGAACGCATTTCAAGAGGACAAGAAGGAATGCTCAAAAGATGGCTATGCAATGCATCCCTAAAACAAGCTTTATATTAGTGTAAATGATCCCGGCATTTCCTTTAAACTAAGTCAAGACAAAGCAAAACATGTGCTGGGAGTTAAAACACTGTTTTTCATCACGGGAAAACATGCTGGGTACCAACCAGGTCTTGGCCGACGTCCCACACCTCTTGGCCGAGGTGTGGTCTCCTAGGCCTAGGTGTGAGATCTGGGCAAGAGTGGGTCTCGGCAACCACACTTGGGTAAATGAAGTCTGGAAATCTGGGTCTCCTTTTGAAGAACATGAAGAATAAGAACATGAAGAACATGAATGCTAAAATCATAACTTCTTTATTCAAAATCTGAGATTTCATGATATGAGTTCAAAAACATAGACCTGGGTACCCATACTTGAAGATTCCATGAAAACAAACACAAAAACATGGATCTTGGTATAAACTTTCGGATTAAAACAAGGTTTTTCTAGAAGAACACAAGAACACCATTTTCTCTTTCTAAAACCAAACTTTAAATCAATGCATGGCTCATGAATCATGCTAGATCATGCAATGCGATCAGATTAACATAAAGAACAACAAGAGTAGATCAAGAATCTAACCTCAAAATGTAAATCCAACGGTTCAAACTCTAAGGATCAAGCTTGGAATCTAGCTCTCTCTCTAAGAACTTCTTCCTCCTTTCCCTAGAGTTTCTCTCTCTACAAGGCAAGGATGTGACAAAATGATATGGGTTTCTCAGCTAGTACCTGACTTAACCATCTGTTGGGACACGTGGCACTATCGGATTGGATCTCCTCAAAAAGGTGCTAGAATGACAAGACAAGAGTATGACAAAGTGTGTACAATAAGTAAGGTGACAAGGGCACTCTAACAAGGTAATGATCTCGGGGTTAGGACATAGGCTTCGGGCAAGTAAGGTTTCGATGATCTCGGCTAGGAAGGATAACACTTGGCCTAGCTATGCCACGTCGGCCTAGATGTGCCACACCTCAGTCTAGGTCATACTAGTCCAGGAACAAGATCACTAGGTGCAAGGATCAAAGATTTTGGTTGCCTAGATGATAACATCTCGGCCAATATGCTAGGGTGAAGGTGGAGGTCAACAAAAGTGGTTCCAAGATGGTCCTAAGTGTAAGAGGTTCAAGGGTGTGACCTAGGCTTAACACACCAAGCAAGGAACCAAGCATACAAACAATACTCAGGCGAATCACATAAGCACAAAACAAGACAGGGACCTTTACTTAAGCAAAACAAGTCAAAATCTACAAATGCAAGTTTAACAAAACAAAATCATGCAAATGAACATGAACATGGCTAAGACGAGAATGAGGGTCATTACATCCACCACCACTACCTCTGCCTGACACCTCTTCCTCGCCATCTCCACTCTAACAACTTTCCCTAATGTCACAAGTCTCTTTCTAGCCCAACTTTTCTACTTTCGTCCCTCTCTCAGTCTCTTACAACCACTCTTTAGCCAATGCTATCGAACTCCATTCCCTGACTTTACTGATTCTTTTTTACACACACACACACACACACACACACACACACAGTCAATCATTTACCCCCTCTTTCTTCCCATATAGTGGTCATCATGAAGGTGGGGGACAAAAGTGGTTGGGATCACAGGAGGTGGGCTGTCGTGAGGATAGGGCAACAAGTGATGGAAGAAAAGGGTTGTTGGTAGGGATGAAGGGGTTGACAAAGGTTATAAGGGGAGGTGGAGGTAGGTCTCTGATAGGGAATGAGGTTGTCAATGGGGGTGAGGGGTTGTAGTGGGAAGGTATGTCGCTAGATGGAGCAATTGAAAGTGAAGGTAAGGCTAGGGTTAGGGTTTATAGAATGAGACTACGATTGAGGTCCCATTTGGGGTGTTGGCTGTTTGGCTAAAATAGCCAAAAAGCGAAAACAGTCCATCACATCACTCTTTATTTTTCTATATGTTTTTTTATAAAAAATCAAAAAGTCAATTAAAATAGCTACTTACCAAACACCCTCTTAGAATAAGGTGGAAGTTCATGCTTAAAATAAACTACGAAAGTTGGATTGGAAGGGTCCAAAAAATGTAGGTGTCCAAAGAAATTTGGAGAGGGTAAATGATAAACCAACTAACATAGGTGGCACCTCAGTACACCTCACCACCAATTGCCCAAGAACATTGAGGTGGTTAAGAGTTAGTTAGAATCACTGTAAGTGGTGGAACATAGAGAATAGATATATTGAGTTTGTTGTAACAACTTTATATTTGTATATATATAAGCATTACTCATTATCATAATCAATGAGAATTGTTTTCAGGCTTTTTACAAGGTATTAGAGCTCAAAAGCTCACATGAGCACTGATCCTTGATTGCTATGGCTTCCTCAGCAGCCATGGCTTTTGCAATCACCATAGCTTTTTCTTCTTTATCTTTTTTCACCATTTCCTCAAATTTGACCTTGCTTATCTCAAATTTATCTTCATTTGTGACTGTTAAACTTGATACTTCAATTTTTTGATTTGGAAGAGTCAATTTCATAACATTTTATGTCCCACAAAGCTTCTGGGCTATGTAGTTGGATCTACAACTTATCCTTTGGGCAATATCAAAGATGCAAGAGGTTTTGATGCTTCTAATTCAGATCGAGTACAATAAGGAGTTATTGATGCACATTTGCTTAGTTGTTTCACAGCAACTCTGTCTTCTCTGATCTACTCCATTGTTCTTCAATATTAGCATTGTTCTGAGGTATGAAATGCTTTAATCAAACGATTTACCATACTTTCACGGTTACACATACATCAGCTAAAGAATAAATTGAACAATGTGGTCAAGAAGGCTGAATCTATGGAAGAATATTTGACTAAGATCAAGGATTTAACAAATCAATTGGCTCTTGCATCAACTGTAATTGAAGATGAAGATCTTCTGTGAATCACACTCAATGGCCTACCTGATGAATATCTTTCAAAACAACAATTAGGGCTTGATTAGAGACTATTTTGATAGAGGAACTGTGTTCACTTGTCTGTGTTCAATCGATTCATGTTGAGTCGCAGAATTAGAAATCTACTTTGATTGATCATTCTAATGTTATTTCTCTCCTACAAGGGGTTTGAATTTCAATAATTCAAATCCTAATGGATACTCTAGAGGTCAATCACACAATAATAGATGGAGATACTCTTCGTGAGGTGGACAGGAAGGTAGATCTTCGAGTAAATTTCGAAGGAATGACAGATTTTCATCAAGGTGAACAGGTTGCACTGGTCCTGTTTGTCAAATTTGTGGTATCTTTGGACATACTACTTTCGATTGTTGGCATATGATGGATTCATCTTTCATCCCAAAATTTGAAGGCTTTTATTGCTACTACTTCTTCTTATAGCAATCCTGCTTCTCAATCATCCTCACCTCCTTGGTATCTCGATTTCCCAGCTATTGATCATATTACCAATGATTTGCAAAATCTAAGTATGTATCCGTCTTATCACAATATGTTCCCATTCATCATACTAGTAAGGGAATTTTGCCTACTCCACACTTTTCTTTTCGACTTAATAAAGTTTTGCACTCTCCTATATCTTCTAATCTACTTTTAGTGCAGCAATTAGCTAAGGATAATAAATGTATTATTACTTTTGATGCTTCTTACTTTGTGATTCAGGACAAGTCCTCGAAGAACATTCTTCACTAGGGTACTAATACTAATGGTCTATATCATTTTCATCCACCTACTACTGCTATTTCTTCACAAGCATCTTCACCATATCCTATACCTTATGCTCATTTTCATGCTACATCTAATAAATCTATTTCTACAGTTGTGTGGCATCATAGAGTGGGCCACCCTTCTAAGAAGTTTAGTCATCAAAAGAAGAATATTTCTTGTATTTTTCCTAAGCATGATACATTGGATTCTTGTACTAATTGTTGTGTATCAAAAAGCCATTGATTACCTTTTCATTTGTCAAATTCAACTGTTAATCAACCATTTTCATTGATATACAGTGATGTTTGAGGTCCATTTAATAAATGTAATTTGGTTTCAAGTATTATGTGCTTTTTGTGGATGATGTTAGAAAGTTTACTTGGTTATATCCCTTAGCTTACAAGAGTGACGTTTTCTCAAAGTTCATAAAGTTTAAAGCTTATCTTGAGACCTAATTTTCTACTTCTCTTCAAGTTCTTAGGACAGATGGTGCTACTGAATATTTCACTAAAAAAATGCAGCATTTTTGTCTTTTCATGGCATCATTCATCAACATTCTTGTCCCTATACATCTTCTCAAAATGGCATTGCAAAAATAAAGCATAGACATATCATTGAAACTGCTATAGCTTTAATTCATCATGCTTCTCTTCTTCTTTATTTTTGGTTTGACGCAGTTGGTATTGCTACTTTTTTTATTTATTAATAGAATGCCTTCATCTATTCTTTCTCATAAATCTCATTTTGAGATTCTTTTTTCATTCTATTCTTAATTTTTCATTCTTAGAGTTTTTGGGTGCCAATGCTTTCCATGGCTTAGACTCTATGTTTCCTCTAAACTTTAACCTAGGTCTCTTTCTTGTATGTTTCTAGGTTATCATCCCTTGGCTAAGTGATATAGATGTCTTGATCCCATCACTGGGAAAGTGTATTTGTCTAGACATGTTGTTTTTAATGAGTTTGTATTTTATTTTTCAGCTCCCATCTTTCTTTCTTTATTTTTTTTTAAATTTTATTTATTTATTTTTGTTATTTTTATTTATTCGTTTATTTTTTTTCCTCTTCTTTGTCTTCTATACACTCTTTCTTTTGGTATTCTCCTATAGCTAGGCCTACTTCGACATTGCATCATCTTCTAGTTACTCTTCTTTCTATTGCAGTTGCCTCTACTTCTATTACAGGTTCTCATTTTACTATATTACTTATTCCTACAGTTTCACAGCTAGTTGTAGTTCCATCACAGGTACCACTATTTCCTTTTTCAACTTAATAGCATACTCAACCTATTGCTCAGCCTATTGTAACATCACAACCTGCATTCCAGTTTGCTGTAGTTTAGTAAGCTACATCTTAGCCTGGCTCAATGCAGTTCTACAGTACTTGTGCTTATACCCAGTCTTGTCAATCCATCCATATTGAGTCCAATGCTATTGAATTACCCATCTTATCTCCTCCTCCTCATCCTTAGACCAATCGATATGATATGGTTACCATGTCAAAATCCACTCTCTCTTCCTTGCTTAGTGTGTCGTCTCTTTTTTTATTTTCCAATTATGAGGCACCTACATGTAAGCTTGCTCTTTCCTTTCCTATCTGGTATAAAGCTATGAATGAATAGTTTGCTGCTTTACAAAAACAACACACATGGTCTTTGGTTCCTTTGCCTCATGGTAAAAATGCCATAAATTGCAAATGGGTCATCAAGATTAAAAGGAATTCAAATGGTATTATTGGTTGTTACAAAGCAAGATTGGTTGCAAAAGGGTATCTTCAACATGAGGGCATAGATTTTCAGGAGACTTTTAGTCTAGTTGCCAAGCTTCCAACCATTCAAATCCTCTTATGTCTTGTTTTACATCATCACTGGATATTGAAGCAATTAGACATTTCCAATGCTTTTTTCATGGTAGGCTTGAGCAGGAGATTTACATGATCCAATCCCCTGGTTTTGTTGGTTCCTCACAAGCTTCTCATGGTACTCTATATTTTCTTCTTTCATGTTGTCTAAAGGGTTCACAATAGTACTTGTGATACTTCTCTGTTCATTCATAAGACTCTTACTTCCATTACCATTTTAGTGGTATATGTAGGATGACATCTTGTTAACTGGAAGTGATCCTGCTCACATTCTATCCTTAATTCAATATATGTACTTGGCCTTTTCTATGAAAGAATTAGGTGATCTTCCTATTTTTTTGGTATTTTAGTACAAGCAACTGGCTCTCATCATTTCCTTTCTCAACAAAAATCTGCTCAAGAGATTATGCATAAAGATGGTTTAACTGATTGTAAGCTCTGTTCTTGTCCTATCTCAGTCAAGCCCGAGTTCTCCTCTGATTTATCTCGGGTCTTTTTAATTCATTCTCTTTATCGATCTATTATTGGAGCATTACAATATCTTACAATCACTTGCCCAAATCTATCCTTAGCAGTTAACCAAGCTTGTGAACATATGCATCAACCCACAAATGGTGATTTTTTAGCTGTCAAAAGATTGATTCGATTTGTTAAAGGGACTTTGGCTCATGGTTTGACTTATGCACTATAGACACCCCATTTTGATAAGCCCTAAGACTGGGCGCTTTCTTTTGATTACTCGATGATAAAAATAAGAATGTATTTCTCACAAAATCCTCAGTAAAAAAAATGAAATTTGAGCTTTGTTCCTAACCCCAAGCCTGCTTTGGCCAAGTATTTAAGCCCTGTCGAACAATCGAAGCGAAACCTGACTGAATAGAAGCAAAATGGCAAAATTCTCTCTAGCCAGTCGACCACCCAAGGATAGTGCAGCACAAATTTTTGTTGGTTTGGGTGGGGGACTTCACAACCCCATTTTTTTGACCTATTTATGCATTAAATGCATGTATACTCAGCCTCCATTGCCTAGTGCTTGATCCATTGAAGATAATGCTCCATTTTTGTCTTCTATTAACTCTATTTGTGCTCCATGTGCTGCATTATCTTCCCTAAATGTTTCATTAGTTCTCCACTTTGTCTTCCATCATTGCTCCACTTGCATTGCCTATAGAAGGAGAGCTTAAGTCTTGAATTTGTGGAGATGAATTTTAGAGAAGAAGTGTACAGAGAATGGTGAGTTTGAGAAAGAAATAAAGCTTTGAAAACAAGAGTGTTGTCTTACCAAAGTAGTGAAGTTGTCTTTAGCCTTCATATATCTCATCTTTCATTGCAAAAACCTCCCAAGAAACTCATTGAAACCAAGTCCTAGAGCTTTGATAAAAGAGAGAGAGTGGTTTTTGCCAAGTTTAAGAACCGAGCGATCATTTCCTACACTTGTTTGAAGCCACAGGTATAGCTCAAATTCCAAGCTTTCGAATTGAGGATTAAGAATGTAATTCACAACCTTAAGGGTGATCAAAAGGAAGTTTGGAAATCAAGAAGTTCAATTTTTCTTTGAAAGATGAATTTTCAATTCTTTCATTTTCTTGTATTTTCTATCTTATATTTGTTTTCTTGCTTTAATTTCATATTAGTTTTGTTGTAATCTAATTGGAAGTGGTTTAGTTAAGCCACCTACATATTCCTTGTTTGTTCTTTTCTTGGTGTTGCAACATGAGAGCTTTTGCTAGGCCTAGTTGACCGATTGGCTGGCGAACTTAGAACAAATCAGTTGTCTTGCATTGAGTATGATAGTTTCCGATGATCCTCAAGACACATGAAGCTTTTATTTTCTTTTCATTTTAGTGTTTTTGTGAGGTGTTTTTTTTATATATATATATTTTTTTTATTTTGATGTAATAATTTTTTCCTCTCTGTCTCATTCAGTTTGTAATTATTTATTCAATGGGTTGTAATAATTTCTCGCATCGCTCTTGTCTATTTCATTCTTTACTTGCATTTCTTATTTGTACATAAGCATCATATTTTCCTTTTCATCATACCAATGCTTTGCATCCATGTTTCATGTATCTTGATTTGGCTAAGTTTGCATCTATGTGTTTAATCAATTTCTATATGATTATGTGGGCTACCGCATGTTCTTGAGATGATTCACATGTGATAAATTAGAAGTCGAATCTTTAGTTGCATCTCATGAGTGAATTGCATTAGAATTTTGTATATAAGGTCATAATTATTTTGCTAATTTCGTTTTGTAGCTGTTCACGGGACGTCGGTAAACATGTAAGTTTTGATGCTTTAGCATCCCGCTTGTATATGTTTTTCTTGATATGATTAGCATCCTACCATGAGGCTACTTGCGTACTTGATGTAACTATATGAATGCCAATGGATGGAGGTTATGTTGCTTAATTTGGAATGATGCTAATGTTTCATATTTGTAAACTCAATCTCTTTAAGTTGTAAATCTTCAAAACTCTTTCAAAACATATGAAATCAAGTTGTTCTAAAATGAATGACATAGTCTATACTTGTATGCTTCACATAGTAAACTTTTGGATTTATTAATAATTGGAACATGAACATATAAAAGAAATACAAATCATATCATGGTTTAGTAAAGGCCGATCTTTTGATTGGGTGAGCGGGGGTGCTCAATTAATGAGATTTCCCTCTCATACCTAAGGTTTCGAGCGAAGCATCTTTGGTTACGACGAACAATAGCCTTGGCACGAGTCATGGGTTTCCAAATTTTTTCAAAATATTAGGTAATTACTCTAAGATTTGGTGATGTAGTCCATTTCTGGAAAATGTTTTATAATCAAATGGATTTTCTATAAAAATTGTCAAATTTGGACTCTTATCTATGTTTCACATTTTACTCGTGAGACTAGATCAAAGAAATCGAGGGTCCGAACTGTTTAACGTGCACGGGTACGCCCCGTGCATGTTATAGTTTTTGGCGACTCTGCTGGGGATATTAAGAAACCTTGACTCAAACTCCATGATATGAGTTTTATTTTCAATTATATGTTCATTTCATTGCATGCGTTGGTGAACTTAAAGTCACTTTGCTGCCCAGATACTGGTGCGAACATAGGCAAGCTTTTTGTGACACTATACCTATCTCCATGTTACTTCTAAGACCTTGTGTTAATACTTTTTAAGACCTGTCAGAAAGGTAGCTTTGCTATCTGAAGTTGTCGGACTTCGAAGAGAGGCTATATTGACTCTTCTGACTTCTTGGGATCTTAACTGGTTATTAACTAAAGGGCTCTTTGGTGACGCCACCTTGACTTCAACCCTAGAGTAAAGCTGACCTTGTACATATAGCGAGCCATAATACCTATGTATGATATTGCTTGTTTGAATAGTAAAACCCTAGATCATTTCAAAGCTAGGACTGGGTAACCCTACCCCTCATAGGGGTGTTTGTTCTCTTTCCTACTATGTGCTATGTGGAATGTATGGGATCTATACAAGGATTCTCAGATTTAGATGAGTGGTTCAGGCATTTCAGTTTGTGAGGTTAAGTTGAATTTTCAGCATGATTTAGCAATAATCAGTTAGGCCGGCATGTTGTTGAAATTTTGATTGGGTGTTCCGTTTTATTTTTGCAAGGTGGTGTGGTGCCATAGCTTCAGAACGGTCTAATATCGCCCAAGTTCTGTGGACTCGTGTTGGTAGACTCTGTAGGATTGCAAATTTGGTTCAAGGACAACTAGTGTTAGTTTATTTACTACCAGCTACACGAAGAAGAAGAAGAGCAAAAGCCTCATTAACTGTCTAGAGTACACTTTCTTCACTAGCTAGATCATCCTCGCTCAATTTATTGGAATCAGTGATGGCTCAGGTTCTAGAAAACATAATGGACATGATGTTGGCCCTTCAACAAAGTATGGATGCTATTCCCAATATAGTTTCCATCCATGGTGATGCTCTTGTAGAATTGCGATGCTCATCTGGGGCATCTGCTACTCAACCATCTTTGGTGACTCATTCAATCCCACCCTTACCAGCTCAGGAATTTCCTGAATCCAACTTCCTAGAAGACTTAAGGGTTCCAGCACAATCATCAGGGAGACCTTTTATCCCTCCACAATCAATGGGAGGGCACTTTTCCTTGGAGATGACTGAGTTTGATTCGACTATGGTAAAACTAGCCTAGTTGGAAAAACTATTTAAAAGGTCGCAAAGAATAAACTCTACCCTAGACATCGAAGGTGGGTATACAAAAATAGCTGTAACGTTTCCTAAATGATATAAGATGCCACATATTGTTAGATGCGATGGATCTGGAGACCCTATGGCTCATATTCGCCTATTTTCTAATTTTTTTAAGCCTGTGGGTTTGACTCGTCCGCAAAAGTTATCTTTATGCAGACAAACTCTGTCAGAAGTGGCTGCCATCTAGTATGACAAGCAAGAAGACTTGGTGAAACAGAGCTGGGAAGAATTGGCTTAAGCTTTCATCACCCAATATGCATACAACACTCAAATTGAAGTGACCACGTGAGAGTTCGAAGTAACCCGTTAAGAAGAAAATGAAGGTTTTGTAGCCTCCATTACTAGATAGAGGGCCAAGGCGGTAATGATGACTAACAGACCACCTGAGAAAGATCAAATTCGCATGGTAGTAAATTTGCATAAAAAAATGTTGTAGAAAATGATAGTCCTTTCACTTTTCACTTTCAAAGAGCTGTATGAAATGGGGGTCCTGATAAAAGATGCAATCAAATAGGGAATCATTGTCGATGACAAAGAACCTGCATGAAAAACTTTTGGCCACAATTCGAATACTACTACTAGTAGTAGCAAATCTATGAAGCCATCTGAAATCAACTCAGTTACTGCTACCACCAAAATGGCTGATCCTTTTGTTAATACCAACTCGCAAACAGCAAACTCAGCCTGAACCTCTACCAGAACCTTCAACCCTCTCTATATGTCCCTCACCAGAGTTATGAAGGTCTTGGTAGAAAGAGGATATCTTAAACCTCTTGACCCTCTACCTTTCTTAGCCAGACATGACCCTGCTAAATACTGTGCCTTCCACCAACAGCCTAGACATGATATCGATCGTTGTTTATGTCTTCGTCATGAGATTCAAGATCTCATTGACAATAAAATCATAGCTCCTTCACAGCCACCAAAACCCAACGTCACTACCAATCCAGTGCCACCCCATAACAAAATCCCACTACCTCTTCGTCTTAACTTTATCCATACACTATCACCCACTTTTAATCCTAGCATATACATCACACCTACTCATCTACCTAAACCCGAGGTATACATTACTGAGGGCATTGATCTGTGCATAATGGATGCACCTCCAACCTAGCCAAAAACCTAAAAGCCCTATGGTGGTAGTGGTAGAAACCAGAAAGGAAATAGCTGAAGTACCTATGATTGAGGCTTAGAAACTACCAGAGGAAGGATATGATCCTAGTAAGTATATTGTATCCATTAGTCAATTGAAGCCTGAAGTTTTTTGCCTGACTTACTTTCTATCAATGTTGTTAGAGAAGATGCACCTAAACAGGAGTTGGATGACTTGGCCGACCTAGAGGATGACTTGGCCAATCTCCAGTTCTTTGAAGAATTAGACCCTAGGATTGTGAAAATAGGATGGTGGGATCTGATAAATTCCAATGCCAAGCATGGTTGGTCAAGTAGTGGCGAAGGGGAGACCGAGAGAAAATGGGATGAACCAAAAATCGACAATGGAAAATTTGAAGACAATAGTAAAGGAAAGGGTTCTGGAGAGAAAGAAAAAGAACTAGAAAGCCAACCAGAGTATAATGTGGGGATGATTCGAGTAGAGTCTAACAATTGTCTTTTGGTCACCAAAGGCTAATAGTGGGATGATAATGACCTACAACTTGCCCACACTGACAATGACTAGATAAACAATGTGCCTGATGAGACTTGGTATTCAAAAGAAATTGATCATTTGACTAGGAGTGGGTGCTACTTCAAGCCTTTACACCTAGAGAAAGAAGAGTCCTTAGGCAAAGACAAAGAAACTGAGAAAGAGAAAAAGAAAAAGAAAGAGAAAAAAGCGGATGAAGACCAGGTTCTAAAACATCCGAAAAAGATCCAGGCAAACATTTCCATCTGAAGGCTTCTCATGGCTTCCTGAGAACATCGACAGGCGATGTTGCCAGCCTCAAGCAAGGCTAAGTTGTCAATTGACACAACTCTGGAACAACTTGTGTCGCTAATCACCCTAAGAGAAATAGCTCCCGTGATGGCCTTCTCTGACAATGAGCTACCACCGGAATGATTAGGACGCAATAAGCCTCTATGTGTCACTAGAGTGTAGAAAGAAATGGATCCTGATCATTCTGATTGACACCAGATCAGACATCAATGTCTGCCATTCGCGCACTACTTATACAACAGAGCTAAAGTCAATAGATTTGACACTCACTACTCAGTTGATTCGGGCTTATGATAATACTAATCGGGAGGTAATGGAGACAGTCAAAGTGTAAATAACAGTGGGTCCATCTCTACACACCCTATTTTGACCAGCCTTAAGTCTTGGGCACTCTCTTTTGATTACGTGATGATGAAAATCAGAATGTGTTTCTTGCACAATCCTCAGTAAAAAAAGATGGAATTTTGGGCTTTACTCTCCACCCTAAGCCTATTTTGGCCAAGTGTTTAGGTCCCGTCAGGCACCCAGAGTAAAATGAAGTAGAACCAGAGTGAAACAAAATTTTTCTCCCCTGGCCGCAGTCGACCACCTAACAGACAGTTTGCACCAGTTTTGTGATGGTTCAGGTGAGCATTTCCTAAACCCATTTTCTGATCCATTCATATATTGAATGCATTTATACTCATCCTCCATTGCCTAGTGCTTGATCCATTGAAGTTAATACTCCACTTTTGTCTTTTATTAGCTCCATTTGTGCCCTATTTGCTCCATTATCTTCCCTAATGCTCCATTAATCTTCCACTTTGTCTTCCACTATTTCTCCACTTACATGGCCTATATGAATACATCAGATTGTTGAGAGAAAAAAGAGGAATGATTGAGGAGAGAAGGCTAGAGATAGAGAAGAAGAGAGCTTAAGCTTTGAATTCAAGAGTTAGCCAAAATTGATTATTAATTGTGACCTTCCATTTCTCAAGCTATACACTATATCTCATATTCCATTACAAAAAGTCATCCCAGTCATGTTATTGTAGTCAAATTCCAGAGCATTGATCAAAGAGAGAGTAGTCCGTGTGAAGTTTCAATTGATCATTTCCTACACTTGTCCAAAGCTACCTTTGAAGCTCAAAATCCAAGCTCTTGAATTGAGGATTAAGAACATAACTCACAACCTTGAGGGTGATCAAAAGGTGGTTTGGAAATCAAGAAGTTCTATCGTTATTTGGGAAGGTGAATTTTCAAATCTTTCATTTCCTTACACTTTCTATCTTAAATTTCTTCGTCTTTTTTTTATTTTCATTTGTTATAATCTTGTACTTTCTATCTTATATTTGTTTCTTTTTTTTTTTGGTTTTGTTTTAGTTTCATATTAGTTATGTTGTAATCTTGCACTTTCTTTTTTTGTATTTGTTTTTCTTGTTTTAGTTTCATATTAGTTTTGTTGTATCTAACTGGAAGTGGTTAGTTGAGCCACTTACATATTCCTTGTTTGTTCCTTTTCTTGGTTTTGCGACAAGATAGGTTTTGCTAGGCCTAGTTGGCTGGCCGACTGTGAGCTTCTTTTGGACAAAATGGAGTAGTCTTCCGCCGTTGAGCATACTGTAGACACCCCATTTTTGACCGACCTTAAGACTCAGACGTCACCGATTGAGCGCTTGGTGATGTTGCATATTGTGCTCGCTCTGAGGTTTTAGAGTCTCGGCTGCGAGCCTTGCCTCCGGACTTCCGGACTCTTTTGTGCTTTGTCTCGGTTTGCGAATCGGGCCCCGTTTTCTCCGTTTTCTCTTCCCGAGGGGAGGGAGAAGTCTCGTAGATCATCTCTCAGTGGCCGTAGGCTACGTTTCGTGGTCGTAGGCCATTTTTCCCGTTTGGAGCCCGGTTCTTGGTTTTCGGAGCCGTCGGCCGTATGCCTTGGTTCGGGACCGCTTAACCACCTCCGTTTGCTCCGATTTTTGGTGTACATCTTATTTCCTCCCTTTTGAGGGACACTATGGCTTGAGAGACCAACTTCGTGGTCGAATGCCACTTCCGGTGCCTAATAGTCAGTTTTCGGGGCCCCAGACTGCGCGTTTTGGCCCCCGAACCTTCGTTTTACATCGATTTGAGTCCATTTTTGGCAGGGACCTTATTTTCATTGTTAGGAAGGTTGTAGGAAGGTGGGAGGCCATCAATTGTTCTGAAAACCAGCTTTATTCCTTCATCACTCTCCGTCGCCCGTTTTCCTCACTAGAAAGCTGGTGTTGACCATTCCCGGGCCACTTTTTCTAGCCCTAAACCACATATTTGTTTTGTACACACCTGGGAGGCCACCAATATGGGTTGGCCGGCCATCAATCATTCCTGACCCTTTTGAACCCCTCTAAAAAGCTAGCTTTTCTCTCTCCTGGTTCACTTTTTCCAGTTTTTCTCCACATAACTGTGTTGTACGCACATGGGAGGCCACCTTTTTGGGGTGGCCGGCCACTAACTTTGCTTGAACCTTTTGAACCTGGCCGGCCAGCTAGGCGAGGTGAGGTGGTCGGCCGGCCAGGTGAGGTGGCCGGCCGGCCACCTGAACCTTCTGAACCTGGCCGGCCATGACCCTCTCACCTGGTTCCTTACAGCTGTACCCTCTGTTTCCCCCAGATCCTGTATCCGAGGGGGGGTCCTTTGGGGGGAAAATTTGAATTTGATTTTCCCTCCCTTTTCTTCACTCCTCTCCTCTATAAAACCAGCCCCCCAGCTCCATTTCAAGGGGTTACAAAAATTGTTTAGAGCCATTGCATACAAACCTCCATCTCTCTCTCCTTCAACCCTCCAAACCCTAAGATCCTTGCACCATTTGCACTACAACCCATAGCACAACACCACCATCATCCATTCCAACCATTTGAGGCTGATTTTTAGAGGCTAGGAGCTCCTCTTCTTGGTCCAAAAGCTGCTGAAGTTTGGTTCTACAAGGGTGAGTCATTTTCTTCCATTTTCTAGTCTCTTCTTGCTTCATCTATAAGCCATACTTGCTTACATTTTTGGGCTCCAACATTAACTGTAAATAGTCATATTTTAAGCTCCTCTTCATGTTTGATCAAGGACTTTTTACTGTTTGAAGTCTTCTCCTCACCCTTTGTGTTTAATCTCTCTTTTAGGCCTATTTTTGCATGGTATTTTAGTCTTATTTGTGAGCTGTTTTGGACTTGGTCATAAACTGTAAAGTATCTTGTTTTGAGCCCCTCTTCAATTTTGTTGAAGGGCTCTCCTCTGTTTGAGGTCATTTACTGTCCCTTGTCTCTAATCTCTCTTTTAGGGCCATTTTTGCATGATATATTAGCCCTATGTGTGAGCCTTTTTGGACCTAGTCCTGAACTGAAAAAAGCCTTGTTTTGACATCATCTTCATGTTTTATTAAGGGCATTTTCTTGTTTGAGATCATATGCTTCCTTGTATGCTTGATTGTCCCTTATTTTGAGCCTTACACCTAAGCTCTTGTTGCATGCTTGGTTTGGCCTTTTAGCCACTGTAACCCAGTGGATTTTCAGTGGCTAATACACTGTTTTGAGCCTCAAAATCAGAGGGGGGTGACCCCCTCTCACCTTGCCTTGTTTGGTGGCCTTTTAGGCCTTCCAAAGAGACCCTATCTTGCATGCTTTGAAGTCACTTTCCAGGGTCAATTTGATAGTTTTAGGACTATCATATTGGATTTTCAGAGTTAATTTTTCCATGCTTCATGTCTATCTTGCATGTGCTTAATAACCCCTTGTATGGCCCTTCAAAGGAACTCATTATTTGTGCACGTGTTGGCTTTATTTCAGTGGTTATCTGGGCTTATTTTGGCATGTTTTGTTCATTGATTTTTGCGGGTTTGGTGAGATTCCATATGCTTAATATACTTGCCATGTAAACCATGTTTGCTAGTCAAAATTGCATGTTATTTTAGTCCATCTTGCTAGCACTTTTTGGCCACACTTTGAACTGGAAATGTGCATATTTTGGGACTGCCTTGGCTCTGTCTTTAAACTTCATGATCAAATAATGCATGCTTTGTATAGTTATAAGCCATTCCATGTGCCTAGTTTTGAGTTTCGGGGTTCATCTCATGCATCGGGTGCCATTTTTCCATGTTTCGGGGCCATTTAGCATCATGTGTTAGTGCTGGAAATTACATGCTTGTATGCCTTATTTCATGCCTTGTTAGCGTTGCATACTGTGCCTTAGGTTTGGTCCTCGGTTTGCGTGCATGTATGCACGCATTTCGATAGTCTCATTTTCATCTTATGGCTACTGATGTGAGTGTGGCTGAGGTCCACTCATGTTGGTGTAAGTCCATTATGCATTGTGTATGCCATTTCATTTCATAGCATTGCGTATGCTAGGTTGTATGTTAGAGCATTGTGTATGCCATGTTACATCGTGCATTGTGTATGCCATTTCATAGCATTGTGTATGCTAGGATGTATATTAGTCGCATTCATGCATGTCATGCACATTGCATTGTGTTTGGGATAGGAGTTAGCCCGAGCACGGGAAACGAGGTACGTTTCGTACTCCGAGTGACGGAACGTGTCTCAATTCCCAGTCACCGACACTCCGGATTATCCATGATGGAGTCTCGGTCCTGTTATGTTTATATGTGCATTCATTTCATATTAAGTCGTGCAATTCGACTCCTCGGCCATCATGCATCGAGATGCGTGATTGGTGGCACGAGGATCGAGGTATGCATACATATGTGAAAATACATTGCCATGCCCCCTTTCTTGCTCTCTGTTGCAGCAAATCAGAAATCGGCAGCCTTCCGGAGCTTGGCACAAATCCCGAGAATAATTGCAAACAGAGGCAAACCGGGCATCGCAATGGATTTCCGCGCAAGGCAACTCAAGCATGCATCATCCATCATCCGGAACAGAGCCGAGGCGGTCCATGGATTTGCGTGCCATTTATTGCTTTCCTAGATTAATTTGTTAATTAATTAGGATTTTGTACTTATTCGGACTGTAATTATTTATTTGGGACTGTATATTTATTCGGACCCTCTGCGCGAGGGCAATGTTGTAATAAGTGTGCGTGTGTGTGATGTATGTCTTCCAACCCCACGTCTTTCTCCCTTTTATTTACCAGCTTATGATGGTTAGATTAGGGCATGTTTCAATTAGCATACAGTATGATAGCATGTTTGCATTCATTCATCTGTCTTGCATGCACCAGGCTCGGCGCATCATATTAATTGCATTGTATTTCAATTCCGAGTTGAATACTTGTTAGTTGTAGCATTTCACATGCCATCTTTAGAATAGCCGAGCCTGCTTATAGTTGCATTTTTGCATGTGTTGCATTAGGCACTTCTGTATATTTAGGATCATGCACGGATTTCTAACATAGTTTCTGTTTTGGCTTGGAGTACTCGGTAAGTTTTTGTGCTTTAGCATCCTTGCATGCGTGTGAGTGACTGCCATGATAGCATGCTTACCATGAGGCTATATGCTTATGTGATATAACTGCCTGAATGCCTGTGGGTGAAGGTTGGATTATCTGAATTGGAGCAATGCATTCACTGTGAGTTTTAAGCCCACTAGATAGTGGCAAAACAATGTTTTTTTTAAAAGCCCACCTGAGGGTGGCAAAATCTGCATTTTAAGCCTACTTGCGAGTAGCAAACCATTTTCAAAACAAACATGAAATGTGTTGTTCCAATTCAGGCGATCTAGTCTATACTTGTATGCTGTGCGCATCACATAGTAATCCTAGGCTAATAACCGGAATAAGAACGCATAATTTTTTCAAAACTAGATATCATGGTTAGTAGAGGCCGATCTTTGATCGGGTGAGCAGGGGTGCTCATGAAGTGACCTTCCCCAATCGTACCCAAGTTCCCGAGCCGAGGCAACTTTGGTGATGACGGACACGTGGCCTTAGGCAACGAGTCAGGGTTTCCTAAATTTCCCAAAATAAAATATTTAGGTGGCGACTCTGTATCTGGCAAAGCAGTCCGTGTTTGGCACTTCTTTCAAAAAAAATTTGTTTTCTCAAAACAATTTGCCAGATTTGGACTCTTTGGTTCAGATTAAGAACCGTGACAATTTGAGTCCTGAACTGTAGTGAGCCCAAAATGAACAGAACGGGACTCACCCTCCCAGGGACGTTTGGGGACGTCTACACATACTAGTTTCCGGTAATCCTCAAGACACATGAAGCTTTTATTTTGTTTTTATTTTTATTTTTTTATTTGAGTGTTTTGTGTTGTTTTTATTTTGTTGTAATATTTTCCTCTTCCCTCGCTAACTTTGTTTTGTAGTTGTTCATGGGACGTTTGTAAACATATAAGTTTTTATGCTTTAGTATCTCGTTTGTGTGTGTTTTTCTTATTATGTTTGAGTATCCTACCATGAGGCTATTTTCTGACTTGATATAACTGTATGAATGCCGATGGATGGAGGTCATGTAGCTTAATTTGGAATGATATTGATTTTTCATATTCGTTAACTCAATTTCTTTAGGTTGTACATCTTTAAAATTCTTTGAAAACACATGAAATCATGTTGTTCCAAAATAAATGGCATAGCCTATACTTGTATGCTTCACATAGTAAGTTGTAGGATTTATTTAATAACCAAAATATGAACATATAAAGTCAATAATACTCATATCATGGCTTAGTAGAGGCCGATCTTTGATCGAGTGAGCGGAGGTGCTTAATTAATGACCTTTCCCTCTCATACCCAAGGTTCCGAGACAATTATCTTTGGTTATGATAAACAGTGGCCTTGGCATGAGTCACGGGTTTCCTAATTTTTCTAAAAATATTAGGTGGCGACTTTAAGATCTAGTAATGTAGTCCATTTTTGGCAAAAAAATTCTATTAAAACAGATTTGCTATAAAAGTTGCCAAATCTAGACTTTCATCTATGTTTCACATTGCACTCGTGAGACTAGATCAAAGAGGTCGTGGGTCTGAACTGTTTAATGCGCACGGTTACCCTTCGGGCATGTTACACCATCTGAGCACAAAGTTGAATTTCATGTCATGGATGTCGTCGCAACATTCTACTTGCTATTGGGAAGGCCCTAGCTCTATCAGATGAAATCTATATCATCCATGATGCATCAACTGGTAAAATACCCGTATAATGGAGGAATTGCCACTATATTTGGAAATTCATCCATTCATCCTCTTTTAGAAATCACAACACCATTGCTAGAAATACAACATGGAGAGGAGGATGTGTTCCTTTTAGGCTTTACATTAGCAAAAGCCTAGCTAGTTCAGACGATCATGGTAGAAGACAAAGGAGTGTACGTTAGTGCCGAGTCAATCTACTTCATGAGTAAACTTGGTCACATTCCTGGGATGGGATTTCGACAAAGTGGCAGGAAAAGTATCGCTGTAGCCAGTGAAATACCCCTATCCCTGCATGCATTTGGACTAGGGTATACACCTACAGAAGATGACTGGAAAAGTAAAAGTGAAGAGATCAAGGAGTGGATCAAGGCAAAGAGAATCAAGCGACATTTTGAATTGGTCCATAAGATAATTCGTGGAATCCTGAATGGGCGCTTTGTTTGTAAGGAGAGGATTTCCCTTTCTATGGGTTTCCTGAGCCATGGATTGACCAAATGGAAAAGAAGAGATATCTCAGGTTTGAAATCTTCTTTGATCATCAACTCTCTGATAGTGATGAAGAGCAGGCAGATCCTAGCATTGACATCGATGAAGACAGTGATGTCAATTCTGAAAGTAGTACAAAGGAAGTCCAGGGTCTAACACTGGCTGATTTGCTGAAAGAGTCTGATACTAGTGCTGAACCAAAGAACTCGGGGGATATGACCATTTTTTTGATCGGGGACAGATCACCTGTTGATTGCTCAGGTTTCATCGTGGATGTAGTGAATGGCTCGCAAGTAAATTGACATGTTAAAAAAGTTTTATTAGGAGTTCTGAATTGGTTATTGAGTTTGAATCCGATGGGCTTGTGGGGCTTGGAGTCAGATTTGAGTTTGTCTGAAATGTTAGTCTTTCTTTGCTTTTTCTTTTTCTTTTGAGTCCACTGCAACTGTTGAGCCTGAGGTTCTAAATGAAGATTTGATTTCCGCTTACTTCTCTGTGCCTATAGTTCATAGCATTGACCTGAATTTTCAAAATTTTGATAAAGATTCTCGTTTAGTCCACATTGGTACCACTTTATCTTCGAAGGAACACGAGCAATTAGTTACTTTATTAAAAGAATTCAAAGATATTTTTTGCACGGTCTTATAAAGATATGATTGGAATTGTTCCTGAGATTGTACAACATAGGATCCCTCTTAATCCTGAGGCTCGACCTGTCAAATAGAACCTTTGCAGAATTTGTTCAGATTGGGCGTTGAAAATCAAAGAAGAGGTTACTAAACAAATCAATACAGGGATCTTGCTTATATCAGAGTATCCAATTTGGTTAGCCCACATTGTGCCAATCCAAAAGAAAGATGGCAGAATCAGGGTTTGTGTTGACTTCTTGGATTTGAATAAGGTTACTTCGAAGAATGACTTTCTATTGCTGCATATTGATGAATTAGTAGACTTCACTGCAGGGCATGCCTTACTGTCATTCATAGATGGTTTTTTGGTGTATAACTAGATCGTTATGGAGCCAGAGAATAGAGAAAAGACTGCATTTATCACACCATCGTGGACATGTTGTTACAGGGTCATGCCATTTGATTTGAAGAATGGTGGGGCCACTTATCAAAGAGCCGCTAACACACTTTCGCATGACATGATCCATAAGGAAGCTGAGGTGTATGTAGACGACATGATTGTTAAGTCTAGAGATTGAGAAGGCCATTATACTGCATTGGATTTTTTTTTTAAGAGAATCAAGGAATACAGGTTGAGGCTAAATCTACAGAAATGCACTTTGGGGTAATTGCAGGCAAGATGTTAGGATTTCTAATCACACAATGGGGAATCGAAGTTGGTCTGTTTAAAATTAAGGTCATCTTAGAAATGCCGCCACTAATGACTGAAAAAAAGGTGTGTGCTTTCTTGGAAAAGTGCAATTCAAAAGAAGGTTTATTTCCAAAATAACCTTGACTTGTGAACCACTATTTGGTCTTTTAAAGAAAGGAAAGAGGTTCTAATGGGATGATCGGTGTTAGTTCGTCTTCGAGTAAGTTAAGTAGTATTTGTAGAATCTGCCTATATTATCACTACCTGAGTCGGAAAGACCATTGATTCTATATTTATCAATGACCGAATCAACCATAGGATGTATACTTGTGCAAGAGTCAGTGGGGAAAGTGGAGAAAGCCATCTATTACTTAAGTAAAAAGATTCTTGAATATGAGACCCGCTATATTCCTTTGGAAAAAGCTTGCTTAGCTTTGGTTTGGGCCACCAGGAACTTGAGACACTACCTGTTGGCTCACTCAGTAATTTTGGTTTCAAGATTAGACCCCAACAAATATCTCTTTGAAAACCAATGCTTATCAGTAGGCTAGCTCGTTGGTTGCTTTTGCTTTCCGAATTCCATCTCAAGTATGTCACTTGCAAATCTATTAAAGGAAGGGTTGTAGCTAACTTTTTGGCTGATCACCTGATTGAAGGAGAAAAAGATATGGAGTATTCATTTCAAGATGAGGAAGTCATGCAGATGGAAGAAGCCACTTATAAGTTGTACTTTGATGGAGCGCCCAATCAATTTGGCTATGGGATAGACGTATTGCTCATAGCTCTAAATGATTCTCATATCCCTTTAGCTTTCAAACTCCAATTTAGGGTATCCAACAACCGAGTAGAGTTTGAGGCATGCATTGCCGGATTGGAAGAAGCCCTAGAACTAGAGACAATAAGGTTAGATGTGATTCGGGATTCGAACTTGGTTGTCTCCCAAGCCAATGGAGACTAGAAGATTAAAGAGGGGAAAATGAAAGTCTATTATCAGACCTTGGACATGTTAATCCCGAGGTTCGAAAGACTTACATTTACACACCTGGTGAGAGAAAACAACTGATTTGTTGATGTATTGGCAACCTTGGTCTTAATGATAGATATACCAATCGGGGTTAAGATGTGCCCAATCCTAATAGAACAAAGATATACGTCTGCATATGAAATGGTAGCTGCAACAGAAAAAGTTCAAGATGAAAACCGCTGGTACTTTGATATTTGGAACTTTTTGGAAAGTGGTACATACTCGCAAGGGGCAAATGCTAAGAACAAAAAGGGGATACGACGTTTGGCTACTCAGTTCATTATTTGCAGAGATAAGCTATATAATAGAGGGTGTTTGGGAATGCACAGGCTGTATGTAGAGGAAGAAGAGACAAAGCATATCATAGAAGCCATCCATGGAGGAGAGTGTGGGGTCCATATGAATGGTATAATACTGGCCAGAAAAATCGTTAGACAAGGATACTACTGGTTAACCATGGAGAGTGATTGTATCAACTTTGTTAGGAGGTGCCACAAATGTCAAATCCATGCCAATCGCACCATCGAAACTCTACAACATGACTTCACCTTGGCCTTTCTCAGTTTGGGGCACATATGTCATCTGGGCAGTCGCACCAAAGGGTTCAAATGGGCATCAATTCATCTTGGTTGTTATTAGCTATTTTACCAAGTGGGTTGAAGCACAATCGTTTTCAATGTTAAAGCATCACACGTGGCCAAATTCATTAGGAATAACATCATCTGCAGATATAGGGTGCCAATGAAGTAATTTCAGAAAATGGCTCACACTTCAGAGGAGAAGTGGTAGTGCTACTTGAGAAATACAGGGTGTGTTTGGTTTGTGTTTTGAGAAAAATTTTAAAAAATAAAAAATAAAAAAAAATTGGGGGGAGTTTAGAAATGTTTTTGGTTTGTTTAGTTGTATATTTTGAAAATAATTTTGGAGTTTGAAAGTTTGGGATGATTTGATATTTTGTTGTAGTTAAGTCGATGTGTATGAGAGAGAAAACATGATTGAGAAGAAGAGAGGAGAGAGAAAAAGTGATTGATTGATGTGTAGGAGAGAGAAAGTGATTTTGGAAATTTTTTTCAAAAAATTTGAACCAAACAAAATTTTAAAATATTTTCTCAAAAATTGTATCTTGAGATACAAACTAAGCAAGCCCACAATGTGGCTTTTCACAAGTCATCAATATACAGGCCACAAACCAATGGAGTCGTTGAAGTTGCAAATAAGAATATCAAGACTATTTCTGCGTAAGATGGTGGAAACCTACAGAGATTGGCTAGACAAACTGCCTTTTGCACTTTAGGGATACATGACATCAATCCAAACATCTACAGGGGCAACCCTTTACTCTTTGGTGCATGGAATGGAAGATGTTTTGTCGATTGAGATAGAGGTGCCTTCATTGAGGATTATGGCTAAATGTTAGATAGCAGAAGCTGATTAACAACAGAACCGATTTGAGAAGCTGATGCTGTTTGACGAGCAAAGATTGAAGACATTATACCACATTTAGGGGTATTAACACAAGATTGCCAGAGCATTGAACAAAAAAGTTAGATCCAAGAATTTGACGGAAAGAGGCTTAGTGTTAAAGGACAATCGAGTTCCTATCTACGACCTTAGGGGCAAGTTCAAACCCAATTGGACAGGTTCATACATCATCAAGTCAATCTGGTTAGGGGGAGCAATCATTCTCATGGATTTGGATGGTTTGGAGTTCTCGCAACCAATCAATATAGACACTCTAAAGAGGTACTATCCTTGAGAGGCTTGCTGGGCCAAAAACCCGAAAGGGCAACCAGGCAAAAATTAGAGTATGAAAAAAAAAAAATAAATAATGAAAAACAGCTCGCAAGGTCGAAAACCAAGAAGGGTGGCTTTGACAAAAGTTAGAGCACAAAAAGAGAGTGGTAATATCCGAGTGAACCATAGTTGAAACTACGTAAGGCCTGATTCCCATCTTTGGGATACGTAAGCAGCTTCATCTTGAAGTTCGGCCCCAACCATTTTCAACTCACTTATCCCATCCATATTACTGGCGTATCTTTATTAGACTTGGTTGTCCTATCCACGTGTGATTGGCTCATCTCTGTTCGACTCAGTTGTCCTATTTCTCCTTCATGATGGGTTTAGTTGCAAGACAGATTCAGTTATGTATCTCAAGGGTTGATTTCATGTTGACCGGGTAGTGACCATTTGCGAAAACAGATTTTGAGGACTTTTAATTAAGTTGATTGATTTCTCAGAAATTATTCCATTTTTGCAAAAATCAAACCATTCTTTGGACAAAAAAAGAAATATTTTTAGCACTCGCAGCCTGACTTATGTGATTTCAAAACGGAGAAGTGGAACAAACAAATCAAACTCTCATGCTAATCAAAATCTTTTTAGTAGAAAACCAAAAGAAAAAAAAAGTCAAAGCGATGAACTAGGGGCACATTCAAGTCAGGTTTTTTGTATTTTCCCTACACTCTCGAGTCCTCATCACCAAGGCTACATTAACTTATACTTTTTCTTTAAATTGAGCACTCGCTGGAAAATGTACCGTAGATGTTTCCGGCAATGTCCTTCAGTCGGGTGATCGGTGATGTTTTGTTTTGTGTCCATTTTATTTCGATAAGTGTAAAAGGGTGCGTTTGGGATGATTTTTGCTTTGTTTTCTTTTCATTGAGTTATATTTTGTGTTTTGGTCAGTTATAGGCTCGACATCCAGTTTAGAACTCATTGAAATGCAACCATTTTCAATTTCAAAATTCAAAACATATTGGTTTTCATGCTCAAGTGTTATGCCATTCATGCCTTTCAGATTTGTGAAATAAAACTCTTTTTATTAAATGTCAAGGATCAAACCCCGATCAAAGTTGTATAAAAGAGAGTTGAAGCTATAAGTGTCCACTAACCAAACCAAATCAAGCCTTAAGGCCTATCAAATGGGGGTTGGCTGCATGAATCCTTCATCTCCACTCGACTCTATCCAAGGCCATTTCGTTAGTCAAATTAATGAGATTCATATCTGTATTTACTACACTAGTCCACGTCAATTTAGGTCTACCCCTTCCCCTAACGCTATCATCTACCGTCACTGTATCACATATCTTTACTACTACCTTTATTCGTCTCCGTTGTATATGGCCAAACCATCTCAATCTATTCTCTCTGAACTTATCTTCTATCGGTACTACTCCTACCCATTCTCAAATGTACTTATTCCTAACTCTGTTTTTTCTAGTCTTGCCACACATCCACCTTAGCATCCTCATTTCGGCAACACTCATCTTCTCTACATGTCATTTCTTAGTTGCCCAATATTCTCTTTCATACAACATCGTGGTCTAATAGCTATTCTATAGAACTTTTCTTTTAGTCTAATTGGTACTCGTTTATCGCACAGTACTCCAAACGCACTCCTTCACTTAAGCCACTCTGCCTTAATTTTGTGGACCACATCTGCTCTAATCTCCTATGTCGTTGTGATAAATGATCATAAATAATGAAAGTGTTCACTCTTAGGCAGTTCTTGGTTCTCAATCTTTACTTGTCCTCTGTTTCCATTATGACTGTTACTAAAATTGCACCAAGGAGCTCCGAATTAGGCCACAGAGGTCGTTTGTCATTCACAGAGGTCGTTTGTCATTTCAGGTCTTTATTTTGCTTTTTCAAATTGCCGATCTCTTTTCGAGCATCCTTGTACATACGCTGGAGCAGGGAGAGTTGTGCATTTAATCGATATACTTCACTTGTCCTACCCTGCAGCCGGCAGACAAATTGGAGATCGCGGTAATGATCTCTACATAGGAATTCAATGTGTAATGGTTGGCATCGATGTCAGATTGTGTTGCTATTAGTTGCTTGACCGACAGTGTAGGAAAACTAAAAACAGAGGTAGGGGTAGGGGCAAGGGCAGGGGCACTTTGTCAAGGCTTAGAGGAGTTAGTGTCAGCAATCTTTATCGGGGAATCATTAAGGTCAGGGAAAAGGAAAAGAGTACGATGGCAGGGAGAGGCCATGTTAGAAGAGAGCAATGCCAAATAGAGAGTTTGTAGAGTAATGGCAAAGAGAGATTTTTGCAGTTTGGTTTTTTGCTTTACCTCTCCCTCACATACTATCCTTAAGAAGAGAAGAGAGAAGATGACTGAGAAAATGAAAACAAAACAGGAGAGGCTGAGGCAATCAGGGTCAGTCCAGCTGTCGTTTATCAGGTGCCACGATTGTTGAAATCGCACGGCAAACACAACGCTCGAAGGAGACGAACGAGGAGAAGAAAGAGAGAGAGAGAGAGAGAGAGAGAGAGAGAGAGAGAGAGAGAGAACGAGAAAGAGAGAGTGATATATATGTAATCTGTATATATGTATATAGTTTGTATACCTATATGCCTCCGTATATTAGTATAGTTTGTGTGTGTGATTGTGTGTATATGTGAATGTATATATGTATATATTGTGTATATATATGTGTATGCATGTATCTGTGTGCGTATATGTAAAATAACATATATGTGTACGTAGTACGTGTTTTGTATATGGTTCGTATGTATATGTATGGCATGTATGTATATGTATTTTGATATGTATATGGTAGGTATATGTACGGTCTATATGTGTATAGTATGTGTATATATATATGTATACCGATGTATATATGTATATATTGTCTACATAATATGTAAAAAAAATAAAAATAAAAATAAAATAAAATACAACATAATTTCAAAAAAGAAGAAAAGAAAATGAAAAATAAATTTCTGCATCAATCAAATATAGTTAAAACCTTTCCCCTCTCCGTATTGGTTACACCACCTTTCCTCCTTTCGCGTGAAACGTGTTAGGAAGTTACTCAGTAAAAACCTTCCCCCTCTCCGTATGAAATATGCTTAGGTATGCCTATTGGTTACACCACATTTCTTCCTTTCGTGTGAAACGCGTTAGGATTTTGAGATTACTTGGTTAAAACCATCTCCCCTCTCCAGATGAAATACGGTTAGGTACGCCTGTTGGTTACACCACCTTTTCTCCTTCCACATGAAATGTGTTAGGATTTTGAGATTACCCGATTGAAACATTCCCTCTCTCCATATGAAATACAGTTAGATACGCCTATTAGTTACACCACATTTCCTCCTTTCATGTGAAACGCGCTAGGATTTTGAGATTAGCCCGTTAAAACCTTCCCCCTCTCTATATAAAATACGGCTAGGTATTCTTATTGGTTACTTCATTAATCCTCCTCTCGCGTGAGATGCGTTTGGATTTTGAGTTCACAATTCCTCCTCTCGGGTGAGAAGCATTTGGATTTCAAGTTCACTTTTTCTCCTCTCATTTGAGACACGTTTGGATTTTGAGTTCACTATTCCTCATCTCGTGTGAGACGCGTTTGGATTTTGAGTTCACTTTTTCTTCTCTCGCCTGAGATGAGTTTGGATTTCGAGTTCACTATTCCTTCTCTTGTGTGAGACGCATTTGGATTTTGAGTTCACCTTTCTCTTCTATCATTTGTGTTATGGCACATTTGTATGTGATACATCTCCTCTATCATTTGTGTTGTGGCAAATTTGTATGCGATGTACCTCCTATTATGCTTCATATAATTTACACGAAGCTTGCCTCTTATGGTTGCCATCTTCATATCTTTATCATCATGTCATTGCATTGCATTGCATAAATCTTGAGTTTTCACAATAGGCTATGTGAAGCATGTAAGCCCAACTTTCAAATTACATTTCAAGCACATCATTTGCATCTTGCCCCTAAACTATGCTGGTTTGACTCCTTGCAATGGGATATGTAGGCAGCCCTTGGGTTTAACCAACTGTATTTGCATCTTGTTTGGTTGCCCAAGTCTTATGGCCTTGTCATAAAAGTCTTCTTCGGGCTTTGACATTCACTCATGTCATGAAATGACATATTGAGCTCTATCAAAGATGGGCAACTGTAAACACCTCATTTTGACCAGTCCTAAGATTTGGGTGCTTTCTTTTCACTACCCGATGATGAAAATAAGAATGTGTTTCCCACAAAATCCTCAATAAAAAAAAAAATAGAATTTGAGCTTTGTTCCCAACCTAAGCCTGCTTTGGCCAAGTGTTTAAGCCCTGTCGAACAACCGGAGTGAATCTGCACTGAACTAAAGCAAAACAACAAAATTCTCTTTGGCCGGTCGACTGCCTAAGGACAGTGTAGCCTAGGTTTTTGTTGGTTTGGGTGGGGGACTTTGCAACCCCATTTTTTTGACCCATTTATGCATTGAATGCTTATGTACACAACCTCCATTGCCTAGGGCTTGACCTATTGAAGATAATACTCCATTTTTGTCTTCCATTAACTCCATTTGTGCTCCACTAGCTCCATTATCTTCCCTAAATGCTCCATTAGTTCTCCACTTTGTCTTCCACCATTGCTCCACTTGCATTGCCTATATAAGGAGAGCTTAAGTCTTGAATTTGGGGAGATGAATTTGAGACAAGAAGTGTAGAGAGCATGGTGAGTTTGAATTAGAGTTTGAGATAGAAAAGAAAGCTTTGAAAATAAGGGTATTGTCTTACCAAAGTAGTGAAGTTGTCTTTAGCCTTCATATATCTCATCTTTCATTACAAAAACCTCCCAAGAAACTCACTGAAACCTAGTCCTTGAGCTTTAATAAAAGAGAGAGAGAGTAGTCTTTGCCAAGTTTGAGAACCGAGTGATCATTTCCTGTACTTGTCCGAAGCCATTGGTATAGCTCA
Source organism: Camellia granthamiana (assembly GCA_036172215.1). Classification (NCBI taxonomy): domain Eukaryota; kingdom Viridiplantae; phylum Streptophyta; class Magnoliopsida; order Ericales; family Theaceae; genus Camellia; species Camellia granthamiana. The sequence continues at coordinate 95,021,280 of CM069910.1, forward strand.
AATTTTAAGCTTTCGAATTGAGGATTGAGAACGTAATTCACAACTTTGAGGGTGATCAAAAGGAAGTTTGGAAATCAATAAATTCAATATTTCTTTGGAAGGTGAATTCTCAATTCTTTCATTTTCTTGTATTTTCTATCTTATATTTGTTTTCTTGCTTTAATTTCATTTTAGTTTTGTTGCAATCTAACTGGAAGTGGTTAGCTGAGCCACCTACATATTCCTTATTTGTTTTTTTTCTTAGTGTTGAAACAAGATAGGTTTTGCTAGGCCTAGTTGGCTAGCCATTTAACTTAGAACAAAATAGTTATCCTGTGTTGAGCATAATAGTTTCTGGCGATCCTCGAGTACATACATGAAGCTTCTATTTTGTTTTCATTTGAGTGTTTTGTGAGGGTTTTTTTTATTTTGTAATAATATTTTCTCTCTCTCTCTCTCTCTCTCATATTTGATTTCTAATTATTTATTCAACGTGTTGTAGCAATTCCTCACCCCATTTCTTTTGATCCCGTTATTTACTTGCTTTCCTTATTTTTAAATATGTAGCTTGCCTTTTCCGCGCCCCCTTTTGGAAGCTCAGAAAGAAAGCTCTATAGTTCGGACTCCCGCGGTTTTGAATCTAATCTCACAAGTGTAATGTGAAATTGATAAACACCAAAGAGTCCAAATCCGGAAAATCGTTTTGGAAAATTGATTTTGAATCAAAAAGTGCCAAAATTGGACTGCTTTGCCAGATACAGAGTCGCCACCTAAATATTTTGTTTTTGAGGAAATTTAGGAAACCCTGACTCATGCCAAAGTCCATGTGTCCGTCATCACCAAAGTTGCCTCAGCTCGGGAGCTTAGGTACGAGTGGGGAAGTTCATGAATTGAGCACCCCCGCTCGCCCAATCAAAGATCGGCCTCTACTAATCATGCTATGATTTTTTTATAAACATTATGTGCTCTTGTTGATTATTAAACTAGCATTGCTATGTGAGTCGTCCAATCAAGTATATACTAGTTTGCTTAATTTGGAACAATTCAACTCATGTTTGTTTGCGAAAATGGTTTGAATTTGCCACCTCAAATGGGCTTAAAAGTTTGCGGATTTGCCACCAAACACAGTGGGCTTAAAACATGATTTGCCACTCAACAAAGTGGGCTTAAAACACACATTCATTGAATCGTTCCAATTCAAACAACAAGCCTTTATCCACAGGCATTCAAGCAGTTTATCACTTAAGCACATAGTCTCATGGAAAACATACTAATCATGACAACATTCACATTCATGCAAGTATGCTAAAGCATAAAAGCTCACCTAGTACTCTAAGCTAAGAAGATATGAGTTAGTGAAATATGCATGATTCCTAACTCTGTTAAGTGTCTAATGCAACACATGTAATATGCAATTAATAGGCTCGGCTACTAATATGACATATGGATCGATTTGATAACATGCGATTAAACACGTATTTAAAGAATTATTGAAATGGCAATGCAGTTTGAATGATGCACCGAGCCTCAGTGCATGCAGTACGAATGAATGGATGCAAGCATAAGGCATAAGGTATGCTAATCAAGACATGTTTCTAATCTACCCATCAAAAGCGATTTAATAAAAGGGAGAAAGATGTGGGGTTGGAAGACATACACACACGCACGCACACTTATTACAACATTTTGCCCTTGCGAAGGAGGGTCCGAATGAATAAGCTAACCAACTAACAAAGCTAACTAATTATTACAAAACTCAAATCTAATTAACTATTCTAGTTAACTAATTACAAAACGAAATTGAATAACTAGTTAAACTAACTAATTATTTACAATTCTTAATTAGTTACAACTAATTAATTACAACACGTATTTAAGCTAGACATTTAAACGTTAAATAAGCTTAGAATGCACGTGCTCGATTTCCACCCGAAAAACAACCGTTTTGCTGCTGCAAGCATCTGTTTGCACATTTGAACACTGACAATGCTACCCACTTCCAGAACGTCTCTGCTCTATCTTACCAACTTACTGTATAAATTTCACTGATGGCTGACAAGGGGCCGGTCGGCTACCAATGGTGGCCGGTCGGCTACTGGTGGTGGCTGTCAGCCACTGATAATCTGGACTTTCTTGCTGCAACAAAGAGCAAACAGAGCAAAACAGTGTATTTCTCAAGGGTTGTTTGCACATTTTGCCTCTCCTTTTCATGGAGAAATCAAAGGAGGGACAAAATTTAGTTCATAAACCATCAATCAAGAAATTTCATTGCATGATGGCTTGTGAAACCAATTGTGCAAGTTTAATAAATGCAAAATGTGACCAAAATGACCGTCACCCTGTCATGCATGATCAAGGGCAATGGAGACCTAGGAAAATGGCACATTTCATCACTTTTGAGTATGAAATGTTCCATTTTCCTTGTGTTCAAATTAACGTCCAATTTGAACACATGCAATGCAACACAAAGAAATGCTTATCTTGTCATTTTTACTTGCCAATTTTGTTTACACATTTTAGTTACCAAATCATTCATTAATCAATTTGTCCATTGGTGAGTGTCTTCTAAGATGAAAGAAGTGTTAACAAAGGGATAGTGTAAGGCAAGAGAGAGATCATGCCCTTGGCAATGAACCCTCTAAGGAGGATTGAACCAGTAAGCACGAGCCTTAATCTCAAGCTTAAACAACCCTAAGGCTGAAATAACCCTCAAAGCAAATGAAAAAGCGAAGAAATGAGAGAGATTGCAGAGATTATAAGTGCTCAAATTAGGTGAGAAAAAGCACTAAAACATGCAATCAACTCAAACTAATGGTGGTTGAAGCCTTAAAATACCAAGCTAGTGAAAGGACTTACATTACAACTATGCAATACAAGACTCAAAAGTACCAAATAGCCAAAGTAGTGGCAAAACAACTTAAAACAAAGCTTAAAACATGCTCGACTTGAGTCACAAAAAGCTAAAACATTAAGCTAATACATGGGGCTAACTAGGCATGCAAACAAGACACAAGGAGGGGAGGCTAACCCCTCTAATTTTGGACTTCAAAATGAGTTTTTTGCCACTGCAAAACCTCTGAAATTCAGTGGTTAAAAGGCCCAAAAAAGTTGGTTTGAAAGTGGTGAACAATGGTACAAAAGCGTTACAAACTAAGAAGTAAGAAGGGTGAACCACCCCTTAACTAAAAATGTCCTCAAACGGCCACCTTTAGGCCACAAAAATAGAGTTTTTGATAGTTTAAAACCAGCCCCAAAACATTTGAAAAAAGATGGTAAAGCAAGTGTGCAAAACAAGTATAAAAGGAGGGTGTTATACCTCTTGAAGGGAAGACAGAAATGAGGCAATAAACCAAGCCAAAACCTCATTCTAGAGCTCAAAGAGAGTCTCAAGCTACCTCAGCCCAAAGACTAGCAACTTTGGTTGAGGATTGATAGACAAAAGTTGAGTGTATCCAAGCAACTACGCACAAAATTACTAGAGAGAGAGAAATGTTGAGAGAGAGAGAGAGAGAATTTTGTTCCAAAATCGCTAACCCTCCAAAATGGGGGAGGAACCCCCCTATATATAGAAAAACAAGCCTTGAGCTTAGAAACATCCCACCATACATGTGTAGGGAGATGCAGCTCAATGTGCTAACAATTGGCACAACTGTCAACAAATATCTGGAAAAAGACACTGGTGGCCGTCGGCCACCATTGGTAGTCGACCGGTCATCACTGATGGCCGACAACCATGAGCCATAGCCGATAGCCTAACGTGGTGGCCAACAGGTCATCAAAAATTCCAGACTCGAAACACTAAGCTTTTGGTCCAAAACAAAGCACAAAATGGACAAGCTTTAAAGGCTCAAAGACAGGGCGTCCCACCGAGGACTTTAGGCACTCAAAGCGAACAAATGCAATCGTAATCATCAAGTGCACAAGCGATGACGTCTAAGTCTTGAGGTCGGTCAAAAATGGGGTGTCTATAGTTGCCTATCTTTGATAGAACTTAGAAGTCATGAAATGACGGGAGTGAATGACAAAGCCTAGAGACGACCCATTTTTGACAAGGCCAAAAACTTGGACAAACAAACAAGGAAGACAAAAACGGTTGCGCCCACAGGCTGCCTACGTATCCCTTTGCAAAGAATTAAACAGTGTAGTTCTAGGACAAGATGCAAGTGATATGCACGATGCAAGAACATAACTTATGATCATGCAATGAGGCTGTAATGAAACATTTAAATGCAAATGCAATGCAATGAAAATGCCACATTCAAACAAACCGAAACAAGGGTAGGACAATTCAAATCATGAAAAGAAATAAGTAAATGAACACGCCATGCGTGAGAATCATGAGCCAAACTACATTTTATGCAGAAAGGATGTAAGAAAATTATGCTAGCTTAACTACGTGACGCACAGGAAAGGTGAAAAGCAACATAACCATCGAGCTCACCCAAGGTTTTAATCGAGACCCTAATGCGTTGCACGTGAGAGAAGGGAAAGCGATGTAAACACCAGGCGTACCCGAATGTTTTTTTTTTTTTTTAAAACCAAAGTAAACAATCCTAATGCATCTCGCGTGATAGAAGAAAGGTGAACAAATCCAAACACATCTCACGCGAGAGAAGAAAGTGAACAAATCCAAACGCATCTCACGCTAGAGGAAAAAGTGAATAAATCCAAACGTGTCTCACGTGAGAAGATAAAGTGGATACGTCCAAACGCGTCTCACGCGAGAGGAAAAAATGAATACATCCAAATGCGTTTAACGCGAAATGAGAAAAGGAATATGTCCAAACATGTCTTACGCGAGAGGAGAAAGTGAATACATCCAAACGCGTCTCACGCGAGAAGATAAAGTGGACACATCCAAATGCGTCTCACGCGAGAGGAGAAAGTGAATACGTCCAAACAGGTCTCACGCGAGAGGAGAAAAGAATACGTCCAAACGTGCCTCACACGAGAGGAGAAAAGGAATACGTCCAAACACGTCTAACGTGAGAGGAGAAAGTGAATACGTCCAAACGCAACTCACGTGAGAGGAGAAAGTGGACAAATCCAAACACGTCTCACGCAAGTGGAAAAAGTAAATAAATCCAAATGCATCTCATGCGAGAGGATAAATTGAATACATCCAAATGCGTCACACGCGAGAGGAGAAAGTGAATAAATCCAAACGCGTCTCATGCGAGAGGATAAGGTGGATATGTCCAAACGCGTCTCATGCGAGAGGAAAAAGTGAATAAATCCAAATGCGTCTCACACGATAGGATAAAGTGGATATGCCCAAACGCATCTCACGCGAGCGGAAAATGTGAATACGTCCAAACATGTCACATGCGAGAGGAGAAAAGGAATATGTCCAAACACGTCTCACGCGAAAGGATAAAGTGAATGCATCCAAACGTGTCTCACACAATAGGAAAAAGTGAATACGTCCAAACGCGTCTCACGCTAGAGGATAAAATGAATACGTTCAAACGTGTCTCACACGAGAGGATAAAGTGAATACGTTCAAACGCGTCTCATGCGAGAGGATAAAGTGAATACGTTCAAACGCGTCTCACGCGAGAGGATAAAGTGAATACGTTCAAACGTGTCTCATGCGAGAGGATAAAGTGAATATGTCCAAACGTGTGTCATGTGAGAGAGGAACGGAAAACGCATTTAGAAGGGCACAAATGATCTTACCTGGAACTCTTCCGAGTGAACCGTACATACAATATCGTTTGCTTTCTCGAATGAACCGTACATACAATCTCGTGCCTGTATAAAACTCAACAAATGCGATACAGTAAGAATGCATGTTCTATGTAAAGAAAACAATCGAGGCAAAATGCTACATGAAGGCATATTCAACGCCAAGTACCAACTGCATGTCCTATGCACGATTGACAGCATGCTCTATGCAAAGTACAAAATGCATGTTCTATGCACGATTAATAGCGTGTTCTCTGCAAAGTACAAAATGCATGTTCTATGCTCGATTAACAGCGTGTTCTATGCAAAGTACAAAATGCATGTTCTATGCACGATTAACAGCATGTTCTATGCAAAGTACAAAATGAATGTTCTATGCAAAGTACGAAATACATGTTCTATAAAGTACAAAATGCACATTCTATGCAAAGTATAAAATGCATGTTCTACATACGTAATGAAGAGATGCATAGCTTATGCAAGAATGAAAGCGTATTCTATCGAAACAAGTTCAGTAGCAACTTTTCGATTCGCCTCTCGGAAAAGTTGCAATATGTAAAAAGGATACACCTCGTTCAACAAGTGACGAACAACGATCACCGAAAACATGATTTTGAGCTTCCACAGAGAGAATTTGAACTCAACAGTGACCTTTCCTTGCACCTCTTGGGAAACAGGGACAAAAACAGCATCAAGATTCAATGTAGGAGCACTAGGCACTGGACGGCGGTCAGAGGATGGTGCCGGCCACCTGTCGGCCACCCTTGAAGATTGTTGGCCACCAATGGGGCCTGTCGGCCATCGGTGGCAGATCGGGCCCTTTTTGTTCTTTTCACCATGGGTCTTTAAGTAAAGGCCATGGGGCCTCATTTTCACACACCCTCATGTTCGCAATTTCACCCTCTCTTTCTCTCTAAACCTTTCTTCTCTCTAGATTCGTGCTCTCTACGCGTTTTCCAATGTCCTACGCGAAGTTGATTCGCTAAGTCCTCATTGTTTCCTTCGTTTTGAACTGATTAAAATTTGATTTCGATGTTTTTTTCTTCATTTTCACCACTTGAGGCTTGTTCCCTTGAGTCTCTCTCGAGTTCTATGCACTTTTCCCGGCTTTGACTTTTTCTTCCATTTTTTCTCTCCTAGGGTTTGACTTTTTCAAGTTTACCCTACTTTCTCCATTTTCTTTACTTTTCATCGACTCTTCACCCATATTCCAGATGGCAGATGATATACTACATGATAGAGCTCCTCCAGAGGTAGAGTTCAAGGCAGAGTTTGATTCTAAGGACAAGCTGGAGCCATTACCACTGACAGTACGCCCCTTCGATCCAGCAAGATACCGCGCCCAGACACATATCCTGCCTGTCGGAGGTATTAGACACTTTACTGATTTTGCTCCCAGCGCATAGGAGGATCTCCTACTGAGGGAGCCAGCCTTGCATCTTTCAGCCATTGCCGTTGAGGTATGAGCCCTACCCCCCGTATTTAAGTTGTATTTCTTGCACTGTCTTTCATCTGACTATACTTTCATAACTGCTTTATCTGATTCATCTCTGCCTGATCTGTTTGCGTATGTTCTTTGCCACAGGGTGAGTCTCGCGCCTTTAGGGGCTACGGTGCTACAACTGCATGGGACTAGTATGACGAGCCCCCTGCAGGAGTACGCCACATCATTGACAGGGCTGGCTTTGGCCTTTTCTGCTCTGGCCTGACGAGAGTCATAGCTAGCCGTCCTCTTCTAGGGGCCCTCGTGGAGAGATGGTGGGACACCACCAACTCTTTCCACTCTCCACAGTCGGGGAGATGATGATAACTCCCTACGATGTCATGATCACCGGCTTAGGCGCAGGGGGCGATCTGATCTCTCTTGATACAGACATGGGAGAGTGGGAGGCAGCTTGGCTTGAGTTATTGGGGGCACGCCCACTTTTGTACCGGCCAGACATGGTTAGATATAGTTGGTTTGCGGAGCAGTTTTGGGGGACCGAGCCAGAGGCAGCTGAGGAGATAAAGCAGTACGCTCGAAGTTTTTTGATGTTCCTCCTCGGTACCACCTTGTTTGTGAACAGGGAGAGCACCGTAGGATTATACTTGCTGAGCGCATTGGTGACCCTTTCCCGAGTGAGTTCTTATGATTGGGGAGGAGCTGGCCTCGCCACTCTATACGGCTATATGAGCTCGACCTCTTGCTTGAGGAAACACTTGATCGGAGGCTACTAGCGAGCCTGGGAGGTACACATCTCAGTTCCCTCTTTGCACTTTACACTTTCTGCTCAATATGTCCTGTTTTGTATCTGTTCAACACATGTGCTTTATGCTTTGCACTTTCTGCATATGTTTTTGCTGTATGCCTTCTACTTTGCATTTTTTGCATCTGTTCAAATTCATGCTTTCTGCTTTGCATTTCTGTATTTGCTCAAACACTATTCATACATTGTGCTTTCTATTTAGCACTTTCTGCATCTGCTCGATACTGTTTATACACTGATCACATACCACTACATTTTCCCTGCAGCTATGGGTATACGCATACTTCCTGACTCTTGCCCCAGAGCCTGCACTGGAGCTTCCATTGATGGTTTCCTATTCATGGAGATATGACGGTCGGCTCCACCGTAGGACCCGTGAGCCCTTCTCATTCTTCTGACACTACTTTGACATGGTAGCTGCTCATGAGGTAACGCAAAACATAGCCATTTTTGTCTTACAATTGTTCTGACTCACATATTAGCAATTGACAACGGCTAATAATCTATTCACCTTCTACTTGTAGATCACATGGCAGCCATGGGCCACGATGCCGACAGGGATTCAAGGCCAGTATAAAGTGGCCTGGGACATTCCTCACTATCGCATTCTGCTTGAGGGCCCAGTTTGCTGAGCCTAGTTCCTGGGCGAGCGAGTCGTACGGCAGACCATGGGCTTGCCTGCTCCAATCATACCGATGACACCGCCAGAGTCCATGAGGTCAGCATATAGCCTATCTGCTAAAGAGGTCATTCGGTTCATGGTGGGTTTGGAGGCAGACTACTTCCAAGTCGAGGGCGATTATACAGTCTTTATCCAGATGTATCTTATGCCACCTCTGACCGATGTTCGTGGGGGTGAGGGAGCGAGAGCTCCTGTTGCGAGAGCAGCGCCTAGAACGACTAGGGCGACCAAGGCTCGTGGGAGAGAGGCTTCTTGGGCGAGGCAGATAACTAGTTTGCCAGACCTTCCCACTACACTTACATGTTGGCGGCATACCGGGGAGGCTTATTAGATCCCTATTGAGCCTGCACCGGCTGGACACGAGCTTCCCGGGGTTCGACGCCGACTTCAGTTTTGTTTATAGCACACTGATCACCTCAACACACTTGCAGGCATCTATAGAGTATACCGAGGACACTCTCGAGCTGGCGGCTTCCCGAATGGGGATAGTGTAGAGGAGCATGAGCCTGCTTAGTCTCTACGGTATTCAGGTACCTTTCTTCAGTTTACGCTTCATGCTATCAATCTTTTTACTGATACACTAGCATTTCAACTGTAATCTGTTTCACATTGCAGTGATCTGATGCACTGTATCTGATACATTGCACTCAAATACTGCATTCATACACTGTATTCGTACATTGTATTTGACTTCTGCCTACACTCATGCTGCAGACCATGCTTACATCTGATACATACACTAAAACTGATATACTGACAACCGCCCTTTACAGATCCTAGATATACCGGCACGGCGGGAGCAGCACCAGGACCAGTAGTACCTCCTCCAGCAGTAGAAGGGAGAGGCAGACGGGCTCCAATATGCAGCCGAGGCAGAGCTAGGGGTACCCTAGATGAGTGTGTTCCTTCTGAGCCCATTTTGAGCGATGATTCCGATTTTGGTTCGGCATCTGGTTCAGACAGCGGTGCAGATAGAGACAGCTCTGAGTCCTCGCCCAGGAAGATGATGAAGAGGGCCTCTCGAGCCTGAGATGGCTGGTGCTGATTTTCTGTGTTTTTGCTTAGTTTCTTTTCTTAGTAGTGTTAGCACATTGTATAGTTCCAGACAGGTTTTATTTGCTTTGAAAACTTGTAGTGCACTTTTGGAAAAAAAAAACAACCATGATCGAAATGAAAACTAGTTTTCATTTGAAAAAGTGTTGTATTTTGCATCATGAGCACCGCATTGCATAAAAACAAGATTGATTTTGATAATGAAAACCGAACACTTGTAGTGGCATGACATTTTAGTCGGATAATGAACCAACCAACACTTAACAAACAAAGTAATATAACTCGATAATCAAAATAGCAACAACTCGATAAAAAAAAAAAAAAACAACAACAACAACTTGATACACAGCAAAACAATTCGATAAACAAAACAAAACAACTCAAAAAACTTGCTAGAACTAAAAGGAATCAAAATAAGACCTTAAAATGCATAAAGAACAGGACAAAACACATGCTTTTAGCATTCTCAGCACACAGCTGAGCGGCAAGCTTGTTAAAAGTCGGCCATGAATAGAGGCTGTCGGCCACCAGTGGTGGCCGGTCGGCTACCAAAGTGGCCTGTCGGCCATCACTAATGGTTGGTCAGCCATTAATGTGAGGAATCTCCATATTGTTGCCACCTGGCTTCCACTCACTACCTTATCTTCTACAAAAGGTTAAGCTTCGTGATTTTTTCATTTCAGCTACAAATTCTTCACAAAATGGAGCCATTTTTTGCCCAAAAACTCTCGAATTGGATTGCAACTTTAGATGGCTCGGAAAAGCTGAATTTTCGAGGTTTCGGCATAAAATGCACTTTTCCCGCTGAGTCGTTCTCTGCTTTGTTTTCCGTTCCTACATGTTGCAGCTAGATGTTGGAACCTGATCACACACGTCTTTAGCTTTGGGGGACAAGAGCTATGCCCGACAATCAAAGAATTTGAAGTTCTAATGGAGTCCCGGCGCGATGAGGAAATCTTACCTCAGCCCCATTTTTGTCACATTCAAGCTTTGGGACGGATGTGCGGGCTTACTCTACATGAGGCCTGTTCCTTGGTTCATGACGGAGAGCTGGACATTCCCAATTTGATCCATTGATTTTCTGACGCTGGTGACCGAGGCGACCTTCTTTGGCGAGATTTTTGACAACACGCCCTTTGTTTGTGCATGGTTGTACATTTCTTCCTTGCCCCTAGTTTCGGCGAGTCTAGCATTTGATTAGTCAAAGTAGCCCAAGGTTTGAAAGAGGGCAAGAGTTGCATTGGTTTGGTGTTGGCCGAGACTTTGATGGGCTTAGACACCTTTCATCGGTGAGAGACAAACAAATTCGCGGGAAGTCCATTACTTCTTCAGGTAATGTTTCCCACCCATTCTAATATGTGTTTCTCACATCACTCGGCATTCATGCTTTGTTTTATCTCTCAAAGCTCTTTTCTTACTTTTTTCTCAACATACACCTCTTTTTTCTTTAATCTCTCTTTTCTTTCATCCCTTCCCAGATATGGCTTATGGACAAGCTGAAGGAAGTGGACGCTCGCCCCGCAAACTCAGCCCGAGCATACTTTTTCCGCGAACAGCTAGTTGATTTTTCGAATGAAGGATGGTGGTGCCATTGGATGTGCAACAAGTCTGCTGCTAACATTGCTTGGCGTTGCCCTTGGCTTAATTTGACCGAAATGAGCTTCAACATGGATCGGTAACCTGGCATTGAGCTGATTGGCTTGACACAATGTATATTTTACTTTCCATTTCGGTTCAGGCGTCAATTTGGACATGATTAGACTTACCCAGAAGAGGGGGTAGAATACCCGGTTTCATTCCCCGTCCGAGACTCACATTTGGCTAGGTACCTCACTGCTTGGAGGACAAGAGAGCTTCTGGCTCCTGCCCCTAGTTTCAGCTGCGCACTTTCTGACGAGTGCCTGACTTGGCTTGAAGATGAGGCACAACCTGGGCCCACTTTGGCATCAGAGCCTTTCACAAGCACAAGCGGGGGATGTAGGAACACCTGACTTGTCTATGCCCCTAGTTTATTGCTTTGATCTTTGCTTTTCAAGTTTTATGCATGTAATAAACGTAGCTTTGATTTGTAACGAGAATTGGAGAACTTTGTATTGAAATCAATGAAATTAAAGCTGTGAGCACTGAAATTTTTTCTTTTTGGTTCAAAAATGGTCTAAGTTGTTAAAGGTAAATTTTGAGCAAAAAATCAATTTTTATCAAAATTTCTCAAAACCATTTTCTATAAGGATCACCACTTGACACATACAGAATCAATCCTCAAGATGTACAACCCTGAATCCGAGGATCACAAATTGCCCCTTGACTGAATAACACTGCTTAGCACTGTAACCAGCTCTCAGAGAGGATAACAACCGAACATCCAGATAAAGAATGGACAAGGATAACCTGATCAAACATATGGCTAGGGCAGTTGAGTTGAAGGTGTTTACGGCCGAACTTTAGAATGAAGTTGCCTACGTATCCCAAAGATGGGAATTAGGCCTTACGTAGTTCGGTTCGGGTTCAGTTGAGTATTAATGCTCTCCTTTTGTGCTCTAACTTTTGCTGAGGCCGCCCTTTAGGGTTTTCAACCTTGCGAGCTCAATTTTTCTTTGTTCTAATCTTTTGTGCTCTAACTTTTGCCTAGGTCGCCCTACCGAGTTTTTGGCCTAGCAAGCCTCTCAGGGATAGTATTTTTTCAACTTGTCCATGTTGATCGGTTGGGAAAATTCTAGGCCATCCAAGTCCATGAGAATAATAGCTCCACCCGACCAGATAGTTTTGATGATGTAAGGACCAGTCTAATTGGGTCTGAACTTGCCCCTAGGGTCATGAATGGGAGCTCAGTTCTCTTTCAGCACCAAATTCCCTTCTTTGAGATTCCTGTACTTAACCTTCTTGTTAAAAGCCCTGGCAATCCTACGTTGATAGCCTTGACTATGGTACAATGCTTTTAGTCTTCTCTTATCAAACAGCATCAATTCTTTGAACCTACTCTGCTGCAGTCTGCCTCTGCTATCTAACATTTAGCCATAACTCACAGTAACGGAACTTCTATTTCAATAAGTAGAACAGCTTCCATCCCATAAACAAGAGAGTAAGGAGTTGCCCCAGTAGACGTTCGAATTAAAGTCCTATAACCCCTAAGTGCAAATGGAAATTTGTCTGGCCAGTCCCTGGAGGTCTCAACCATCTTATGTAGAATATGCTTGATGTTCTTGTTGGTAGCCTCAACAGCTCTGTTGATTTGTGGCCTGTATGTGGATGACTTATGAAAAGCCATGTTGTATTTCTCCAACAAGTCAACTACTTCTTTCTTGAAATGGGAGCCATTATTTGAAATGATCTCGTTGGGGACTCCATAACGGCAAATGATGTTGTTTCGGATGAACTTAGCCACATGCACTACCTTTAACACTGAATAAGACTGAGCTTCCACCCACTTTGTGAAGTAATCAAATGCCACCAGAATGTATTCATGTCCATTTGACCCTTTCGGTGTGAATGCACCATTGACGTCAATTCCCCAGACTGAGAAAGGCCATAGTGAAGTCATGTTGTACAGCTTCGACGGTGGAATATTCATGTGATTGGCATGAATTTGGCATTTGTGGCATCACCGAACAAAACCGATACAATCCTCCTCCATAGTAGACCAATAGTAACCTTGCCTGAGAATCTTTCGGCTAACATTACTCCGCTTATGTGCACTCCACACTCTCTTCCATGGATGGCCTCCATTAGGTGTTTTGATTCCTTTGCGTTGACACACAACTTGTGCATTCCTAGATGACCCCTCTTGTACAGTTTACCTCTGCAGATGATAAATTGAATGGCCATCCGCCGTATTGCCCTCTTATCTTGGGCATTCGCCCCTGGTGCATAAACCTCATTTTCCAAGAAATTCCAGATATCATAGAACCAAGGGTTTTGATCTTGCACTTTATCTATTACGGCGATAGACTCGTAGGCTGGTGTATATCTCTGCTCAATAATGATTGGACGTATCCGAACTCCAAACGGGATGTCTATCATGGAAGATAGAGTTGATAATACGTCAGCAAACCTGTTGATCTCTCTTAGTAGATGTGTGAAGGTCAGCTTCTCAAACCTAGAAATCAGAACATCCAAGGTCTGGTGATAGATCTTCATCTTTTCTTCTTTGACCTGCCAGTCTCCTTTTGTTTGAGACACAACTAGGTTCGAGTCCCCAATGACGTCCAACTTTTTTGCCCCTAGTTCCAAGGCGGCTTCCAAACCAGTGGTACACACCTCATATTCTACGTTATTATTAGATACCTTGAACCGGAGTTTGAAAGCTAAGGGTACATGGGAATCGTTGGGTGCTATCAAACCGTACTAATTAGACGCTCCGTCAAAGTACATTGTCCAAATCTCTTCCTCGACTTGTAGAATAACTTCGTCTGGGAACAGGTATTCTACCACTTCATCCCCTTCCACTGGGTGATCTTCCAGGAACTCCACTACTGCTCTCCCCTTGACTAATTTGCGAGTAACATACTTCAGATCAAATTCGGAGAGAAGGAGCAACCAACGAGCTAGCCTACCCGTAAGCGCTGGTTTCTCAAAGAGATATTTGATGGGATTTAATCTCAAAACCAGAATTACGGAGTGAGCTAACAAGTAGTGCCTCAACTTCCTGGTAGCCTATACCAAGGCTAAACAAGCTTTCTCTAGTAGGGTGTAACAGGTCTCATAATCTAGCATTTTCTTGCTAAGGTAGTAGATGGCTTTCTCTACCCTATCCTCAGATTCTTGAGCAAGCATGCATTCCATCATTGTGTCTGTTACTGATAGATACAAAATCAAGGGCTTCTTCGGCTTTGGCGGTGACAACACGGGTGGATTTTGAAGGTACTGCTTGATCTGCTCGAAAGCGAATTGACATCTGTCATCCCATCAGAATTTCTTTCCTTTCTTTAGGAGACTAAATAGTGGTTCACAGATCAAGGTTAATTTATAAATAAACCGTCTTATGAATTGCACTTTACCCAGAAAGCCTCGTACCTCCTTTTCAGTCTTTAGTGGTGGCATTTCTAGGATGGCCTTAATTTTGGAAGGATCTACCTCGATGCCCCTCTGTGTGATCAAGAAACCCAGCATTTTCCCTGTTGTTACACCAAAAGTACACTTCTGTGGATTCAACCTTAGTCTGTATTCTCTAATCCGTTGAAAGAATTTCTTCAAGGCGGTGTAGTGGCCCTCTCTTTCCTTGGATTTGACAATCATGTTGTCCACGTACACCTCGACCTCTTTATGGATCATATCATGTAGAATTGTGGTTGTAACCCATTAATAGGAAGGTAGCCCGGCGTTCTTCAGCCCGAATGACATCACTCGATAAAAGTAGGTTCTCCACGGCGTAGTGAAAGTAGTTTTCTCTCTGTCCTCGGGTGCCATCAGAATCTGGTATACCTGGTAGATCCATCCATGAATGAGAGCAGTGCATGGCCCGTAGTGAAGTCCACTAATTCATCGATGTGCGGTAAGGGAAAGTCATCTTTCGGACTGGCTCTGTTCAGATCTTTGAAGTCCACACACATCCAAATTCTGCCGTCTTTCTTTGGCATTGGGACAATATTGGCCAACCAAGTTGGATACTCAAATACTAGCAAAAACCTTGTGTTTATCTACTTGGTGACCTCCCAAACCAGGCGTATTCTCCACAACTTTTGCTTGATGGGTCGGGCTTCGGGGTCAAGAGGGATCCGATGCTGTACAATCTCAGGATCGATTCCAGGCATGTCTTCGTAGTACCACGCGAAAACATCTTTGAAATCTTTTAATAAAGTGATTAAGAGCTCGCGCTCCTCCGAAGACAACGTGGACCCAATTTAGACCAAACGCGGATTCTTCTCAGTACCCACATTAATAGCAATGATTTCATTAGCGAGGGGTTTTGCAAACCTCTCCTCATCTCGATTAATCAAAATTTTCAAAACCAGAGGAATTTCTTCCTCATTGTTTTCATTAAAATTTTGAAAATCATGATCAATGCAATAAACAAGAGGCATAGAGAAATACTCAGAATCTATAGTGGCATTCTTATTCAAAAGGTCCAGCACATCCAATTCCTCGGTTACAACCGACTCAAAAGAAAAAAAAAGGACGACCTGGACAAAACCCCGGCATCTGGGTTATCAACCCTAGGAATACTGAACCCAGAATCAGAAGAACCAGAATCTGATTCTGACTCGATAAACTCTGTGGAATCAGATTCTAGTTCACTACCTGACTCGGAACTACAAGGAAGGTAGCCCTCCTCCAGCTGCCAAATGAGAGATGGTGTTTCAGATGCATCCAAGATGCTGCTAGAAGGGTTCGCACCCGATTGTCCCCGATCATGGAAACAGTTAGGTTATCCCCCAAGCTCTCTGAGTTAATCTGAGGATCCGAAAGGATATGTG
This sequence comes from Camellia granthamiana, assembly GCA_036172215.1. NCBI lineage: Eukaryota > Viridiplantae > Streptophyta > Magnoliopsida > Ericales > Theaceae > Camellia > Camellia granthamiana. The sequence goes on from CM069910.1 coordinate 95,037,338, forward strand.
TCAGTGCTGCTCCTACTTCAAACTCGTTGCTATCGGGATCACTTTTTGTGCTCTTTGCAGCCTCAGCGGTTAGTTCAGTCTATTCCTCTGTATCACTGTCTTGTAGCTGCAAGTCAAAGAAAATTTCAAAGCTAGGAACCCGCTGCTTCTCAGAGTTGAACTAGGGTTCGGGGAAACAATAGAATGGGAAGTCTTCTCCCTCCCAAACAAAATAACCATTAAGGGTTCCCCGGATAGGTCGGTGCACAAGCTCGTAACGCTTCTCGGTCTACTTAGCTCTGGCTCTTCCGGCCATCTCTTTACCTTTTCTCACCTAGACCTCTTTGGTGGGCGTATAGCCAAGACCAAAGGCATGCGGGTTATGTGGCACATCTGCCAATGTAGTGATGCCCTTTCTGCCACTTCTCCCTAAACCCATTCCTGGCATGTGTTGGAGTTTGTTCATGAAGTAGATTGATTGAGCACTGACATATAAGCCCTCATCTGATGCCAAGATGGTTTGTATTGTCCAAACCTCGACCAAGGTAAATCCAGACAGGAAAACATCCTCTTCGCCATGCACAATTTCCAGCACAGGTGTAGTGACCTCTGGCGGAGGATGTATAGATGAATTCCTGAAAACTATGGCCACCCATTTTCCATGGGGGAACTTCAGCATTTGGTGGAGAGTGCAAGAGACAGCTTTCACTTGGTGCAGCCAGGGCCGCCCAAGTAGTAAGTTGAAAGTAGCTGGAACATCCAGGACATGGAACTCAATATCTTGTAGAGGCAGGCCAACCTGTACTCTAATCTGCACTGTGCCCATCACCTTTCTGCTTGTATTGTCATATGCCCGGATCACCTGGGTTGTGGGCACAAAATTGGCCGGTTTTAGACCAATAGCATAAGTCGTACGACAAGGACAAACTTTGATTGCTAACCCAGTGTCGACCAATACCACTAGTATCCACTTTTCTTGGCACTCTACGGATATGTATAGAGGATTGTTGTGTGCAGAGCCTTCTGGCGGTAATTCCTTGTCTGAAAAGATCAAAGTTGGCGCAGCCTCTCTTGGGAAGACTAATACCACCAGTTGTTCCAGGGTGGTGCCGATGGTCAACTTAACTTTATCCATCACGATCAGTACAGCCTGTCTGTGCACTCATGAAGTCATAAGCAGACCCCAGATAGATATGTCAGCTTGAATCTTCTTCAACTATTTCAGCACAGCCTTTTTCTCTAACTGCTTTTCCTTCTATTTCTCAACTTCTTTATCCTTCCCGGATGCCTCGAGTTGGTCTAGATGCGGTGGTTTGAAATATCAGCCATTTCTTGTCATATGGTAGACTTCTTTCACACACCAAGTGTTGTCAGGAAGGTCTTCACCCCAATCCTCATCGGTATGGCCAAGTGTAGGTTGTTGTCATCCCACCAGACCCCTTCGGCAGCCGACAAGCACTCGTCCGACTCCATTCGGATCATTCCATTATCACAAACATTCCCTGTAGGGTGGTGAGCTTTTCTAGCTTTTCGATCATTTTCACTTATTTCTTGTCCAAACCGCTTCAGCACGACTTCTTACTCTGCATGTACAGTACTAATAATGCCCAGTTCCTGGGCCAATTGTTCTACACCGGTGTTTTCCGACAGTTTACCCTTTTCATTGGCCATTCTGGCCATTGTAGCGATTCTCGCTTTCTGTTCTTCTAGCTTCGATCCAGTTCCCTCATCTTTATCGGGTTCATCACTTAGCCACCCAGAATTGTCTGTTGACTCGTTTAGATCAAACCAATCAATATGCACGTCCCTTTGATCTTACTCATCAAAGAACTGCAAATTGTCCATGTCCTCCTCCAGGTCGGCTAGATCATCTAATCCCTGACTTGGCCCATCTTCTCAAACTACACTGACCTCCATCCCAGCTGGCAACACCACTTCCGGCTTAGCTTGATCGATTGGTACGATATAGCAGTATGGGTTATACATCCTCCCAGATAAATCCTCGAAATCCTCAGGCAACGGACTAGTATTCTCCACCAAGGCTAACCTCCTTCTATCTTCCACTGTCACCACCACTAGTTCGGGTTGGAATGAGGACGTGTTCATCATGCACAAGTTCGTGCTCTCAGGGATGAACAACGCCGACTTAGGTAGGTGAGAAGGTATACTGGGGTCATAAGGGATGGCCAGTGTGTGGATGAGGTTTATATGCCAAGGTGAAGGGACTCGGTTATGTGGTGGGAAAGGATTTGTAGTGACGTTTGTCTTTTGGGGAGGCGCTATCAGCTTGTTGTCAATGAGATCTTGAATCTCATGACGCAGTCTATAGCATTGCTTAGTGTCATGACCATGCTGCTGGTAAAAAGCTGTGATGATCGGTTTTACTTTACGTCCCTTCGTTTTCATTTTTGTCGGGATTGTTGCATTCGGACGTCCTTCCTTAATTCTCATACTTGTTTATTTTGAGTTAGCTTTTCTTTTATTCTGGAGGGTTCTCTCGATTAGGTTCTTGTTTTAGTTTTGTTCGGTGTTGAATTTCACTAGGTTCGGAGGATGCTTGGTTGAGTCCAGAATGCTCGGAGGTTTGAACAAGAAAATTCTGGGTTGATGGGTTAGGGCCGCACGTGGGGGCATTAGGTTGCACGTGCGAGGTGGGGACCGCACGTGTGGGGGGTGAGGCCGTACGTGCGGAGAGGGGTGATTTTCAAAAGTGTGCCTACTGCTTAAAAGGCACTAGCAGAGAGTGGTGCGGGAGGACCCCCCCACGTGCGAGGGTGAGGGCCGCATGTGCAGGGAGGGGCGCCGCACATGCAGCACTTTGGGCATCCGAAACTCTGTTTTTTTTAATGTCTTTTGGCCGAACTTATATCACATTTTGGGCTCTTTCCTCTCACTCTAAACACCTTTTTCCTCCTCCTCCTCTCTAGAAAAGCTTCCAAAACCCTTGATCTCTTGAAGTTCCTTGGGTCTAGATCCATCTCCTCTCTCTAATCTTGAAGATCAAAAGTTAGGGCTTCATCCTTGTGTGGTGGTAGACCAAAGATTCTCACCTCTTGATTCTAGGGTTTCACTTTCTCCTCTTCATTGAACTTTGAGGTAGGGATTTCTTGAGTCATATATACATGTTTTGCTATATGAATGTTGATTTTAAAGTTTCCATGAGGTTGTTGTGTTGATTTTAATGTTGCACTAAATGAAGAGAGAGAGAAAGAGGGAGTTTTGAATGATGGGTTTAAATTTCAACTTTTCTTACCCATGAGGATGTTCTTTCTATTAAACCCAAGATGGATGATTTTGGTAGGATTTATTAAGAAAATGAGAAAACATTTTGTCTTGGGTGAAGAACCCTAAAATTTGGGGGTTTTGGGAAAACATGAAAATACACATGAACTTCTTTCATTTCTTGCATCAAGAGAATGATTAAGAGTAAATTTCATCAAATGTTTAGCAAAAATGGCAATATACTTAATATATGAGAAATGAGATGTTCTTTTACATTATTGTTAAACCCTTGAAAGTGTATTGTTGTGAATTGGCACATGGTTGTGCATCTTGGATAGTGAAATTTGTGAACATTGTAGTCAATGTATGAGAAACATCATATGTAGCGTTGAAGAGGCTAGCTTATTATGATTTGGGCATGATGAGAGTTGTTATTGCTATATGTTGATGGCATGGTTATTTTGTGTAATAACATTGACAAGAAGAAATGAGAAACATGGTAAATTGATATTGTTGTAGAGATAGTTGGGATTGGAGTAACACTATGAGGTATGGGGAAGATCATTGCATTACATACACATCTCAAATTAATTATTATCAAACATTGTGAGTTTAGATTGAAAAATATTTACTTCATGAAAAAAAGAAGTGTTGTAATGTGAACTATGGAAATGTGGTATGGGGTAAATACGTGGTAAATTTGGATAAGGGGTGTAGTTGAACTTGATAAGTTGGCTTGAGTGTCCATGGTGAAAGACTAGAAAACCGCGCGGATAGGTGTCGAGCCTTCCGGTTAATACCGATAAAAATGACAGTTTGGTAGTACTTGTAGAGTCTACTTGCAGGCACCAGCCTAGAGATTACCAGTGTCGTGTTTACCGCCCCTATTGATTAAAATTGGAAGTTTTGAAATGTGTTGAGATTGCAAGCTTTTATTGAGAAATGGAAATCTTCAAGAAGAGCATGAAATGATTTTTTTTTTTTTTTAAAGAGCATGGCATGGCATTGACATTTGCATTTTTTTTTTTATTGAGAGTGCATAACTGTATATACTTTGTAAGAATTCTCTACCGGGTATTATGTTCACCCCTGTGAGACTTTGGTGTAGATAAAGACGTGGTGATCTCGCCAAGTTGAGGGCATCGATAATTGTATAGAGTACATAGCTCTATTTTGTTGAGATTTAATTGCTAGCCAAGGGATATTTTTGTATGGTTCCGAGAGGCCATTTTTGTGTAATCGGGCTTTAGCCTTGGAAGTTGTAACCCATAAGGGCATTTATTTGTTTTGAGAACCATGTGCTACACATGCTATAGATTCATGCGTTTTCTTACCAATGAATGTATAACTTGCATGTGAAATTTTTGTATAACCATTGTTGAGATATGATGTAAAGGTTGGAGTTATGTCATTATTATTCAGTGAATGTTGGTTAATATGATTGGGTTGTGTTTGATTATTTCGAGGCGTTACAACTTGGTATTAGAGCTATCGGGTTTGAATACTTGGGGCTCGCAGGAAGTGGTTGTTATACCACAATGGGTTCATTTCACATGATTAGAAAATGTTTGTTTATTTGTGATTATGTGATAGCATGCTTATGTGACTATGTGGGTATGGGATTGGACTTTTGGGATGTTATTTGAGCCTATTAGATTCCTTGAAGTCTTATCAGAAGGGTACTTGATCAATACTCCTTCTATTAGGAATTCTTGGTTTCTCATGGGACGAATCTAATCACTAAAGGATAATTCGTATGTGTTTACGTGACTACGTGCTTATGTGGAGTGAATTGAATTGTTTGTGTGTTAGGGTGTATAAAATTGTTATAGTTTGACGTGTGAGGCAAGTTGCGAGCACATTTGGAATTATGTGCTAAATTATCTATCTTGTTCCTTAATTAGGATGTTAGGAAGGGTTCAAAGTCGTGGTGGTAGAGGCGGAAGACGTGGAAGGGGTCGCCGGGGTGTGCATGGAGTACAGGTTCATGAGGTACCGGTGCAAGAAGAGGGTTTAGGCCAAGCTAACATGGCCGAGCAAGTAGGGCAAGTGGAGGTACCGACAGAAGTCGGTCAAGCCGCAATGGGGGCCCTAGCCCGAGAAATGGCGGGGGCATTGCGGGAGTCCATGAACATACCTAGGGCGGAAACCTAGGGTAGGGAGAACGCTGTGGAGACAAGGGCAAGCTTTCTCATGAGGGAGTTTTTGCGGCCCAAACTGGATGAATTCCATGGTGGCCCCGAGCCAAAGAAAGCGGATGAATGGCTCGAACAAATAGTGAAGACGTTCGAGATGCTTCACATTGAGGACAGTGAGCTTAGAGTGACTCTTGCAAGTTATTATCTTAAAGGGGACGCGGGCCAATGGTGGAAGTATGCCAAAGGCCGAATTGAACCGACATGGGAGGCATATGTGGTGGCCTTCCAAGACAAGTACCTACCTCCCACGGCAAGACAGAGGTTGAGGCAGGAGTTCCAAGACCTTAAGCAGCTTAACATGTCCATGGCCGAGCTCGAAGCGGCCTTCTCTAGTTTGTCCTGGTTTGCACCGGAGTTGGTGGCGACAGAGGAATGTCGTGGCATTGAGTTTGAGAAGAAGTTGAGGACAAAGCTTTTGTTCAAGGTCGCCGGGAACATGATCCGGAATTATGATCGCCTTGTGGAGGCAGTCGCACATGTAGAGATTACCTTGGAGGCTGAGGATGAGAGACTTCGGAATTCAAGGTCAAGGGGCCAAGGCTCGCAAGGGGACTTTAGGCCCAACAAGAAGAGCAGAAACACTTTTTCATCCCAGTCTCAGCCGCAATAGTCTAGATCTACCTTTCCCTTGCCTAGTGCGGGCTCGGGGAAGAGTGCACAGAAGGGAGGAGGACAGTAGATGTTGCTACCACTACTGCCTAATCGATCTCAGAGTCAGTCTCAGAGTAGGAGTCAGGGGCCTACTTGCTACCAATGTGGTCAGTCAGGGCACATGAAGAGAGCTTCCTGCAGTTAGGAAGCGCATCGGGCGCATCAGGGTCGAGCCAGACTCAGAGCCACCAGTAGACTCACTCAACTCAGACTTCATGAGTTCATCAGGGAGCCGCGTCAGCTCAGTCTGTACAACTGGCCTATGCTCCGAGGGACGAGCAGGTGAATCAGAGGCCTCAGGGGTGCGTGTACACTGTTACCGCGCCAGAGCAGTTGCAAGGACCCTCGGTTGTGAGAGGTATTTTTATTGTGTGTAATTCTTTGGCCAGCGTGTTGATAGATACGGGTGCGTCTCATTCATTCATATCTGCTGCATTCACATCTGCATTGGGGTTAGAGATGGCACAGTTGGCATCTCCGCTCAGAGTTGAGTCACCGGTTGGGGGTACAGTTGACTTAGATCGGGGATGTCACGATTGTGAGATAGAGGTTGCCGGGCGTAGACTCCCATTTGCTTTTGTGTTGCTAGACATATTGAGTTTTGATGTCATCCTAGACATGGATTGGTTGTCTTCGTATCGGGCAGTGATTAATTGTTTTCGTCAGAGGGTCACAGTGTGTACCTCAGGTGGTGATTGTTTTTACTTTCCTGGGAACCGGGTTGATAGGGTCTTGTCGCCAGTATTCGACCCTCATAGTAGGAACGAGCTTAGTGGTCTTCCTGCTACTCTTCTAGATAATGAGAGTGGTGGAACTCGAGTTGAGTTGCCAACGGTAGTTTGTGAATACCCGGACTTATTTCCTGAGGACTTTACTAGTTTGCCATCCCATCGGGAGATTGAGTTCACCATCAACTTAGTGCCTGGAACGACACCAATTTCTATGGTGCCATATAGATTTGCACCCGCGGAGTTGCATGAGTTGAAGATTCAACTCCAAGAGCTTTTAAACAAGGGCGTCATTTTCCCTAGTATGTCGCCTTGGGGAACGCCGGCTCTCTTTGAGAAGAAGAAGGATGGGTCATTGCGGCTGTGTATCGACTACCGTAAATTGAATCAAGTTATTGTCAAGAACAAATACCCTTTACCCAGGATAGATGACTTGTTTGATCAACTTAGAGGGTCTTGTTGCTTTTCGAAGATAGACTTGAGGTCGGGGTACCATCAGTTTAGAGTCTGGGAGGAAGACATCCATAAAATGGCATTTCGTACACGTTATGGCCACTATGAATTCCTTGTAATGCCATTTAGGCGGACTAATGCACCAGCTTCTTTCATGGATTTGATGAACTAAATTTTTAGGGAGTACTTGGATCATTTTGTGGTCGTCTTTGTAGACGATATCCTAATCTATTTGACTTCCGAGGAAGAACACGAGGCTCACTTGAGGGTAGTGCTTGATTTGCTTAGAAAACACTAGTTGTATGCAAAATTTGAGAAGTGTGAGTTTTGGCTCACTGAGGTGAAATTTTTGGGCCATGTAGTATCAAGTAAGGGGTAATTGTAGATTCTTCGAAGATAGATTAGGTACAAGATTGGGAGCAACCTAAGAATGTATTTGAGATCCGGAGTTTCTTGGGATTGGCGGGGTACAATTGGCGTTTTGTGATGGATTTCTCTAGACTAGCTGCACCTTTGACTAGGTTGACTAGAAAGGGGTTAAGTTTATGTGGAGTGAGGCGTGTGAAAAGTCTTTCCAAGAACTCAAAACTAGGTTGACTACGACACCGGTGTTGATCATTCCAAAGAGAGGCTTGGGTTACACCGTCTATTGTGATGCGTCTCGGGATGGGCTTGGTTGTGTTTTGATGCAAGGAGGAAAGGTCATAGCCTATGGTTCACGGCAATTGAAAACCCATGAGAAGAATTACCCTACCCATGACTTAGAGTTAGCCGCAGTGGTGTTTGCCTTGAAAATTTGGAGTCATTACTTGTATGGTGAGAAGTTTGAGGTTTTCTCCGACCATAAGAGCTTGAAGTATTTGTTTTCCTAGAAAGACTTCAACTTACGTCAATGGAGGTGGATGGAGTTTTTAGAAGACTATGATTTCGAGTTGCACTATCATCCAGGGAAGGCCAATGTAGTGGCCGACGCCTTAAGTCGAAAAACCGTGAGTAGTTTGGTTAGTGTAGCCATTCGGGAGTGGGTTATGCTGGGTGAAGTCGGCAAGTTTGAATTACAATTGGGTAAGTCCGAAGGGGGCGCAACATTGTTTGCCTTGAGCGCTAAGTTGGTCTTGATTAGCAAAGCCGTAGAGGCGCAACAAGGGGACCGCGAAGTAGAGATAATTTGTGATAGAATCTCTGACGGGAAGGAAGAGAAGGGTTGAACATTCACTCGAATCAGAGTGTACGTTACCTAAATCGTCTGTTTGTGCCTGAATCTTGTAGGGAGGAAGTGCTTCGGGAGTTCCATCACTCACGCCTTGCGGTACATTCGGGAGGCACCAAAATGTATCGAGACCTTAGTCGTCAGTTTTGGTGGAGGGGTATGAAGTGGGATGTCGCATCCTTCGTGTCTAAGTGCCTTACTTGTCAGCAAGTCAAGGCTGAGCACCAGAGACCAGCGGGTTTGTTACAACCCTTACTGATAGCCGAGTGGAAGTGGGAACACATTACCATGGATTTCGTAGTTGGGCTTCCTAGAACGCAACGGGGCAATGATGCCATTTGGGTAATTGTTGATAGGCTGACTAAGTCTACACAATTCATTCCAATGCGTACTAGCGACTCAGTTGAGCACTTGGTAGAGTTGTATGTTAGAGAAATAGTTCAACTTCATGGGATTCTGGTAACCATTGTGTTGGATAGGGATCCTCGTTTTACCGCCCGGTTATGGTAAAGCCTTCAAGAGGCATTGGGAGCCAGATTGACCTTTAGCACCGCTTACCACCCATAAACCGATGGGCAGTCAGAGCGCACCATTCAAATTTTGGAGGACATGCTTAGAGCTTGTGTTCTAGATTTCAAGGGGACTTGGGAGAGACACTTACCATTGATTGAATTCGCCTACAACAATAGTTATCAAGCCAGTATCGAGATGGCACCATTTGAGGCCTTGTATGGCCGACCTTGTAGATCACCGGTTTGTTGGGCCGAGGTAGGAGATGCACCGTTGTTGGGTCTGGAAATCGTTACGGAGACAACCGAGAAAGTTGCTCTCATTCGCAAAAGATTAGCTACGGCTTAAAGCCGATAAAAAGCTATGCCGATAGGAGGAGATGACCCTTATCCTTCAAAGTGGGTGATCATGTGTTTCTTAAGATCTCACCTAGGCAGGGTCTAATGAGGTTTGGCTAGAGTAGGAAGTTGTCTCCGAGGTTTATTGGGCCTTTTGAGATATTGAAGAGGATTGGGGAAGTAGCATACCGGTTAGCTTTACTGCCACAACTTTCGGGGGTTCACAATAAGTTTCATGTGTCCATGCTTAGGAAGTACGAACCTGACCCTTCTCATGTGTTGGATTGGGTTGATTTGGAGGTAGATGAAGATGCCTCTTATGAGGAGCAACCGGTTCAAATCCTAGATACTCGAGAACAAGTGTTGCGAGGCAAAACCATACCGTTAGTGAAGGTGTTGTGGAGACACCATGGGATTGAGGAAGCGACTTGGGAACGGGAAGCGGAGGTCTGCTCCAAGTATCCGGATTTATTTGAGCATGCCTAATTATTTTATCTTAATTGTAATGTTCCCTAGTGATGAAGGGAAGAATGTTAAATTGTTAATCACATGTTGTTATATGTGTTGTTAAATTGAGCATGAGCTTATGGAAGGATGATATTTTGTTGTAGATGTTTTATCTCATATACCTAATTTGAGAAATTGTTGTTTTGATGGAGTGATGATGAAGAGAAAGATAAACGTTGGTCGACATAAATGTTGCAACTTGATAATGTTGTTAAAAATGATTATGGTTGTTAGAACACTCTTGTTTGGTGAGTTTATTTAATTTTGGTGAGTTGTTCAAATTTCGGGGACTAAATTTCCTATGGTGGGGAGGTTGTGATGATCGGTTTTACTTTACGTCCCTTCGTTTTCATTTTTGTCGGGATTATTGTGCCCGGACGTCCTTCTTTAATTCTCATACTTGTTTATTTTGAGTTAGCTTTTCTTATGTTCTGGAGGGTTCTCTCGATTGGGTTCTTGTTTTAGTTTTGTTCAGCGTTGAATTTCACCAGGTTCGGAGGATACTCGATTGAGTCCAGAATGCTTGGAGGTTTGAACCAGAAAATTTTAGGCTGATGGGTCAGGGCCGCACGTGCGAGGTGGGGGCCGCACGTGCGGAGAGGGGTGATTTTCAGAAGTGTGCCTACTGCTTAAAAGGCATGAGTGGAGAGTGGTGCGGGAGGACCCCCACGCGTGCGGGGGTGAGGGCCGCACGTGTAGGAAGGGGGGCTCCGCACGTGCGGGGAGGGGCGCCGCACGTTCGGCACTCTGGGCATCCGAAACTCTGTTTTTTTTTTTTTTTTTTTTTTATGTCTTTTGGCCGAACTTATATAACATTTTCGGCTCTTTCCTCTCACTCTAAACACCTTTTTCCTCCTCCTTCTCTCTAGAAAACCCTCATCAAGCCTCCAAAACCCTTGATCTCTTGAAGTTCCTTGGGTCTAGATCCATCTCCTCTCTCTAATCTTGAAGATCAAAAGTTAGGGCTTCATCCTTGTGTGGTGGTAGACCAAAGATTCTCACCTCTTGCTTCTAGGGTTTCACTTTCTCCTCTTCATTAAACTTTGAGGTAGGGATTTCTTGAGTCATATATACATGTTTTGCTATATGAAAGTTGATTTTAAAGTTTCCATGAGGTTGTTGTGTTGATTTTAATGTTGCACTAAATGAAGAGAGAGAGAGAGAGAGAGAGAGAGAGAGAGGGAGTTTTGAATGATGGGTTTAAATTTCAGTTCATCTTACCCATGAGGATGTTCTTTCTATTAAACCCAAGATGGATGATTTTGGTAGGATTTATTAAGAAAATGAGAAAACATTTTGTCTTGGGTGAAGAACCCTAAAATTTGGGGGTTTTGGGAAAACATGAAAATACACATGAACTTCTTTCATTTTTTGCATCAAGAGAATGATTAAGAGTAAATTTCATCAAATGTTTAGCAAAAATGGCAATATACTTAATATATGAGAAATGAGATGTTCTTTTACATTATTGTTAAACCCTTGAAAGTGTATTGTTGTGAATTGGCACATGGTTGTGCATCTTGGATAGTGAAATTTGTGAACATTGTTGTCAATGTATGAAAAACATCATATGTAGCGTTGAAGAGGCTAGCTTATTATGATTTGGGCATGATGAGAGTTGTTATTGCTATATGTTGATGGCATGGTTATTTTGTGTAATAACATTGAGAAGAAGAAATGAGAAACATGGTAAATTGATATTGTTGTAGAGATAGTTGGGATTGGAGTAACACTACGAGGTATGGAGAAGATCATTGCATTACATACACATCTCAAATTAATTATTATCAAACATTGTGAGTTTAGATTGAAAAATATTTACTTCATGAAAGAAAGAGGTGTTGTAATGTGAACTATGGAAATGTGGTATGGGGTAAATACGTGGTAAATTCGGAGAGGGGGTGTAGTTGAACTTGATAAGTTGGCCTGAGTGTCCATGGTGAAAGACTAGAAAACCGCGCAGATAGGTGTCGAGCCTTCCGGTTAATATCGATAAAAATGACAGTTTGGTAGTACTTGTAGAGTCTACTTGCAGGCACCAGCCTAGAGATTACCAGTGTCGTGTTTACCGCCCCTATTGATTAAAATTGGAAGTTTTGAAATGTGTTGAGATTGCAAGCTTTTATTGAGAAATGGAAATCTTCAAGAAGAGCATGAAATGATTTTTTTTTTTTTTTTAAAGAGCATGGCATGGCATTGACATTTGCATTTTTTTTATTTATTGAGAGTGCATAACTGTATATACTTTGTAAGAATTCTCTACTGGTTATTATGCTCACCCCTGTGAGACTTTGGTGTAGATAAAGACGTGGTGATCCCGCCAAGTTGAGGGCGTGGATAATTGTAAAGAGTACATAACTCTATTTTGTTGAGATTTAATTGCTAGCCAAGGGATATTTTCGTATGGGGTCCGTGAGGCCTCTTTTGTGTAACCGGGCTTAAGCCTTGGAAATTGTAGCCCATAAGGGCATTTATTTGTTTTGAGAACCATGTGCTACACATGCTATAGATTCATGCGTTTTCTTACCAATGAATGTATAACTTCCATGTGAAACTTTTGTATAAACATTGTTGAGATATGATGTAAAGGTTGGAGTTATGTCATTATTATTCGGTGAATGTTGGTTAATATGATTGGGTTGTGTTTGATTATTTCGAGGCATTACAAAAGCGCAGTATTTGGTCGGGTTGTGTCTCGGGGGAAGAGGATTGGGTAGAGGGCGAGGCTCTAGTGGTTTAAGATGCCCCTTTTTAATCAGGACCCCTAGGGCTTTGGATAAAGGCATGTGGAGTGGGGTAAAGACCCTTTGAGATCGGGCTTGGCTGGTTGAGGTTTGAGGAGTTGTGTTGGATGTATTGGCGAATGGGTTAATAGTTTTGGGTGTGGTGGTGACCATACTCACATCTAAAAGCCATGTAGAGGTGCCACCACTCGTGTTTACATTGGAGCTGCATGTAAAAGGCCTCTTGGGTTGTTCCTTCTCATGGTCTATTAGCCTCTGCTTTATAGCATCCTCAATTTGAATCCCTATTTCATGGAGCTCAACAAATGTAAACAAAGGCAAGACTATCATATTTTGTAATAATCTCCCTTGCAAGTTACGGACCACCATTCTGATTTGGTCCTTTTCAGATGGCCTGATAGTCATCATAGAGGACTTATCCCTCCATCGAGTCACAAAGTCCGAGAAGCCCTCCTTCGGCTCTTGACGGGTCGCTTCAAGATCACGAGTAGTGACCTCGATCTGGGTATTATAGGAGTACTGCGCGATAAAGGCCTCAGCCATTTACTCCCAGTTATGTTTCACGGAGTCTTCCAACTTTGCGTACCAGATGGCCACTATACCTGACGGGGTCTGGCCAAAAAGTGACAGTTTCTGAAGTCTGGTGAGACCTATTGGTTGTAGGATATCAGAGAATAACTACAAATGGATTAAGGGTTCCCCGAAGCCGTCGAACCGGTCTATATGCGGCATCTTGAATCTGTCCGGCAGAGTCACTACAGAGTCTGTGTATTTATCCTCAATGTCAAGGATTGAATTCACGTCTTGCGCCTGCTTGAAGAGCTTTTCTAGCTTGTTGACCTTCAATGTAGTGGGGTCAACCTTGAATTCAAATGGCGCCTTCATTTGGTAAACTGGTGCCTTGGAGGTCTGAGGTAGGATCGAATCTGCCGGAATCCCATATTCTCTTGAACATTGACTATGACCCCGGGTGTCGGAATTCCCACTGGGGGTACATGGGATGCAGAGGCTACTACTAGTTGTCATTGCTGTTGCTGAAGCCTATCTATCACTTCAGCTTGGCAGGCTGCGACCTCAGCTTGGCGGGCTATGACCTCAGCTTGGCGAGCTACATCTAGCCGCACAGTCTCAATGGTCTGCTAGAGCTGACGAAGCATGTCTTCCATGCTGACTGAGGGATGTTGAGCTATCAGAACTGGCGATACTCTCTTTCTGGAGTAGAAGTAGAAGACTAGGCCTAACTGGGTGCAGGCAAAGTAAAAGGGGACTGTTGGATTGGTGAATTCTATCTGATCCTCCTCCGTCTGGTAATCGGTGGGAGTGAAACAAACACTGGCTGTCCCCTGACAAGATGCCCGGATCTGCAAATCCTTCTCACACGAGTCTAGAGTGCTTAGGGAGTAACAGAATCGTCTGAAGCAATGATGAAAAACTACTTTGCAAAAAGAAATAAAGCAAAAAGAAAACAAAAAATCAGAAACTGCACAGCACCACGGCTCAGACACAGACAACACATAGTTACAATCATAATCTGGAGAACTGTACTCAACACTGATTTCTACCCCAAAACTAATGCCCAAACTTGTAACTGATCCATATATTCCTGTAGAGTTTCACTCTAAAAGCACATACCAGTTAAGTGAGAGCCGAAACACCCTTATAATGGGGTAGGGTTACCCTGTCCTAGTTTCGTCAAGAACTAGGGTTCACTACTCAAGCAAAGTATTTGACACAATCCTGAATTCGGGTAAGCAACCTGTCCTAGTTTGGACCAGTCTCTATGACTTCCGATATGCAACTAGGTCAATTGGTCAAAAAAATGGTACCTCAGCAAGACTACTTAATATACCTCTCACACCTAACACCGAGAAATGAAAGGAGGATGAAACGGTATAGTGGTAGTCCAGATCCGAGGGTTGTGTTCCCATCGTGGCAGAGCCCACAACCGGTCAACCTTTTGGCAAGCTTTTCCAAGCTAGCCTTCGACAAACCATTCAAGAATAGTAGATGACAAGCATTGTGACTTAGGCACACCAATGCAAATGTAAATGTAAAGAAACACATAAGTGCAGATAAAAAAGTTATATCATGAGTTCGAGTCAAGTTCTCTAAATCCCTAGTAGAGTCGTTAGAAACTGTAGCTCGCCTTTTCCGCGCTCCCTTTCAGAAACTCGAAAAGAAAGCCCTACAGTTCGGACTCCCGTGGTTTTGAATCTAATCTCACAAGTGCAATGTGAAACTGATAAACACCAAAGAGTCCAAATCCGGCAAATCGTTTTGGAAAATTGATTTTGAATCAAAAAGTGCCAAAATTGGATTGCTTTTCCAGATACAGAGTCGCCACCTAAATATTTTATTTTTAGAGAAATTTAGAAAACCCTGACTCGTGCCAAAGGCCACGTGTCTGTCATCACCAAAGTTGCCTTGGCTCGAGAACTTAGGTACTAGTGGGGAAGGTCATGAATTCAGCACCTCCGCTCGCCCGATCAAAAATCGGCCTCTACTAATCATGATATGATTATTTTATAAACATTATGTGCTCTTGTTGATTATTAAACTAGCATTACTATGTGATGTGCACAATCAAGTATAGACTAGTTTGCTCAATTTGGAACAATTCAACTCATGTTTATTTGCGAAAATGGTTTGAATTTGCCACCTCAAGTGGGCTTAAAAGTTTGCGGTTTTGCCACCAAACATAGTGGGCTTAAAACATGATTTGCCATTCAACAAAGTGGGCTTAGAACGCACATTCGTTGAATCGTTCCAATTCAAACAACAGGCCTTCATCCACAGGCATTCAAGCAGTTTATTACTTAAGCACATAGTCTCATGGAAAACATACTAATCATGACAACATTCACATTCATGCAAGTATGCTAAAGCATAAAAGCTCACCTAGTACTCTAAGCTAAGAAGATATGAGTTAGTGAAATATGTATGATTCCTAACTCTGTTAAGTGTCTAATGCAACACATGTAATATGCAATTAATAGGCTCGGCTACTAATATGACATATGGATCGATTTGATAACATGCGATTAAACACGTATTCAAAGAATTATTGAAATGGCAATGCAGTTTGAATGATGCGTCGAGCCTCGGTGCATGCAGTACGAATGAATGGATGCAAGCATAAGGCATAAGGTATGCCAATCTAAACATGTCCCTAATCTAACCATCAAAAGCGATTAAATAAAAGGGAGAAAGACGTGGGGTTGGAAGACACACACATACACACACACACACACACTTATTACAACATTACGCCCTAACGAAGGAAGGTCCGAATGAATAAGCTAACTAACTAGCTAAGCTAACAAATTATTACAAAACTCGAATCTAATTAACTATTATAGTTAACTAATTATTACAAACCGAATTAATTAACTATTCTAGTTAACTAATTATAAAACGAAATTGAATAACTAGTTAAACTAACTAATTATTTACAACTCTTAATTAGCTTCAACTAATTAATTACAACACATATTTAAGCTAGATATTTAAACGTTAAATAAGCCTGGAATGCAAGGGAGGCACATGCATGTGCTCGATTTCTACTCGAAAAGCCACTGTTTTGCTACTGCAAGCCTCTGTTTGATTTGACCACTGACAATGCTGCCCACTTTCAAAACACCTCTGCTCCACCTTACCAACTCATTGTGTAAATTTCACTGATGGCCGACAAGGGGCCGGTCGGCTACAAATGATGGCCAATCGGCTACCACTGGTGGCCGATTGGCTACTGGTTGTGGCTGTCGACCAATGATAACCTGGACTTTCTTGCTGCAACAGAGAGCAAACAGAGCAAAATAGTGTATTTCTCAAGGGTTGTTTGCAAACTTTGCCTCTCCTTTTCATGGGGAAATCAAAGGAGGTACATAATTTGGTTCATAAACCATCAATCAAGCAATTTCATTGCCTGATGGTTTGTGAAACCAATTGTGCAAGTTTAATAAATGCAAAATGTGACCAAAATGACCGTCACCTTGTCATGCATGATCAAGAGCAATGGAGACCTAGGAAAATGACACATTTCATCACTTTTGAGTATGAAATGTTCCATTTTCCTTGTGTTTAAATTAACATCCGATTTGAACACATGCAATGCAACACAAAGGAATGCTTATCTTGTCATTTTTACTTGCCAATTTTGTTTATACATTTTAGTTACGAAATCATTCATTAATCAATTTGTCCATTGGTGAGGGTCTTCTAAGATGAAAGAAGTGTCAACCAAGAGATAGTGTAAGGCAAGAGAGAGATCATGCCATTGGCAATGAACCCTCTAAGGAGGATTGAACCATTAAGCATGAGCCTCAATCTCAAGCTTAAACAACCCTAAGGCTGAAATAACCCTCAAAGCAAATGAAAAAGTGAAGAAATGAGAGAGATTGCAGAGATTATAAGTGCTCAAATTAGGTGAGAAAAAGCACCAAAACATGCAATCAACTCAAACTAATGGTGGTTAAAGCCTTAAAACAACAAGCTAGTGAAAGGACTTACATTACAACTATGCAATACAAGACTCAAAAGTACCAAATAGCCAAAGTAGTGGCAAAACAACTTAAAACAAAGTTTAAAACATGCTAGACTTGAGTCACAAAAAGCTAAAACATTAAGCTAATACATGGGGCTAACTAGGCATGCAAACAAGACACAAGGAGGGGAGGCTAACCTCTCCAATTTTGGACTTCAAAATGAGTTTTTTGCCCTTGAAAAACCTCTGAAATTCAGTGGTTAAAAGGCCCAAAAAAGTTGGTTTGAAAGTGGTGAACAAAGGTACAAAAGCTTTACAAACTAAGAAGTAAGAATGGTGAACCACCCCTTAACTGAAAATGGCCTTAAGCCGCCACCTTTAGGCCATAAAAATAGAGTTTTTGATAGTTTAAAACCAGCCCCAAAACATTTGAAAAAAGATGGCAAAGTAAGTGTGCAAAACAAGTATAAAAGGAAGGTGTTATACCTCTTGACGGGAAGACACAAATGAGGCAATAAACTAAGCCAAAACCTTCTTCTAGAGCTCAAAGAGGGTCTTAAGCTACCTCATCCCAAAGACTAGCAACTTTGGTTAAGGATTGATAGACAAAAGTGGAGTGTATCCAAGCAACTATGCACAAAATTACTAGAGAGAGAGAAATGTAGAGAGAGAGAGAGAGAGAATTTTGTTCCAAAATTGGTAACCCTCCAAAATGGGGGAGGAACCCCCCCATATATAGAAAAACAAGCCTTGAGCTTAGAAACATCCTACCATACACGTGTAGGGAGATGTAGCTCAATGTGCTAACAGCTGGCACAGCTGTCAACAAATATCTGAAAAAAGACACCGGTGGCCGCCGGCCACCACTGGTAGGCAACTGGCAACCACTGATGGCCGATAACCATGAGCCATGGCCACAGCCTAAGGTGGTGGCCGACAGGTCACCAAAAGTTCCAGACTTGAAACACCAAGCTTTTGGTCGAAAACAAAGCACAAAATGGACAAGCTTTAAAGGCTCAAAGACTGGGCGTCCCATCGAGGACTTCGGGCATTCAAATCGAACAAATGCAAATCATCGAGTACATAAGTGATGATGTCTAAGTCTTGAGGTTGGTCAAAAATGGGGTGTCTACGACATAAAAATTGTATTTTGCTTTTCATCATATCCATGCTTTGCATTCATGTTTTCATGTATCTTGATTCGGTTAAGTTTGCATCTGTGGGTTTAATCAATTCCTATGTGATTATGTGCACTACCTCATGTTCTTGAGATGATTCACATGTCATATATTAGAAGCGAAATCTTTAGTTACATCTCATGAGTGAATTGCATTAGAATTTTGTATATAAGATTATGCATATTTTGCTAACTTTATTTTGTAGTTGTTTGCAGGATGTCGGTAAACATGTAAGTTTTTATGCTTTAGCATCCTACTTGAGTGTGTTTTTCTTACTATGTTTAGCGTCCTACCATGAGGCTACTTGCTTACTTGATATAACTGTATGAACGCCGGTGGATGGATGTTGTGTTGCTTAATTTGTAATGATGTTGATGTTTCATGTTTGTAAACTCAATCTCTTTGAGTTGTACATTTTCAAAATTCTTTCAAAACACATGAAATAAAGCTGTTCCAAAATGAATGACATAATCTATTCTTGCATGCATCACATGGTAACTTTTAGAATTTATTAATAATTGGAACACGAACATGTAATGCCCCGAAATAATTCAACATGAACTACCCACATTAATTAACATTCACAAAACCATGACAAATAAACCTCCCGTCTTTATATAGTTAATAAGAGAGTTTATACAAAAGTTTCACATGCAGATATACATTCAATGATAAAAGTACACATGAATCTATAGCATGTGAAGCACCTAGTCTCAAAACAATAAAAATGTCCTTAAGAGCTTACATCTTCCAAGGCAATAGCCTGGTTGCACAAACTGGTCCCTTGGACCCATACACGTTTAGCCCTTGGCTTTACAAAATTTACAATAAAAATAAGAGAGCTATTTACTCTTCACAAAATATCCACGCCTTCAGTTCGGCGGGATCACCACATCACCACATCTTTACTTGCACCAAATCCCATAGGGGTGAGCATAAAGCCTAGTAGAGAATTCTAACAAAGTATGTACAGTTATGCCAAATCTCAATAAAATACTAATGTCCATGCTATGTTATGCACTCTTAAAGAAAATTTCATTTCATGCTCTTCGTAAGGATTTCCATTTTCAATAAAAGCTAGCAATCTCAATACATTTCAAAACTTCTAATTTTAATCAATAAGGGCGGTAAATATGACACTGGTAATCCCTAGGCTGGTGTCTGCAAGTAGATTCTACAAGTACTACCAAACTGTCATTTTTACTGGTATTAACCGGAAGGCTCGACACCTATCCGCGCGGTTTTCTGGTCTTTCACCATGGACACTCAGGCTAACTTATCAAGATTAACTACACCCCCTATCCGCACTTACCACGTATTTACCCCATGTCACATTTCCATAGTTCTTATTACAACATCATTTCCTTTCATGAAATAAATATATTCAATCGAAATTTACAATACAAAATGATAATTGAATGAATATGCAATGCCATGATTTTTCCATATCTCAAAGCAGTTCTCTAATTTCAAACGTCTCCACAATAATGCCAACAATTGCAATTCCCATTTCCTTTCATCATTGTTCTTTCACAAGAAGACCATGTGTCATCATCACATAGTTACAATTTTACATTCACAAGTTTTCACAATCTAGTTTTTCAAGACCACAAGCAGTGTTTTTCAAACATTAATTTCCTATGTTTATAATTCTCACAATTTCAAAGTGCACAACAATTGTCATCTCACAACCATATATCATCGTATCTTTAACCATAGTTTTTAAGACAAGTTCTCCATTTCCATATGTCAAAAGCTTTCCATCTTTGCAACCACGTTATGGAATCTACATACATTTATCTTTTTATCAAGAGAAAATAAAGAATTCCATGGGCATTTCCATGTTTTCCAAAAATCCCCAAATTTCTAGGGTTTTCATCAAAAACCAAACATCCTCCCATTTCATGGTGAAACCCCAATCAAAATCATGTTTTCTTGAGTTTTGTAAAAAGAACATTCTCATGGATAGGAAAAGATTGAGATCAAAACTCATTTCTTCAAAACTTTCTCTATATTTGGAGCAAAATCAAAATCAACACAAAAACTACAAGAAAGCTTTTAAATCATCATATATATATAGCACAACATGTATATATAACTCAAGAAATCCCTACCTCAAGGTTTGATGAAGAGGAGAAGTTGAAACCCTAGGATCAAGTGGTGTAGGAATCCAATCTCTACCGTACAAAATGAAGTTCTAGAGGTGTTCTACAATATTGATGAAGAAACCATGGAGAAATCTTTGATGGATGATGAAGGATCAAGGTTTTAATCTTGTTTTTGGGGTAGAAATATAGAGAGAAAGGAGAGAGATATATTTTAGAGAGAGAGAGTTGTATTGAAAATGATATACAAACAGCCCCAAAAGAAAATAAAAACAGAGCCTCGGATCTGGGCTTTCCCGTACGTGTGAAGCCTATTCCCGCATGTGCGGCTCTCCCTCCCGCATGTGCTGCACCTCCCCACACCTCCTCACTCACGTTCATATATTCCAGTATGCACTGCCCAGCCTCCACTGTTCCCCGCACATACGGCCTAGCCTCCCGCACGTGCGTCCCTTATCTCGCACGTGCGGCCTAGGGCCCCGCACGTGCGGCCCTCACCTAGCAATCCAGAAATTCCTGGTTCAACTCCCGGGCACTCCGAACCCAACCGAGCGTCCTCCGAACCTGGTGAAATTCAACACTGAACAAAGCTAAAACATGAACCCAATCGAGAGAACTCTCCAGAATAAAAGAAAGGCTAACACAAAATAAACAAGTATGGGAATTATAGAAGGACATCCGGACACAACAATCCCGATAGAGATGGAAACGAAGGGACGTAAAGTAAAACCGATCATCACAACTTCCCCACCATAGGAAATTTCATCCCCGAAATTTGAACAAACCCCCCAAAATTAAATAAACTCATCAAGCAAAAGTAGTCTAACAACATAATCATTTTTAACAACGTTATCAAGTTGCAATATTTATATTAATCAACGTTTACTACTTTCTTCCTCATCATTTCATCAAACACAATCGTTCAAACTAGAAATGAAATGAAACCTCTATAACAAAATATTATCTTTCCATAACATCATGCTCAAATCAACAATACATACCACATCATGTGATCAACATCTCAACACTTTTTCCTTTCAACACTAGGGGACATTACAAATTTTAAAACAAAACAACTAAACATGCTCAAATAAATATGGATACTTGGAGCGGACTTTCGCCTCCTTCTCCCATGTTGCCTCCTCAATTCCATGGTGTCTCCACAACACCTTCACAAATGATATGGTCTTATCCCGCAACACTTGCTCCTAGGTATCTAGGATTCGAACCGGTCGCTCTTCGTAGAAGGCATCCTCATGTACCTCCAAATTAACCCAATCTAATACATGAGAAGGGTTGGGTTCGTATTTCCTAAGCATTGACACATGAAATACATTGTGAACTCTCGAAAGTTGTGGTGGTAAAGCTAACCAATATGCCACTTCCCCGATTCTCTCCAATAGCTCGAAAGGTCCAATAAACCTCGGAGACAACTTCCCACTCTTGCCAAACCTCATTAAACCCCACCTAGGTGAGATCTTAAGAAATACATGATCACCCACTTCGAAAGATAAGGGTCGTCTCCTCTTATCGGCGTAAATTTTATGTCGGCTTTAAGCCGTGGCTAATCTCTTCCGAATGAGAGCAACTTTCTCGGTTGTTTCTCTAAAGATCCAGACCCAACAACGATGCATCCCCCACCTCGGCCCAACAGACTGGTGACCTACAAGGTCGACCGTACAAGGCCTCAAATGGTGCCATCACGATATTAGCTTGACAACTATTGTTGTAGGCAAATTCAATCAACGGTAAGTAACTCTCCCAAGACCCCTTGAAATCTAGGACACAAGCTCTAAGCATGTCCTCCAAAATTTGAATTGTGCGTTCCGACTGCCCATCGGTTTGAGGGTGGTAAGCCGTGCTAAAGGTCAACTTGGTTCCCAATGCCTCTTGAAGGCTTTGCTACAACTGGGCGGTAAAACGAGGATCCCTATTCGACACAATGGTTACTAGAACCCAATGAAGTCAAACTATCTCTCTAACATACAACTCGGCCAAGTGCTCAACTGAGTTGCTAGTACGCATTGGAATGAAGTGTGTGGACTTAGTCAACCTATCAACAATTACCCAAATGGCATCATTGCCCCGTTGCGTTCTAGGAAGCCCAACTACGAAATCCATGGTCACGTGTTCCCACTTCCACTCGGCTATAGGTAAGGGTTCTAACAAACCCACTGGTCTTTGATGTTTGGCCTTCACTTGTTGACAAGTAAGGCACTTAGACACAAAGGATGCGACATCCCGCTTCATACCCCTCCACCAAAATTGACGGCTAAGGTCACGATACATTTTGGTGCCTCCCGGATGTACCGCAAGGCATCAGTGATAGAACTCCCAAAGCTCTTCCTCCCTACAAGATTCAGGCACAAATAGACGATCTAGGTAACGTACACTCTGATCCGTGTGAATGTTCAAACCCTTCTCTTCCTTCCCATTGGGGATTCTATCACGAATTAACTCTACTTCGTGGTCCCCTTGTAGCGCCTCTACAACTCTGCTAATCAAAGTAGGTTTAGCACTCAAAGTAAACAATATTGCACCCTCTTCGGACTCACCCAATTGAAATTCAAACCTACCGACTTCACCCAACATAACCCATTCCCGAATAGCTATACTCACCAAACTACTCACGGTTTTTCGACTTAAGGCGTCGGCCACCACATTGGCCTTTCCCGGGAGATAATGTAACTCGAAATCATAGTCTTCTAGAAACTCCATCCACCTCCATTGACATAAATTCAAATCTTTTTGGGAAAATAGATACTTTAGGCTCTTATAATCAGAGAAAACTTCAAACCTCTCGCCATATAAATAATGCCTCCAAATTTTTGAGGCAAACACTACCGCTGCTTGTTCTAGGTCGTGGGTAGGGTAATTCTTCTCATGGGTTTTAATTGCCATGAACCGTAGGCTACGACTTTTCCCCCTTGCATCAAAACACAACCAAGCCCATCCCGAGATGCATCACAATAAACGGTGTAAGCCAAGCCTCTCTCTGGAATGATCAACAGCGGTGCCGTAGTCAACCTAGTTTTGAGTTCTTGGAAGGACTTTTCACAAGCCTCGCTCCACACAAACTTAACCCCCTTTCTAGTTAACCTAGTCAAAGGTGCGGCTAGTCTAGAGAAATCCCTTACAAAATGCCGGTAATACCCTGCCAACCCCAAGAAACTCCGGATCTCAAAGACATTTTTAGGTTGCTCCCAATCTTGTACAAAATCTATCTTCGAAGAATCTATGGTTACTCCCTCACTTGACACCACATGACCCAAAAACTTCACCTCGGTGAGCCAAAACTCACACTTCTCAAATTTGGCATACAACGGATGTTTTCTAAGCAATTCAAGTACTACTCTCAAGTGAGCCTCGTGTTCCTCCTCGAAAGTTGAATAGATTAGGATGTCGTCCACAAAGACGACCACAAAATGGTCCAAATACTCTCTAAAAATTTGGTTCATCAAGTCCATAAAAGAAGCCGGTGCGTTAGTCAACCCAAATGGCATTACAAGGAACTCATAGTGGCTATAACGAGTGCAAAAGGCCATTTTCTGGATGTCCTCCTCCCGGACTCTCAACTGATGGTACCCCGCCCTCAAATCTATCTTCGAAAAGCAACAAGACCCTCTAAGTTGATCAAACAAGTCATCTATTCTGGGTAAATGGTATTTGTTCTTGATAGTAACTCAATTCAATTTATGGTAGTCGATACACAACCGCAACGACCTATCCTTCTTCTTTGCAAAGAGAGCTGGTGCTTCCCAATGCGACGTACTAGGGCGAATGAAGCCCTTGTCTAAAAGCTCTTGGAGTTGAATCTTCAACTCATACAACTCCGCGGGTGCGAATCTATACGGCGCCATAGAAATTGGTGCCGTTCCAGGCACTAAGTCGATGGTGAACTCAATCTCCCGGTGGGGTGGCAAACTAGTAAGGTCCTCGGGAAACACGTCCGGGTATTCACACACTACCCTTGGCAATTCAACTCGACTTCCGCCACTCTCATTATTCAATAGAATAGCAAGAAGGCCACTAAGCCCGTTCCTACTATGAGGATCGGATACTAGCGACAAGACCCTGTCAACCCGATCTCCCAGAAATTAAAAACAATCACCACCCGAGGTGCACACTGTGACCCTCCGACGAAAACAATCAATCACTGCTCGATAAGAAGACAACCAATCCATGCCTAGAATGACGTCAAAACTTGACATGTCTAGCAACACAAAGGCAAATGGGAGTCTACGCCCGGCAACCTCTATCTCACAATCGTGACATCCCCGATCTAAGTCAACTGTACCCCCAACCGGTGACTCAACTCTGAGCGGAGACGCTAACTGTGCCACCTCTAACCCCAATGCAGATGCGAATGCAGTAGATATGAATGAATGAGACGCACCCGTATCTATCAATACCCTGGCCAAAGAATTACACACAATATAAATACCTTTCACTACCGAGGATCCTGGCAACTACTCTGGTACGGTAACAGCGTACATGCGCCCTATGGCCTCTAATCAACCTGGTCGTCCCTCGGAGCATAGGCTGGCTGTACAGACTAAGCCGAAGCGGCTCCCTGATGAACTCGTGAAGTCTAAGCTGAGTGAGCCTACTGATGGCTCTGAGTCCGCCTTGACCCCGATGCGCCAGATGCGCCTCCTAACTGCGGGCAAGCTCTTCATGTGCCCTGATTGACCGCACTGATAACAAGTAGGCCCCGGACCCCTACTCTGAGACTGACTCTGAGATCGGTTAGGTGGTGGTGGTGGTGGCAACATCTGTTGTCCTCCTCCCTTCTGTGGACATGCAAAGGCCTTGTGACCCGGTTGGCCACGCTTGGAGCAAGAAAACCCATTGGGTGCACTCTTTCCCGAGCCCACACTAGGCAAGGGGAAAGTAGATCTAGACTGTTGCGGTTGAGACTAGGATGAAAAAGTGTTTCTGCTCTTCTTGTTGGGCCTAAAGTCCCCCTGTGACCCTTGGTCCCTAGACCTCGAATTCCGAAGTCTCTCATCATCGGCCTCCACTGTAATCTCTATATGTGCAGCCGCCTCCACAAGGCGATCATAATTCCGGATCATGTTCCCGGCAACCTTGAACAAAATTTTCGTCCTCAACTTCTTCTCAAACTCAATGCAACGGCGTTCTTCCATCGCTACCAACTCTGGTACAAATCGGGACAAACTAGAGAAGGCCGCTTCGAACTCGGCCATAGACATGTTAAGCTGCTTAAGGTCTTGGAACTCCTGCCTCAACCTCTTCCTAGCCGTGGGATGTAGGTACTTGTCTTGGAAGGCCATTACAAATGCCTCCCATGTCGGTTCAATTCGGCCCTTAGCATACTTCCACCATTGGCCCGCGTCCCCTTTGAGATAGTAACTCGCAAGAGTCACTCTAAGCTCATTGTCTTCTATGTGAAGCATCTCGAATGTCTTCACCGTCTGTTCAGGCCATTCGTCCACTTTCTTTGGCTCGGGGCCACCGTGGAATTCATCCGGCTTGGCCCGCAAAAACTCCCTTGTGAGGAAGCTCGCCCTTGTCTCCACGACGTTCTCCCTAGCTTGACTCTCTGCCCTCAAAATGTTCATCGACTCCCTCAATGCCCCCCCATTTCCCGGGCTAGGGCCCCCATTGCAGCTTGGCCCGCTTGTCCCGGTACCTCTGCCTGCCCCACTTGTTCGGTAATGTTAGTTTGGCCTAAACCCTCTTCTTGCACCAGTACCTCATGAACCGGTACTCCATGCACACCCCGGCGGCCCCTTCCACGTCTTCCGCCTCTACCACCACGACTTTGAACCCTTCCTGACATCCTAATTAAGGAACAAAATAGATAATTTAGCACATAATTCCAAATGTTCTCGCAACGTGCCTCACACGTCAAACTATAACAATTACATACATTCTAGCATACTAACAATTCAATTCACTCCGCATAAGCACGTAGTCACGTAAACACATACGAATTATCCTTTAGTGATGAGATTCGTCCCAAGAGAAACCAATAATTCTTAGTAGAAGGAGTATTGATCAAGTACCCTTCTAATAAGATTTCAAGGAATCTAATAAGCGCAAATAACATCCCAAAAGTCCAATCCCATACCCACAGTCACGTAAGCATGCTATCACATAATCACAAATACACAAACATTTCCTAATCATGCGAAATGAACCCATTGTGGTATAACAACCACCTCCCGTGAGCCCAAGTATTCAAACTCGGTAGCTCTGATACCAAGTTGTAACGCCCCGAAACAATTCAACATAAACTACCCACATTAATTAACATTCACAAAACCATGACAAATAAACCTCCCGTCTTTACATGGTTAATAAGACAGTTTATACAAAAGTTTCACATGCAGATATATATTCAATGATAAAAGTACACATGAATCTATAGCATGTGAAGCACCTAGTCTCAAAATAATAAAAATGTCCTTAAGAGCTTACATCTTCCAAGGCAATAGCCCGATTGCACAAAATGGTCCCTTGGACCCATACATGTTTACCCCTTGGCTTTACAAAATTTACAACAAAAATAAGAGGGCTATTTACTCTTCACCAAATATCCACACCCTCAGTTCAGCGGGATCACCACATCTTTACCTGCACCAAATCCCATAGGGGTGAGCATAAAGCCTAGTAGAGAATTCTAACAAAGTATATACAGTTATGCCAAATCTCAATAAAATACTAATGTCCATGCTATGCCATGCACTCTTAAAGAAAATTTCATTTCATGCTCTTCGTAAGGATTTTCATTTTCAATAAAAGCTAGCAATCTCAATACATTTCAAAACTTCTAATTTTAATCAATAGGGGCGGTAAATACGACACTGGTAATCCCTAGGCTGGTGTCTGCAAGTAGATTCTACAAGTACTACCAAACTGTCATTTTTTACCGGTATTAACCGGAAGGCTCGACACCTCTCCGCGTGGTTTTCTAGTCTTTCACCATGGACACTCAGGCCAACTTATCAAGATTAACTACACCCTCTATCCGAACTTACCACGTATTTACCCCATGTCACATTTCCATAGTTCTTATTACAACATCATTTCCTTTCATGAAATAAATATATTCAATTGAAATTTACAATGCAAAATGATAATTGAATGAATATGCAATGCCATGATTTTTCCATATCTCAAAGCACTTCTCCAATTTCAAATGTCTCCACAATAATGCCAACAATTGCAATTCCCATTTCCTTTCATCATTGTTCTTTCACAAGAAGACCATGTGTCATCATCACATAGTTACAATTTTACATTCACAAGTTTTCACAATCCAGTTTTTCAAGACCACAAGTAGTGTTTTTCAAACATTAATTTCCTATGTTTATAATTCTCACAATTTCAAAGTGCACAACAATTGTCATCTCACAACCATATATCATCATATCTTTAACCATAGTTTTTAAGACAAGTTCTCCATTTCCATATGTAAAAAGCTTTCCATCTTTGCAACCACATTATGGAATCTACACACATTCATCTTTTTATCAAGAGAAAATAAAAAATTCCATTGACATTTCCATGTTTTCCAAAAATTCCCAAATTTCTAGGGTTTTCATCAAAAACCAAACACCCTCCCATTTCATTGTGAAACCCCAATCAAAATCATGTTTTCTTGAGTTTTGTAAAAAGAACATTCTCATGGATAGGAAAAGATTGAGATCAAAACCCATTTCTTCAAAGCTTTCTCTATATTTGGAGCAAAATCAAAATCAACACAAAAACTACAAGAAAGCTTTTAAATCATCATATATATAGAGCACAACATGTATATATAACTCAAGAAATGCCTACCTCAAGGTTTGATGAAGAGGAGAAGTTGAAACCCTAGGATCAAGTGGTGTAGGAATCCAATCTCTACCATACACAATGTTGTTCTAGAGGTGTTCTACAATAGTGATGAAGAAACCATGGACAAATCTTTGATGGATGATGAAGGATCAAGGTTTTAATCTTGTTTTTGAGGTACAAATATAGAGAGAAGGGAGAGAGATATATTTTAGAGAGAGATATATTTTAGAGAGAGAGAGGTGTAATGAAAATGAGATACAAACAGCCCCAAAAGAAAATAAAAATAGAGCCTCGGATCTGGGCTTTCCCGCACTTGCGGAGCCCATTCCCGCACGTGCGGCATGTGTCTCCCGCACGTGCGGCACCTCTCCGCACCTCCTCATGCATGTGCATATATTCCAATATGCACTGCCCAGCCTCCCCTGCTCCCCGCACGTGCGGCCTGGCCTCCCGCATGCGTGGCCCCCATCCCACACGTGTAGTCTAGGGCCCCGCACGTGCGGCCCTCACCTAGTAGTCTAGAAATTCCTGGCTCAACTCCCGGGCACTCCGAACCCAACCGAGTGTCCTCCGAACCTGGTGAAATTCAACACCGAACAAAGCTAAAACAAGAACCCAATCGAGAGAACTCTCCAGAATAAAAGAAAGGCTAACTCCAAATAAACAAGTATTAGAATTATAGAAGGACATCCGGACGCAACAATCCCGATAGAGATGGAAACAAAGGGACGTAAGGTAAAACCGATCATCACAAAACATATAAAAGAAATAAAACTCATATCATAATTTAGTAAAGGCCGATCATTTGATTAGGTGAGTAGAGGTGCTCAATTAATAACCTTCTCCTCTCATATCTAAGGTTCCGAGCCAAACATTCTTGGTTACAATGCATAGTGGTCTTGGCACGAGTCATGGGTTTCCTAATTTTCCTAAAATATTAGGTGGCAACTCTAAGATTTGGTGATGTAATCCATTTCTAGTAAATGTTTAATAATCAAATGGATTTTCTATAAAAATTGTCAAATCTAAACTTTTATCTATGTTTCACGTTGTACTCGTGAGACTAGATCGAAAAAATCGAGGGTCCGAACTATTTAACGCGCACGGGTACCCGCAAGCATGTTACATACACTAAGTACCTTTTAGCAATTGGGCACTGTTGATCATAAGTCACCATCAGGTTATTGTGTGTTTTTGGAGTGCAATCTTGTTTCTTGGTCAGCAAGGAAACATGCCAGTGTTTCACGATCCTCAACAAAGGCAGAATATCGTGTCTTAGCCCATGCTGCATCTTAGCTTGGATACAAATGCTTTTAACTGATTTGTATACCACTTCTCCTACCGTGCCTATTCTCCAGTGTAGCAATCTTTCTGCAATTGCTCTTCCTTCTAATCCAGTTTTCCACTCTCGCTTCAAACACATCAAAGTGCACTATCATTTTGATCATGAAAGAGTAATTGCCAAACGGATTTCTCTTCAATATGTTTATACTATTGATCAATAGGTTGATCTTTTCACCAAGCCCTTATGTTTTCCTTGTTTTCAATACCTCAAATCCAAACTCATGGAGCTTTCATTCCCCATGAGTTTGCAGGGGAATGATAAACCAAGTAACACAGATGGCACCTCAACACACCTCACCACCAACTGCTCAAGAAGATCGAGTGGTTAAGAGTTAGATAGAATCTATGCAAGTGGTAGGAGGAGAGAATAGATATATTGAGTTTGTTGTAACAACTTCGCATCTGTATATATATGAGCATTACTCATTATCATAATCAATGAGCATTTTTTTCAGTCTTTCTACAGTAAGCAGCAACCTTCTTTATCTCGATATAACTTCTAAAGCCAAATGACTAAAACGCTTTCCTCAAAACAAAATATTTAATTTTTAGCAAATTAAACACCGTCGAAGAATTCAAAAACTAAAATAAAAATACTTGGAGATTATTGATATGTGAGGTGACAGGACAGGACGCTGTAGTAGTGGGTTGCTGTCCCTGTGGTGGTAGGTCGCAGGTTGCTTCAATCCCTTGTTGCTAACACACGCACACACACAGTCATACACTCGCAATCAAGCAGTCATTTCACTCTACTTTCTGTAATGAAATGTTCATGATTGGGAAATCAAAATTTGTCTTAATCAGCTTCTAGGAATAGGACTTGTCACTTAAAAAAAAAAAAAATTTAAAGTTTTAAAAACTAAAATATAAGGATAAAATTATTTTTTATGAACCATATATTTTTGTTACAAAAAGTGTCATTATAATACTTTTAGTAACAAAAATTGAATATTAGTGATGAATTATTATCTTTTTTAGATTAATTTTTTTGGTCTCAAAAAATAAACCTTTTTGAAACTAAATTATTTTGTCTCTAAAAGTATATTTATTAGTGACGTTTTTAAAATTGTCGCTAAAGGCCTAATTTTTGACTTTTCGAGAAGACGTTTACGCGATTATTTTCACGATGATAAAAATTGATTGATAAATGTCTTTTACAATAAAAATTTTATTTTTAAAGACAAAAAAATTTAATTTCTACAACTCATATATTATAATATGTATATTTACATTTTACTTCCCTAAAACTACTTTACCAAAATAAAACACCACACATGGGTTTTCTTACAGGATTAATAATAATAATAACATCCTATTGATATCTTCAATGATACAGTAATGTGTCATTAGTTGGAAGACAATGATGTAGCTTTGGGATTACAAAAGTGACTGTTGTTGCAAATTGGGTTATAGCACTTTGTAGCCATATCTTTCTTTTCCATTAATAGAACAAATGGAAAGCCACTGCACTGCAGTACATTCAAAGATACGATTAGCTTTTGCTGCTCCCTTCAGATCTCAATTTGAAAGGTTTCTAACTCCAAACAAAGTTAATGAAATTTTATTTGTCTATTCAAAAAATAAAATAAAATAAGATAGTGCCAATTCAAGACAATAATTACTCACTCTTTTAATCACTACCAATTTCTGTTCATTTGTTTTTCTTTTAAAAAATGAGTATTTTTTTTTTCCTACCATTTATCTTTGATGAACGGTTGAAATTTCTTTAATTTTACAATTTAATTTGGAACTCCAAATTCAATAAATTAAAATTTAACTAATCACAAATACCATAAATCTTGAGTTACCCCAAGGTCCATTTAGTTGTTAAAAATATTGTAGAGGAAAAATACTTTTTGAGAAAATTAGAAACAGAAATTCTATTTTTTGAGAAACTTATATTAAAAAGAAACTTTTTTTTTTCTTTCTTTCTATTTCTTTCCTGTTAATTGAACACGACGCAAAATGGGGATCTTTATAATATGCATCCTTGTGTTAGTGCGGGCCAGATATTTTACCATCAATTTTTCTAGGGTTAGGCTTCCTTGTTGTCTGGGCTCTGGATTTATCATAGATCTCGTTTCGATAATTTGAACTATTCATTTTGTTAAACTATTTATGTGTATTATTTTTGAAAAAAATTAGGTCGAATCCGATAATAGTGACATGTTCAATTTGTCATGTTTCTTACAAAAAAATTAATAGTCTATTTTTAAAAATGCATTTATTGTCTAATTTTTTATAAACAAATGCGATAAATTGAACAAAATACCATTATCAGATCAGTTTAATTTTTTCCAATGATGATATATATAAAGAGTCTTACAAAATGAATGTTCAGATTATCGAAAAAGGAACCCATAGTAGGCTCCATAAGTTTAAACAACACCCTTTTGTCCATATTTTGGACTAGAGACAATCTGTTTTTTTTTTTTTTTTTCCTTATAATTTTATGATAGGTAAAAATCAAATAAAAACAATGGAAACAGTACAAGGAGCAACTTATTTACGTGGCCAACTCTTTGGATTGTTTCTATTGCTAAATTATTATTTTGGTGTAGGGTCTCCATCTGGTCCTAGACACTAAATTTCATGTGCAAATGTCCCTGCAGTTGGTTGTGGCTTTTAGCTAGTCTTTATCATTGGCAATCTTAATCTTATGTGGTGGGTTCAATTCAATTGCTCATAGGGGTTCACATTTCACACTCTATCGTCCATAATCTATCTATCTATATTGTTGACATCAACAATTTTGACCCAACACATCACCAAAAGCTACTCAATTTTAACCAATAAGGCCTTTCATAGTTAGCAAATGTGAAACTGACCCTCCCATTTAATAATAGTCCAAACATTTGTTTTGGAGTTGGAACTTCCAATTGTGGCTAGTAGTAGTTGTTGTGGTTGGTTCAGTTAAAATGTCATGCCAACTAGCACGGGATTTGATAACCTTTGGCTTATGATAAGTTTGGACCAGGGTTAACACACACACACACACACAAAAAAAACTGCTAAGATCTTTGCAATTTAAGTTTTGTTATATGAACGTTTCGAAATATGGTATACTTTCATTTTAAAATGGTGAATTTAGCAATTTAAAGCAATTTCATAATTTTTTTATTTTAATTTATGTTTTTATCATATGTTGTCCTTAATAGGGAAAAAATCAAATATAACATATAAAAATCTAAATGGGGTAAGAGTTTTGGATGACAAAATGTAAAATAACGGATCTTAATGCTCATAAAATTGTATTGTTGAATGATTAATTTGAAATATATACTAGTGTTTGTGCACATACTTTGCACGTGAATTTTTTTTGAGATTTTTTTTATTAGTTACTTTTTAAGTGTGAGATGCTTGTGCAAAAAACACAGTAATTAAAAAAAAAATGTTCCTAACAAAATAAGGAATAGTTCTTGCAGATTATAATCGTGATATTATCAAAAAAAAGCTAGGGTCCCAAAATTTGGGAACTTGAATTTACCAAGAAATGAGTATGTGTGATGGATATTGAATTGATGAAATGTGGGGTCCACATATGAAATAAATCTAAGCCATTGATGTGAAATTTTGGATAATTTCTGAGTTTGTATGTCTGGTCCGTAACATTACTAGTAATAATAATATACTTTGAAGTGTTTTTCACTTCTAACAAATTATTTGTCATGAAAAAAATTTAAAAGGGCAAAACAGAAACAAATGCTAATTTTTTTTTTAATTTATTTTTTAATTTTTCATTTTTTCATTGGTACCTTGCATACAAATGATATGCATGGTTGTGCAAATTTTTTTATTTTTTATTTTTATTTTTTTGGGGGTAGGAAAGGAGGTAGAAATTTTATATTTAAAGGTGGTGCATGGATTATCAGAATAATTTTAGGTTGAATTAGACTTTGTATTTCTGTATTTTACAGTTAATCTCACTTTTCTTTTTGACCTTTTCATTATCTTAGTCAATCCCTTATATTTTCGAGTCAAATTCGGAAAGATTATGCAGTGTGCAATACACAGTGTATGCAATCCTACTATAAAATTACTTAAATTTTCACAAACTTACATAAGTAATCTTATAAAAATGTGTAAGTTGAATATAAATTAGTGCAAGTCTATTCATTTTTTTATCAGCAAAAAGAAACTTTATTGATAACGAAATATGTACAAGACAAATGTTAAACATCAATAAAGAGAGTGAGTGCAAGGAGCATCATAAATGTACAATGCAATCCCAACTAGATTGATGCTTTTACATAACCTGCTGTTATGACACCAAATATCATACCAGAAATGAACTCATTCCCCATTCCCAACATTTAACCTTGCATTATCCAAATAGAAATCAAACAGGCTAGGATTCTCCTGGGCAATACTTAGAATACCCTGCCAAATTGGAGATACCATACCTACTCCCCCAACATTAGGCCACCACCCTCCTCAACCCTCCCATACTTGCTGCACAACACTTCCTTCCACAAAGCTTTATCTTCGACAACATACCTCCACCACCACTTTAGGAGTAAGCAAACATTCATGTCACTTATGCTTTTTATCCCTAAGCCACCTTGAGTTTTAAATTTAATTAACTCCTTCCATCTTACTAAGTGAACTTTCCTCCTCAATTCATTTCCTCTCCAAAGAAATACAGTTTGCAGTTTCTCAATAATCTTCACCATCCTTTTGGCATCTTAAATTTGATATATAATAAGATGGTAAACAAGACACCAATGACTTAATCAATGTTAACCTCTGAGCAAAAGACAACAATTTTTTCTTCCAAAGAGACAAGTTTTTCCGAACTTTATCAACTACTGGTTTCCAAGTTGACTTCCTCTTAGGATTAGCTCCTGGAGGAAGGCTCAAATACACTAATGGCAACCTCTAACTTTGACAATTTAATACTGCTGCAAACTCATTCACCTCACTATCTGAAATGCCCACCCTACACACAACACTTTTGTGGAAGTTTATCTTGAGACTAGACATCACCTCAAAGCATCTTAGTACCCTCTTAATTTAAAGGAGCTCCACACTCTCTGTTTCGTAGAAAATGATTGTATCGTCTACAAACTGTAAATGTGAGATGCTCATATCGTTGACTTCCATTGCGACTCCTTTAATCAACCCCAGCTGTTTGGCCTTATTAAGCTCATTGGTGGGTGCAACTCTATTCATAAAAGTGAACTTACGTGAATTTATGTTCAACTTACGTTTTTTTGTAAGATCACGTATGTAAGATCATAAGAACTTACGTAATTTTGTAGTAGGGTTGCATACGATGTGCATTGCACACCAGAGCATTACCCGTCAAGTTATAATTAATTGGTTCCAATCGAATAACACGGTTTCAAAATTTAACAAAAAAACTAAAGTTACGAAAGGATTAAATTGAAATTTTGGTAGAAGTATATGGGTGACTAAAGTGGTGATACTAAAGTGAGGTTTTGATAAAAGTACAAGGTGCTAAAGCTAAATATAATTAGTATAGTCACATAGATGTTTTTCTTTAGTTTTCGAAAAGGCGATACACAATTTAGCCAAATTGCAACTTGATTAAAAATTTTTGGGGTTAACTAAGACAATTAAAAGGTTAAGGGCCAAAGTGAGATTAAATGTAAAATGAAGAGGTGCAAAATAAAATTTACTCGTAAGTTTAGGCAAGAATGTAATGATAATTCATGACCTCTTAGGTGTATTTGGTTAACTGTGATATAATAAAATTGAAGGATAATTCCATAAAAATATTCATTTCATAATTGGTTGAGTAAAAAAAAAAAAAAACAATACATTACAAATGGAATCATCATTTACCATTATAAGAAAATAATCATTCTATAAGAAAGTCTAATGAATGATTATTCCATTTCATTTTGTTCTAATGAACAAAATAGAGTATTAATGGAAGAAAAAAGCTATGGATCCAAGATTTTGACAAAGAAAATTGTCAAGAAAATGTTTGGATGGTGTGAATATAAACTTGACGTGTTGTACGTCCCACATTTAACAAATGGATGAGGATTTCCTTCAATCTAAAATCTGGAGTGGAAGGGATTGTTTGGGCCCATAGTGACTACCATGAGTCTTATTTTGATGATCCAAACCGTTTATTTTACCGGATACTTTGTGTTTTTCATTGATAATTGCAACCGCTTCAATTTATTATTTTTGTCATAAAAAAGTGTATGGCTTATTTTTTAAAAATACAATTATCATCAATTTTTCTAGTGAAAAATATAATAAATTGAACAAGTTACAGTTATCAGATCAATCTATTTTTTTTGTGTAGACGAAATACATGAAATGTCTAACAAAATAAACAGTTCGAATTATTAAAATGGCCCAAACAACCCTCTCCATTCCAAATTTTGAATTGAAGAAAATCTTCCTCGAAAAATTTAGTCCATATGCTAAAGTCTAGGTAATTTTATAAGAGATTTTTTTGAGTGTGTAGTCCCACTATTAATGGAATGACCATTATGTGAAATTAGTGAATGATTATTTCATTTTTAATATAATTATTTTTACCCAATCAAACATGGGAAGGATATTGAGAAAAAATGATCCTACCATGATTGTAATTCTCTCCATTGTATATTTATAATGGAGAAATTTCATTACATTATCTAATGGTGAGTGTAACGATCTCTTTTAATTTAAGTTAATTATAAATTTACATTCTTATTTCACAACCATTAGATATGTAATAGAAAATTTTCATTACATAAATCAAATGGAGAGGATGAAAGTTCCCATTCCATTCTTATTCTATTGAACCATACATTACAAGCTTGTTTGGTAACGCTTATGTTTACAATTTTTTTATTTATATTAACAAAAATTTTAAAAATTGTATATATAAAAAAAACTTGTTTGATATCTATTTTCGTAAAACTTATAAATGGTTTAGAAAATTTACAAAATATTTGAGACTATCAAAAAGGTGATTTAAATTATTTAGGATTTTTTTTCCCTTTCTCCTTTCCCTACTCCCTCCTGCCACCATCTCCCACTCATGGTTACCACCTTCGGCCACCTCTTCTTGCCAAAATCCATCTTTAGCCACCACCTTCGAAAGTCGATTAACATCTCTGACCATCCGCCACCACTTTCAGTGGTCGATTACCATCTTCAACTATTAACAAACACCTTTCACTACCATTTCCGGCCGACAACCATCTTTGGCTACCGCCAACTACCTCTAGCTATTAGAAACAACATTTGATCACCACATCCACACAACCAATATCACATCTGACCATAATATGTGACTGTCAATAATCACCTTCGGCCAACATTTCCTACGAGTCACCTCCTTCACTTATTTTCAAAATACACTTCTAAAACATAAATATATATAATGTTTTATGTAAATACTAAACTGCGATGGTTATAAAAAAATACAAAATAAAATAAAATAAACGGTGATCATTATCAAATAGTATTACATAAATGTCAGAAACCAACCTCATTTTTATTTGATTTGAAAATAAAATAATTGACAAATCTCACAAATTATGAACGTTCAGTATTACATATACAAAAGTTAAAGTTAATCAAAGATTCAATAGTGATTACAACTCAAAAATTATAAAATGGAGTTATGCTTATCAGTGTACCGTAAGTCATTGAAGTCGGCCGGAATAGGTTGTTGCTTGGAATGAGGATCCTCTCCTTGCAGCTTTCATACTTGCGCCCGTCCTTGCAGGCCTTCGGGTCTATTTTTAGGCCCAATTTTGATAATCCGAACCGTTCATATTTTATGATTTATTCAGTATAACATACCTGTAAAAAATCAAGTTGATCGGATATCAAAAAGTATGTGTTTGAAAAATTGAACTAAAAATTATTTTTTAAATAATTTAATAAACAGTTTTCCGAACATATACTTTCTGATATCCGATCAACTTGATTTTTTACAGGTATGATATACTGAATAAATCATAAAATATGAACGGTTCGAATTATCAAAATTAGGCCTAAAAGTAGACCTGAAGGCCTGCAAGGACGGGCGCAAGCACAAGGTTGCAAGGAGAGAACCTTGGCTCTGTTGCTTGATCCAAGAGAGAGACAGTGAGCACTAAAAAAATATTAACTATCCATTCTTTTTACTTGGTTTTCTTTGATTTCAACATACCTCTGGTTTCATTTCATAATGGAATATGCCGTTTGGATTGACGACGGTTTCGATCAAATCCTTTGTTTTTTAGAAATTTAATATTAATATAATATAATAAGGGTAGTTTGGGAAGAAAAAAAAAGTAGACAAACAATACATGCCTTCTGTTTTTTATAAGAGTACTACTATTAGTCCCTACATTTTTACTTTGGTCCCCCACTTTTTTGAACCCCACCCGACTAAATGAGAGTCCCGTCCATTTTCTCTTTGGAGCCCACCTTAATTCCAACTCTAACCTTTCCTTTTGGACCCAACTTTTGTTTTGTCTTTCCTTTCGCCAACAGCCTACACCGTCGACAGTCCTACTTGCCGGCATCCAAAACCTTTTCCACTTCCTCCACCCACCGGTGCTACCACAACCCACCTCCCTCCTCCCACATCCCACATTCTACATCCTTCATCTTCGTCTTCCTCCTACCAAACCTACAGCCAACACCAACGCCGCGAACCCCCTTCTCTCTCTTGCAATCTTGATCTTGATTATGGTCCAACTATCACTGCCGCGAGGCTCTTCCCTAAATCACACAAGCAAAGCCTAGATCTATAACAGAAGAAGAAGAAGAAGAAGAAGAAGAAGAAGAAGAAGAAGAAAAAAAAAAAGAAAAAAGAAAAAGAAGAGGAACTACGGGGATGCAAAGATGCAGAGGAGAGAGTGGTGGAGGAGAGTAAGAGAGGGGTGGCAACGGAGGTAGTGGTGACTGTTGGCATTAAGAAGTGATAGGGAGGGATGGGTGGTGTAGACGCGCCCTTGGGCCTCGCTCTACAGTTCGGACTCCCTTTTGTTGTTGCGGTTCTTAATCTGAACCAAAGAGTCCAAATCTGGCAAATCGTTTTGAGAAACAGATTTTTGAAAAGAAGTGCCAAACATGGACTGCTTTGCCAGATACAGAGTCGCCACCTAAATATTTTTAAAATGGGAAATTTAGGAAACCCTGACTCGGTGCCGAAGGCCACGTGTCCGTCATCACCAAAGTTGTCTTGGCTCGGGAGCTTGGGTACGATCGGGGAAGGTCAGCTATGAGCACCCCCTTTCGCCCGGTCCGAAGACCGGCCTCTACTAATCGTGATATCCGGTTTTGAAAACATTACGTATTCTTATTCCGGTTATTAGCCTAGAATTACTATGTTGTGCGCACGGCAAACAAGTATAGGCTAGATTGCCTAATTTGGAAATAAGCATTGCATATCCGTTCGTTTTGAAAAGGCTTTGGAATTTGCTACTCGCAAGTAGGCTTAAAAACACGGATTTCAACGAGTTTTTCCAACTCAAGCAATCCAACCTCCATCCACAGGCATTCAAGCAGTTATATCACATAAGCACTAGCCTCATGGTAATCATGCTGTTATGTTAACATTCACACGCATGCGAGATGCTAAAGCATAAATACTTACATCGTATTCCGCGCCAAAACAAGAAACTAGTTAGCAAACATGCATGCCCCAGTTCATGTTAAGATAGCTAATGCAACACATGCAAAGATGCAATCTAGACAGGCTCGGCTATCCTAAACATGGCACGTGGGATGCTACAAGTAACATGTATTCAATTTGGTATGCTAAAATAAACGTGCCCTAATCTACCATCGTAAGCGGGTAAATAAAAGGGAGAAAGAAGTGGAGGTTGGAAGACATGCACACCACTCACCCACACTTATTACAGATTTGCCCTCGCTCGGAGGGACCGAATAAATAATACAAATTAATTAACTACGCGAGATAATTAAATATTACAAATCAATTAAATTAACAAATTAATTAATCTAATTAAAACAGTAAAGCTCTCGGGAAGCGGGTTCAATGCATGCGCGCTTGGATCCCGCTCGAAATTGCACTACCATGCATAGTTTGCCTCTGTTTTCCCTGCTTTTCTCCTCTGAAGACTGCCGAAGTCTCAGGAATGCCTCTCAGGATACTGGGGGATCCCACCGGCTGAATAGAATCACCACCGGCAGTGAATTGTGGTCACCGGCACAAAATTCATCCATCGGCTGTTGATTTACTGCCGGTCGGCAGAAAATGTTGTCGGTCGGCAGAAAATACCTGCAGAACCTGCAACTCACAGCAGCAGAGGGCAAAACTTGCATGGCAACACAATTCAAACCATGTATGCACCAATCATGCCCCCTATCATGTTTGCGACTCAAGGGAGGATGTGCCTCGATTCTCGGACCACCAATCACTCATTTCCATGCATGATGGCCCAAAGAATCTAGTGTGCACTTTCAATTTCAAATGCATGCAAACCATATAATCGCACAAGGAAGCCTAACCTCTATCACATTCACTTCAAGAGGCCAAGCATGCACAATGCAATGCAATCCTAGACATGTTGGCTAGCATGCAATATGGACAATGCAAGGCCCTTATACAAACATACAAGCAAGTATGCAAGGCAAGCATGCAAACCAAATAAAAGAGGGACTTAAACATGACTTAGGCAACTCCAAATAGGCCCAAAATCAGTGGCCAAAACCAAGGAAATGAAGGCCAAAATGCACACACACATGCATGCAATCATGGTCCAACACCTTAAGCTTAAACAAGGCAACTCTTAAGCACGCTTAAAGAGACCAAACAATAGACAATTAGCATGCAACACAAGCTCTGAAATTGCACAAAATAGAGGTGCCAAACCAACTAATTCAAACAAGCAAAGCATGCAAATGGCCCAAGTACTTGAGGCAAGTCATGAAGCCTTGAAGCACACTTAGTACAATCAAACACGGCGTGCATTAAACAATTAAAAACAGATTTTTAGCATATTAAAACAAGGCCAAAGGACTACTTAGATGGCATCTAAGTGGCTCAAATTCAGAGGCATGCATAATGGTCAAAACATAGAGCATACAACACATGCTCTCAAAGCAACAAAGAGGCAACTAAGGCAAGCATATGAGCATGCCAAAGGGACTGAAATTACATGTTGGATGGTTCCAAACCACCAAAACGATGCAATCAACACATGCTACACATTCACATACTTGAGGCATACAAGCCCGACAAGCCACAAATGCAAAGAAGCTATACTAAGCATGCCAAAATCGACCCAAACAACTATGGACAGACCTAAAGCATGGAAAAATAAGCACAAAACATTCACAAGGCTAAGCCTAAAACATGCTCGGACAAAGGCTAACAACCTAAGGCATATTAAGGCAATTACAAGGCATTACATAGTAGGCATGTTAAGCATGCATGGTGTACCAAAACCAACACACAACATGATTATATTATGGCATAATAAGCATGAAATGCAGCCTAGACATGATCAATACACACTCTAACATAGGCTCCCTCAAGAGGCCAAAAATGGTCCCTTTCAAGGACAACAAGGAGAGGGGGTGGCCCTCCCCTTTTAGAGACTTCAAGGCACCATCTCCACCATTGAAATCCCTCAAGATTTCAGTGGTGAAGAGGCCCAAACACCAAAGTCTCGAAACTTGCACAAAATAGCACAAAAATGGGGCCTTTCAAGGCCTAAGGGTGGTCAAACACACCCAAACCACAAAACACTCTTAACAAACAATCAATAGGGTCTAAAAACAGAACTTTTTTATGTTATACACTAAACACAAAAATAGCTCTAAGATAGGTAGAAATATGATGCAAAAATGGGGTAAAAAGGACTAGTTTCTTACCCTTGAAGCCTTTCTTCAACAATGGTGGTCTTGTTGCCTCCTTAAGCTTCAATCCAGTCAAAAATAGCAAGAACAAGCCCTTAGAACCTCAGTAGCCAAAGGAAGGTGGAGCACTAGGTGCTTGTGTGCAATAGTATGGACTAAAACACACACAAGAGTAATATAGAGATAGGATGTCTATTGAACCCTAACCCTAAAACCAGAGCTCCCTCTGTATTTTCTAAGGAAAAAGCTCTAATTCTTCTCACCCTTGAGCAAGGGAGAGGAGGGCTCCTCTTATAGAGGAGCCAATCTTGTAAACTTACAATGTAAGGGGCACCCCTCCATACACGTGTATGGAGGGGAAGAAAATGCCAGCCAGTTGTTTCAAAATATCTCCAAAAGCAGCTGAACAGTAGTCGGCTGGCCAAAAATGTCATTTTGACAAAATTGACTGCCGACCGGCAACAAAGAGTGCCGACCGGCAACATACATTGCCGGTGGCAACAAAAACCAGCCGGTGGCCTCTATCCACTGCCGGTGGTGTGTGGGGATGCCTCACAAGGCGTTCCCTGCCCCTCCAAGGCAAAACACAAGTGTTTGGCGCAAAACCAGACACAAAACGGTCGAGTTCGGAGATCCTGAGACAAGGCGCGTAGCCGAGAACTCCGGGGACTCCAAACGAACACAAACATGGATAATCACCGAGTGTTCAAACGGTGACGTCCAAGTCTTGAGGACGGTCAAAAATGGGGTGTCTACAGGTGGCGACGAAGATATGAAAATAAGGGTTGAGAAGAGGATGAGAGCGGTAAAGGGAAGTTGGAGAGGGGTGGTTGGAGGTGGAGAAAGGGGAATGTTGACGGCCGGAGGTGGTGGTGACTGTTGGATGTAATGAGGATGTAATTAGGGTTAGGGTTACAGTTAGGGTTAGGGTTTAGGAAATTAAGGTTAAAAGATTAGCGATGAGAGTAAAAATGGAATTTTATGTTTGGACAAAATTGGAATAAAAAAAAAAAATAGAGTGTGGGTAATTCTATTTCCATACACCAAGCCCTCTTAGTGCACATATCTTCTCAAGGCACACACTTAATGATTTTCAAATATCAAGTTTTGCTAAGCAAACATCCTTCATTGTCAAAAATGCCCCTAACTTCTTCAAACCTTCAAACCTAACCTAACCCTAGTCACCACTCGCTATTGCTACCATCGCCATGAACCACTATAAACTCCGATCACCAATGAGAGAGATCGTTTCACCAACGAGAGATCATTGTGACTAAGGTTTTAAAGAGAGAAATCGTGGTGGCTAGGGTTTTGTAAAGAGAGAGGGGTTGCAACTATGATTTTGACAAAATGAAGGGTAGTGGTTACAAGGGTATCGAAGAGGGCTGTGGACTGAGTTTGCAATGGTAGGAAGCTTGTGGCAATGGGGATTTCATGGCGGCAGAGTTGTATTAATGGTGGTTCGTAGTGGTGGCCGTGAGTGGTCGCTAAGGTTAGGCTTAGGAAGTTAGGATTTTGGTGGAGAAAATAAGGACATTTTGATAATTTTATTTTAGGACAAAATTGAAATAAAATAAAATATTATTAAGTGTGTGAACAAAAAGGAAATAAGATGTGGAAATAGAAGCTCTTAAGAGGTTGGTGGTTCTAAGAAAAAAGGTAAAGATAAATAGTAGCACCCTTTTTATAATTAGTTTAGATTTGGGGGTGTTTGATAACCCAATTCAGCTCGTAAAACTGAAAATGTTAAGCGATTTCTTAATTAAGTTGGTTTAATTGTACATATATTGTATCACTTTAAAAAAGGCTAAAATTTTCAGTAAAAAAACCCTAGTTTTTTCTCATCACTTAACGCACTAAGTGGGGAAGAAAAAAAGGCACTAAGTCATGTTATATAGGTTTAAAAACTTATTTCTGAATGCTTCATTCCTCACAGTTTTGGCTGCTTTGTCTACTCTCCCTCTCGATTTTGGCTGCTCTTCCAAGAATTCAATTCATCTATTAGCGCAAGCCGGTAAGTCTAGAAAATTACTTTTTTATTTGGATTTAACTTGCATGTATATATATGAATATATTGTTTATGAGTTTTTTATTTTTATTTTTATTTTTTTATTTTTTTTATAATTGTTATATATATATATTAACTTGTGTATGTTAGCATATATATATATGTTTGTGGGAATTTTTATTATGTCTTTATCTTGGTTCTTCATATGGTTTTTCTCTAGTAGGCCTTTAAAAAAAAAAAATTTTGTTTGATTGAGTTTTTAGAATTTGTTTTTGAAACAAATTCAAGAAATACATTAAATAAAAAAAAAATACTCATTATTTTCATATGATTTTATCTTTTTTGTGTTTATTTTTGTTAAACTAGTTTTTATATTTTTTTAAAACATGAAAATAAAAAAATAAAAAAGTTATGAAAATAAACCCAATCATAATTATAGATCAATTTTACTTAGATAGAGAATCACTGTTATATTTTAATTCCCAATAAAAAAAAAGCCCATAGTCAAAAAAAGGAAAAAATAAAAAATAAAATAAAATTGATCAAGCCTCCAATTTCTTGCCAAAAAACTATAATGCGATTACTTCATAAGTTTTAAGGCTCTCATTCTATCTATGAACTTATATTTTACTTATTTTAGTTACATAAGTAATAT
The DNA here is from genome assembly GCA_036172215.1 of Camellia granthamiana. NCBI lineage: Eukaryota > Viridiplantae > Streptophyta > Magnoliopsida > Ericales > Theaceae > Camellia > Camellia granthamiana. The sequence continues at coordinate 95,081,253 of CM069910.1, forward strand.
TTATTCTTTTTCTATTGAAAAAAAAAAATCATGCATATGTTAAATTATTTTAATTAAGTATAATGACATTTTACATTTAGGATAGCTTTTGATGACGGTGCTAGAGTTAATTGGAAAGATCCAGATTGTCTAAACTTTTCATAAATTTGTGTTTAGAAGATGCTTCTAAAATTTGTAAAAATGGTGGTAGTCTTAAAAAAGAATCTTGGGGTAGGATGAGGGTAGCTTTTAAGCAATAGAAGAATTTTGACGTTTCTCAAAAACAGTTGAAAAAGCAATGGGAATATCTGAAAAAGAAATACGGGGTGTGGTCAAAGATAATCTCTAAAACTGGGAATGCTCATCATTCAGTGACTAATATAATAAATTAGAGTCCACAAGAATGGGATGAGTACATAAAGGTGTCACTATCTTTAATGTTGATATATTTGTTTAAAAAACATAAAGGCATTCAATATATGTGTGTAATTTTCAAATTTGTAATGTTATAGGTTAATCTAGAGGCAAAACAATTTTGATATGTTGGTTTACAACATGCAAATGAGCTAAAAGCATTATTTGATGGTATTAAAGCAACTAAAAAAATTTCATGGGGTCCATCGAAAAAAAGGTTACCTACTGATGGCTTTGGAACACAATTAGAAATATGCATTAATCTTGATGATGAATTTCTTGAGACATCTTCTTCACCAAAGGATGTGGCAAAATCTGACAATAAACGTCAAAAAAAAAAAAAAAAAACAAATACGGTGATCTAGTTGAACAACTACTTAAAACGCTTAAAACATTACAGAATTCTAAAGGGCCTAGTATAGAAGAATGCAATCAGATTTTGGATGAGATACGGCTTTTTGAAATGGCTGACCCATTATATATAATTGCATATTTAGGACCCTACTTGTTGTCAAATTCCGTGGACAAACTTGGGTTTAGATTGAGTTGTAAGTTTCCAGTTTTTGGTCTTCCCGCTCGAGCAAGAAAAGTGGCGTTCGAGCGGAGATTCCACTCTCACAGTATTTTGCTCGTCTACAAAATATACTGAGTGGTGCGTTTTTACGCTTGAGCATGGGATCTTCTGCTCGAGCGTGAAGCCTGGTTTGGAACACGTGATATAGACTCCCCGCTCGAGCGTCTATTCCCACACTCGAGCGGACCTCGGGATCTCAGCCTCTATAAAACCTCAAATTGCTCCAAATCTAGGGTTACATTTTCTAGATCTTCTTTAAGGGTTTTATGGTTTTCTTTTGGGGATATTTTTCTTGTTTTCCTTGATGTTTGATGGAGTTTGAACTCATGTTCTTATAAGCACACGTCAAGGAGTTTGTTTGATCTTCTTTGAGAGTATTCTTCTTCGCTAGAATCCGAAGATTCAAGCACAGAGTGATCAAAGGTGTTTGATGTTGTGTGTAGTCGTTCATTCGACAGTAGATGTTGTGGATTCAACATCAATCTAATCAATTCCGAATGAAGGTTGCGGTGAAAGACATACAGAAGATTTGAAGACAAATTGGAAGCGTTTGGGTAATTTGTTTGGTATCTTTGTAATGTTTCTTTCTTCAGTAGTGGATTGATTTGTGGTGTTTCGCCCGTGGTTTTTTGATCACAATTGAAGGTGTTTCAATTGTGGTTTTTCCATGTAAAAATCTTTTGTGTCGATTTATTGTTCTTTGAAACAACAATCTAAATCACTTTCATATGTGCTTGACAATTTAGATTGTGAGTTTTAATTGGTTGGGAATTGAAATAATTAAATCTTGATCTAATCACGAATCACTTAGGTTTTTCAATTGGTATCAGAGCGGGTCACTCCTTATTTTTGTCAAAACTATAGGAGTGTGATTTTATGTGATTGGTGATATGGTGATATGGATTCAATTTGTGAAGGTAGCTCAACCCGTAGACCTCCGTTACTTGATGGTACAAACTATTCTTATTGGAAAACTCATATGAGAGCTTTTTTAAAATCTATCGATGAGAAAGTTTGGCACTGTGTGATCTATGGGTGGAGTGAACCTATTGTCACCATTGATGCTGTTGATATTCTCAAACCCCTTGATAAATTGGACACATTCGATTATCAAAACTCGAGTTAGAATAGTAAGGCTCTCCATTCCCTTTTTTACTCCATTACACCTAAAGAGTTTCGTCGTATTTGCACGTGTGAGGTAGCAAAAGTGGCTTGAGACTTTTTTGAAACGATTCACGAGGGTACTACTTCTGTTAAAAGGTCAAATTTCAGCATCTCACCTCTGCCTTTGAAATCCTTTTTATGCGTGATGATGAGACGTTTGATGATTTCTATGCTAAACTTAGTGACATCGTGAATTCCAGTTTCACACTCGGTGAAAAAATCCCTAAAGCTAAGGTTGTTGGAAAATTTTTGAGGTCTTTACCCAAGAGGTTCCAATCAAAAGTGACAGCTATTGAGGAGGCTCAGAATATTGATACCCTCAAGCTTGATCAGTTGGTTGGAAACTTCCAGACTTATGAAGCCCACCAGATTTCTAAGAAAAAATAAAAAGATAGTGTGGCTTTCACTAGTGCTTATGAGACCGCAAAAACTCCTAAGACTGAGTTTGATCTAGAGTTCGAGATGACGGCTATGTTTACTAAACAGTTCAAAAAAAATTTAAAGAAAAAGAAGTCTAATTTCAGAGACTCTATTTCAAAAGACAAGAGTAATGATAAACGCAAAACTTTTCCACCAAAACTTGCTCCTAAAACTGAAAAGAAGATTGTAAAGGGGCAAGGGGTCAAGTGTTATGAATGTGAAGGGTTTGGATATATTGCTCTTGAATATCCATCGAAAAAGAATTGGAAGAAAGTCTATACAGTGACTTGGGATGATGAAAGCGGGTCAGAGCAAGAACCCGAAGAAACTGAATTCGGTGAAGACGAGGATAGTGCTTTCATGGCATTCTGGTCCACTCTCACTCAACCTTCTCTGAAGCAAGTGAAATTTGCTCATGGTCAGAATCTGCACCGTGCTTCTACCTTTGATGGGAGTAATTACTTGTACTGGAAGATCAGAATTAGGGCGTTTCTGAGAGCTTTCGACCCTGAAGGCTGGCAAGCCATTGAAGAGGATTTTGATAGTACTTACAATGGGTTGCTCACTGCACAAAGGCTAAAGATGCATGGGATATTTTGAGTCAATTTCATGAAAGAGGAGAGTCATCTTCACCACCATCTATCACCTTTCCTGCGTTAGTTGCTCAACTAGATGAGGTCCAAGAAAAAGAGAAGCAAAAAGAAGATGATGAAACATTAGAAGACAATGATGAGATTGATGGTGATGATCTACAACATGCTTACGAAAAGCTTTACGATGAATCTCTGAATTTGTCCAAGATCAATGACAAACTCACTCTCAAGCTCAAAGCATGTGAAAGCGAGAATGTCAAGCTAAAATGAGAAATTGCTACAGCAAAGTAGAGTGTCATCAAAATCTCTAATGACAGGCAAGACCTATATGGGAAACTTCTATCTTGTGAGACCGAAAGAAATGAACTTCTGAAAATATATGCCATATATGAAGAGAAGATTGAAAGCCTTGAGATGTCACAAGTTACATTAGAAGAGATAGTTTGTCATAAAGATGAAGAACTCAAAATTGCTAGAGCCACAATTGCCATGTGGAACAAAGGTTCCAAGTCATTAGAAGACATCCTCGGGTCTCAACAAATGGGTTGTGACAAAAGTGGGCTAGGCTACGGTAATGCGACAGCTCATAAGGGACAAGCATCTACATCTCATGACCTAAAGACTCAAGAAAAGGAAAAACTGAAGGTGCAGCAGGGTGATCCCTCTCTTCATCTGCCTAATGGGGGTAAGATCAACAAAAGGGAGGTAAAACTTGTTTTTGTTTGTCATCATTGTGGTAGGTATGGCCATTCGTCCTTATTGCTTTGAATTTTTTGGTAAGGTGTCTCAAAAGAGTAGAAATTCTAATACTTTTTGGGTTAGGAGACAACCTTACATGTCTAGGCGGAACATCAAGATACATAACGGTGTTCACAACGCTAAGACATTTACCAAGACCGCCAGTCCTGATTTTGTTAAAACCAAAAAGATATTGGTGAGAAAAGATGACTTGACTTGTTTAGTTGTTCACACCACTCTAAAAGCATGTGACTCACACATGTGGTACCTTGACAGTGGGTGCTCTCGTCACATGTCAGGTGACAAATCCTACTTCACCTCCCTTGAAAAATATGAAGGTGGAATTGTTACCTTTGGAGATGGTGGCACTTCTAGAGTCATTGGTAAGGGCTCTATAAGTATGGCTGGTCTTCCCAAGCTTGAAAATGCATTACTTGTTGATGGCCTTAAAACAAATCTTTTGAGCATTAGTCAAATGTGTGATTCCCACCATGAAGTATTGTTTTCAAAAACTAAATGTGAAATTTTGGATAAAAAGGAAAATACTGTCATGCATGGGTTTCGTACATCTGATAACTGCTACGGGATTGTTACCATTGATGATCTCACTTGCCATTCAGCTATCATATGTAACATTGATCTGTGGCATCAAAGATTAGGTCACATAAATTTCAAAGACCTAACTAAGATAGCCAACAAAGAGCTTGTGAGAGGCGTACCTAAACTAGGTAAGAATCTGAACCATGTGTGTGGACCATGTCAACTTGGAAAGCAAACCCATGCGTGAATAGCTTTACAACCAAACATCCTCTTGAATTGGTTCATATGGATCTAATAGGACCTACTCGCACTGAAAGCATTACAGGTAAAAGATACATTTTTTTAACTATTGATGATTTTACACGTTTTTCATGGGTAAATTTTTTAAGAGAAAAATCTGAGACGTTTGATGCTTTCCAGGTCTTAGTCCTTAAAATCCAAAATGAATAGGATGTTTCTATTGGGCGTATCATAAGAATCCGAACTGATCATGGTCGTGAGTTTGAAAACAGTTCATTTTTGGATTTTTGTGATATGCATGGAATTAAGCATGAATTTTCTACTCCTATTACTCCATAACAAAATGGAGTTGTTGAGAGGAAGATCAGGGTTATTCAAGAGATGGCTAGGGTCATGTTCCTTAGTAAGAAAGTTCCTCCAAAGTTTTGGACCGAAGCCCTAAATATTGTTGTTTATGTCACAAATCGTGTGTATTTAAGGCTCGGCACTTTACAAACTCCATATGAATTGTGGAAAGGATTGAAACCCAATGTAAAATACTTCAAAACTTTTAGGAGTAAGTGTTACATTTTCAAAGATAGAGAGCCTTTGGGCAAATTTGACTCGCGAAGGGATGAAAGTATTTTTCTAGGGTATTCAACCACTAGTAGGGCTTTTCGTGTCTATAACCTGCGAACTTCATCTTTAATGGAATCGATCAATGTGGTTAAAGATGACATAGGTTCTCCTACTTTAGCGAAAAATGAGGAAGAAAATGGTAAGTCTCCAATCCTAGATACTGAACCACAAAGTCAAAGAGAAGCTGAGGTCCAAGCACAAGAAGTTGAGACAACATCAACTTCTCAGGTAAGTCAGAGTCCAAAGAGTGCACAGAGAGACACCACTTCTGATGCTTTTGTCACCACAAGTCTAGAGTTCAAACCATCAACAACGGTGAAACTGAATCATCCAGCTCAACAGGTGATTGGAAGTGTCTCGGATCGAATGAAAACCCGAAGACAAATTCGAGATGAGGTATCTCATATGTGTTATGTTTCATTAATTGAACCTAAGAATATAAAAGGGGCCTTACTAGATGATAGTTGGGTCAATTCTATGCATGAAGAATTAGGTCAATTTGAACGTAACAATGTTTGGACTCTAGTTCCTAGACCTAGAGACATGAATGTGATAGGCACCAAGTGGATCTTTAAGAATAAATCTGATGAGAATGGTACTATGGTTAGAAATAAAGCTAGGTTGGTTGCTTAAGGCTACACACAAGTAGAGGGTGTTGACTATAATGAGACCTTTGCCGTAGTTGCATTTCTCAAATCTATTCGTATTTTACTTGGTGTTGCATGCTTTCTTGGTTTCAAACTGTTTCAAATGGATGTGAAAAGTGCCTTTCTGAATGGGTACTTGAAAGAAGAGGCTTATGTTGAGCAACCAAATGAGTTTGAGGGCCCTAAATGTCCAAATCATGTCTACAAGTTAGATAAGGCTTTGTATGGGTTGAAACAAGCCCCTCGGGCTTGGTATGATGGACTCACTACCTTTCTACTTGATAATGATTTTCATAGGGGTAGTGTGGACAAGGCTTTATTTGTGAAACTTACTAAGTCTCATATACTTGTTGCACAGATTTATGTTGATGATATTGCATGACACATGAGTTTAAGATGAGCATGATGGGAGGGTTGTCTTACTTTTTAGGTCTTCAAATTAAACAGTCTCCTTCGGGTATGTTTGTTTCTCATACTAAGTATGCCAAAAACCTTGCCTCTAAGTTTGGTCTTGAGTCGGCCAAACATGCTCGCACTCCCATGAGCACTAGTCTTCACCTTTCCAAAGATTCCTCTAGTACTAATGTTGATCCCACCCTGTATAGGAGTATGATAGGGAGTCTCTTGTACCTCACTGCTAGTTGTCCTGGCATTGCATTTAGTGTAGGTGTTTGTGCCCGTTACCAAGCCTGTCCTAAAGAGTCTCATCTCGACCAACACTATAGCCGAAATCACTGATTTTTCTGATGCCAACTGGGTAGGGTGTGTTGATGATCGTAAGAGCACATCTGGGGGTTTTTTTTTTACCTTGGGAATAATTTGGTTGCCTGGCATAGCAAAAAACAAAATTCCATTTCCCTTTCGACCGCTGAGGCTGAGTACATTGCTGCAGGGAGTTATTGTGCACAAATGCTATGGATGAAGCAAATGCTTTATGATTATGGAATAGACCAAAACACTCTCACTCTTTTCTATGATAACACAAGTGCTATTAACATTTCTAAAAATCCTGTCCAATACTCTCGCACAAAACACATTGACATTTGTCATCATTTTATCTGAGAGTTAGTGGAAGAAGGCCTTGTTGTTCTTGAACATGTACTAACTGAGTATCAAAAAACTGATATTTTTACAAAACCCCTTGATCTTTTTAAGTTTGAGTTCCTTAGAAAGACCTTGGGTGTAGTGCTCAGTTACTAGGGTGTTACTTGTTACTGGAGGGGGTGTGAGTGATTGCTTTTATGTGTACTTGGATGTTATAATCTCATTCTCATTTATTCCTGTTATCCCTGCATCTAAAAAAATATGAACACCTCTTATGCTGCTTGCTAGATTTCATTTTTCATTGTTCATAGCTCATTCTGAATGCCAATGCTCATTGACTTCATGATCTCATTCTATACGCATTCTTGAGATAAACTGTTGCAGGGGTTTCCGCACAAGTGATCAAAGTTCTCTATGGACCACTAACAGTGTATCTTTTACATTATTGGAGGAATTGACCTATACTGGTATATCATGAGTGATGTTGAGCCTCTTAACCATCTACCATCATTTTTCACTTTGACAGTTCCTCCCTTAGTTCATTGAAGTCCGGGCATTAGGAAAAGGCTACCTTAGAGGCACTAACCAACCATGCCATCGTTTCTGATTTCATGCTTCTCTGGTTTGGTCTCCATACACTTGAGCGTGCAAGCCATTAGTGAGTGCCCACAGAAATGAAAAATCTCATAATAAAAAAAAGGGACTCATTGATTAAGAGGGAGCCTCTACACTTACTCAACAAATACCCCTTGATTCCTAGTGGTTTGACTTTTCTCTGTGCTGTTTCGCTACTTTTGCCAGAGGTCCAGCCATTCAATCACTATGAGGATTAACTCTAGCTCTGTGGACTCCCAAGGATTACGCACACACATTCTTTTTGTGAGCTCTCATGTTTGCTTTTGCATTGTACATTCTCATGTAGCTTATGATCATTGATTAAATTTTATCTGATTTGCTTATGATTTTGTGGTTCATATTTTCAAAAAATTTGCATGTTTGTAGGCTTTATGGTTTGTGGATTATCTTATCTTAGTGTCACAGTCTTGCGGTTATGCTCACCTCTGTTTTGTTACAGGTCACACTTCTCTGTATGAGTTGGTTTTATTTGCTCAGAAAAGGTGTTTTGGGTTTTGGAGTTTTTTTCCCCGCTCGAGCGGAAACCTTCACGCTCAAGCGTGGATTTCATCCTTTTAGCATTTTTTTGTATAGGTGTTTAGTTTTGTGAGGTTGTTTTTGGCGCTCAAGCGTCCAATTCCTTGCTCGAGCATAGCCACGCGTGTTTTGGCGCATGCTCGAGCAGCGGACTGGTTTTTTTTATTTTATAAATCCTTCCCTCGTCTCTTCAGTTCAATTTTTTTCCCAAATTCGATCTCTCTCTCACCTAGGGGTTTTTGGCGACTCTGTGCCCGTCCCTCATTTTGGGCTATTGGTTAGTGTGTGGCTTTTGTACCTTGTTTCTCATACTCCTTGGTCGTCTCAGGTATGTATCTCTCATATTGTGTTTTTTTTTCTTTTTCTTTATTTGTTTTTGATTGTCTCTTGGTCCTCTCATCTTCATTATCCATACTTGTTCGTAGGCTTTTTGAGTCTTGTGTGTCTTGTCTACTTCTGTTTATGGTCTGATTGGGTATTTTTGGTTGCAATGTGCTTATTGTTCTGGAATATTGAGTTATGGAATATTTGGTTTTTTTTTTTATTTGAGTAATGGACTATTGAGTTTTGTCTTTGGTCTGATCACTGCATTATGTTCTTTTTATTATGATTACTATTCTATCTATCTGGTTATTTGGTTATGGTCACTATGTCCTTATTGGCTATTCTAATTTGCGTTCTGCTATATTGTGATCGCATTGAAGGTTGGTCATGTTGTTTCATATTGCTCTTGGCTGTTTAATGTTGATAGATTTGACTTTGCTACTAATGGTTCGTTTTTGTTTTTTTTTTGGTTTTAATTCTTGTCTTAGGTTGGAGGGTTTTGTGTTTGTTTTTTTGGGTAATTCTTGGTTTAGTCATGTCCACTTCTAAGCACAAGAAGTCCACTGCCTCTCGTCCCTCCTTTAACATAGACCGGTTTCCCTCGGCTGATAAAGCCAAATTGTTTAAAGAGTCCTATCCTTCTCGGACTGTTCATCTTGAACGCAGTGTTCTACCGAACACTTTTGAATCCATCCACATTCGTCCTTTATTTGATCCTTTGGGTGGGGATTTGGTTCTTTCCTTCTCAGGTCATCAAAATCTTAATTGGGTGAGGGAATTTTACTGTAATATGGAGGGACTTGATGATGTTGGTCCCTCGTTCAAAACATGGGTCAGGTCTAAGTCTATAATTATTACTCCTGACCTCATTCGTGAGCTTTTAGGGATTAGTAAAGTCTTTCCTTTTTCTATCCTTTTCCGATTCAACTCACAAGTGATTTCAACGAGGTGGCCACTGGTTTATGTGGTACATCTTGTTCGTGGCTCCCGGGCTCTTTGATCAAGCAAAATGAGCTCCTTTCCCAATTTCGCTTACTCAATCTTATTGTGTGTGCCAACATCATTGTGACCACCCACAGTTCGGAGATAAATCAAGAGCAAGGTTTTGTCCTTTATTGCAATGCTCACCACCGCTCTATTGACTTTGCCACCTCGATCATTCAAAAAATGGTTGCTGCATTTGAGCGTAATAACATTAGTCTTCCTTCTGGTTGCCTCATTAACCGACTTCTCGCCAGGTTTGACGTTCCCTCTTTTGAAGAAGATGACTTTGCTTCTTCTTCCCGGCCTTTCACCAAAAAGACTGTCTCACAGAGTCAGTCTCATATTAGAGGGGTCCCTACTGGGGTGGGTAGTTTAGGTACAGGTGCAGGGGATGCTGCTGTGGCCGAGGAGGCAGAGTATGATGCAGCTGCTGCAGGAGAGGCTACTGGTGAGGGGAAGTAGTTACCTTCTGTCCGTACTATCCGAGGCCAGCTCCGTCATTTCGAGCAGTCCATTGTCTCTCATTTTGATCGTCTGGAGGGCCGGATGGATATCTTCGAGGCCAGGATTACGGATCTTGAGACTACTGTCGATGCTCGGCTCACCGCATCGGAGGCCTCATTCAGGCGCATTGAGGAGTCCGTTGCACATTCCTCTGCTCATCTATCTCAGATCTTGTCTCTTCTATACATGCAGTCACCTCCACGACCACCAACTCAGTGATCTCTATTTTTTGGCTAGTATTCGTTTTGCACAGAACTATCTCTTGTTTTTTGTTGCACAGTTTTCTCTCTTATTTTTTTTCTCCCCGGACAAAAAGGGGGAGTAAATGTTAGCGATATTTGATGAGATATTTGATGATGTGAGATATTTGAGATATTTGATGATGTTAGAGATACTTTGTTAGAAATACTTGATGCATGCATGGTTAGGTTATTATTTTTGGATTTTGGATATTGGGTTACTTTTGTTTAGATATATATATATATATTTGGGTATTTATCCGGTTCCACAGTTTTGGTTTGTATGGTTGTTTCCACAGGTGGATTGTTCAAGGATTGTGTGTTTCATGGCCGTAGCATTCAGCTCTTTTGGTTGTTTTTTTTACTTTTTTTTATTTTTTTTATAGTGGTTTTGTTTTGTTTTTTTTTTTTTTTAAAAAAAAAAAAAATTAAGGTTGTTGATTGGTTAAGTTAGTTTGTTTTTGGGTTTGTTTGTTAGGAAAATTGTTCGAACAGTTTTGTTTGGGATTTGACAAAGGGGGAGATTGTTAGGACCCTACTTGTTATCAAATTCCATGGACAAACTTGCGTTTAAATTGAGTTATAATCTTCCAGTTTTTGGTCTTCCCGCTCGAGCGAGAAAAGTGGCGCTCGAGCAGAGATTCCACTCTCACAGTATTTTGCTCGTCTGCGAAATATATTGAGTAGTGTGTTTTTACGCTCGAGTGTGGGATCTTTCGCTTGAGCGTGAACCTTCGTTTGGAACATGAAATATAGACTCCCTGCTCGAGCGTCCATTCCCACGCTCGAGCGGACCTCGCGATCTCAGCCTCTATAAAACCTCAAATTGCTCCAAATCTAGGGTTACGTTTTCTAGATCTTCTTTAAGGGTTTTAGGGTTTTCTTTTGGGGATATTTTCTTGGTTTTCCTTGATGTTTGATTGAATTTGAACTCATGTTCTTATAAGCACACATCAAAGAGTTTGTTTGATTGTCTTTGAGAGTATTCTTCTTCGGTGGAATCTAAAGATTCAAGCACAGAGTAATCAAAGGTGTTTGATGCTATGTGTAGTCATTGATTTGGCAATAGATGTTGTGGATTCAACATAAATCTAATCAGTTCCAAATAAAGGTTGCGATGAAAGATACACATAAGATTAAAGAGAAATTGGAAGCGTTTGAGTAATTTGTTTGGTATCTTTGTAATCTTTTTTTCTTCAGTAGTGGATTGATTTGTGGCGTTTCGCCCGTGATTTTTTTTTATCACAATTGAAGGTGCTTCAGTTGTGATTTTTCTATGTAAAAATTGTTTGTGTCAATTTATTGTTTTCTGAAACAACAATCTAAATCACTTTCGTAAATGCTTCATGATTTAGATTGTGAGTTTTAATTGGTTGGGAATTGAAATAATTAAATCTTGATCTAATCACGAATCACTCAGGTTTTTCAACAGGTAATATTTTTTGTGAGAGTAAGGCATATAAAAAGCAATAGACGTTGCTACGTCAGAAACCATAAATAGTTACAAAGACTTGGATAGAGGTGAATGACAAAAAATTAGGACTGCTTTAAATTTAGGAATATGAGAATGTTTAGAGTATTTTGAAGATATTATTTATGGTTGTTTTTATAATAATTTGGCTAGAACTTTATTTTTCAATTAATATATTTAGCATTGATGGATTTGTTTGCAATGTTTTAATTTTGATGTGTATTTTTAATTGAAATTTTGTTTTATGTTAAACTAATTAGATATTATTAAAATACCAGCAATATGTTGTCTGAAAAGCAGAAGAGTGCATTAAAGATTATTGCAATTATTTTGATAATAAAAATATTGAGAAAAAAAATGTACTAGAAGGAGAGAAAGGAGGTTAGATATTGATTCATTGTCGAGAGAAGCTGGATATTTGCAAGAAATTCTTGATGGAAAGGAATCACGTTGTCAAGAAATGCTAAGGATGAAAGGAAAAAAAAAAAAAAGCATTTGTACATATTTGCGGTCATTTTTGGGCTAGAGGGTGACTTGAAGATAGTTGGTATAAATCTATAGAAGAAAAGATGGTCAAGTTTCTAAGAGTATTGAATTAGAAATATGAAATCATTTTGTTAAGCGGATATTTAATCATTCAAGACAAACAATACGTAAGTACTTCTATGAAGTGTTATGTGCTATGCTCAATTTCTCAAAAGAAATTATTGTTCCCACTTCATACACTCCCCTACAAATTAGATTCGGCATAATCTTCGTCTAAGAGAAATATTGAAGGTAATATTATAAGTTTTAGTTACGAAAATTTTCATTTATTAAAATTATATAAAATATGCCATTCTCTCTAAGTTATTAGAAATTTTAAAGTTTTTACATTGATAAATTTGTGCTTTTAAAGGGTGTAGTGGACGCACTTGATGGAATACTTATTTCTGCTGCCATGCCACCTGACCAACAAGTTCCTTACACAGAAAGAGGAATGGGCAATTGTTGCTAAAATATACTTGCTATATGCGATTTTGATATGGTGTTCACATTTGTTTAAGCTAGTTGGGAAATGGTAGCACATGACTCTAAAATGCTAAAAGAGACTATGAGTGATCCAACTAAGAACTTTCCGATTCTTCCTCCAAGTTATGTGATTAGTTTATATTAATTTCTCATTTTATATATTATGATAATTTTTTTTATTCTTTTGTGCAGATAAGTACTTTTTATGTGATGTAATTATCATATTTGTAAACAGTATAACTTCAATATTATCATATTTGTACATACAGTGAGTTATCATATTTGTAACAACTTCCAACAATTACACTGTTTACAGTGAGTTAGAAATGTAATTATCATATTTGTACATTGACGATTTTTTAGTTATAAAGTACTTATCACATAACTTGTTATAAAGTACTTTTTATTCTTTTGTGCAGATAAGTACTTTTTATAACTTCAATATTATCATAACAGTTATAAAGTACTTACAGTGAGTTAGAAATGTAATTATCATATTTGTACATTGACGATTTTTTAGTTACTAGTAGAAATTGAAGAATAATTTTTTTTTTTGGTCCCCAATTTTCTAAGGTAATTTATAACTTTTTGTGGTTCATACATGTGAAAGGATTCCATGGACAATTGATATTGGTGATACCATGAGTAAAATGATGAAATATGAAATAAGTTTTTAATTGATTATTTTTACAATTATTATTTTATTGCATGAATGATTTAGTACATATACAAGAGAGAAAAATCCTACTAATCGTAATCTTTTAAAATTTTGAAATATAATGGCATAATTATGATTACAATAATTTTTTTTTACCAATTATATTAGTGTGATAAAAGAATTTAATGAAATATTTCAATGTAAAAAGTAAAAAGACAGAATTAAAATTTTAATTATTTTTCAAACTAGACAAGGAAGTCGCGCTTGCTATTTCTGAGGGCAATCCTTGACAACATGTCCCAACTACTAACACCCAAATGCTTTCTATTGATCTATTGAGGTGCTATGGCTCTGATAGATGGGGGTCCCTCCAATTGAGGTACGAGAGGATGATAACCTATCTGTGGCACCTGCTGTCGCTGTCCTTGATAACCCTGTGGGCGCGGACCACCCTGTCTCTGATAAAAGTGTCCCTGGGGATGGAAATTGCCTTTAGGTCTAAAATTTTCCTAACTACCCTATTGATGTGGCCTCTAAAATTGCTGACCCCTATGTCTTTAATCGTAGGGTCAGTATATGTTCCCATCGCGCTACTGGAAATGACTCCCTCTAGAAGTCTCTCCGACCCTAGCCTTCTATTCCTTAAATTGTTTCTTCTTTTCCTCATACTTCAGTGCCAAGTCAAGAACTCTATCAAACAGTTCAGCATCAAAGGGAATAAGGGACTTAGACAGGTAATGATTTAATCCCTTAATAAACTTCTCATTCTTCTTCACTTATGTGTCAACCAAGTAAGGAGCATAACGAGACAACTCGTTAAACTTGGTGACATACTCAATCACTGTTTTACCCTCTTGAGTTAGCTTCAAAAATTCATCACTCAGTTGAGACCGAATAGCAGCAGGAACAAACCTCCGATCAAAACGAGTCTTCAAATCTACCCCAGTCAAAGTCGTCAAATTGAGACTCTCTTCCCACAAGTTCCACCAAAATAGGGTTGCTCCCTCAAGCTAATGTGTAGCCAATTCTTATTTTTGGACCTCGGTGAGCTCCATACGACCAAACACCATCTCACATTTCTGGACCCAAGCGTCAGTTACTGTGGGTCCTCTATCTCTAGAGAATTTCTAACCTCCCAAAGAACCAAAGTCTTTGTTTCTCTTCGCAAAGAGATCTCCCTGCTGGCCTTAATTATTGTTCTATACGGCTTAAAGTAACTGAGCCATCATCTCCACCATATTAACCTGCACAATAGTGGTTGCCCCGGTAGCAGCTGCCGCTGCCGCCGCGTTAGCAGTTATTTCTTCCCCTGTGCCAGTAGGCTTAGCATTTCTCAATTTATACCTTCTAACCATCACCTTTAAGTTAAACACAAAAAAAGAATTCATTCATAAATACTTAGAATAAATTCAACCACCAAACTAAACCAACTAACCCATGTTTCTACAATCCGAGGATCACCTAAATTCTCACAAGTCTAGGATAACCTAAAGCTCTGATACCCTAAAGCTCTGATACCAAATTGTCACGCCCCAAAATTTGGAAAATTAAATATTAAATTAGGACTAAATCTGAATCAATATTCCATCATCCAAATCGTAAGATTCAACAAAATCTAAATGTTCTCGTCTCTATAAGGTTTAAGTAAATTTCAATGCTAAAAAAAAAAAAAATACAAGGAATAAAAAAATAAATAAATAACAAACGTCAACCAAACCATCCATCATAAATTCATGACTATCAAATACCCCGAACATTAAAATAGAAACAAATAGTCAAAACAACTTACAAGTTATAATCAATCTTTTTAGTAAAAAGTTAAAATACAAAAGTTGTCTAGAATTACGTATATATGCTTCTAGCCAAATTTCGTAATTTAATGAGGTCGTTTACTCTTTCTTTTGAGATGTACAGATCAAAACAATTCAAACTATACCAATAAGTTCATATTTAATTCTTTGTACCTTAACTCAACCGCTTCGGCCCTTCACTTCCGGTCGACACATATATCCCATATGTCTCTCGTATGCCTAACACCGCTCCAAAGTCAAACTTGCATAGGGATATCGTCCTGAGTTTGACCCATACTCCCCGGACGGTTAGCATATATGTACGCACGTAAATCAAAGCACTCGTCTACTCTTGAGAATGAGGCAACAATATATATATATACACAACCCCTCATTTACTCACGAGGACAAACATAATAATGCCAAGCCTAAAGCATTCAAACAAATCTTATAATCTTCACTTTTTTTTTTTATACACTTATTCTCACCAGCACTCAAATACAACAAAAATTCATGGAGTAATGGTGGAGTATTCAAAATTTATCTATGGATTTCTAATTTATTTTAATTTCATATATCCATGAGTGTGATTGCATCCATAAAATAAATATATATATATCAAAACCCTAAACCTTGCATACACAACTAACCAAAATAATTGAAATCAATCCATCATCTTCACGCTAATACAATATCAAACCAACGTCAAATAAATAAATAATAACAACAAAATAAAAAAAAAAATCAAGGAAAGTGAGTTTTGCACTCACAATTATTTTTTTTGAAGATCAAAGAATGTCACGGCCCGTATTAACAAGGTCCGACTCACGTGAATAAACCACCCGACGATGAACAATAGATAAGAACTCTCATGCAAATGAATATTATATAGGTACACAATACATGTGTTTTATCCGATTTTATACATTCCTAGATACATCTAAGTCAAATGGATGCTCTATAACTAAAACATGCACAGATGTTATAAAATCAAATTAGATGCCCTGAGGCATACATCATACACAAGGGTGCAATCCTTACAAGAATGGCACACGACCAATAAATGACATAAATTGCCCTTGGCCTACAAATAATTGAACCACTCTACACGGTTTGAACATAACTTCACATCATGGTCCGCATCCACATATGTACATCTGAAAAACATTTCAGCCACGAAGGGTGAGTATAAAGCCTAGTAAAGAATATTTCAAAAACTAAACATGCTTCACCAGCATAAATGATCATGATACAATACATATATGCAACATGCCCAAATGCATTTTCAAATCCATTTGATTTCTCAACAAAATCCTTTCTTTCCAATTACTGAAACCTTACGTTTAATCAAAACGTTTTTTGAGTCCAAAACATTAGTTTGATATGAAAATCCTTTCCAAAAATGAATCTAGGTATCTCAATACCAACCAGCAAATACATTGCAAAATCAAATGCGAATACATCACTAAACAACAGCAAATACATTGTTAAAACCATTTCCCAAACATCTTGTTCCAAAACTGACATAATAGTAAATAAATGGGTAAATCTCCAAAACAGATACAACCTTTCACAGATATTTCGTCCACGGGAAACCATCATACGACACCCATGTAAACATAGCCTAAACAAGCACTAGTATTACCATTTTATGGATATTTAGTCCGCGGGAACCAGCACCCATGTATACGTGCATTTTTCGGGACTTTCACCCTGGACACACAGGCCAACTTGATTTAGTGACACACACCTCTTCCCAGATTCACCATTTTATTTACCTTTTTCAATAGTATAGTACATGTAACTAAAAATATTGGTTTCCCAAAACAATGCAAATGTCCCAAAACATTATGTGAAAATTTCCAAAACCTTTTTCCAAAACATATAGTTTCAATTTCCATAATCCGTTACATGCTCCATGATATGAATGATTTCAAATTGCCTAATCCACATGCAATTTCTAACACACGGCAATGCTATGCTCCACCGATAGCCAAAATAGTTATCTCTAATGCAATAATTAAAAGATAATATTATAGATATATTTTTCTAAGAGAGTAACAACGCCCATTTTCAAAATCCCACAACCATTTCCTTTCCAACCAAACCATTTATCACTAATCATTCCAACTCCCAAAACAATATCATTTAGGGTTTTCTCCAAATTGAGGCTTTTCCACTTTTAGAAATCCATGTGCAATTTTGATTACCAAAAATAACTATCCCAAAACATTATGTGAAAATTTCCAAAACCTCTTTTCAAAACATATAGTTTCAATTCCCACAATCCGTTACATGCTCCATGATATGAATGATTTCAAATTGCCTAATCCACATGCAATTTCTAACACACGGAAATGTTGTCCGCCACCGATAGCCAAAATAGTTATCTCTAATGCAATAATTAAAAGATAACATTATAGATATATTTTTCTAAGAGAGTAACAACGCCCATTTTCAAAATCCCACAACCATTTCGTTTCCAACCAAACCATTTATCACTAATCAATCCAACTCCCAAAACAATATCATTTAGGGTTTTCTCCAAATGAGGCTTTTCCACTTTTAGAAATCCATGTGCAATTTTGATTACCAAAAATAACTGTAGTAGCAAAATCATAGCCCAACAATGCCCCAATTTCACAAAACTTCATTTTCTTTCGAAATCACTTTTGACTAAAGGAAAGCCACCATATCAACATATCCCAATAACCAATACAAAATCATAATCTTGTTCAAAACTCATTTGAAAAATCTCTCTTTCCCATTTCAAGATCTATACCGTAAGTTTAACCCAAAACACCCAAATCCATAGATATTTTGAAATAAAAAATAACAAAGGTAACAATCATACCAAATGACTACCAAATATACATTACAAAATATGGCACAAATATGCTACCAAACTCATATTGAGTTTAGGAAATAGACCCTACCTCTTGAAGCGAAGAGGAGAACTCCGAAAAACTCAAAGTTGATGAAACCACGAAACTCATGGATCAAAAAAAAGCCCTTGACGATATCTACAACCTTTCTCAAAGGACCAAGGTGAAAAGATGCATCTAACCAAGTAGATCTAGAGATCTATGTAAGAAAGTTGAGTTTCTAAGAGAGAGAGAGAGAGCGATTCATGATTTAAAGAGGGAAGAGAGAGAGAGAGAGAGAGAGAGAGAGAGAGAAAAGTGAATGAGAAAAGTGTGTTTGGGGTCTATTGTGCTAGAATAATAGCCCTAAAGTCAAAGGAAAGAATAAGTCAAATCCCCAAAAAAGTAGAGCTCAAAATCGATCTAAAAATCTGGAAATTTACTCACAGGGGTTGACCCTTCAAATAGTGGTGTCCACCCTTCAGGAAGAAAAGTTGAGGCACTAATGCGTACAGAGGACAAGGGTCGACCCTTGGAACTAGTGGTGTTGACCCTTTATTTCCGAATGCACCTAGAACAAAACATCAGGGGAAGGGTCGACCCTTAGAGCCCTTGGTGTCGACCCTAAAAACCAGGAAAGACACTAAGGACAGGGTAGCAAGGTCGTGTCAACCCTCAGGAAGGCTAGTATCGACACTAGAACAGATTTTTGAAGTTCCCAAAAAACTTTTTAACGTAAACAAGCGCGAACGAACAATTCCAACAAGTTTAGATCGAATCGTACACCTCCAAAACCAAGATACAACAACTCCAAAGACTTCTAATATGAAAATAAAGGAATTAAATACACTCTCCAGTAGTTTAAAGGACACAAGTGCTACAAAGAAATACTTGGAGAATTAATGAAATCACCAAAATAAAGCCCAAACCCTTTCTCTTTCTTTTATTTTTTTTATTGTTTTTTGTTTCCCCCCTCCCCCCCTCTTTTCTTAGTGACAACAGCTTTGGCTTTTGACCTAATTTATAGTATATTATATTTTAGAAATACAAGATAAATACAACATATATAAATAGCTATATAATAAAGTAGGACTGTTTTTGAAAATGTCTCAAAATCTATCAGAGATACATTTTGTTTGAATGGCTGAGATGATTCCTAATCAATATCTAACGGTTGAGATCAATTTTTTTTCCACCCAAACACACTTTTCTCTCTCTCTCTCTCTCTCTCTCTCCCATGTCGGCCCAAACACGTCACTTCAACTCCCTTTCTACACATTCTCTCTCACGTTCTCTCTTCAAAATCAAAAGAACCTGAGATCAGAAGAAATAAAACCTGATTTCATCCGTGAAAGAAAAAACGGAAGCACTGATAGAGCGAACGACGCCATTGTTCTTACATTTCCCTTTCTTTATCCTTCACGCCAATCACCTACGATCATCCGATACTTCTTTGATCACCAAAAAACTGTATAATCTTCTCTCTCCTCTCTCTCTTGACTGTTTTGTGGGTCAGTTCTTCAGTTCTTTGTTTTAATACTGTTTCCATTTAAACACCAAGATGGTTGTGGTTTCCAATTTGGTGTAGACCATTTCAACGCTGCTCTCGAACTCGACTCCCTTCGAACTCGATCATTTCGCTACCGCTAACCCTTGTTAACCAAGTAATTTGATTTCTCCTTCTCTCCATTTCTTTCTATCTCTATTTGACTCTTCTTTCCCAGATTTCTAAAGCCTACCTATGTGTTCCAACCACAACCACATCATCGTTGTACCACTGGACGTGGCCACCAGGTAATTTGATTTCTCTTTCTCTTATTTTCTCTCTATCTCTATTTCATTTTGGCTCTCCTTTCTAGAATAGCTATGTTAACATTTTCTGGAAAAAAAAGAAGAGTAATTGAACAATTGAGTATGAAATTCGCATGTTTACATTTTATATTTTATTTGTTTCTTTCAGGTATATTTTATTTGTTTGTGTATTATTTTCTTTGTTTAATTTCATGATTTTTATTCAATTTCATTATTTTTGTTTGAAGTGTTGGTAGTCTAAAATGTTCTATTTTGGGGTTGGGATTGGATTGTTTTACTATGAAGTTTTTGGATGGGGCTATTAGCAAAATTGAGAGTTTAGTTAAAGTGCCGGTAAAGTAGGTGTTTCCTTGGGAAATCAATGCTCTATTTCTATAAACAACTTTTTCTATCGGTTATTAAATTTTCCAAATTTGGAATTTATTTGGGTTACTAATAAATTGGTGTTCCATGTCTTCATTTAGGAATCTTTTTTCTTCCTGTGAATTCACTCCTTAAAAAAAAAGAAAAAAAGAAAAAAAAAAAGCAATGTGATGCGATGTGTTGTGACTTTTGGGTGTCTGTCCAGTCTTGGCTTGAAAATGGGGCAAGTAAGACTCTTTTGGGTTTTCTCTTTATTAGTTCCACTTCAGATTTGAGAAATTGTGTTTCTTTACATGTTTGTACCAACTGTTTTTTTATTATATTATAAATCTTGCAGCTTTCTTGCTATTTTGAGGTTATAAAAATATATAAGCCTTTGGTTGGATTGTAAACGGGTGAGAAAAGAAAGGAAATGACACAACACATCACACTGGTTTATTGCATGTAAAGGCATTACTGTCATTACTATCATAAACTATAAGCTATGAGATTTGAGGCCCTTGATCACCTATTTTAATTGATTTTAATTCATTTTGGACCATAAAGCATCTTGAGGTAGTCTGTAGTTTATGAAAAATTTTACTTTCCTATATGATCCAAAGGTTTAGTGTAGTCTCCCCATTTTTTGACCACCCGCAAGACTTGGGCTCTTTGTCCTGCGCACTCGATAATGAAGTTGCGTTGTGTGTGATTCGAATTCTCAACGAAGGAACGTAAGCTCGCATTCTACAACAATCCCAAACCCTTCCTATTCATACTATTCTCACCCTAGAAATTCATGTTTGAATATTATGCCACCCTACACTGAGTTTAAAATAGTGGAACAGGGAGCACATTGGAAACCGACTGGCTCCCTTTAGCGAGAAACACTGTTCTGGCGGGAATCAGCTAGCTGTCCATTTTTTAAGATATTTTTGACCTAATTTTGCTCAAATTCTATAAATACGAGCATATATCTCAGTGTTAGAGGTTGGAAAAATTTCAAAGAAGCAAAAACATAGTTAAGAGCCCCTTCTTCCTTGCCAAGCTATCTTTGAACAAGCTTATCATCCATACACCATATCTATACATTGCACACAACCTTGGAGCCATAACTTAGAACCTTGGTTGAGCTTTGTGAATCACAATTCAAGCTTGAGAGTGTGCCTGGACCAAGTTTGGTTCACAAACTAGAGCTTACCTTCTTCAAGAGATATAAGCTTACCACTATTCTATTGCTTTCATTAGTTAGTTTAATTCGTACACTTGGACACTCATTTGGACCCTTTTGCATGAGGGCAAATATGTAATAATGGTGTATATCTTCCAACCCCCATTTCTTTCTCCTTTTTATTTACCTGCTTATGATGGTAGAGTAGAGCATCATATTTACTTAGCATTCTCATGTTCGTATACACTCGTCTCACATGCATTTAGGTTCGGCTCATCATACTAACCAATGTCAATTTCAATTTCATTACCTAAAAACGTGATTTATCATGTCTTGAATTGGATCGTATACTATGCTCATAGCCGAGCCTACAAAAATTGCATAAACGTATGCGTTGCATTAGTCACATTGTATTGTTTAGGAACATGCATATTTTCTAATCATTTTTCTTAATTTGGCTTCCCTTCGAGTACTAGGTGAACACTTATTGTTTTAGCATACCGTATAAGTGTGATTGTTGCCATGCCAAGCATAATACCATGAGGCTAAATGCTTAATTAATATGCTTGTTTTAAATGCTGGCAAATGCAGGCACGAGTCTCGAATTTCCTAAATTTTCCAAAAATATTTAGGTGGCGACTCTGTAATTCGCCAAAGTAGTCCACTTTTGGCATTTGATTCAAACATCGATTTTCTAAAAGATTTGCCGGATTTGGACTTATTTGTGTTTATCTATTTCACATTGCACTTGTGAAATCAGATTCAGAACCACGGAAGTTCGAACTGTAGGGCTAATCATATGCAAAAGGAGCACGAAAAGCAAGCTACAATTTCTGGCGACTCTGCTAGGGATTTAGAGAACTTGACTTGAAACTCATGATGCGAAATTTTATCTACTTGTATATGCTCTTTGCATTGCATTGGTATTTGTTACTTTAAGTCATTGTGTTTTCCATCTGCTATTCCTGGACAGTTTGCTGGAGGCCTGTCCAAAAGCTTGCCAAAAGGCTAGCCGGTCATGGGCTCTGCTATGTTGGAAACACAACCTTTGGATCTAGATTACCACTATACCATTTGATCCTCCTTTCACTTCTCGGTGTTAGGTGTAAGAGGTATATTAGGTAATCCTACCGAGGTACCCTTTCGACCATTTGGCCTTGCCTCATATAGTAAGCCATAGCAACTACCCCAAAATTAGGACATGATGCCACCCATATGCAGGATGTTGTGAGACTCATTGATTGAAATTGTGCAGCCTAGATCATGTCAAAAATCTAGGACAGGGTAACCCTACCCTCCATAGGGGTGTTTTGGTTCTTTTACTTGGTATGTGCTTTTATAGTGAGACTGTCCAGGATGGTTCATATCAGTATTAGTTTGAGAATAGAGTTCAGGGGGAATCGTGGTTCTTCAGTTGTGTTTTTTATCTACTATGAATTGGGCCGAAGTGTTGTCTGATTTTTCATCGATGGTTTTTCTTTTCTGCCTTTTGCTAGGTAGTTTACTATCATAGCTTCAGAAAGACCCGATATTCCCCAAGTTGTGTGGACTCACTCTGGCAGGCTTTGCAAAGCTCAAGACCTTGTTGGTGGTCAACCAGTGTTAGTCTCACTTCCACTAGTTGTCCGACAAAGATGGAACAGACAGTCAGTAACACTAGTACAAAGCATTCAACAAACACCTATCCATTCTCACTCAAGCAATTCACCAGCATCTAACTCACCTAGCCCAGTAATGGCACATAATGCAGAAGAATTTGCTGCCATGATGGAAACTTTCCAGAGAACCATGGATACCGTGAACCAAATGATGGCTGCATATGATGAAATCATCACTAATCTATGATGCACGTTTAGGGCATCCGTGTCAACTATACATCTAATCCCGACTACTCAGCTGAACCTGGATCCACCTCTACCAGTGGAAAATCCCCAAATCACAGATCCTCAGGAAATGTTTCCCCCGGCCCGGCTTATAGGCCTCTGGCTCAACCCCCTATGGGAATCCTTCCCTTTGATATCAATGAAATTGATCCAGCCTTGATCAAGATTGCTAGGCTAGAGAAAGTGTTGAAAAAGTCCCAGGGCTTCAACTCCATTCTAGATATTGAAGACGGGTACACTGAGGCTTCGGTCAGATTACTAGAGAAATTAAAGATGCCCTACATCGACAGATTCGATGGAAGTGGGGATTCGATTGTACACGCCTGCTTGTTTTTAGATGTGCTAAGACCAATGGGCTTGTCTCGGGCACAAAAACTATCATTGTTCGGGAGAGCCTTATCTGATGTAGCGGCCATCTGGTACTCTAAACTGGACTCTACAAAGCGGAATTAGGAGTACTCTTATAACACTCAGATAGAGGTAACAATCAGTGATTTGGAGGCTACTACCCAGAACCCCAAACAATCATTTATTGATTTTGTTGCCAGATGGAGGACAAAAGTAGCAAGAATGACAAATAGACCTTTTGAAAGAGAGCAAGTCCGACTGGTGGTCCAAAACCTTGAGCCAGACATGCTGCAGAGAATGATAGTAGCACCGTTATCTACCTTTGTTTCCCTACATGAGTTGGGGGTCCAAATTGAAAGTGCATTCAAGAAGGGCATTATTCACAGAACAAGCAAACCTGCAAGAAGGCCATTCTCTCAGGGTACCAATGCTAGTAATAGCACTATTTCGTAGCTTGCAGATGTCGGTACAGTTATTACAGCAGCCAAATTGGCCGATCTCTTTGCCGCCGTAACCTCGCAACCTTTACAAACCACCAGCCCACCCTGAAACCGAAGAACCTTTACCCCCTCTCCTTATGAGCTCAACCCGTGCCCTTAAATTGTTAATCGAAAGGGGCATCTCAAGTCCTTCAATCCTCGACCACTTCTTAACCCATTACTACCCAGACATGACCCTACCCAGTATTGCATCTTCCACCAACAACATGGTCATCCCACAGACCTGTGCTACTGCCTACATCATGAGATCTAGGATCTCATTGACAACAAAATCATCGCCCCACCCTCCAAACCAAATGTAACTACCAACCCACTTCTTACACATTACCATGTCCCTCCGCCCAGAAACATTAACCAAATCCATACACTACCACCCATCTTTAACCCCAACGCATACATTACCCCATCTCATCTACCCAAGCCAGAAGTGACTATTCCAGACGGCACAGACATGTGCATAATGGACTTAACACTGCAAACCCAACCCGAATCCGTGGCGACAGAGGCAGAGAAGAAAAAAAGTGCATTAGAGAAGGGTTTGCCTGTTGCCCAAGTCATAGAGAAAAGGGCCTCACTCGCAGAGGAGTACGACCCTAGCTTATACATCATGGCCATCAATCAACCAAAGCCAATAGTCATATTCCCAAACTTCCTCAGCATTAACGCTATTGGGGAGGACCAGTTAGGGTAGAGTTAGAATGATTGGTCGGAATAGGGCCTAAATGACTTGGCCAAACTGGAAGAAGACCTGGCCGAGCTGGAAGAGGATCGGACAACCTTTACTTCTTTGAAGAAGAGGATACAAACAGTATATAACTGGGGTGGTGGGATCCAAGCCAGCCGGAAACAAGCAATGGGTAGTTGAGTGAGGAAGAGTTAGATGTGAAGGAATAGATAAGAGAGATTTGAAAAGAAGAGGGAGTTGGTGCTAGCAGCAAGGCTGAGGCTACACCTCTGACTGAGAAAGAGCAGGCATTAGAGCAATTCTAGCAGGAAAGGATAGAAGAGATCCAAAGGAAGGTAGCCCTAGAGCAGGGAAAAAAGAAAGAAACTGCAGAGATCGAGCCTATCGCGGCATATGTCCAAAATATGAGAAAGATCGAATGGGAGCCCAGTGACTGGAAAAGGATGTTAAGGAAGCTTAGAAAATATCAGAATGCAAAAACCAAAGTTGTGGTGGAAGAGAAATGGTAATCATGATGGGGGGCGTGATGTGAACATGCTCCAGGTAAAATCCAATGATAGCCCAGCCATGGTTGTAGGAGAGTGGTGGAAAGATAGCGACCTAAGTCATGCATACACTGACGGATGGTAAAAAGCTGAAACCCCTAATGAAACTTGGTACACTGATGAGATTAACCACATGACTCGGAGTGGTCAGTACTTCAAACCCGCGGCATTAGATCAGCCAGAGACCTTTGGGAAGGAGGTTGAGAGAGCAAAAAAGAAGGATGTTGAAGAAAACCTGGTCCTGAAATAGCTCAAGAAGATTTAGGCCAAGATATCAATCTGGGGGCTAATCATGGCTTCTCGGGAGCATAGGCAAGCACTACTAAAGGCAATCAACCGAACAAAACTACCTATCGATACCACCATTGACCAATTGGTGTCATTGGTCACATCTGAGAACATCACACCAGTGATATCTTTATGGACAAAGAGTTGCCACCCAAGGGTGTAAACCACAACAGACCCCTGCAAGTAACCCTGGAAAGTAAAAAAAAAAGGATTTCAGTGGTGTTGGTAGATACCGGATCGACGATTAATGTATGTCCTGTGAGGATTGCCTATAACATCGGTTTGAGGCTGGTTGACTTTACACCCATGACTCAGGCCGTCTGGGCTTATGAAAATACTAGCCGAGATGTTATGGGAACATTCAAGAGCCATATCCTACTTGGCCCATCCAATCATGAGGTAGAATTCCATGTCATGGACTGTAGACTGCCCGAACTCCGCTCCGCGCGCGAAGGCGCGAATTGTAGTTCTTAGCTACTACAGTTCAAACTCCTGTCACGGTTCTAAATCTAATCTCACAAAGTGCAATGAAAGACTGATAAATCACCAAAGAGTCCAAATCCGGCAATTGGTTTTGAAAAATCAATTTTGAATCAAAAGCGCCAAACAAGGACTGCTTTGCCAGATTTCAGAGTCGCCGCATAAATATTTTGTTTTTGGAAAATTTAGGAAACCTTGACTCGTGCCAAAGGCCACGTGTCCATCATCACCAAAGTTATCTCGGCTCGGGAACTTGGGTACGAAGGGGGAAGGTCATGAAATGAGCACCCCCTGCTCGCCTGATCAAAGGATCGGCCTCTACTAATCATGATATGTTGTTTTGAAAACACGTGTGTTCTTATTCTGGTTTATTAGCTAACTTACTATGTGATACGCACAGCATACAAGTATAGACTAAATCACTCAATTTGGAACAAAACATCTCATGTTTGTTTTAGAAAATGGTTTGAAAGTGCTACTCACAAGTAGGCTAAAGCGTGGATTTGCCACCCTCAAGTAGGCTTAAAACATGATGATTTGCCACTACAAGTGGGCTTAAAACTCACATTTTGATGAATTGTTCCAATTCAAGCAATGAAGCCTTTATTCACAGGCATTCATGTCGTTTGTCAAATAAGCACATAGCCTCATGGCCAGCATGCTATCATGGCAGTCACTTACACACATGCAAGGATGCTAACGCATAAACACTTACAGTGTACTCCGAGACAAAACAGAAGCTAGTTAGTAATCAATGCATGATCCTAGCTATGTTAACAATGCCTAATGCAACACATGCAAAAATGCAACTAAAGTAGGCTCGGCTATCTAGAATGGCATATGAATGCAACACTTGATAACATGCTGTTAAACACGTATTCAAGAAAGTATATTGAAAGACAATGCAGTTTGAATGATGCACCGAGCCCGGTGCATGCAAGACAAATGAATGATGCACACATGCAAAGCATAAGTATGCTAATTGAAACATGCCCTAAAACTAACCATCAAAAGCTGGTAAATAAAATGGAGAAAGACGTGGGGTTGGAAGACATTCACACACTCACGCACACTTATTACAGCATTTACCCTCTCGACGGAGGGTTCGAATAAAATGAAAGCTAACTAGCTACACTAATTAAGCTAACTATTACAAATCAACTAATTAACAAACTTAGCTAATTAATTATTACAAACCGAATTGAATCAACTAACTATTCTAAGTTAATTAAGTACAAACCAAATTAATTAATTAAACACTTAACTAATTAATTACAAAATAACTAAGCTAATGAACTAGTTTAGCTAAGAAAATTAAACAAACGGCCTCGGGAAGCGAGGGAGATATGCATGCTCGGTCCGCATCGCTCGGAAATCCACTACTGTGCCTCATGATGCCTCTGTTTGCACACTTTTGTACTTCTGAAAATTATGCCAACTTCCAGAATGTTTCTGACCCACCTTAGGGACATGCTGAGGGATGGTCAGCCAAGCGGGATGGCCTTCGGCTAGAGTTGATGGCCATTAGCCACTTTTGATAGCCGGTCGGCAGCCTTGGTGGCCAGTCGGCAGCTTTGATGGCTGGTCGGCCATTGCTTCCTGCAATTTCTCCTTTTGCTGCAACAGAGCACAAATAGAGGCATGGCAGTGTATTTGTAAGGAAATGTGTGTGCAACTGCACTCCTTATCATATCTCAAGCTCAAAGGAGTATAGTGCTTGGCTCTCAAGCTACCAATCGCACATTTCGATGCATAATGGCCAAAGAGTCAAGCTTGCACAATGTCGATGAATGCACAAATAACACATAGGACTCGAGAGGCCTCCACCCTATCATGCACAATCCAGGGGGATAGCGACAAAGAAATGAGGCGCGTTTCATCACATCAAGTATAAAACACCCCTCGTTTCTCGTGTTTGGATCAACATCCGATCCAAACACAATGCAATGCAACACACATGCAAACAACATGCTAATGCAAACAACATGCCAATCTTGAGATGTTAACGTGGTATGCACAAGACTCTAACATGTAAACACTCATGCACAACATACTAGAACACTTAAGCATTAAACACTAGTGAAGGATACAACATTAGGACCATGCAACACAATGCTCAATGGACTAAACCAATACCAAACAGACCTCATGCATGCCAAAACAGTGGCCAAAATGATCTGAAATGATAGCATGGATGGCAAGAGAATGATGCTCATGCATTGGCTCACAAACAAGGCATAAATGTCCAACTCTTAAGAGCACCTAAAGAGTGAAAAACATGGAAGTGTGGAAACACTATATACTCTGAAATAACATGCCAAATGATGCCAAAACATGCAAATACCTCAAGTCAAGCATGCAAGATACCTCAAAACTCAAAGCTATTCAAGGCTATTGCACTATAGGCATGCATAACAAGCATCATACGATCAAGAAGCCTCAAAATAGAGCTAAAGCATGCTAAAACATGAGTAAAAACTTGCTGGAGCGGAGCCAAAACATGCTAGGATAATGGGCCAAAACACCAAATAAACTAGGCTAGTGAGCAAGGTTTACACTACAAGTGTAAGAAGCATGCAAGAGGTGACTCTACCAACCAAAATTAGAGTTACAACATGCCAAAATAACACCAAAAACATGCTAAGATAGAACCAAAATAAGCTAGCATGATGGATCAAAGTATTGAGCACACAAGGCTAAATGGCAAGATTACACTACAAGTGTAAAAAGCATGCATGAGATGACTGAACCAAGCCAAAATAGAGTTATATCAGGTCCAAAAACTCACAAAAACATGCTCAAACTAAGCCTTAAGAGGATAGAAATACATGCTCATTTGATAGGCCAATAACACATGCTAACAAGACAAGAGGAGGGGGGGACCACCCCCTCTCATTTTGGACCTCAAAACCACATTTCTACCACTGAAAATCCACTAGATTTCAGTGGTTAAAAGGCCAAATAAAGATTGCCTCAAAGGCCTTCAAAGATGGCACTAAGCTCAAGCCAGTAAGGCACACAAGAGGGTAGAACACCCTCAACACCAAAGAG
Source organism: Camellia granthamiana (assembly GCA_036172215.1). Taxonomy (NCBI): domain Eukaryota; kingdom Viridiplantae; phylum Streptophyta; class Magnoliopsida; order Ericales; family Theaceae; genus Camellia; species Camellia granthamiana. Next base: position 95,110,326 of record CM069910.1, read on the forward strand.
GCCTCAAACAACCATTTTAAGCATTTGAAAACAAAGCTTTTTGTAGTTGAAAGCAAGGCCTAAAACAATATGCAAGGATGGCCAAATAAGCAATGAGAATAAAGCTTTAAAGAGGATATGAGACTCACCCTTGAAACACAGCAATAACAGCAAGTTTTTGAGGCAAAACCAAGCTAAAACCACTCAAATACAACCTCCAAGAACCTCAGCTCAAGAGTGAAGGTGTTTAACTAGGTGCTTTAGTGCAAAAGTGTGAAGAAAAATCACTTTAAGGCACAAACTAGTACAAATATAGAGAGAGAGGGATATGTTTAGCCCTAATCCAAAATTTCAGAACCTTTGGAAGGGGAGAGGAGCCTCCCCTCTTATAGAAATCCAAGTCTCAAGCTTGTTGGACAAGCTAGAAACTTGGTGCAATCCTTCCATACACGTGTATGGAGGATGCATTCTGTGCTCACTAGTTGGTACAGCTGGCAACAAAATATCTGCAAAAGCAAAGAAAAGGGCCTCGGCCAAAAAAATGGTCGATCGGCCAATAAAGGTGCTGACCAGCCATCAATGATGCTGACCGGCCACCACTGATGGCCGATTGAAAAAGGGTATGGCCGATGGGCACAGGGCCTGGCCGATGGGTTGTAGGGCTGGCCAACAGGCCACCCCTTTCGCTCAGAAACAAAGCCACAAGCTCTTGGTCCACAACCAAGCACAAAACAGACAAGTTGAGAGGTTCCAAGGCAAGGCGCATAGTCGAGACCTTTAGGAACTCAAAACGAACACGTGCATGGATGATCATCGAGTGTTCAAACGATGATATCCAAGTCTTGAGGACGATCAAAATGGGGTGTCTACATGGACGTTCTGACCATGTTCAATCAACTACTAGGAAGGCCTTGGCTGCATCAAATGAAAGCGGTGTCATCAACGGTTCACCAGTTGGTGAAGTACCCCTTTAAAGATGGGATTGCTACGATATATGACAATTTTGCAATCCATCCTCCTCAAGGAACTACCACGCCCATGCTGGAACATGGGGAAGAGGACGTGTTCCTCTCTGGCTTCTCACTGACAGAGGCCTGGTTAGTCCAAACCATCATGGCAGAAGACGACAGAAATTATATAAGCATTCAGTCTATCTACATGATGAACAAACAGGGGCATATTCCTAGATCAGAACTGGGTAGAAGTGGCAAGCAGGGAGGTACTGTTGCCAAGGAGATGAGTCACAATCCTTACACTTTTGGGCTAGGATACAAACCTACCGTTGCAGATTGGTAAAGAAAAGGAGATGAGTTGCGAAGAAGACTTAAAGTAAACTGGACTGGGAGGTAGTACGAGTTAGTCCATGAACCAATACGGGGAACCTTAAACGGACATTTTGTCTGCCAAGGGGAAGACTTCCCTTTTTGTGGATTTCCAAAGCCTTGGTATGATTGGGAGACAAAAACAAGGTATTTGGGGTTCGAAATCTTCTTCGGACACCAGTTACCAGAAGAGGAGGATGAGCAGACAGACTTGAGCCCTAACACAAATCAAGGCAGGACAGCAAGCCTGGATATTGGAAAAGAAGAGCTATTGGGAAAAGCGCTGGTTGATCTACTAACAAGTTCTACTGTTGGAGCTGAGTCTGCCAAGTTAGGGGATAATAATTGCACTATCTCAATGATTAGGGATAAACCAGTGGATTTCTCCAATCTTATCATGGACGTGTCTGAGGCTCCACACCTAGTCTGGAAATTTGAGAAGTCAGTAGTTCTGAATTGGATAGTGAATTTGAATCTGATTTCACCGAGCCTGTGAAATCAGAGTCAGATTCGGGTTTGTCTGAGTCTGGTACTTCTGGGAGTGGTAACCCGGATACCAAGGTCCTGTCTAGGTCGTCTTTTAGTTTTTCTTTTGAATCAACTATAACTGAGGATCTGGATTGTTTGAATGGGAATGCAATAGACTTTGCTTACTTCTCTGTGCCTTTGGTTTGTTGTACTAATCTTGATTTTCAAAATTTTGACTTAAACGAAGAGGAAGAAATTCCCCGGGCTTTGAAAATTTTTGTTGACTAAGAGGAGGATAGGCGTGTTAAGCCCTGTACTGATGAAATCATTGCAATTAATGTAGGTACCGAGAAGGATCCCTGCTTAGTCCAGATTGGGTCTACGTTGTCTTCGAAAAAACACGAGCGTTTAATCGCTTTATTAAAAGATTTCAAAGATGTTTTCCCGTGGTCCTACGAAGACATGCCTAAAATAGATCTTGAGATTGTACAGCACCGAATCCCTGTTGCCCCTGATGCTCGACTAGTTAAGCAGAAGCTGTGCAGAGTCCACCCGAATTGGGCGTTGAAGACCGAAGAGGAGGTCACCAAACAAATTGAGGCAGGGTTCTTACTTGTATCTGAATATCCAACGTGGTTGGCTAATATCATTTTAGTTTCGAAGAAGAATGGCAGAATTAGAGTTTATGTCAACTTTGGGGATTTGAATAAGGCCAGTCCAAAGGATGACTTCCCTTTGCCACACATAGATGAGTTGGTAGACTTCAGCGCCGGCCACGCACTGTTATCATTCATGGATGGGTTTTGCCGGGTATAACAAGATTCTGATGGCACTCGAGGATAGGGGAAGACCGCTTTCACTACTCCGTGGGGCACCTACTGCTACCGAGTCATGCCATTTGGGTTGAAGAATGATGGGGCTACCTACCAGAGGGTTATAACCACCATTCTGCATGACATGATCCACAAAGAAGTTGAGGTGTACATGGATGACATGATTGCTAAGCCCAAAGAGCGAGAAGGCCACTACACCACACTGGAGAAATTCTTTTAGTGGATTAGAGAGTATAAATTGAGGTTGCACCCCCAGAAATGCACCTTTTGGGTGACGACAGGGAAGATGCTGGGTTTCCTAATCTCATAGAGGGAAATTGAGGTAGATCCTTCCAAAATCAAGGCCATCTTAGAAATGCCACCACTAAGTACTAAAAAGGAGATACGCGACTTTCTAGGTAAAGTGCAATTCATAAGGCGGTTTATTTCAAAACTAACTTTCACTTGTGAACCACTATTTGGTCTCCTGAAAAAGGGAAAGGAGTTCCAATGGGACGATCGCTGTTAGTATGCCTTTGAACAGGTCAAGCAGTATTTGCAGAATCTGCCTGTGTTATCACCACCAAAATCGGGGAAACCATTGATCTTGTACCTGTTAGTGACAAATTCGACTATAGGGTGCATGCTAGCTCAAGAATCTGAAGCCAAAGTGGAGAAGGCCATCTACTACTTTAGCCAAAAGATGCTAGACTACGAGACCCGCTACACTCTCCTAGAGAAAGCTTGCCTAGCCTTGGTATGGGCTACCAGGAAGTTGAGGCACTAAATGTTAGCTCATTCTGTAATCTTGGTTTCGCGATTAGATCCCATTAAATATCTCTTCGAGAAACCAACACTTACGGGTAGGCTAGCTTGTTGGTTGCTTCTTTTCTCCGAATTTGATCTCAAATATGTTATGCACAAGTCCCTTAAAGGGAGAGCTACAACAAAATTCCTGGCAGACCACCGAGTAGAAGGAGATGAAGCAATGGAATACCTATTCCCAGATGAAGACATGCTGCATATAGAAGAGGAAATGTGGATGATGTACTTTGACGGGGCGGCTAATCAGTACGATTATGGGATAGGTGTGCTGCTCATAGCACCCGCTGATTCCCATACACCCTTAGCGTTCAACCTCCAGTTCAGAGTGTTCAACAAAGAAGCAGAATATGAGGCATGTATTGCTGGTTTGGAAGATGCCCTAGAACTAAGGGCAATTAGGTTGGACGTTATTGGGGACTCGAATTTGGTTGTCTCTCAAGCTAACGGGGATTGTAAAGTCAAAGAAGAGAACATGAAGATGTAACTAGGAGTGAAAATGTGTCCAATCATCATTGAGCAGAAGTGCACGCCTGTTTACCAGACCATCGCCGAAATAGATGAGGTTCAAGACAAGAATTCCGAGTATTATGACATTTGGAATTTCTTGGAAAAAAAGACGTATCCACCAGGGGCGAATGCCAAAGATAAAAGGGGAGATACAGCACCTGGCTATCCAATTTATCATTTGTCAGGGTAAGCTGTACAAGAGAGGTTATCTGGGAATGCACAAGCTGTGTGTCGAAGAAGAAGAATCAAAGTGTCTCATGGAGGCCATCCACGGAGGGGAGTGTGGAGTGCACAAGAATGGTGTGATGTTGACCCGGAAGATTCTCAGATGAGGCTATTACTAGTCAACTATGGAGGAGGACTGTCTTGGTTTTGTTCAACGACACCACAAATATCAAGTCCATACTAATTGCATGAACATTCCACCATCAAAGCTCTACAACATGACTTCACTGTGGTCTTTTTCTGTTTGGGGAATCGATGTAATCGGTGTCGTCTCGCCAAAGAGGTCAAATGGGCACGAGTTCATTCTGGTGGCAATTGACTACTTCACGAAATGGGTGGAGGCCCAGTCTTAGTCTGTATTGAAGGCATCGCACGTGGCTAAGTTCATCAAGAACAATATCATCTGCTGATATGGGGTGCCAAACGAGATCATCTCCGATAATGGCTTGCACTTCAAGAAAGAGGTGGTGGATCTTCTTAAGAAATATAACGTGGCTTTTCATAAGTCATTGACGTATAGACCACAAACTAACGGAGTTGTTGAGGCCGCAAACAAGAATGTGAAGAACATCCTGCAAAAGATGGTTGAAACAGATAAGGACTGGCCGAATAAACTGCCATGTGCACCTGGGGGCTATAGAATGTCAATTTGAACATCTATAGGGACAACCCCCTATTCCCTAGTGTACGAAATGAAAGTTATTCTACCAATTGAGATTGAGGTACTGTCACTATGCATAATGGTTGAGTGTCAGATAGTGGAGGTGGATTTGCAATAGAGCAGGTTTCAGAAATTGATACTATTCAACGAGAGGAGGCTGAGGGCATTATATCATATCCAGGGTTTCCAACGCAGAATTGCTAGGTCTTTTAGCAAGAAAGTTAAGTCGATAAATCTCAAAGAAGGGGATATGGTATCGAAAGACAACCGAGCTCCCATCCATGACCCTAGGGGCAAGTTCAGACCCAATTGGACTGGTCCTTATATCATCAAGTCAATCTGGTCAGGAGGGGCAATTATTCTCATGGATTTGGATGGCTTGGAGTTTTCACAGCCGGTCAACATGGACAAGTTGAAGAAATATTACCCTTGAGAGGCTCGCTAGGCCGAAAACCCGAAAGGGCGACCTAGGCAAAAGTTAGAGCATGAAAAATTAGAAATAAAGAAAAATTGAGCTCACACGGTAGAAAACCCGAAAGGGCAGCTTTGGTAAAAGTTAGAGCGCAAAAGGAGAGCGTTAATACTCAAGTGAACCTGAACCGAACTACGTAAGGTCTCATTCCCATTTTTGGGATATATAGGCAACTTCATCCCGAAGTTCGACCATAGCCATCTCCAAATCAACTGTCTTGTTTCCATCATTTGTTGGCTTGATTGGGTTGCCTCCATTTGGCAGAAAGGTCCGTTACAAGATAAGGCAGCGATGATAATGATAATGCAGTTGTGGGCAATTATTGATCTTCCGATTTGGGTTGTACATCTTAAGGACGAGTTTTTAGTGTGTCAGGTAGTGACCATTTCCGAAAATTGTTTTGAAAATTTTTAATGAATTGATTTTTCTTAAAATTTTACCTTTTTCAACTTAGACCATTTTGGGACCAAAAGAAAATTTTTCAGTACTCGCAACTTTAATTTTATTGATTTCTACACAAGTACACTTTCCAACTCTCTGATTTAAATCAAAGTTGCTTTTATATCATAAAACTTGAAAAGAAATATCAAAGCAGTAAAACTATGGGCACAACCAAGTTTGGTAGCTCTATGTCTTTTGCTTGCACTCATGGAAGTTTCTGTAGCTAAAGATGGCCCAACTTGTTCTTCGTCCACAAGCCAAGCCAAGCACTCGCTAGAAAGGGTGAAACTGAAGCTAGAGTAGGGACCATAAGTTCCCTTGTCCTCCAAGTAATGAGGTACCGAATCAAGTGTGAACCACAAATGGGAATGAAGCTGGGTATTCCACCTTCTCATCTGGACATGTCTGATCATACCCAAATTGGTGCCTGAGCCGAAAGGGGAAATATAATAAGTAGTGCATGAGGTCAATCAACTGTATACCCAGCTGACGGGACATGTTGTAGCTCATCTTAGTCAAATTAAGCTAGGGGCAATGCCAAGTTATGTCAGCTGCAGACCTGCTGCACATCCAGTCACACCACAATCCCGCTGTAAGGAAATCCACTAGCTGTTGGCAAAAGAAGAAAGCTTGAACTAAGTACTCGGGGCAAGGGTCTACCACTTTCAGCTTATCCATCAACCATACTTGGGAAGGGATGAAAAATAAGAGAGATTAACGAATAAAGAGATGTACGTTGAGAGAAAAGTAAGGAAAGGTCTAGAGAGTAAAATAGAGAATGAGTGGTGAGTGGCGTGAGGATCATAAATAAGAATGGTGGGAAACAATACCTGGAGAAGCAGTGGGCTCCCTGCAAATGGAGTAGGTTCTCGCTGACGGAAAGCATCAAGACCCATCAAAGTTTTAGCCAGTGCCAGGCCCATGCAACTTTTACCCTCTTTCAGACACTGGGCCACTTCGATCAACCGGATACTGGCCACGCCGACACTAGGGGCAAGAAGGAATTGCGAAAGCAAGCACATGTAGAGAGCATATTGCTGGTAGCCTCGCCAGAAAAGGTCACTCCTGTCTCTACTAGCAGAAAATCGATGAACTAAACCTGGGATGTCCAACTCCCTGTCGTGAGCCAAGGATCGAGCCTCATTCAAGGGGAGCCCACAGATTCGTCCCAAAGCCTAGGCATGGCCAAAACGAGGCTAAGGCATAATTTCTTTGTCGCGTCGGGATTCCATCAATGATTGAAATTCTTTGAGCGTTGGACACATTTCTTGTGATCCAAAGTGAAATACATATGTAATTGGGTCCCAGCATCAAACCGCTGCATGGAGGAGCGAAAAACAAAGCGGGGTGCGACTTAAAGGAAAAAGGGCATTTAGGCCAAAACCATGAAAAATCACCTTTTTCGGGCAGTCTAAAGTGGTAATCTAGTCTCGGAGCCTATTGTTGAGAAGAATCTCCATCTTGACAGAAAAATATCAAAATTTTGTTGTTCTGCTAGGAAAACAGCTTGGGATCACTTTTTACAGACTTTGAGAAGGAGCAGTGCATGACAGTTGGGCTGCACTGATTGACATCACTTTTAAGGCCGGCCGGACCCCATTGAAGGATGGCCATACTGTAGACACCCCATTTTTGACTGTCCTTAAGACTTGGTTGTGCTTGTAGGTACACCCATTTGGGTAGTTCGATTGCTCGCCCAACACTCAACTGTCGCAGCAGAACGTCGCCGTTTCGGGTTTTCGGGTTTCCCGAACCTTGTATCCTTTTTGTCTCATTTTTGGACCCTGACCTGGTCCTTTCAGAGTGGACCCTGTAGTGCACTGCCGGCCATGGCTTTGCCCCTGCCGGCCACTGATGGAGCCCTGCCGGCCATCAGTGTGGCACTGCCGGCCATTGCTGATGGCCGGCACCCCCCTTATTTCAGCTGGTTTCTGGGAAGATCTTTTGTACCAGCTGGAATCCTCATATCTGTCCTCCATACACGTGTATGGAGGGATGACAGCCTTGAAAAGCTTGTTCAAGAAGCTTTGGCTTGGCTTTGCTCTATATAAGCAATAGCCTTCTTCCTTATACCAGGTTCTGAGCTTTTAAAAGGGCAAAAGCTTCCCCTCTCTCTATATTTTGTGTGTTCAAGTGCTTTGAGATTGGATTTCCTTGCACCTTTGCACTACAACCAATAGATATACACCACCACCATTCAACAAAGCACCTTAGAGGCCATTTGCAGAGGTTGAAGGCTCAGAAATTTGGGTCAAAAGCTGCTGGGAAGTTGGTCTTCAAGGGTAAGTCCCTATTTCCCTTAAACTTGCACTTTCTTTGTTTCATTGGCCATCTTTATTTGCAAGAATTTTTGGGCTCTGACCCTAACTGAAGAAGATCATATTTTGAGCCCCTCTTCAACTTTGTTGAAGGGATCTTTCTTGTTTGAAGTCATCTTCTACCCCTTGCCTCTTTAACTCTCTTTTAGGCCTTTTTTTGCATAGTATTTTAGGCTTATTTGTGAGCTGTTTCGGACTTGGTCATAAACTGTAAAGTGGCTTTTTTTGAGCCCGTATTCAACTTTGTTGAAGGGCTCTCCTCTGTTTGAGGCCATCTTCTGCCACTTGTCTCTTTATCCCTCTTTTAGGCCCTTTTCTTGCATGATAGTTTAGCCTTACTGGTGTTCATTTTTGTGGCTTGCTATAAACTGAGAAGTGCCTTTTTTTGAGCCCCTCTTCAACTTTGTTGAAGGGCTCTTCACCATTTGGGGCCAGCTTCTGTCCCTTGCCTCTCATCCCTCTTTTAGGCCCATTTTTGCATGATAGATTAGCCCTATTTGTACACATTTTTTAGGCTTGTTATATACTGAAAAATATCTTTTTTTAGTCTTATCTTCATGTTTTATTAAGGTCTATTCTCTGTTTGGGGTCATCTTCCCCTATGCATGCTTCATCTCTTCATGATTAGAGCCATACATGCGAGCATTTGCATTGGCCTTGTTTTGGCCTCTTAGCCACTGAAATCCAGTGGATTTTCAGTGGCCTTGATGTGTTTTTGAGGACCAAAATTAGAGGGGGGTGACCCCCTCTCTCCTTGTCTTGTTTGGGGATCTTTTAGGCCTTCCAAAGGGACCCTATTTTGTGTGCATCAAAGTCTTGTTTCAGGCCTTATTCTGTGAGTTTTGAGGTCTGCCTTGGTGCTGTCCAAGGCCCTTTTGGCCATATTTTATGTCTATGATGCATGTGTAGACCAATCCCATTCAAGGCCTTTCAAAGAGGCCTTTCTTTGCATGTTTCCAGGACCAATTTCAGGGTCAATTTGGTGAGTTGTGGAGCTATCATACTTGATTTTCAGAGTTGATTTGGCTATGCTAAGTGTCCATCTTGCATGTGCTTAAGAATCCCTTGCATAGCCCTCTAAAGGAGTTCATCATTTTTGCATGTATTGGCTTCATTTCAGTGGTTATTTGGGCCTATTTTCACATGTTTAGTTCACTGATTTTTGATGGTTTGGTCAGATTCCATGTGCATCATGTACTTGCCATGTAAACCATGTTTACTAGTCAAAATTGCATGCTAATTCAAGCCATCTTGCTAGCACTTTTTGGCCTTGCTTCAAACTGGAAAAATTCATGTTTTGGGACTGCCTTGAGTCTGTCTTCATACTTCATGTTCAAATAATGCATGCTTTGTATAGCTGTAAGTCATTCCATGTGCCTAATTTTGAGTTTCGGGTCTCACCTCATGCATCGGGTGCCATATTTCCATGATTCGGGGCTATTTTGTATCATATTTCAGTGCTGAAATTTGCATGTTTGCATACCATGTTCCATGCCTTACCATGCTTTGGTAGAGTGGCATTCGTGCCTTAGGTTCGGTCCTCGGTTTGCGTGCATGCGTGCACGCATCTCGAGAGTCTCATTTTCATCTAATGGCCACTTATGTGAGTGTGGCTGAGGTCCACTCATGTTGGTGTAAGTCCATTATGCATTGTGTATGCCATTTCATAGCATTGTGTATGCTAGGTTATATGTTAGCGCATCGTGTATGCCATGTTAACTCGTGCATCGTGTATGCCATTCCCTAGCATTGTGCATGTTAGGTTGTATCTTAGTTGCATTCATGCATGTCATGCATATCGCATTGTGTTTGGGGTAGGAGTTAGCCCGAGCACGGGAAACGAGGGACGTTTCGTACTTTGAGTGACGGAACGTGTCCCAATTCCCAGTCACCGACACTCCGGATTATCCATGACGGAGTCTCGGTCTTGTTGTGTTTATACGTGCATTCATTTCATATTGAGTCATGCAAATCGACTTCTCGGCCATCATGCATCGATATGCGTGATTGGTGGCACGAGGATTGAGGACTACACTCCCTGAAGAGTAGTCGTGCATACATATGTGAAAATACTTTGCCATGCCCCTTTGTTGCTCTCTGTTGCAACAAATCAGGAATCAGCAGCCTTCCGGAGCTTGGCACGCATTTCAAGAACAACTGCAAATAGAGGCCAACTGGGGCATTGCAGTGGATTTCCGCGCAAGGCAACCCGAACATGCATCATCCATCACCCGGAGCAGAGCTGAGGCGGTCCCTGGCTTACATGCCAAATTTAATGCTTTCCTAGTTAAATTTGTTAATTAATTAGGGTTTTGTACTTATTCGGACTGCATTATTTATTTGGGACTATATATTATTTATTCGGACCCTCCGAGGAGGGCAATTTTGTAATAAGTGTGCGTGTGTGTGATGTATGTCTTCCAACCCAACGTCTTTCTCCCTTTTATTTACCAGCTTACGATGGTTAGATTAGGGCATGTTTCAATTAGCATACAGTATGATAGCATGTTTGCATTCATTCATCTGTCTTGCATGCACCGGGCTCGGCGCATCATACTAACTCCATTTGTATTTCAATTCTGAGTTGAATACTTGTTAACTGTCGCATCTCATATGCCATGTTTAGAATAGCCGAGCCTGCTATAGTTGCATTTTTGCATGTGTTGCATTAGGCATTTCTGTATAGTTAGGATCATGCATGATTTCTAATTAGCTTCTGTTTTGGCTTGGAGTACTCGGTAAGTTTTTATATTTTAGCATCTTTGCATGTGTGTGAGTGACTGCCATGATAGCATGCTTACCATAAGGCTATATGCTTATGTGATATAACTGCCTGAATGCCTGTGGGTGAAGGTTGGATTATTTGGATTGGAGCAATGCATTGACTGTGAGTTTTAAGCCCACTAGATAGTGGTAAAACCATCTTTTCTAAGCCCACCCGAGGGTGGCAAATTCACGTCTTAGCCTACTTGCGAGTAGCACCATCAAACCATTTTTCAAAAACAAACATGAAATGTTTCGTTCCAATTCAGGCGACCCAGTGTATACTTGTATGCTGTGCGCATCACATATTAAATCTAGGCTAATAACCGGAATAAGAACGCATAATGTTTTCAAAACTAGATATCATGGTTAGTAGAGGCCGATCTTTGATCGGGCGAGAGGGGGTGCTCATAGCTGACCTTCCCCAATCGTTTCCAAGTTCCCGAGCCGAGGCAACTTTGGTGATGACGGACACGTGGCCTTAGGCAACGAGTCAGGGTTTCCTAAATTTCCCAATATAAAATATTTAGGTGGCGACTCTGTATCTGGAAAAGCAGTCCATGTTTGGCACTTCTTTCAAAAATCTGTTTTCTCAAAACGATTTGCCGGATTTGGACTCTTTGGTTCAGATTAAGAACCGTGACAATTTGAGTCCTGAACTGTAGTGAGCCCAAAACGAACGGAACGGGGGACTCAACCCTCCCGGGGGCGTTCGGGGACGTCTACACATACCTACTTGGAGCCGGCTGGCTCTCAATGACTGCCCAGATCAGAGAAGTTGTAGAGAGGGCAAGTTCTCACCTTGGCATACCAGAGCTATGTTTTGAGTTTTGTCTTGTTTGCATCAAGTGTTGTTTAGTGTTTTTAGGTTGTTTTCATTTTGTTTTTCTGTCATCGAGTTATATTTTGTATTTTGACTGGTTGCAAGTTGTTATCTGATTCAAGAATCAATTCAAGAGCAAGTTTTCACGGTTCTAACGCCTTGTACAAGATCACTATGCAATGGTTATGCCATACAATCGTTACATGCTATGCAATGCAGGAGAAGTCATCCAAAATTTTCTTTTCACAACTTCCGGGTCCAAACCCGATCATTGTCTTACACAAGCAAAAACAAAAGAAAAGTCTTTAAAAACAAAATACAAGAGTCTATTTGAAGCTAGTTCCTAACTACAAAGCAAAAGAAAAGAAAAGAAAAGAAAAGTGAATCATCAACCCATCCTCGCCCTCTTCCTCAGTTGCAGAGGAGATGCATCACTATCATCACTGGGCCTACTGGACTGCATGTCGTATACCCATCAAAGGACTCCTCAGAAGGTGAGCGCTGCCTCACTCTGCTTCTCCCTAGGTTGGCCCCCCCTCTACCTCGCATTGGGCCCCGTCTCACTCTTCTCCTGGCTGGAGGAGGTCCTGCAGGTGTGGTTGGCATCGACTCAAGCTGAAAATAGTGCCAATATCAATATAGACTCAACAGAATGGCAGACAAGATTGTAGCAAAAGTGAATTATAAACAGAGTATACCTCAATCCTGTGAGTAGCCAGAGCAGTCTGTCTCCTCCGCACCATGAGGAGCAGTTGGTCAATCATCCGAAGGAGGTCATCAGCGTACGCCGGGGGTGCCTGCAAAAGGAAGAGAATTTGAGAACAGTGGACAAAAATAACAAAGTACAGTGGGAAGAAATGAGAAAGTGTAGTGGACAGAAGTATAAAGAAGTGTGTATCTACTCAATGTTGGGAGTAATCACTAGCCTGGGTCCCTCTCCTTGATATGCTCAAGAGGAATCTGCTCGATCACTCCATCTGGTCACATGTACACGACCTCGGTAGGAATTACGAGAAGCCTGGGAGTAAGAGCTATAGTGGGAGCACCTCCGGTAACGGCGGTAGTAACCTCAGGAAGTATATGGGCCACACCCTTAGTAAGCGGAGCCATCACCCCAGGTCTGTAAGAATGTGATGAAGTCATCGGGCTCACGGTGCCGATCATCGTCTTCCCCCAACATAAGGAAGTCAATCTGGGGCCCATCGTGGAGGTCATCAATTACCCTCATGCTTGGAGGAGGAGGATGTGGAATGTCCGGATCCACTACGCATCGCGTCTGATGGATGAACCTCTCTCCCAGGTAATGAGCTTGGCCAAAGGGACACTCAAACAAAATCCTCATGGTAGAGGCATGCTATACAGTAACATAGGTCGTCCTCACTACCTAAGGGATACCCACCCAGGGCTTCCAGTCAACATGTGGAACTAGGTGTTAGATGTCAAAGGTCTAAACTGTACGAAAACAGTGCAGTATGGGACAATAATATGGAAACAATGTAGTATGCACACAATATGTAAAAGTTAAAGGTTCGTAATGTTACTTGATCTGCGGTGACGGCATTGAAGAAGTGGTAGAAATAAGGGAAATCTTCATCTACGTGCCGGTGATGCTCAAATCGAGAGTTGTAGTACCGAGAGCTGGTGTAGACACCCTATTTTTGACCGTCCTCAAGACTTGGACGTCATCGTTTGAACACTCGATGATCATCCATGCTCGTGTTCGTTTTGAGTTCCTAAAGGTCTCGACTGTGCGCCTTGCCTTGGAGCCTCTCAACTTGTCTATTTTGTGCTTGGTTGTGGACCAAGAGCTTTTGGCTTTGTTTCTGAGGGAAAGGGGTAGCCTGCTGGCCAGGCCCCCTGCCCATCGGCCATGCCCTCTTTCTATCGGCCATCAGTGGTGGCCAGTCGGCATCACTGATGGCCGATTGGCTTCTTTAATGGCCGGTCAGACATTGTTTTTGGCCAAGGCCTTTTTTTTGCTTTTGCAGATATTTTGTTGCCAGCTGTGCCAGCTGGTGAACACAAAATGCGTCCTCCATAGTGTATGGAGGGATTGCACCAAGCTTCAAGCTTATCCAACAAACTTGAGAATTGGATTTCTATAAGAGGGGAGACTCGTCTCCCCTTTCAAAGGTTGAGAATTTTGGATTAGGGCTAAACATATCCCTCTCTCTTTATATTTCTCCTTCTCTCTCTATATTTGTACTAGTTTGTGCCTTAAAGTGGTTTTTCTTCACACTTTTGTACTAAAGCACCTAGTGGAACACCTTCACTCTTGAGCTGAGGTTCTTGGAGGTTGCATTTGAGTGATTAAGGCCTGGTTTTTGCCTCAGAAGTTGCTGCTTTGTTGTGGCTCTTCAAGGGTGAGTCTTTACCCTCTTCAAAGCTTTGTTTTAGTTGTTTACTTAGCCATCTTTGCATGCTTCTTTTGGCTTAGCTATCAACTGTAAAAAGTTCTATTTTCAAGTGCTTAAAATGGTTGTTTGGTGTTGAGGGTGTTCTACCCTCATGTGTGCCTTATTGGCTTGAGCTTGGTGCCATCTTTTAGGGCCTTTGAGGCAATCTTTATTTGGCCTTTTATCCACTGAAATCCAGTGGATTTTCAGTGGTAGAAATGTGGTTTTGAGGTCCAAAATGAGAGGGGGTGGTCCCCTATCCTCTTGTCTTGTTTGCTTGCCTTGTTGGCCTAGTTATTGAGCATGTGTTTCTAGCATGTGTTGGCTTGTTCTCAGCCTATTCTTGGCCTTATTTGAGCATGGTATAACTCTGTTTTGGCTTAGTTAAGTCACCCCATGCATGCTTTTTACACTTATAGTGTAATCTTGCCATTTAGCCTTGTGTGCTCAATACTTTGATCCATCATGCTAGCCTATTTTGGTTCTATCTCAGCATGTTTTTGGTGTTATTTTGGCATGTTGTAACTCTAATTTTGGTTGGTAGAGCCACCTCTTGCATGCTTCTTACACTTGTACTGTAAACTTTGCTCACTAGCCTAGTATACTTGGTGTTTTGGCCCATTATTCTAGCATGTTTTGGCTCCACCCCAGCAGGTTTTTACTCATGTTTTAACATGCTTTAGCTCTGTTTTGAGGCTTCTTGGCCGTATGATGCTTGTCATGCATGCTTGTAGTGCAATAGCCTTGAATAGCTTTGAGTTTTGAGGTATCTTGCATGCTTGCCTTGAGGTATTTGCATGTTTTGGCATCATTTGGCATGTTATTTCACAGCACATAGTGTTGCTACACTTCCATATTTTTAACTCTTTAGCTGCTCTTGAGAGTTACACCTTTATGCCTTGTTTGTGAGCCAATGCATGAGCATCATTCTCTTGCCATGCATGCTATCATTTCAGATCATTTTGGACACTATTTTGGCATGCATGAGGTCTATTTGGTGTTGGTTTAGTCCATTGAGCATTGTGTTGCATAGTCCTAGTGTTGTATCCTTCACTAGTGTTTAATGTTTAAGTGTTCTAGTATGTTGTGCATGAGTGTTTACATGTTAAAGTCTTGTGCATACCACCTTAAGATGTCAAGATTAGCATGTTGTTTGCATGTGTGTTGCATTGCATTGTGTTTGGATCGGATGTTGATCCAAACACAAGAAACGAAGGGCGTTTTATACTTGAAGTGATGACACGCGCCTCATTTCTTTGTCACCAACACCTTTGATCATGTATGATAAGGTGGTGGTTCATCGAGTCCTATGTGTTATTTGTGCATTCATCAACATTGTGCAAGCTTGACTCTTTGGCCATCATGCATTGAGATGCGTGATTGGTGGCTCCAGAACCGAGCACTACACTCCTTTAAGCTTGAGACATGATAAGGAGTGTAGTTGCACACACATTTCCTTGCAAATACACTGCCATGCCTCTGTTTGTGCTCTGTTGCAGCAAAAGGGGAAATTGCAGGAAGCAGTGGCCGACCGGCCATCAAAGCTGCTGACCGGCCACGAAGACTGCCTATTGGCTATAAGAAGTGGCCGATGGCCATCCCTTTTGGCCAACCATCCCTCAGCATGTTCCTAAGGTGGGTCAGAAGCAACTTGGAAGTTGGCACAATTTTCAGAGGTCTAAAGGTGTGCAAACAGAGGCATCTTGAGGCAAGGCGGTGGATTTTCGGGAGGACGCGACTGAGCATACATCTTTCATTGTTCCAAGGCAGAGCTGTGGCAGCCTAATTTAGCTCCTTTTTCTTACTTAATTGGTTTTGTAACTTAATTAATTTGATTAATTAGTTAGTTTGTAATAATTAGTTTAATTAGCGTAGCTAGTTGGCTAAATTCATTCGGACCCTCCTTCGCGAGGGCGTATTGTTGTAATAAGCGTGCGTGTGTGTGATACATGTCTTCCAACCGCACTTCTTTCTCTTTTTTACTTAACTGCTTTCGATGGTTAGTTTAGGACATGTTTTGATTAGCATCCTTATGCTTGCATGCGTGCATCATTCATTTGTCTTGCATGCACCAGGCTCGGCACATCATTCAAACTGCATCGCATTTCAGTACACCTACTTGAATACATGTTTCAAAGCATGTTATCGAGTGTTGCATTCATATGCCATCTTAGATAGCCGAGCCTACTTAGTTGCATTTTGCATGTGTTACATTAGGCATTCTTAACATAGCTAGGACCATGCATTGATTACTAACTAGCTTCTGTTTTGGCTCGGAGTACACTGTAAGTGTTTATACTTTAGCATCCTTGCATGAGTGTGAGTGTTGCCATGAGAGCATGCTTGCCATGAGGCTATGTGCTTATTTGATATAACTTCATGAATGCCTGTGGATGAAGGCTTCAGTGCTTGAATTGGAACAATTCATCGAAATGTGAGTTTTAAGCCCATTTGGAGTGGCAAATCATCATGTTTTAAGCCCACCTTATTTGGTGGCAAATCCGCGCTTTAGCCTACTTGCGAGTAGCACTTTCAAACCATTTTCGAAAACAAACATGAGATGTTTTGTTCCAAATTGAGCGATTGACTCTATACTTGTATGCTACGCGCATCACATAGTAAATTAGATTAATAATCAGAATAAGAACACATGTGTTTTCAAAAACAACATATCATGTTAGTAGAGGCCGATCTTTGATCGGATGAGCAGGGGTGCTCATTTCAGGACCTTCCCCTTTCATACCCAAGTTCCCGAGCCGAGGTGACTTTGGTGATGACGGACACGTGGCCTTAGGCACGAGTCAGGGTTTCGTAAATTTTTCAAAAGTAAAATATTTAGGTGGCGACTCTGAAATCTGGCAAAGCAGTCCATGTTTGGCACTTTTTTATTCAAAATCAATTTTCTAAAACGATTTGCCGGATTTGGACTCTTTGATGATTTATTAGTCTCACATTGCACTTTGTGAGATTAGATTTAGAACCTTGACAGGAGTCCGAACTGTAGTAACTAGAACTACAATTTGCGCCTTTGCGCGCAGCGCAGAATAGAGTTCGGGCGGTCTACAGTTTCTGGCGACTCTGCTGGGGATTTAGAGAACTTGACTCGAACATCATGATATGTTGTTTTGTTTACACTTATGTGTTTCTTTGCATTGCATTTGCATAGGTGAGCCTAAGTCACAGTGTTTGCCATATGCTATTCATGAACGGTTTGCCAGAGGCTTGCTTGAAAAAGCGTGCCATAAGGCAGATCGGTTACGGGCTCTGCCATGATGGGAACACAAACCTCAGTTTTTTACCGAGGCACCCTTTTTGACCATTCGACCTAGTTGCATATCAGAAGCCATAGTGACCATTCCAAACTAGGACAGGTTGCTTACCCGATTGTAGGTTGTTTGAAACCGCTGCGTGCGTAGTAAAACCCTAGCTCCTGACAAGATAGGACAGGGAAACCCTACCCCTCCATAAGGGTGTTTTGGCTCTCACTTGCTTGCTATGTGCTTTTAGAGTGTGTCTCTACAGGGAATACATGTATCAGTTTGAAAGTCTGGGTATCAGTCTGAGGACATCCGTATTTGGGGCATCAGATTTGGGGCAATGATTTAGGGGCAGCGATCAGTGTGTTCAGTTTACAATGCCAACTGTGTGTTGTGTTTATTTAAGCTAAAATGCTGTCCGTTTTTCTGGTTGTTTGTTTCCTTATTTTGCTTTATTTTTCTTTTTGCAAGGTAGTATAGCAGCATTGCTTCCGAAGAGGCAGTTTCCCCCAAAGCACTCTGGGTTAGAGGTAGAAAGCTTTCCAGATCTGAGGATCTAGTTGACAGACAACCAGTGTTTGTGTCATTACCCCCGGTTACGAGACAGAGGTCATCCAGGCACAGATCACCAGTACAGCGGTTACCAGTTCAGAGGTCTTTGTCTACTCCACCTGTGCACAGTAGGGACCAGATTTTTGTTTCTCCCGAAGAAAGTGAACATACATCGATTCAGTCTGATCCACACTTTACAGTTAAAATGGAGGACATGATGCGTCAGCTTCAAGAGGCCATGCAAGCCATGCAGTGTGATGCTGCCCGCCAGGCAGAGGTTATGGCTCAATAGGCAGAACTGATCGCCAGGCTCCAGCAACAGCAGCAACCACAACAAGCCGGAGCATCTGCTTCGCATCCGCCCCCACCCCCACCTAGGGTTTTGACACCTGGGGAGACTGCAAACATCCAGGAAAATACGGACGTCCCAACGGGGCCAGTTCCACCCCCAATCCTACCCTAGCTGTCCAAAGCACTGGCTAATCTAGTGGACACACCGTTTGAATTTGAAGTGGATCCAACAACGCTGAAAGTGAGCAAGCTAGAAAAGCTATTCAAAAGAGCTCAAGGCGTTAATTCCATTCCGGACATAGAGGATAGATACACCAACTCAGTAGTGACGTTGCCAAATCGGCTCAAGACGCCGCATATAGACCATTTTGATGGTTCTGGAGATCCTATGGTACATCTGCGGTTGTTCTCGGATATCTTACGGTCGATGGGCTTGACGAGACTCAAGAAACTATCACTCTTCGGCTGGACCTTGTCGGGTATTGTGGCCATTTGGTACGCCAAGCTAGAGGACTCGGTGAAAAGGAACTGGGAGGAGATAGCCGAGGCCTTCGTCGCACAATATTCATACAACCCCCAGATTGAGGTCACAACACGTGATCTTGAAGCGACTAGGCAAGAGCCGAAGGAAGGCTTTTTTGACTTTGTCACTCGATGGAGGGCCAAGGCCTCCATGATGACAACTCGGCCATTGGAGAAGGATCAGATAAGGATGGTTGTGCGCAACCTCTAACCCAAGGTAATGCAGAAAATGATCGTCTTACCCCTCTCCACCTTTGCAGACTTACACGAGATTGGGGTACAGATTGAGGACGTTATGAAGCAGGGTCTGATCAACCAAGACAAGGAACAACCCAAGAGGGCATTTACACGCAGTTCGAATGCAGGCACAAGTAATGCTGCAGCTGCCATAACTTCTGATGTAGGCATGGTCACCACCACCACTCCAAAAACACCTACAACTACACCCTTCACCGGTGCGTCCGGAACCAGCTCACAAACAGCCAATATCCACCCCGAGGCAAGAGAACCTTTACTCCATTGTACATGCCTCTGTTCAAAGCTCTGGGGGTTCTAATCAGGAAAGGGCATTTGAAGCCCCTAGAGCCGCGGCCATTACTAGACGAACTTCCTTCCTCCCATAACCCGGCCAAATACAGTGCCTTTCACCAACAACACGGTCATGACACCGACCAATGCTATAGACCACGTCATGAGATCCAGGATCTTATTGACAACAAGGTGATTGCACCTCCAGAAAAACCAAATGTCACCACCAACCCACTCCCACTATATAACCAAGCTCCACTACCCAAACACATCAACCTGATCCAAACCACGACCATTCCATATGACCTAAGCATATATATCACACCCTCCCACCTACCCAAGCATGAGGTGTTCATCCCAGACAGCACAGACTTGTGCATGTTGAGTATCTCCCAAACCCAACTTGAACCGGTGGTGGTGACTGTCGAAGACAGAACCGGGATGACTTTGGAGGCAGATGGGAATGTTGATTCAGAGCGTGAGGGGTCTAGGAGCTTTGCGTAAACCCAAGTGGTTATGTCACATCAACAGATCAGGTTAAGCTGAGGGTAGAGTTGCCAGCTAGGGTAGAAATCAGTGTGGTCCGGGAGGATGGACCTGATCAAGGGCTAGATGACCTAGCAGAGCTGGAAGAGGATATTGCCAATCTGCAGTTCTTCAACGAGCAGAACTCAGGGGATGTGAACATCAACTGGTTCGACTTGGACAGATCGGTAGAGAATACTGGGTGCCTCAGCGACAAGCCAGATGTTGTTGAGGCACCTCAGTCAGAATAGGGACCGTCAGAAGCCGGAATATCAGTAGTGGCCGGAATGGCCGAGAATTAGGAATCATTGCCAGAGAGCACCGGTGAGAAGAATTTTGCTCGAGTTTCGGGCAGTTTGAGTACAGTAAACACTAAACAGCAGATTGCATTGAAGCGACTTGAGCAAGAAAAGATCGAGGATCTTGAGACGGCTAGGAAGGCCAAAGCCGTTGCGGGGATGAAATATGCTGTAAGCACAAAAACAGTTGCAATGGAGCCAGACTGCTGTCTGTTAGTTGCCGACGGGATGTGGTGGAAAGATGACGACTTACGTCTTGCCCACACCGATGAGGACTGGGGGCAGAACCAACCAGATGACACCTGGTATGTTGAGGAGGTTGACCATATGACCAGGAGTGGGCGGTATTTCAAGCCCCCACACTTGGACCAGCTGGAGGCGTCCGAGAAGGACAAAGAAGTAGAGAGGCAGAAGGAAAAACTGTTGGAGGAGGAGGTTATACTAAAGCAGCTTCAGAAAATCCAAGCAGACATCTCCATCTGGGGCCTACTTATAGCCTCGAGGGTTCACAGACAGTGGTCCTTTCTACCATGGACAAGGTGAAACTTTCAACTGATACCACACCCGAGCAGTTGGTAGGGCTGGTTTTCCCGGGAGGAGCTTCCCCGACCTTGACCTTAACCGACAAAGAACAACCGCCCGAGGGCTCAGATCATAACAAACCACTCTACATCTCTGTGGAGTGTAGAGAGAAATGGATACCGGTGGTCCTGGTCAACACAGGGTCCGCAATCAATGTATGTCCGTCGAGAACGGCGTATGCTATCAGGTTGAAGCCCATGGATTTTGTGCCTACGGCCCAGGTGATACAGGCCTATGATAATACTAGCCGAGAGATGATGGGGACCGTACGGATTAAGACTCAGGTTGGCCCAGGGCAACAGGACATTGAGTTTCATGTCTTGGATGTTCTCGCAACCTTCAATCTACTCTTTGGGCGGCCGTGGCTGCCCCAGGTGAAAGCCTTCTCTTCCACCTTACATCAAATGCTGAAGTACCCCCCACGGGAAATGGGTGGCAATTGTTTTTGGGAATTCTTCGATACATCCGCCGCCAGAGGTTTCTATACCAGTTCTGGAGATTGAGCATGGCGCGGAGGATGCATTTTTGTTAGGATTCACCCTAGCTGAGGCCCGGGTTGTACATAATATACTAGCTGTTAATGAGGGGCTATACGTCAGTGCACAGTCTGTCTACCTTATGAACAAGCTTCAGCACATGCCTGGAATGGGATTGGGACGAAGTGGCCAGAAGGGCGTTGTAGCATCGGCCGAAATGTCGCATAACCCATATACCTTTGGCTTAGGTTATCTGCCTACCAAAGAAGATTGGGTGAGGAAAGGAAGAGAGATGGCCGGAAGAGCCAAGGCAAAGCGAGCTGAGAAGCACTACGAGTTGGTGCATAGGCCTATCCAGGGGAACCTGAATGGATGCTTTGTCCAGGAGGCGAAGATTTCCCATTCTGTGGCTTTCCGGAGCCCTGGATGAATTCAGAAAGGCGGCACTTGCCCGGCTTCGAAATCTTTTTTGATCTTCAGTTGTCCGGGGATGAAGTTGCTGAAGAGCAGACAGACCCACCAGCTGAGGCTGAGCAGTACAAGAATGAGGATTCAGAGAGCACAGAAATTGAGATGGGGGTAGCGCCGGCTTGTCTCCTCTCAGATCCTCAGATCGTACCAGAGTGCTTGGGAGATAACTTCTCAGTTTCCACGATCGGGAATGAAGCGGCTGTGGGCCCATCTTCAGGCATTCTCGATGCATCCATCGCACCCTCCCTTGTCTGGAAATACGAAGAGGGCTTTTTATCGAGCAGTTTCGGGTCAGGTAGTGAGCCGGAATCTGATTCCACTGAGTCTGTGGAGTCGGAATCAGATTCCAGCTCTTCTGAGTCTGAGTCCAGTATTCTTAGGGGTGATAACTCGAATGCCACTGTCCTGTCCAGGTCGTCTTTTTCTTTTCCCTTTGAGTCTGTTGTAACAGAGGAATCAGGCGGACTGGATGTTATTAATGACAATGGTACGGCTGCGGCTTTCGAGTACTTTTCTGTGCCTTTAATTTATTGCATTAATCAAGATTTTCAAAATTTTGATGAAAACGACGAGGAAGAAATTCCTGCAGTTTTGCAATGTTTGATTGATCAAGAGCAAGAGAGGTTTGTAAAACCTTTGGTTAATGAAATCACCACAATTAATGTTGGTACTGAGAAGGACCTGCGGCTGGTCCAGATCGGGTCCACGTTGTCTTCGGAGGAGCGCGAGCGCTTAGTCGCTTTATTAAAAAATTTCAAAGATGTTTTCGCGTGGTCCTACGAAAACATGCCTGGAATCGATCTTGAGATTGTACAGCACCGGATTCCTCTTGACCCAGAGGCCCGACCTGTTAAGCAGAAACTCCGAAGGATCCGCCCAGACTGGGCTCTGAAAATCAAAGAAGAGGTTACTAAGCAGATCGACGCAGGGTTCCTGTTAGTATCTGAGTACCCAACTTGGTTGGCCAATATAGTTCTGGTGCCGAAGAAGGACGGCAGAATTCGAGTATGTGTGGACTTCAGGGATTTGAACAAAGCCAGTCCGAAGGACGACTTTCCTCTGCCGCATATCGACGAATTAGTGGATTTCACTACTGGGCATGCGCTACTCTCGTTCATGGATGGGTTTTCAGGCTATAATCAGATTTTGATGGCACCCGAAGACAAGGAGAAGACTGCTTTCACCACCCCGTGGGGAACCTATTGTTATAGGGTGATGCCGTTTGGGCTGAAGAATGCTGGGGCTACATATCAACGGGCTGCGACCACGATTTTACATGATATGATCCATAAAGAGGTTGAGGTGTACGTGGACGACATGATTGTCAAGTCCAAGGAAAGAGAGGGTCACTACACCGCCTTGCAGAAATTTTTCCAACGGATCAGAGAGTATCGATTGCGGCTGAATCCTCAGAAATGTACATTCGGTGTTACAGTAGGGAAAATGCTGGGGTTCTTGATCAGACAAAGGGGTATCGAGGTCGATCCTTCCAAAATCAAGGCCATCATAGAAATGCCACCACCGAGGACTGAAAAGGAGGTGCGAGGCTTTCTGAGTAAAGTCAATTCATAAGACGGTTTATTGCAAAATTAACCTTGACTTGTGAACCACTGTTTGGTCTCCTGAAGAAAGGAAAGAAGTTCTAATGGGACGACCGATGCCAAGTTGCTTTTGAGCAGATCAAGCAATATCTACAAAACCCACCTATGTTGTCACCGCCTGAGTTGGGGAAACCGTTGATTCTGTACCTATCAGTGACCGAAACGACAATGGGCTGCATGCTTGCATAGGAGTTTGAGGACAAAGTGAAGAAGGCTATCTACTACCTGAGCAAGAAAATGCTGGATTACGAGACCCGTTGCACTCCGCTAGAAAAGGCTTGTCTGGCCTTGGTATGGGCTACCAGGAAGTTGAGGCACTACCAGTTAGCTCACTCTGTAATACTGGTTTCAAGATTAGATCCCATCAAATTTCTCTTCGAGAAACCGACACTTACGGGTAGGCTAGCTCGTTGGTTGCTTCTATTTTCTGAATTTGATCTGAAGTACATGACGCGCTAGTCAGTGAAAGGGAGAGCGGTAGTGAAGTTCCTAGCCGACCACCCAGTTGAAGGGGATGAAGCAGTTGAATATCTGTTCCCAGACGAGGCCATTCTGCATGTCAAAGAAGAGACTTGGACGATGTCCTTTGACAGAGCGTCAAACCAATACGGGTATGGGATAGGGGTGTTGCTGATAGCACCTGACAATTCCCGTATACCTCTAGCATTCAAACTCCGGTTCAAAGTGTCGAATAATGAGGCAGAGTATGAGGCATGTATTGTTGGATTAGAAGCCGCCCTGGAACTAGGGGCAAAATAGTTGGATGTCATCAGGGACTCGAACCTTGTTGTATCTCAAGCTAAAGGAGATTGGAAAGTTAAAAAAGAAAAGATGAGAGTCTATCACCAGACCTTGGACATTTTGATTCCTCGTTTTGAAAAACTGAATTTTGCTCATCTGTTAAGAGAGAACAACAGGTTCGCTGATTCATTAGCAACTCTATCTTCTATGATAAACATCCCTTTCGGAGTCCGGATGCATCCAATCATCATTGAACCGGAATTTGTGCCAACCTACGAGCTGATTACTGCCATAGATAAGGTACAAGATCAAAACCCCTGGTATTACGACATCTAGAACTTCTTGGAAAAGGAGGCATATCCACCAGGGGCAAATGCCAAAGATAAGAGGGAAATTCGAAGAATGGTTGCTCAG
Source organism: Camellia granthamiana (assembly GCA_036172215.1). Taxonomy (NCBI): domain Eukaryota; kingdom Viridiplantae; phylum Streptophyta; class Magnoliopsida; order Ericales; family Theaceae; genus Camellia; species Camellia granthamiana. Next base: position 95,134,597 of record CM069910.1, read on the forward strand.
TTCATCATCTGCGGGGGTAAACTGTACAAGAGGGGTCATCCTGGGATGCATAAGTTATGCGTTGATGCTGAAGAATCCAAGCGCTTGATGGAGGCCATTCATGGAGGAGAGTGTGGAGCGCACGTGAGTGGGGTGATGCTAGCCCGAAAGATCCTTAGACATGGTTTTTACTGGTCAACCATGGAATAGGATTGTATTGGCTTTGTCCGGCGATGCCACAAATGTCAAATCCATGCAAACCGCATGAACATTCTGCCGTCAAAGCTATACAACATGACTTCGCCATAGTCGTTTTCAGTCTGGAGGATTGATGTAATTGGGCTTGTCACTCCGAAGGGGTCCAACGGGCATAAGTACATTCTGGTAGCGATAGACTACTTCACAAAGGGGGTCGAGGCCCAATCCTATGCCGTATTAAAGGCGTCGCATGTCGCTAAGTTCATCAGAAACAACATCATCTGTCGCTATGGGGTCCCGAATGAGATTGTTTCGGATAATGGTTCCCACTTCAAGAAGGAGGTGATCGACTTATTGAATCTGACTTTTCATAAGTCATCTACATATCGGCCGCAAACCAACGGAGCAGTTGAGGCCGCCAACAACAACATCAAGCACATTCTGCAGAAGATGGTGGAAACCTACAGGGACTGGCCAGATAAGCTGTCATTTGCTCTTTGGGGCTACCGGACTTCAATTCGAACTTCTACTGGGGCAACTTCGTATTCCTTGGTTTATAGGATGGGGGTTGTTCTACCTATCGAAGTTGAGGTTTCGTCATTACGAGTATTGGCTGAGTGTCAGATAGCTGAGGTGGATTGACAGCAAAGCAGGTTCGAAGAACTCATGCTCTTTGATGAAAGAAGGCTGAAAGCACTGTATCACGTCCAGGGTTATCAACGAAGAATTGCCAGGGCTTTCAACAAGAAAGTTAAGTCCAGGAATTTGAAAGAGGGTGATCTAGTGCTCAAAGACAACCGAGCTCCCATCCACGACCCTAGGGGTAAGTTCAGACCCAATTGGACTGGCCCTTACATCATTAAGTCTATCTGGTCGGGTGGAGCTGTCGTTCTAATCGACCTAGATGGCCTAAAGTTCTCCCAGCTGATCAATATGGACAAGTTGAAGAAATACTATCCCTGAGTGGCTCGCTAGGCCGAAAACTCGAAAGGGCGACCTAGGCAAAAGTTAGAGCATGAAAAATTCGAAATAATAAACACTGAGCTTGCAAGGTTGAAAACCCAGAAAGGGCGGCCTTGGCAAAAGTTAGAGCGCAAAGGGATAGTGTTAATACACAAGTGAACCAGAACCGAACTACGTAAGGCTTGATTTCCATCTTCGGGATACGTAGGCAACTTCATTCCAAAGTCCAGCCATAAACACTTCCCAATCAACTTTGTCCATGTGATCATGTTGGTCATCTTTGTCTATTCTGCATACAAGAGCTCGGTTGTGATCTCCAGTGCAGTGCTATTCAAACTAGGGACAACTTTCCAGTTGCTGGATCCGGGGTTGTACATCTCAGTGATAGATCTCGGGCGTGTCCAGCTTTGATCCATGTCGAAAATGGTTTTGAAAAGTTTTAATAAAAGTTGATTTTGCTCAAATTAATCTTTTTACGACTTAGATCATTTTCGGACCAAACGGAAAAATTTTAGTACCCACAACCTTCAATTACATTGATTTCAGTAGAGAGTTCTCATACTCTTGAATACAAATTGAAGTTACTTTTTATTACATCATAATGAAAACTTGAAAGTACTGATAAAGCAATAAACTCAGGGCATGGATAAGTCAGGTGTTCCTGTGCCCCCTCCCAGAGCTTGTGGAAACCTCCGATGCCAAAGTAGGCGCAACCTGTGCCTCTTCATCAAGCCAACCTATGCACTCATCAGAGAGGGTGCAACTAAAAGTGGGAGCAGGGGCTAGAAGCTCTCTCGTCCTCCATGTTGTGGCATACCGAGCCAGCTGTGCGCCTCAGACTGGAAATGCAGCAGGGTACTCTATCCCTTCTTCCGGACAAGTCTGATCATGCCCAAATTGGCGCCGGAATCGAAATGGGAAGTAAAAGACACAATGTGTCAGGCCAATCAACTGAATCTTCGGTTGCTGGGACATGCTGTAACTCATTGCCAACAAATTAAGCCAGGGGCAGCGCCAAGCAATGCTGACAGCGGACATACTGCACATCCATTCGCACCACCATCCCTTATCTGGAGCATCGCCTAGACGCTGCTGGAAGAAATAGCCGCGTGCTTAATATGCTGGGCATGAATCCACCACTCTCAACTTGTCCATCAACCATATCTGGGGAGGGATGAAAAATGAGAGATTAAATAATAGAGAGGTGTACGTGGAGAGAAAAGTGAGAAAAGGGTTTTGAGAGAAAAAACAAAGCCTGAGGGTCAAGTGATGTGAGGAATACACATGTGAATAGAGAGGGAAACATTACCTACAGTAGTAGTGGACTCCCCGCAAATCTAGTCATCTCCTGGCGATAGAAGGCATCCAAACCCATCAGTGTCTCAGCTAGTGTCATGGCGATGCAGCTCTTGCCCTCTTTCAAGCCCTAGGCAACCTCAATCAAACGGACACTAGACCCACCGGAGCCTAGGGCAAGCAAGAAATGAGACAACATGCACAAGCAAAGAGCATGTCACCGAAAACCCTGCCAGTTATGATCGCCGCAATCATCGGTATCAGAAAACCAATGAATCAAGCTGGGGATGTCTAATTCTCCGTCACGAATCAAAGACCAAGCGTCATGCAAAGTAAGCCCACACATCCGTCCTAAGGCTTGGATATGTCTGAAACGGAACTGGGGTACGATCTCTTCATCTCGCTGAGATTCCATCAAGGCTTGGAAATCTTCAAAAGTAGGGCATATCTCTTGTCCGCCAAAGCTAAAAATATGAGTTACCGGATTCCAACACCTAGCCGTGGCATGGAGGGACGGAAAATGCAGCGGGGGTGCAGCTCAATGTGATTAGTGCATTTATTCCGAAACCCCGGAAGTTCAACTTTTCCAAGCCATCCAAGTTTGCAATCCAATTTGTGTAGTTTTGGACAAGAAATACTTCCATTTGGGGCAAAAACACAGTTGGAATGGAGAAACTACGAAGCTAGGGCTTTTGTAGAAGATAAGGTGTTGAGTGGAAGACAGGTGGCAACAATCTGGGCACTTTTTGCATTGATGGCCAACCGGCCAAGTCTTATGGCCGACCGACCATCTTTATAGCCGACCGGCTAGTTCTTGTGGCTGATAGCTCTTTATGGTGGCTGGTGGCCTCCCACCTTGGCCGATGGCCCCTCATTTGTTCTCTGAGCTCTCCATGTGTTGGAAGTGTTGAGAACTTGTTCCACTTCGAATGCTTTTTTGTGACGATTTTGTGAAGTCGTGCCTGTGTTACTTCAATTTGTTTATCGAATTGTTGCATTTTTGTTTATCGAGTTGTATTTTGTGTTGATTGTTAAGTTCTTGTCTTGCTTATTGAGTTGTATTCACATTTGGTTAGCATGTCAAGTCCTGGTTTTGCTTATCGAGTTGTTTTGTTCTTTCAGTTGTCAGTTGGTTCACTACCTGATTAAGACAATGCAATTCGAGTGTGTAGTTTTCAAACAAAGTTCAATCTCATTTACATGTTGTGTGATGCGATGTGATGCGATGCTTAGAATGTAAAATGTAACACTTTTTCAATCAAAAAGCTGTTTTCATTCCATCATGGTTTCTTTTTTTACAAAAGTACAAGTTTTAAAGAACATAAAACTACCTGAGGCTGTACAATGTGCAAAAACTACAGGCAAAAAGAGAAATAAAGCAAAAACAAAACATCTGAATCGGCGCCAGTCGCCTCAAGAATGGGAAGCCCTCCTCGTCCTCTTCCTCGACGAAGGCCCAGAACTACCGCCGTCAGCTCCGCTACCTGAGTCTGAACCCGAACCATCTCAGCCTCATCTCCATTCGGAGATGACTCTGACTGTGGACTCACTGCCTCCTCGTCAGACTCATCATCATCTGGGGTAGGCTCTCGCGAACTACTCCCGGTGTGAGCATGCCTAGCTCTGCTTCGGCTGTACACTGAAGTCCCTTATCCTGCTCCCCCTGCTGCTCGGGGAGGCACTGAAGGTCCTGCTGAGGCGCCCGCTGTGGCTGGTATCTGGAATGGGACCTGAAAAGAACAATTTGGCAAATGCATCAGTTATGCTATGCGACGCTGAGTATGGTATCAAATGCAGTATATAATTATAGTGTATGAATGATGTGAGCAGTATATGAACGCTGTGAACGGTGAATGATTATAGTGTATGAGGGTTGTGGCCAGTATATGAAATGCAGTGTATCGGTGTCGTGAGTGGTATATGAGTGTGGTGTGTCAAATGCAGTATTGATAATGTGACGCATCAGATCAGTATGGAGCATATTATAGAGGGTTTTGGGGTGTAGGCCGAAAGAACTTACTGCAATACCGTAAATACTGAGCAGGTCCATACTCCTCCGCAGCATCCCCATCACCGAAGCCGACAGCTCCAGAGTCTGCCCAGTGTACTCTATGGAAGCCTGCAAAAGTGTTGAGGTAATTAGTAATTTGCAGAATATCAACTAAAATGAAATGAATGTACAGAATGTAAAGTACAGCATATACCAGGGTCGAGCCTCAAACTCCGACGAGCTCATGATCAGCTGGGGGAGGAGTGATGGGAATCTGATAAGTCTCTCTAGCATGTCCTCGGCATGTCATAGTAGTGGGCAGGTCTGGCCACTCCGCCCTCGGTCTCCTCTGGGAACCCCTCTTACCATGGGCCTGGGTCGCCCTGGATCCTCCCACTCCTCCTGCTGTGGCTATAGGTCTCTCTCTCTCACCTCGGCGAACACTGGCCAGAGGCTGCATGAGATATGTCTGGATGAAGACGGTGTAGTCGCCGTCGAGCCTGAAGAAGTCGGCATCCCAACCTATCGTGAAATCGGCCGTCTCCTGTAGGGTGTACCTCTCTATATGCCTCATGTGAGAAGGAGGTGGCATCAGAACCACCAGCTCGGGTAAACCAAGGCTCTGTCGTAGGAAGCGTTCACCCAAGTACCACGCTCAACAGACCGGACCCTCAAGCAAAACCCAGAATCGGGAAGTCTCCCGAGCGCCCATAAACCGGTCTCTAACTGCGTCAGGCAGCACTGCCTAGGGCTGCAGGTGATCTGTAAATGGCGGATATACAGGTTGTTATCTGCTATTGAAAGTGCAATATAAAACAAAGCTCAGATGAACTGTAAGGTTTGAAATACCTCCACTGCGGCTACAGTGTCAAAATATCGGCAAAAGGATGAGAAAGACTCTCGCAGCCTCTGCTCGCATCTCACATCGTACCTATGTGAATATGGAACCATGGGAGGCGTCCCTACCTTTGGCTCTGGGGCAAGCCTCGGGAAGTAGGCATATACCCACAACTACATAATGTGAAAGGGTAATAATGAGTATGTTTATCGGTAAAGCAGTATACAAATAAAGCAGGAATCAGAGAATGATGTGCAGTGTATTGTGCAGTGTGTACAGTGTACAACTAGTGTAAAGCAGATTACGTGTTATGCAGTGTGCGTGGTTGTAGACACCCCATTTTTGACCGTCCTCAAGACTTGGACGTCACCATTTGAACACTCGGTGATCATCCATGTTCGTGTTCATTTTGAGTTAAGAGAGGTTCTGGCCGTGCACCTTGCCTCGAAGATCTCTCAACTTGACTATTTTGTGCTTGGTTGTGGACCAAGCACTTGTATTTCTGTTTTTGGGGGAAGAGGATGGCTTGTTGGCCATCCACTCAACCCACCGGCCAAGGCTTGAAGCCACCGGCCCTGTTTTGTTCCCATCGGCCAAGAGTTTTGGCCGGTCGGCACTATATTTGGTCGACCGGCCCCTTTTGTTGGTCAATCGGCTATTTCTGCTGGTCGACCCCTTTCCATCTGCTTTTGGCAGGTATTTTATGCCAGCTATAACAGCTGGCATGCACAATTGACCCCCTCCATACACGTGTATGGAGGGATTGGCTCCTTTGCTTGGCTTCTCTTGGAAGCCTTAGAATTGAACCTCTATAAAGAGGGAGCTCCTCCTCCCTCCTCCAGGGTTCAGAGAATTAGGGTTAGAAAGGATAGAGATAGCCTTGTATCTATACTTCCTTGTTTAGCCTTATTTTGTGACCTAAAGTGAGTTTTGTCTCACTATTGTACACCAACACACACTAGAACACCATCCTTGGTTGCTAAGGTGCTAGGAGGTTGATTTCAGTGTTCTTGGGTTGGTTTGAACTCAAAAAACTTGCTGGAGCTTTGTTCCTAAAGGAGGTCTACAAGGGTGAGCATCCTTACTTTAGTTACTCCTTTCTTGCATAGGCTTTTAGCCATTCTTGCTTATTGTTTTAAGCTTTGACTATAACTGATAAAAGTTCCAAGTCATGAGCATGCTTTATTTGGATCATTTCAGTGGTTTGGCATCACTTAGAATGTTATTTCAGTCCATGTTTCATGCTCAAACACTTGCACTTATCACTCCTTTAATGTCTTCAAGAGTATGTGTTTTATGTCTCATGAATGTGTCATTGTGTATGCCATCATGCTTAGGCCTTTGGGATGCCATCTAGGTAGGTTTTTTTGGGCTCCTTTTGATGTGTCATACCTCTGATTTTTATTGCCCGAATCATGCCATGTTTGGTTGTATTAGGTGTAGTGTAACACCCTCTTTTGTGGCCTTGTATGCCTCATGTTTTGTCCCTTTGATTTGGCTTGTTTTGGCTTTGGTCATTGCATGTTTTAGGTTCATTTTGGCATGATCTAGGACTTTTTGGGTCATACTTGCCATATGCTTCATGTTTCGTGTAACCATGGTTTGAGCCCTTTGGCTAGTCTTAGGCCTTGAACCTTTTTGCATGCTTTGATTGCTTTACTTGGTTGATTTGGCATCATTCCTAGCATGTCTTCAGAGCTTAACGTGCTTGTCATTTGTCCATGTTTGTCTTCTTTTAAGTGTTCTTGAAAGTTGCCCTTTTATGCTTAAGTGTTAGGCCAGTTGGCATGCATGTTTGTATGTACTTTTGTCCTCATTTCCATAGCATTTTGGCCACTGATTTGGGATTATTCAAGAGCTGCCCATTTTGGTTTAAGACCATTCCCGCATGTTGTTACATGCTTGCCTTGCATGTTGTTGTATACTTGGCCTATTAACATATCGTTGCATGTTTAAGTGGTATTGCATTTGGCATACATTCTTTTGGTTTTAGGTTGCTTAACATGTTGTTACATGTTTGCCCCACATGATGTGACATGATTGAATGAAGTCACATGCTTGCTTGCATGCTTGTCCTTGCATATTGTTATATGCTAGTTGCCTTGTGTAGCATCATTGCTTGTATGCTCATGTTGCACTAGTGTGCTTGCATGTTTAACTTGCATATTTGCATCCCTTGCCTCTTGATTAATCATGATAGAGGTTAGGATCTATTGTGTGTTTGTGTGCATTTCATTTGACAATGAAATTGCACACTTGACCTCTTTGATCATCATGCATTGGAATGCATGATCGATGATCCGAGGGTTGAGGATTACACCGCCTTGAGTTCATAACATGATAGGGAGGATGGTCGTGCATACATTGCTTTGAAAATGCATTGCCATGCTCTGTTTGTCCTCTGCTGTAGCAAAACAGGATTCTGCAGGAAGAGATGGTCGGTTGGCCATCTTCACTGCCGGCCGGCCACACATTCATGGCCGAGAGCCAAATTTGTGGCCGATGACTAGTTTCCCATGGCCGGTGACCTCATCTCTTGGTCGGTGACCTCCCACAGTGTTCAGGGAGTAGTTCAGAAGCAACCTTGGGACTTGTGCAGTCTTCAGAGATGCAGAGCAGTGTAAACAGAGGCAACATGAGTATGGTGCTGGATTTCTGAGCGAAGCCGACCGAGCATGCATGCATCTCTCTTCCCGAGGCTGTTTTACTGCTTTAGTAGCTTAATTAATTTGTTTAATTAGTTAAGTGTTGTGTAATAATTAATTAGCTTGTTAGTTAGTTAATTTGTATTATTCTTTCGGTCCCTCCCTCGAGAGGACGTAATTGTGTAATAAGTATGCGTGAGTGTGTGAATGTCTTCCAACCCCACGTCTTTCTCCCTTTTACTTAACCGCTTACAATGGTTAGTTTTAGGTCATGTTTCAATTAGCATACTTTATGCTCGCATGCGTACATCCATTCATCTGTATTGCATGCACCGAGCTCGGCGCATCATACTAATTGCATAGTACTTCAGTTCCAACTTGAATACGTGTATCGAGTTGTCGCATTTTCAGATGCCACTCTTAGATTAGCCGAGCCTATTCCAGTTGCATTTTGCTTGCGATGCATTAGCCATTTTAACATAGACTTGAATCATACATTTGATTACTAACATGTTCTTTGTTTTGGCTCGGAGTACACTGTGAGTGTTTATGCTTTAGCATCTTGCATGTATGTGAATGTTAACATGAAAGCATGCTTGCCATGAGGCTAATTGCTTAGTTGATTAACTGCTTGAATGCCTGTGGGTGAAGATTGGATTACTTGAGTTGGAACAATTCATCAAATCAGTATTTTAGTCTACTTGCAGTAGCAAATCTCAAACCATTTCCAAACAAACGGATATGCAATGTTTTGTTCCAAATTAGGCGATCTAGTCTATACTTGTGTGTTGTGCGCATCACCTAGTAATTCTAGCTAATTAATCGGAATAAGAGCACACAATGTTTTCAAAACAAGATATCATGTTTAGTAGAGGCCGATCTTCGGATCAGGCGAGCGGGGGTGCTCATAGATGACCTTCCCCAATCGTACCCAAGTTCCCAAGCCAAGGCAACTTTGGTGATGACGGACACATGGCCTTAGGCAACGAGTCAGGGTTTCCTAAATTCCCCCGAAATAAAATATTTAGGTGGCGACTCTGTATCTGGCAATGTAGTCCATGTTTGGCACTTCTTTCTAAAAATCTATTTTTCAAAACGATTTGTCGGATTTGGACTCTTTGGTGATTTATCGGTCTCGCATTGCACTTTGCGGGATTAGATTCAGAACCATGACATTTGAGTCCTGAACCGTAGTGAGCCCAAACGAACGAAACAGGATTCCCTCCCGGGACGTTCAGGGACGTCTACAGTTTCTGGCGACTCTGCTGGGGATTTAGAGAACTTGACTCGAACTCATGATATCTTGTTTTGACTACACTTATGTGTTTCTTTGCATTGTATTTTCACTGGTACACCTAGGAACACAGTGTTTGCCATCTACTATTCCTGAACGGTTTGCCGGAGGCTGCGTGCCATAAGGCTGACCGATTATGGGCTCTGCCACGATAGGAACACAAACCCCGATTTTTACCGGGGCACCCTTTTGACCATTCGACCTGGTGCATATTCGGAATCAATAGTGACCATTCCAAGCTAGGACAGGTTGCTCACCCGATTATAGGTTATTTGAAACCGCTGCGTGCGTAGTGAAACCCTAGCTCCTGACAAAATAGGACAGGGAAATCCTACCCCAACATAAGGGTGTTTTGGCTCTCATTTTTCTTGCTATGTGCTTTTTGAGTTGGCCTCTACAAGAACGTACGTATCAGTTTGCAAGTCAGAGTATCAGGCCTGCGGGCATCTGTATTTTGAGAATCATTTATATCAGTAGGTATCAGATTTAGTTTTTTTGAGCAGTGATTTTGGGAACAGTGATCAGTAGTAGAGTACAGTTATTCAGCTATGCCTATATCAGTTCTGATGAAATTTGGGTTGAGATGCTGCTTGTTTTCTCTTTCAGGGGGGAGTTTCAGAGATTCAGTACAGAATAGTCAGTATTCTCCTTTGTTGAGGCAAGACCAGTCAAGGCTTACCGATTCATCTAATCCGTCAATCACCGGTTACATCATCTCCGTTCAGTTCAGTGGACTTATGATGGCACAAAATTCAGAGGAAATTGTGGTTATGGCAGCCACATTGAACCAAGGAATCCTCTTGCAGGATGAGACCAATTTCGAAATACCACATCCGTCTAGGTCGCCTGTCGCGCGCTCAATTTGGGAACCCTAGTTGTTTCAAGCTCGTGAACCTACCACATTTGAGTTAATGGGAATGATTGGCGACCTTCAAAGATCTGTGGCTGATCTAGTCTACGGAATGTCGGCCCCGCTACCAACTGCATTGTATGCCGGGAACTTCGTGCCGCAGGAGCCCCTGCTACTGGGGTGAATTGTAATTAAGCTCAGCCAACCTGAAGCTGTCTCAAGCTTCGGCAATGATATGTCAGCGATAACGGGGCTTCGTACTGAAGCAGCAACCCAAACCACCCACCAGGCTGAGGCTAGTGGAAAGAACAAGATGAAAGTGGACGCAAATCCCTATGCACAACTCCAGCAAGCTGTTGAGGCTCTGAAAGCCGGAGGGTTGAATAAGCAGCAAGTACTCGCAGCTGTGGCTAAGACTGTGGATGATATTTTCCTCGCTCAGACTGAAAGCAGTTCAAGCCAAAGGGAAAATCGGGATAGGGACCGTCGTGCCAGAACAGTTCCTTCCAATCCTAACCCTGCACCTGGAAAAGATCAGAGAGCCAAGGCAGCACCTGCTGATCCTTTTGCTAGTGCGTCTAGCAAAGGTCCACAGACTGCTAAGTATCTGCCTCAAGGGCGCAGGGTCTTTCATGCCCTCTACATGCCTTTGTCCAAGGCTCTTCGAATCCTCACTGAGAAGGGTCATCTTAAACCCCTTGAGCCTCGACCTCTCCCGAGCAATCTCCCTCTTTCACATAATGCTACCCAGTACTGTGCGTACCATCAACAAGCTGGTCACACCACCGTCAATTGCTTTCGTCTTTGCCACGAAGTGCAAGACTTGATCGACAATGAGGTCATTCTCCCGCCTAGCTCAGCAAAGTCTGTCACCACTGAGTTGTTGGACTTTGAAGATAATTCAAGTATGTGATCATGGGTCGGACCACCTGCGGGCGGTGCTCAGTTTGCTTCAGATGTGGCGTTTGCCACAAACTATTTTGAGCATTTGCGAATACTAATTTTTGTACTTTCTGACTTGGGTGTTGAGTCAGTTCTGTGGTTTTGTTTCGAGTCTGTCTCGTTGTTTTGAGTCAGTCATTTGATTAAGGTCTGTCTTGTTGTATCGAGTCATCCTGTTGTACAGAGGTCGGGTGATTCTGAGGGTGTCACTTCAGACACCATTATTTCATTTTATGTTTGTCCTTTTGCTTTCTTTTGAGTCCTTCTCTGCTGTGGAGCCAGTTGCAACCAGGAAATCTGAACGAAATAGCTGTGGCTGTCATGTTTTTGTGCTTATTGCTACTTTGAGCCTGTTGTGCCAGCAAAGTAGAATGAAACGGCAGTACATTTCACCTGCTCTTCTGTACCTTGAAATCATTGTATTGACCTAAGTTTTTCCAAACTTTTTGAACACTACGGTGAAAACGAAGAGGAAGGAATTCCTCGGGATTTGCAAAAATTTGATCAATTGAGAGAAAGAGAGGCATGCTAAGCCCTTAATGATTGAGATCATGCTTGTTAGTGTGAGTACTGAGAAGGATCCTGGCTTCATCCAGATTGGTTCTACATTGTCTTCAGTGCGAGCGATTAGTCGCTTTCTTAAAAAATTTCAAAAAATGTTTTGCGCGGTCCTGCGAAGACCTGTGTGGAATCGCTCTTGAGATTGTGCAGCCTAGGATCGCTCTTAGCCCCGAGACTCGCCCCTCACTTTCAAACCTTGAACTTGAACTCTAAATGTTCAACGGTCAACCTCGATGTAAGGCCTGTGCGGCCGGATTTGAAGCACCCCTAGAACTAGGGGCAAAAATGTCCGTTGCACTCGAAGAGCCGAAGATGGATCATTCTGTAAATCAATGAAGATCGGCAAGAATGCCAATTCCCAGAAGGGAAGAAAGAAGAAAGTATTGCTAAAGGACAACCAAGTTCCTATCCACAACACTAGGGGCAAATTCACCCCCCATTGGATGGACTTCTACATCGTCAGCGAACAGCAGCCATTCTCCTAGATTCAGATGACTTCAGGATCTCGAAACCATTTGACATGGACAAAAGCTACACTTTTACCCTTGAGAGGCTCACCGGGCCGAAAACCCGGAAGGGCGACTCAGGCAAAAAAAAAAAAAAATGAAGAAAATGAAAAAAAAAAAAAAAGAAAGAGAAAATAATTGAAAAGAAAAGAAAAAAGCTCTCAAGGTTGAAAACCCAGAAGGGCGACCTTGGCAAAATTTAGGACATAAAAGGAGAGGTTAAATACCTGAGTGTACCTTAACCTGAACTACGTAAGGCTTGATTCCCTGTTTGGGATACGTAGGCAACTTCATCTTGAAGTCCAGCCACAAACACTTCCAAATTGATTGTGCCCATGTAATGGTTTTGATCATCCTTGCTTTCTCTGTATCCAAGAGTTTGGTTTTGATCATTACTCTGAGGATTGATTACAATGTGCTGCGGTGCCATTCAGACAAGGGGCAACTTTCCGTTGCCAATGTACTGCGGAGCTATTCAAACAAGGGGCAACTTTCCGTTGCCATGCAGCTCTCCTCAAACAAGGGCCAATTTTCTATTGTTTTGGATATGAGGTTGTGCATCTCAAGGGTAGGTTTCGTGCTCGTCGAGTGGTGGCCATTTGCAAAAATAGTTTTTGAGAGTTTTTACTGAGGTTGACTAATTTCTCGAAAATTACTCCATTTTTCAAAACTAGACCATTTCTTGGACCCATAAGGGAAAATTTTCAGTGCTCATAGCCTAACTTGCATGATTTCAAATCAGAAAATTGAACAAGCATGTTAATCTAACTCTCATATTGATTAAAATTATTTTAGTAGAAAGCAAAAACAAAAAAAAAAAAAGAGGGTTAAAATGATGAATTAAGGGCACAGTTGAGTCAGGCTTCCTGTCTTTTCCCCATTGTCAATGTACTTGCTAGGAAGGGCACTCTACTCACCACAGAGGGCACAACTGAAGCTAACAAGCAAAGGGCTGAAAGCTCTCAACATTCTCCAAGCAACGAGGTATCAAGCCAAGTGCAAAGCACGAATTCGAGTGGATCAGGATACTCCACTCCCTTATCCGGGGCATCGGCTAAATGCCACCAGAAGAAATAGCTGTGAGCTGATAGTGTTGGGGCATGAACCCACGATTTCCCGTTCATCCATCAACCACCCAGGGGAGGGATTGAAAAATGAGAGATTGAAGAATAGAGAGTTGTGCGATGAGAGAAAAAGTGAGAAAAGGGCTTTTTCAAAAAAACAGAGATTGAGTGCCAAAGTGATATGAGGATCGCAAATGAGAAAGGGTGGGAAACAATACCCGAAGAAACTGGCTCCTCGTGACCAGAAGGTCTCTTCCCTTTGTAACACATCTGCGTGTCGTGTCTTCTGTTGTTTTGTTCATCTCTTGTTTTGAGTCGTTTCGAGTGTTTCTCGATGCGTTTAGGTTGTTTGCCTTTTGTTTTTCTTTGTCGAGTCGTAGTGCGCTGTGTTCAGTCGTAGGCTCAATACCCGTTTAAAAACTCAATTTCAAAACAAAACCGTTTTCTGCTCAGAGTGCTGTGCCATTCTCTACATTTGTGCAAAACAAGATTTATTCTTTCATAAAACCGCAGGGTCCAACCCAGGTCATATGAGAACAGTGAATATTTGTGTTCTAGATTGTGAAGTAAAAGAAATGTGGAAAATTCGGAGCATCCGAGTGTGTTTCAGCTTCTGCCGATTCCATCTTTGCATCCCGTCTTTTCAGATTGGACTGTTTGTTCAGGATTAGCCGTATGCAGAATAAACCAAGCGCTATGTTATGGGCTGAATGTTCAAAATGAGCAGTGCGTTATATGAGCTGTGTGCCGAAGGAACCAAGCGTTGTGTTACGGGCTGTGTTCAGAATGGGCAGTCTATGTATTGAACATGTTGGGAACTTGTGATTGGTTCCACTTCCAGTGCCTTCCGGTGTTGATTCTGCGAAGTCACAGCTGGTGTTACTTCAATTTTCTTATCGAGTTGTTGCTCATTTGCTTATCGAGTTTTTACTCATTTTCTTATCGAGTTGTTGCTCATTTGCTTATCTAGTTGTTGCTCATTTGCTTATCAAGTTGTTACTCATTTGCTTATCGAGTTGTTGCTCATTTGCTTATCTAGTTGTTGCTCATTTGCTTATCGAGTTGATTGCTCATTTGCTTATCGAGTTGTTACCCATTTGCTTATCGAGTTGTTACTCATTTGCTTATCGAGTTGTTGCTCATTTGTTTACCAAGTTGTCACAATTTTGTTTATCGAGTTGTTGCTCTTTGCTTATCGAGTTGTAAGCTTGTCAGGGTTTTATTATTGCTTGTTGAGTCAATTTTTTACGTTGGTTCACTACCTGACCTAGTAACACATGCATGTTCAATTCCCTCATTGTTATGAAATGCAATGCGATGCATAAAATGTACGAATGCAACACCTTTTTTTAGCAAATAGCTTGTTTCATTCCATCATCTTTTCAAGTATATAGTTTTGAGAAAGCAAAATCTGCCTGAAGCAGTACAGTGTGCCCAAAGAAAAGCAAAGCAAGAAAAAGAAAAAAGGCAACAAAAGTCTGAATCAGCATCAGTCATGTCAGGCCTGAGATTCTGCCCTCGTCCTCTTCCTGGACGTAGGTCCAGGAGCATCATCGCCGGCTCCACCATCTGAGCCTGAACCCGAGTCATCTCCAGTCTCCTCCTCAGACGACTCTGCCTCCGCCTCTGCCTCGGACTCATCATCGTCCGAAATCGGTGCCCGCGAGCTACTCCCAACATGAGTACGCCCCGCTTTGGTGCGGGGGTGTACTGTGGTCCCTCGCCCTGCTCTCCCTCCTTCTCGGGCAGGTGCAGATGGTCCTGCTGGAGCACCTCCTGCAGCCGACATCTGGAATGGGGCCTAAAAAGGACAAATGGTAAATGCATCAGTTATGCTACGCAAGGCAGAATATGAATACGGAATGCAGTGTATGAGTACAGTGTATGAAAGCCATGAGCAGTATATCAGTGCAGAATGCAGTGTATGAGTACAGTGAATGAATGCTGTGAGTAGTGTGTCAATACAGAATACAGTGCAGTGTATGAATGCCGTGAGCAATGCTGTGAACAGTCTGCGGGTTATAGTGTATCAAATGTCGTGAGGGCCGTGTATTAAGTGCTGTGTTGATAATGCGATACGTCAGATTATGCACAGTTTGAGATTGTGGTTGAAAAAGCTTACTAGGATACTGTAAATAGCCAGCAAGTCGAGGCTCCGTTGTAGCATCCCCATCACGAAAGCAGTCAACTCCAAAGACTGGCGAGTGTACTCAGCAGAAGTCTACAAGAGTGTTAGAAATATCAGTATTCTGCGAAACATCAAGAAAAATGAAATGAAATGATTGTACAGAATGCAAAATGCAGTAGTACATACCGGAGGCAAACCGTAGAATCCGACTAGCTCGTGATCAGGCGGAGGGGGAGTGATGGGGATCTGGTAAGTCTCCCCACCCTGCACTCGGCAAGTCATCATGGTAGGCAGCGTGGGCCACTCAGCTCTCTGTCCTCTCTGGGACCCACTCCTACCACGGGCCCAAGCCATTCTCGGTGCTCCGGCTCCTGCTCCTGCTCCTGCTCCTACTCCTACTCCAGCTCCAGCCGCCGGCGCCACAGGCCCCTCCCTCTCAGCTCGGTGAACACTGCTCAGATGAGGCATCAGATAGGCCTGGATAAACTCCGTGTAGTCGCCCTCGCCTCTAAAGTGCTACTAGTCCCAGCCAATCGTGTAGTCCCTCATCTCTGCCAGGGTATATCTCTCAGTATGCCTCATGTGGGTGGGAGGCTCCTCCAGGACTATCTGCTCTGGTAAGCCTAAGGTCTGGCACAGCAAGCACTCACCCAGATACCAAGCCCAACAGACCGGGCCCTGTAGCAGAATCTTGAATCGGGTGGTCTCCTGAGCACTCGCATACCGATCCCTCACTACGTCCGGTAACGGAGCCTAGGGCTACCAGGTGATCTGTAAATGACATGCAGTTTATTATCTACTGTTATTGAAAGAATAATTTAAAGCGAAGCTTAAATGAACTGCAAATTCTAAAATACCTCTGCGGCAGTGATGGTATCGAAATATCGGCGATAGAAAATGAAAGGCTCTCGAGGCCTCCGCACGCATCTCATGTCAAAGCGGTGGGAGAATGGTACGCCAAGAGGGACCTCCTCATCCAGCACTGGGGCAAGCCTCGAGAAGTAGGTATATACCCACAACTACAAGGTATGACAGAGCAGGCATCAGTATGCATATCAGATAAAGCAGAATACAGAATAAAGTAGGGGTCGCAGAACCGTATATTGTGTAGTGTATTGTGTATTGTGCTGAGTGTGCAGTTTGGATAGTATACAGGTAATGTAAAGTAGAAATGTAAAACAGAAAAAGAAGATGTACCTCCCAAGCCCGCCAGTAGCCTTCGAGCGACTATCCGCTGCAACGGGAGGATGAGCTCATATATCCATAAAGTGTGGCCAGGCCAGTGCCACTCCAGTCGTAGCCGTGGATCCTGGTCACATCAACCAGCGCACTCAACAAACAAAGAGGCACGGTGTTCGCCCGGTCGGCGAAGAGAGTGGTCCCCAGTAGGAACATGATAAAGCCACGGGCGTACTGCTCCTCCTCCTCCTGGGTAGTAGGCGCCTGGATCCGAAAGTGATCCTTAAACCACGAGTACCTCACAAACCCTGGTCGGGCAAGAGGTGGCAGATCACCAAGCAAGTATGTCTGAGCGGCCTCCCACTCATCCATATCTGTATCAAAGGGGATCGGATCACCCCTACCCCGATGCCGGTGAGCATCGAGAAGTCAAAGAGAGTCATCTTCATCTCCCCTGTGGTAGAAAAGTGGAAGGAATCGGTGCTGTCCCACCACTTCTCCACCAGAGCAGCAAGAAGGGGTCTACTCGCAGTGAGGGACGAGAGTCCCATGCAGAAAGTGCCGAAGCCAGCCTGGTCAATAATGCAGCGAACCGCCTCAGGTAGCTCCATATACCATCCTCAAGCGACGACATTCCCATACCCCCGGAAGGCATGGGAATCTCCCTGTGTTCAAAAACAAACAGATGCAAAGCCTGTGTCAGATATACAGTGTTTGAATGCCTTCAGAATTTGCACAAATACAGTGAGGTGCATGTATTCGAGTTTACAAAGATTTTAGGTGGGCCAAGCATATGATGTGACAGTTTGTTTGGGTCATTTCAGTTGAAAATACAGTGTGCATATGTCTGGGTGCGCTCAGAATGGATGAAAATGCAGTGTATATGCATGTGTTCAAGATTATATAGATATCAGGTGTGGATGTGCTCACAGATGAACTACAGCATATGATGTATCAATGTATCTAGTTTAAGGCAGTTAAAGAACAAAATCGACTACTGTAGTTATATGTTCTACGTTGCAGAAAATGAAAAAAGAGAAGAGTGTACCTCATAAGCACCGTAAGACAGATGTGACTCTGGCTTGCGCAGTAGAAGCTCTGGTGGCACACCCCTAGAAAAACTCCTGAACTGGCGAAGACCATCAGGAGGTAACACGTGTATCGCCGACCTATAAGCCGCCAGATCGAACGGCCGGATGTGGAGAGGTAGGAGCTCGACCTCGGGGTCCACGTCCATCTCTGGGGAACCCCCACCCTGTGGAATATCGTCTGCCATCTCAGAAAGAGTGCGAAAACGCCGAGAATGTGGAAAAAGAGCAAGAATGTGAAAAGTCAACCCTAAGGTCAACCCCGAGAGGGTGAAAAATAGGCGAAAAGGTCGAAGTCCAAAAAAGGCACAAGAATCGAGATAAACTTGGGGGAAACAAACCTCGAGTGGTGGAAATCAATAAAGAGGCACCGAAACCAAGTTTTGTTTGGTTCAAAATGTTCGAAACGGTGAGGGTTTCGCGAATCAAACGACGAAAAGGGCTCGAAAACGCGACAAAAGTGAGGATCGAGGGTTGGAAAATAACCTAGAGAGAGGGGAGAGATTTTCGACCAAGAGGGAAGTGGAAATATAGGGTTTAAGGCCCTATATTTAAAGACCTGTGGCCAAATGTCGAAACTGCCCCGATACAGCAATTTTTGGCCGGTCGGCTAAATTGTTGGCCGGTCGGCCAAATATTTGGCCGATGGCTTTATTTTGTGGCCGATGGATGGTCGGTGGTCTTCCCTGGTGGCCGGTGCACCTCCCACACCCTTGTTTGGGTCAGTTATGTGGTTTGGGACTTTCATTATGCAAGACAGTGCAAGAAAATGCATTTTCGAAGTTTAACCGGCTTCCGTGTGGACCTCAAACTTTGTCTTCTGTGTGCGATGCTCGGTACGCGCAAGGTGTATCCTTTTTGTATCCTTTGGTATCTTACAAGATTCAATAACTGCTTTAAACGCGTTGCATTACAATGTTTTGTCTTGCTTATGATAAACATGCATAGGTTGCATTGTTATGCACTGTTCACGTACGTTGTCACGCGTTTGAGTTCATTTGCATTGTCATGCATCTCTCTATCGTGCATTGTCATGCACACCTCATTTGCATTGTCATGCATCTCTCTATCGTGCATTGTCATGCACACCTCATTTGCATTGTCATGCATCTCTCTATCGTGCATCGTCATGCACACCTCATGCATCGTCATGCACACCTCCTTTGCATTGTCATGCACTTCAATACATGCATTGTTATGCATTTCCTCATGTGCATTGTCGTGCATTTCCTTACGTAGCATATATTGCATGCATTATAGTTTACATGCATTCACTGCATTATCCATCTATGGCTTGCGCCTTTCCATGTTGAGCTTGGTCTGGTATGTACCCATACTTTTCACGTTGAAGCATGGTTATGAGATTATGTGTACGCACCTAGTGTTGAGGGTGACGGCACCATTTCCGTGTTAGACGTGGTTTGTTTGTGTTCATGCCTTTCCTAGGCAAGATACGGTTTGGACACGCGCCTTATTCGCTCCATTCATTGCATGTAGAATATATAATTCCATTATAGTTTGCATGCATTCACTGCATCATCCATCTATGGCTTGCGCCTTTCCATGTTGAGCTTGGTCTGGTATGTACCCATACTTTTCACGTTGAAGCATGGTTATGAGATTTTGTGTACGCGCCTAGTGTTGAGGGTGATGGCACCATTTCCGTATTAGACGTGGTTTGTTTGTGTCCATGCCTTTCCTAGCAAGATACTGTTTGGCTGCATGCCTTATTCAATTCATCCATTGCATCCATTGCATTGTAGTGTGTTGCATCCAGCATTTAGGATCATGATCTTTCCTCAGCAAATCATTCCTCACTTATATCATGCCATCCAATTACTTGTATTTTGTGTTCCGTCTATAAACACATAGTTCTACATGTGTACGCGCCTATTCCACTAAAGGGATTGTGGTTTGAGGGTGTCGGCACCTTTTCTATGGTAGACGTAGTTTGATTTTGCATCTCCATCCCTTTATGATATTTGTGAGGTTTTGTACTGCTTGTGGTTTGATCATCTCAAATACGTTGTATATCATTTGCATTGCTTAGTTACATTGCATATCATCGCACTATTTTGTGCACCTTACTTGCATTTTGCATGCATTTAGTTCGCGCTATTTTACGCATCGCACTGTTTTGTGCACCTTACTTGCATTTTGCATGCATTTAGTTCGCGCTATTTTGCACATCGCACTGTTTTGTGCACCCAACTTGCATTTTGCATGCATTTAGTTCGCACTATTTTGCGCATCGCACTGTTTTGTGCACCCAACTTGCATTGTAGATGCTTTTCAATCGCGCTATTTTGCGCATTGCACTGTTTTGTGCACCTTACTTGCATTATAGATGCATTTCAATCGCGCTATTTTGCGCATCGCACTGTTTTGTGCACCTTACTTGCATTATAGATGCATTTTAATCGCGCTATTTTGTGCATCGCATTGCTTTGTGCACCTTACTTGCATTGTAGATGCATTTCAATCGCGCTATTTTGTGTATCGCACTATTTTGTGCACCTTACTTACATTGTAGATCCATTTCAATCGCGCTATTTTGCGCATCGCGCTATTTTGCACACCTCATTCGCACTTGTTAGTGCGTTGCGTTGTTACGCACTTCTCACTTGCATTGCTATGCATGTTTCTAATGATATTGTACCTGTTAAGTTCTCTTTCTTTTTCAGGCACGATATTGTATGTACGGTTCATTTGAAGCTGGCGCAACCAGACAAACCGCACAGGTATTGTATGCACTCCGCGTGAGACATAGCGAGAATCGTATAATTCTCTTACATCCTTTCTGCATGAAATGTAGTTAGATTTGTGTTTGATTGCTTAAACTATTACATTTATTGTATGTATTTGCTTCGTTACAGCTCTCTTTGCATAATCATAAGTTATGTTCGGCATCGTGCATGTTCTTTGCATCTTGCCCCTGCCTACGGGCACATATCTTGCTAGCTTGTATGCTTTGTCTAAGTCTTCGGCCTTCTCAAAAATGGGTCGTCTTTGGGCTTTGACACTCACTCCCGTCATTGTTATGACTTTCGAGTTCTGTCAAAGAGGGGCAACTGTAGACACCCCATTTTTCACCGTCCTCAAGACTTGGACGTCACCGTTTGAACACTTGGTGATCATCCATGTTCGTGTTCATTTTGAGTTCTCAGAGGTTCCGGTCGCGCGCCTTGCCTCGAAGATCTCTCAACTTGACTATTTTGTGCTTGGTTGTGGACCAAGCACTTGTATTTCTGTCTCTGGGGGAAAAGGATGGCTTGTTGGCCATCCCCTCAACCCACCGGCCAAGGCTTGAAGCCACCGGCCCTGTTTTGTTCCCATCGGCCAAGAGTTTTGGCCGGTCGGAACTATATTTGGTCGACCGGCCCCTTTTGTTAGTCAATCGGCCATTTCTGCTGGTCGACCCCTTTCCATCTGCTTTTGGCAGATATTTTATGCCAGCTGTAACAGCTGGCATACAAAATTGACCCCCTCCATCTATGGAGGGATTAGCTCCTTTACTTGGCTTCTCTTGGAAGCCTTAGAATTGAACCTCTATAAAGAGGGAGCTCCTCCTCCCTCCTCCAGGGTTCAAAGAATTAGGGTTAGAAAGGATAGAGATAGCCTTGTATCTATACTTCCTTGTTTAGCCTTATTTTGTGACCTAAAGTGAGTTTTGTCTCACTATTGTACGCCAACACACACTAGAACACCATCCTTGGTTGCTGAGGTGCTAGGAGGCTGATTTCAGTGTTCTTGGGTTGGTTTGAACTCAAAAAACTTGCTGGAGCTTTGTTCCTAAAGGAGGTCTACAAGGGTGAGCATCTTTACTTTAGTTACCCCTTTCTTGCATAGGCTTTTAGCCATTCTTTCTTATTGTTTTAAGCTTTGACTATAACTGATAAAAGTTCTGATTTTGTGTGTTTTAGAACTTTGCTTAAGGTTACTTTGAGATTTGGGGTTGTCTCCCCCCTCCAAGGCCTTGTTAGGCCTTGTTTTAGGCCATACATTTTGGCCATCGTTTTGGTCTTTGCATGACCTCTCTACCACTGAAATCTAGAGGATTTTCAGTGGTGGAGAGGTGGTTTTGGGGTCCTAAATAGGAGAGGGTCATCCCCTCTCCTTATTGTCTTTAATGCTTGCATAAATGGCTTATGTGGTAACACGTCTGTTTAGTTTGTTTTAGCTTCATTTCAGTATGTATTAGGCTTTGTTTTGCCATGATATAGCACTGTTTTGAGTCGGTTTAGACATGCCATGTATGCTTTATACACTTGTCTTGTAATCCCATGTTTTGGCCTTAACATGCATCATGTTGTAACATGTGTTTTTAGCATGATTTTGGCTCAACTCCATGAAGCTTTTAGTCTTGTTGTAGCATGCTTAAGCACTGTTTTTCATTGATTTGGCCATGCTTGCATTGTTTTGTATAGCTACCATGTAATCTAGCTTGTTAGCTTTGAGTGTCCAAGTCATGAGCATGCTTTATTTGGATCATTTCAGTGGTTTGGCATCACTTAGAATGTTATTTCAGTCCATGTTTCATGCTCAAACACTTGCACTTATCACTCCTTTAATGTCTTCAAGAGTATGTGTTTTATGCCTCATGAATGTGTCATTGTGTATGCCATCATGCTTAGGCCTTTGGGATGCCATCTAGGTAGGTTTTTTTGGGCTCCTTTTGATGTGTCATACCTCTGATTTTGATTGCCCGAATCATGCCATGTTTGGTTGTATTAGGTGTAATGTAACACCCTCTTTTGTGGCCTTGTATGCCTCATGTTTTGTCCCTTTGATTTGGCTTGTTTTGGCTTTGGTCATTGCATGTTTTAGATTCATTTTGGCATGATCTAGGACTTTTTGGGTCATACTTGCCATATGCTTCATGTTTCGTGTAACCATGGTTTGAGCCCTTTGGCTAGTCTTAGGCCTTGAACCTTCTTGCATGCTTTGATTGCTTTACTTGGTCGATTTGGCATCATTCCTAGCATGTCTTCAGAGCTTAACGTGCTTGTCATTTGTCCATGTTTGTCTTCTTTTAAGTGTTCTTGAAAGTTGCCCTTTTATGCTTAAGTGTTAGGCCAGTTGGCATGCATGTTTGTATGTACTTTTGTCCTCATTTCCATAGCATTTTGGCCACTGATTTGGGCTTATTCGAGAGCTACCCATTTTGGTTTAAGACCATTCCCGCATGTTGTTGCATGATTGCCTTGCATGTTGTTGCATACTTGGCCTATTAACATGTCGTTGCATGTTTAAGGGGTATTGCATTTGGCATGCATTCTTTTGGTTTTAGGTTGCTTAACATGTTGTTACATGTTTGCCCCACATGATGTGACATGACTGAATGAAGTCACATGCTTGCTTGCATGCTTGTCCTTGCATATTGTTATATGCTAGTTGCCTTGTGTAGCATCATTGCTTGTATGCTCATGTTGCACTAGTGTGCTTGCATGTTTAACTTGCATATTTGCATCCCTTGCCTCTTGATTAATCATGATAGAGGTTAGGATCTATTGTGTGTTTGTGTGCATTTCATTTGACAATGAAATTGCACACTTGACCTCTTTGATCATCATGCATTGGAATGCATGATCGATGATCCGAGGGTTGAGGATTACACCCCCTTGAGTTCATAACATGATAGGAAGGATGGTCGTGCATACATTGCTTTGAAAATGCATTGCCATGCTCTGTTTGTCCTCTGCTGCAGCAAAACAGGATTCTGCAGGAAGAGATGGTCGATCGGCCATCTTCACTGTCGGCCGGCCACACATTCATGGCCGAGAGCCAAATTTGTGGCCGATGACCAGTTTCCCATGGCCGGTGACCTCATCTCTTGGTCGGTGACCTCCCACAGTGTTCAGGGAGTAGTTCAAAAGCAACCTTGGGACTTGTGCAGTCTTCAGAGATGCAGAGTAGTGTAAACAGAGGCAACATGAGTATGGTGATGGATTTCTGAGCGAAGCCGACCGAGCATGCATGCATCTCTCTTCCCGAGGCTGTTTTACTGCTTTAGTAGCTTAATTAATTTGTTTAATTAGTTAAGTGTTGTGTAATAATTAATTAGCTTGTTAGTTAGCTAATTTGTATTATTCTTTCGGTCCTTCCCTCGAGAGGGCGTAATTGTGTAATAAGTGTGCGTGAGTGTGTGAATGTCTTCCAACCCCACGTCTTTCTCCCTTTTACTTAACCGCTTACAATGGTCAGTTTTAGGTCATGTTTCGATTAGCATACTTTATGCTCGCATGCGTACATCCATTCATCTGTATTGCATGCACCGAGCTCGGCGCATCATACTAATTGCATAGTACTTCAATTCCAACTTGAATACGTGTATCGAGTTGTCGCATTTTCAAATGCCACTCTTAGATTAGCCGAGCCTATTCCAGTTGCATTTTGCTTGCGATGCACTAGCCATTTTAACATGGACTTGAATCATACATTTGATTACTAACATGTTCTTTGTTTTGGCTCGGAGTACACTGTGAGTGTTTATGCTTTAGCATCTTGCATGTATGTGAATGTTAACATGAAAGCATGCTTGCCATGAGGCTAATTGCTTAGTTGATTAACTGCTTGAATGCCTGTGGGTGAAGATTGGATTACTTGAGTTGGAACAATTCATCAAATCAGTATTTTAGTCTACTTGCAGTAGCAAACCTCAAACCATTTCCAAACAAACGGATATGCAATGTTTTGTTCCAAATTAGGCGATCTAGTCTATACTTGTGTGTTGTGCGCATCACCTAGTAATTCTAGCTAATTAATCGGAATAAGAGCACACAATGTTTTCAAAACAAGATATCATGTTTAGTAGAGGCCGATCTTCGGATCGGGCGAGCGGGGGTGCTCATAGATGACCTTCCCCAATCGTACCCAAGTTCCCGAGCCGAGGCAACTTTGGTGATGACGGACACGTGGCCTTAGGCAACGAGTCAGGGTTTCCTAAATTCCCCCAAAATAAAATATTTAGATGGCGACTCTGTATCTGGCAAAGCAGTCCATGTTTGGCACTTCTTTCTAAAAATCTATTTTTCAAAACGATTTGTCGGATTTGGACTCTTTAGTGATTTATCGGTCTCGCATTGCACTTTGCGGGATTAGATTCAGAACCATGACATTTGAGTCCTGAACCGTAGTGAGCCCAAACGAACGAAACGGGATTCCCTCCCGGGACATTCGGGGACATCTACAGTGGTGTACAGATAATGTAAAGTAGGACTGTAAAGCAGAATGGAAAGATGTACCTCTCAGGCTCTCCATTAGCCTCCTAGCAGGTGCCCGCTCCGGCGAGATGAGGAACTCATGTATCCATACAATGTTGCCAAGCCTGCGCCGCCCCAGTCATTGCGCCGGATGCAAGACAAGTCTACCAGTGCACTCAAGAGGTAGAGGCCAATGATGTTCGCTCAGTCAGCGAATAGAGTAGTGCCAAGCAAGAACATAAAGAACCCCCGGGCATAGTGCTCGACCTCCTCGCGGGTCGTCGGCGTCTCTCCCCTGAACTGGTCGGCGAACCACGAATAGCGCACCATCCCTGGTCGGGAGAGAGGTGGGCGAGTCCCTAGTAAAAAGATCTGAGCAGCATCCCACTCACCCATATCAGTGTTGTAAGGGATCGGATCACCCCCTACTTCTATACGGGTGAGCATGGAGAAGTCGAAGGGAGTCATTGTCATCTCACCTGCTGTAGAAAGGTGGAAGGAATCGGTGGTGTCCCACCACCTCTCCACTAAGGCGCCTAGAAGAGGCCGACTCGTAGTGAGGCGCGAGAGTCCCATGCAGAATACACCAAAACCGGCCTCATCGACGATGTGGCGAACATCATCGGCTAGCTCCATGTACCAGTCTCGTGTAATGGTGTTCCCATAACCCCGAGATCTATTACTGACAACTCAAGTAGTGGTACTGGGACCAGAGAAAGAGAGGTGAAATATGTGTAAACCCATAGCTACAAGAAAGTAGATAAGCAGTTATGAACAGAGCAGATAAGCAGGTATAAATAGGAAATGTAAAGCAAAGCAGGAAAGGAAAGCATGAAGCGTACCTCCTAAACTCGCCAATAGCCACCAAGTAAGTCCGCCTTGTGCCGGGTGTGGAGCTCGTGTAGTAGTATAGGGAGCCAAGCCGATGTCGCCCCAGTCATACTCCCCCACTCGCTGCAGATACACCAGTGCTCCCAAGAGATAAAGCCCCACGGTATTTTCCGTATTCGCAAACAGGGTAGTACCGAGGAGATACATCAGAAATTCGCTAGCGTACTGGGCGACCTCCTCCAAAGTAGCTAGCTGAAGATCAGAGAAATGCTCCAAGAACCAACTGTATCTCACCATCCCAGGACCGACTGCATCTGGGATCACTCCGAGGAGATGGAGCTGGGCAGCTTTCCACTGCGCCATGTCTGGATCAAAAGGGATCAGGCCGCCAACCCCGACTTGCAGGCCAGTGAGCATTAAGAAGTCATACGGGGTCAAGGTCAACTCCCCGATCGACGAGTATTGGAACGAGTCTGTGGTGTCCCACCATCGCTGCACCAGGGCCCATGAAGAAATGGGTCAGCCCTCATCTGCACCAGTCCTAAACAGAAAGGCCTAGAGCCAACTGCATCGACTAATGCGTGAACCTCCTCAGGAAGCCTCTCGTACCAGTGCCTAGGGCCAGAAATAGACCCGTAACATCTAATCCTCCTAGCCATCATCTGTAGTATGGGAATGCTGTCAGTATCTACAGTACCTTGAAAGGAATTCAAATATGCTCAAACAAGAAAAGAATAGTGCTTACCGTGGAGGCATCGATGGACAAGTGCTCTGGAGGCTCTCGTAGTAGAATGTCCTCACCAATTCCAGGGATAAGGCCCTCAAATCACAGGATACCGCCCGAGGACAGAGCGTGTGTACGTGGCTGGTAGGTGGCCACATCAAATGGTCTATCCGCAAGGGAAGGCAACTCCGACTCAGGAATGGGAGGGAGGACATCCTCGGCCTCTATACCCTTACCTAGGGCGACTCTAATATCAATAATAGGGTCAGGGATGAGAAGTTCGCTGCTAGCCATGAGGGAAAATAGAAGAAAAGTAGAAAATGGGTGAAAACCCCCAAATCCAAGCCCTAGGAGAGAGAAATATGAAGAAAAAGTTGAAAATCAATAGGGGGTAGAGGAAATCACAAGGAAAATCGCGAGAATGAGCCAAAAAAACCAAGAGAAACCCAAAACTCAACCAAATCAAATTCTAATTGGTCCAAAATGTAAAAGATTAGAAGGGTTTTCAAAGGAAATTTCGCAAGAACCATTCGGTAATGCGAATAGAGGAAAAATCTAGAGAGATGAGGATCCTAGAGAGAAAGTTAGAAGGTTTTCGGATATGGGTGTGTGTGAAATGAAGGTCCCAAAATGTGTTAAAGCGACCATGAGTCATGGTTTTACCGAACCTACCACTGTTGCCATCGCGAGTTAGCCGACTTTATTTAAGCCCGACCGTACTTCATTAAGAGCCGGTCGACTCCAACTGCAAACCTAGTTTTTTTTTGTTTATCTCAGTGTGTTTCAGTGTTGGGTTTTGTGGAAAAGAAAAGTGAAAAGGAAAGTAAAAAAAGAGAAGGTGAAGAAAAAGAAAATAAAAAAACAACGAGGAGAAAAATCAAGAAAATATATATGAAAAGGAAAAAACAAAAAGGAGAAAAAGAAAAGAAAAATGAAAAAGAAGAGTTTTTGTACTTTGCTCAGTTTTAATTAATTCAATTTGTTTAACCCATAGGTGTTTCAAATTCGTAATTTGGTTGTTCCGAAGTCATAATTATTTCATTACTAGCTTTGTTAATTCATGCTTTGTCCATCATCTCGTTGTTTTAAGAATTTGTAATGTGTTTCATTATTCAAGCTAAGTCTATTTTCACAATTGGCAAACTTGCTCTTAAAATTGCTAATTCGAGCCTAGTTTTGGATTTGTGCATTTCTTTTTGAATTATAGAAACTCATGTTTATGCTTTGTACTGTTATCTCCGTGGATTTCATGGCTTCATTTTCCGAGGCCTTCCTAGGGATGAGATAATCTCGCTTTATTATGAATTTGTTTGCTTCTTTGTTGAATTGACCTCCTCCTCTCACATGAGATGCGTTAGGATTGTTTTCCTCGGTTAAAAAATAGCAAGTGCGCCTATTTGTTCACACTACCTCTCCTCTTCTTGTGTGAGACACATTAGGATTATTTTCCTCGGTTAAAAATAGCAGGTGCGCCTGTTTGTTCACACCATCCTTTCTTCCTCTCACGTGAAACGCGTTAGGATTGTTCAAGCTAGTTAAAAACATCAGGTGCGCCTATTTGTTCACACCATCCTTTCCTCATTTCGCGTGAGACGCGTTAAGATTGTTCAAGTCAGTTAAAAACATCAGGTGTGTCCAGTGTTCACACCTCCTTTCCTCCTCTCGCATAAGATGCATTAGGATTATTCAAGCCGGTTAAAAACAACAAGTGCACCTGTTTGTTCACACCATCTTCCCTCCTTTTGCGTGAGATGCGTTAGGATTGTTTAACTCGGTTAAAAATAGTAGGTGTGCCTATTTGTTCATCGCTTTCCCTTCCTTCGCATGAGACACGTTAGGATCTCGAGTTCCTCGGTTAAACCTTGGGTGCACCCGGTGTTTACATCGTCCTCCACCTTCCCTGCATGAGATGTAAGTAGGCTGGTGTCTTTCCTGCGTAGGACATGGTTTGGTTTACACTCTCTTTGCCCCCGTGTTTGTTTACTCACCCCTTTCCGTGTGAGACGTGGCTTGAGTTGTTTTGCTTTTGTTCAGACGTTACATACCACCTTTTGTTTATAGCATTGTTTCATCGCTTGTTATTTACGTTTTGGTTTCATTGCATGATTATAAGTTATGTTTCTTGCATTTCATTGTGTACTTGTCCTTGAACTATGTTGGTTTGATTCCTTGCAAAAGGGATATGTAGGCAACCTTCAGGTTCAACCTTTGGCAATTGTATTTTGATTTGTTTTCTTGCCTAAGTCTTACGGTCTCGTCGAATGCGTCATCTTTGGGCTTTGACATTCACTCACGTCATTCCATGACTTCGAATTCTGTCAAAGAGGGGCAACTGTAGACACCCCATTTTTGACTGCCTGCAAGACTTGGGCGCTTTGTCCTGGGCACTCGATGATGAAGTTGCGTTGTGTGTGATTCGAATTCTCAACGAAGGAACGTAAGCTCGTGTTCTAGAACAATCCAAAACCCTTCATATTCATACTATTCTCACCCCAGATATTCATGTTTGAACATTGTGACACCCTACATTGAGTTTAAAACAGTGGAACAGGGGAGCACATTGGGAGCTGGCTGTGGCCATTGGGAGCCGGTCGACTCTCTTTAGCGAAAAACACTGTTCTGGGCGGGAATCAGCCAGCTATCCATTTTTGAAGATATTTTCAACCTATTTTTGCTCTGATTCGATAAATACAAGCATATATCTCAGTGCTAGAGGTTGGAAAAATTTCGAATAAACAAAAACATAGTTGAGAGCCCCTTCTTCCTTGCCAAGCTATCTTTGAACAAGCTTATCATCCATACACATATCTATACACTGCACACAACCTTGGAGCCATAACTTAGAACCTTGGTTGAGCTTTGTGAATCACAATTCAAGCTTGGGAGTGTGCTTGGACCAAGTTTGGTTCACAAACTAGAGCTTACCTCCTTCAAGAGGTATAAGCTTACCACCCTTCTATTGCTTTCGTTCTTGTCTTTCTCTGCCTATTTCTTGTGTTTTTATATTATTTTGATCCTATTTCAAGTGTTGGAACTTGGGTTTGAATAGCTACCAAAAGGGTAGAAAAGGTTAACACCCTTTCTTGCACTCTATTTCATAGCTCACACCCTTGTTTTACACTCTTTTCTTTGCCTTTTAAACTGATTTTTAGAGTTTAAAAAAGATTAAAAAAACATGGTTCGAGGTCTCAAAAATGGAGAGGTTAGCCACCTCTCCTTGCTCTTGTTCACTAGCCTTGCATTTCCTTGTTCTTTCCTACCTTTTTATGCTCTTTAACATGATTTTTAGACACTGTTTTTAGCATATTAGGGGTTGTTGTAGGACTATTGTAATTTATTTAATTAGTGTATGCTTTGAATATTTAGCTTGTTGTGTTGTGTTACCAATTCTTTGATAGCTTTTCTTTGTTTAATTTTCATGTTGAAGAGTCTCATTCTAATAATTGATCCCGCAATCATTTATGCAACCTCCCTCTTTTCTTCTTTTCTTTTGTTTGAGAGTCACTTCAACTGCTCGACAGTTATTCAAAGCATGACAAAGAAACCTATGCTCAATGGCTTAATCTCTGCAGAGGTTCATCGTCAAGGCAAAGGCTCTCTTTCATGCTTAGAATCACTTCTTGTTTGATATTTCTTCTCATTTAGTGGACTAAACTATCACTTTGGACAAATTGATTAAAGAATGGAAAGGACTAATAAAATCAGCTTAAAATGAATTAAACCGACATAAAGAAAATGTTTAAAGTTGGTTGGATTCGGCTAGACATTATGCTGAGTCCATCATTTGGAGAATTGTTGCGTATCAATACATATTATGTTGATAAGACTTAAAGCGTGTCTATTTCCCTCTTTGAGCCTTCATGATAAGAGAGAAGGGTGGTTTTCCATTACATTTATTCAATTTTGTCCAAACATGTTCGCAATCATCAAGCCATCAAATTGTGCTTGTTGATGCTTTCGGACTCGAAATTGTTCTTCTCTTGAGTTTCCCATAACAAAGAGGGGTAGAAGGGACAAACAGGGCCTGGAAAGGCTCTGTTTGCACTATTGTCACCTTAGAGCACAAAACATTTTTGGC
The DNA here is from genome assembly GCA_036172215.1 of Camellia granthamiana. Taxonomy (NCBI): domain Eukaryota; kingdom Viridiplantae; phylum Streptophyta; class Magnoliopsida; order Ericales; family Theaceae; genus Camellia; species Camellia granthamiana. The sequence goes on from CM069910.1 coordinate 95,164,953, forward strand.
ATAAAATTTAGATCCGGCCGGCACTTTTTTGGCCTGGCCAGATCTCATTTAGGGCCGGCTGGCTCCCAATGTTTGGTAAGTAGAGACCTTTTGACAGAAATAGAGGGTAGTGGCTGAGGGTGAGGCAGAGCAATCTGAGCAAACAGAACAGCTTATGGGCACTGTGCATGCGATCATTGTGTCTCATGGTTGCTTGGATTAAATTTTTTATTAGCATTGTTGTAATTATCATTGTTGTAATAATTCTTATTGTTAGTAATTATTATAATATCCTTGTGCAATTATGGTTGTTTATTAGAAATACCCATGTTGTAATAACTTAGATAGCCAGTTGATAACTTAGATATCTAGTTAGTAGTTAGCTAATCTTAATTCATTTATTCGAATTTGTATTAGTTAGTTTAATTCGGACACTTGGACACTCATTCAGACCCTCTTGCATGAGGGGCAAATATGTGATAATGGTGTATGTCTTTCAACCCCCATTTCTTTCTCCCTTTTATTTACTTACTTATGATGGTAGCATAGAGCATTATATGCTTGCACAGAACATCATATTTACTTAGCAGTCTCACATGCATTTGGGTTTGGCTCATCATACTAACCAATGTCAATTTCAATTTCATTACCTGAAAACGTGATTTATCATGTCTTGAATTGGATCATATACCATGCTCATAGCTAAGCCTATAAAAATTGCAAAAACGTGTGCGTTGCATTAGTCACATTGTATTGTTAAGGAACGTGCACATTTTCTAATCATTTTTCTTTATTTGGCTTGCCTTAGAGTACTAGGTGAGCACTTATTGTTTTGGCATACCGCACAAGTGTGATTGTTGCCATGCCAAGCATAATACCATGAGGCTAAATGCTTAATTGATATACTTGTTTTAAATGCCGGTGGATGAAGGCTAATTGCTAAAATTAGGATAAATTGATTAATGTACATACAAACTCACTATTTTAATTGACGAGTATCAAAAACAATTTTCAAACAAACATGAAATCAAAGATTTCCAACTTTTGCAAATTAGTCTATACTTATGTGTATCACCACATAGTAAAAATAGCTAATAAATCGGAACAAGAGTATGTAATGTAAATAAAAATCACATCATGATTAGTAAAGGCCGATCTTTGATCGGGCGAGTGGGGTGCTCAATTCATGACCTTCCCCTCTCGTACCTAAGTTCCCGAGCCCAGACACTTTGGTGATGACGGATAAGTGGCATTTGGCACGAGTCTCGGGTTTCCTAAATTTTCCAAAAATATTTAGGTGGCAACTCTGTAATCTGGCAAAGCAGTCCATTTTTTGCATTTGATTCAGACATCGATTTTCTAAAAGATTTGCTGGATTTGGACTCATTTGTGTTTATCTATTTCACATTGCACTTGTGAAATCAGATTCAGAACCACGGGAGTCCGAATTGTACGGCTAATCGTATCCGAGAGGAGTACGAAAAGCAAGCTACATTTAGTCATGGAATTCTTGGGTTTGTGGGTTATGTACATACTGTTTCCATTCTCCATACTGTTATTAGGGGTTATTTAGTTTCCATTCTCTCTCAGCTTTTGTTGTTTCCTTCTTTCCCCCATCAAAGCTCACTCCGATAAGTTATTTCTCTAAGATTTTGTTGTTTCTCTCCTCTCCTTTCTCTCTCAGCTTTTGTTATTTCAGCTTTTAATGTTATGGTTTGGTGTGTTGTTGTTATTGTTCTTTTAATGTTATAGTAACTTATTTATACCAGCAAGAAGTGGATTTCGAGGGTGGGTTTCTCTACTTATGGTATTGATCTCATTTCATGTTTGGGTTTTAAGAGCATCCCCTCTCGTGAAATTTATATTTTAAAGTTTCCTTTTCCCCTGCCTTTCTGCCTTTGTTACATTAATTTTGTGTCCTACCTCTTTGATTTGCACATTATGATAAGAAGGTAGACCAATTGACTAAATGAAGAATTCTACTCGAAATCAAAATTGCATTAATTTTTTAGATAACTAAATAAAGAATTCTGACCAGAATATAGGGGGAATTTCCCTTGTGGCAATTCAAACAAGATGCTCCTCCTTCAGCTCCCTTTGGCTTCCTTTGAACTTTTACTTGCAAGGTAAGACTTCAAACTCGCTACCTTTCTCCGCTCTTCATTGTTTTGCTGAGTTATTTAAATTGTTTGAATTTGTTGTTTGAATTCTATCTGATGTGAGTCCTTGATATTGGTTTGGAATTTTAGCAAAAATCTAATTACAGTGGCGTTTATTAAATTTTTGGTTATATAAACTATTTATTTAGTCCCTTCGAACTCGCATTCGCAAGGTAATTTCAGAATTTTTTTCGGATTATGTTGATTACTCTCCGTTGTATTTTAATTTTTTTTATTGGTCAGATACATTGCGTTCTCTCCTCTGTTATTGAGTTTATTTATTCCTTTATTTGTTGTGTTTGTGTGCTCTAATTTTTGTTCCATTGTGAATAGCATTTAGATAGCCAAATTTTGTTTAATGCAATTGGATTCCCATATAAATCTATATATGATCTCATTTGACCATGTTGTGTTTTAAGAACAAAACATTCTGCTAAACGAGTTCACTGAGCCATTTCCATTTTCTCTATCTAGAAGATAAATATTTCAAAATAATACAAAACAATCTCTAGATTTTGAAAGAAATATTAGATATCTTATCCTATATATGTACTTGATCATACGAGGATTGCGGTTATGAAGATAATTTATTCCCTTTGCCTATAGAAAACAAATGCAAATAATTAAGCCCAAAAAAATATAATATACAAATGCACTGTCAATTAAGACAATGAAAGGAAAAAAATTAAACAATGGTGAATGCCTCATTCATCATTTTGATGAGACGGGAAGATGTGCATAGAGGAGGAAAAACACCATACGTTATATGTGAAAGCATGTATGTTACAACAACAAACACAAGGTTTATGCAAAAGCCTATATAAACTACCTCTGCAATTGAAAACCACTACTGTAATTAGTTAATTACTTAGAACAATGCTTGCAACAATATCTAATTCCTATATTGATGCTAAGGGAATTAAAAGAAACAATACAAAACCTTGATAGATATTCTGTTACTACGGACAAGTTTGGGGGCTGAGTAACAGCACACATGAAAAGAACAATATTTGGGTGCCGCAAGCATTTCATAATTGTGACCTACAAACATAAGTAGTGAAGTTAGAACATAGCCATAACTTAAAAATAAATAAACAAAAATATATTTGTTCCATTGTTATATAGATGTTCCATTGTATTTTCAATGATATGTGTTAGTTTTACTTGATAATTAGTATAAACTTGATAATTAGTATAAATTGCTGATGAAATAGTTTTTCTTTTTTTGTTTTTTTGTGGCATAAATTTATGTTTGGACTTTCTAGATGATAAATGGTGAACTTCAAAATACTTATGATTATAATGGATTTTGCTTTTGGTTTTAATTTCATCTCCAAAAAATTGAAGGCAATTGGGAAATTGTTGTGCTTCGATTTTAATACTCTTCATGTTGCCAGGGCAGGTTTTGATTTTATCATTTTAATGTGATTGTTAAAATACATCATTGATGGGTCTAAAATTATATAACCAAACATTTTCAGGTTGAAGTACAACAGTTATGTACAATATCACTATTTTCGGTCAAGTAAGTTTTTTTTCCCCCTCCATATAAATTTAAGCACTTCTCTTATAATGTAAGGCCTATTTATTTATTTTAAACTTGTCACATCTAACTTTCTTCTAATAAATGCTTCTTTCCTCATACTTTATACATGGATGGAGACTTATACCGAATCGTAATATCAAGAAAGAAATTATTTTTTTCTTATTTATGTGTATAAAGTTTTATTTATCACTCTAAAGTTTTTATATATCAAAAAATGACACAAACTTCACAAATTTCATTATGATACATATAAATTACAATTACATTTTGATCCTAACATTATTTATACCGTGTCTTTAGGCATGGGCATACACTAATGTTATATAAGATCAATATATATAACACTTTTTTATATATATAAATATTTAGATCAATTATATATAATTATATATCACATTAAATTAATTAAATAACACATTAAATTCCCATGTATCCATGCAATTAATAAAGTCAAAAAAATAAAATAATAATAATATATAAATAATGACTTATAAAAAAATAGGGTTGCTATAGCACCAGAAAGCTAGCTCAATCATATGTTAGCACAAACTCAAGATTGGTGAGAGACCAATAAAAATTAACCAAACAAACATTGACTTGTGAGCTTCCTCCAAGATTTTCCTTTTCAAATCTACATGATTTGGAATACATAATCTCCCTTGAAATTTCAACACGAAATCTTCAATTGTGAACCTCGGTTTAGGCTTGGTGTCAAATTCATCATAAATCTTCTTCAATAACTCATCATTCTTTTGCTTTTGTCTGATTTCTTTAATAATTGCATACTGTGCAGACATTGTAGCTATCAAGCCATCTTGTTTGAATGGCACCACTTCAATCCTGAGTCTTTCAAACTCCAGCAGTAACTCTCTCTAATATGTGAGTAAACAGGCAAGATTTCCCACGTTCTTTCTACTAAGTGCATCCGCCACAGTATTGGCTTTGCCAGGATGATAGTGGATCTGCAAATTATAATCTTTCATTAATTCAAGCTACTGCCTTTGACGCATGTTCAATTCCTTTTGAGTGAAAAAGTATTCCAAACTCTTATGATCTGTGTAAATTTCACATTTGGCCCCGTACAAATAGTGACGCCATATTTTCAATGCAAACACAACTGCAACAAGTTCCAGGTCATGTGTAGGGTGGTTCTTCTCGTGTGGTCTCAATTGTCGAGAGGCATATGCAATCACCTTGCCATTCTGCATTAAGACACAACCCAAACCCTTATAAGATGCATTACTAAAGATTACAAAACCTTTGGTACCTAAGGTAATTGTACGGATTAGAGTTGTGGTCAATCTTATCTTCAACTCTTGAAAGGCTGTTTCTCTCTGATCTGTCCACTCAAATGGTTCCCCCTTTCGAGTCAATTGAGTCAATGGTACAACAATTTTCAAAAAGTCTCTAACAAATCTTTGATAATAACCTGCTAATCCCATAAAACTACGAACTTCTGATACATTAGTCAGGGTAGGCCAATTAATAATTGCTTATATTTTATGAAGATCAACAGATATACCATCCTTATTTATGATGTGTCCCAAAAACGCGATTTCATCAAGCCAAAATTCACACTTTTTGAATTTCCCATACAACTGTTTTTCTCTAAGTGTTTGGAGAGTCATTCTCAAGTGCTGTTCATGATTATCTCTATTTTTCGAATATATGAGAATATCATCAATAAACACGACAATAAATTCATCCAAAAAGGGTTTAAATATTCTATTCATCAAATCTATGAATGCAGCAGGCGCATTTGTAACTCTGAAAGGCATGACCAAAAACTCATAATGTCCATACTTGGTTCGGAAGGCAATCTTTTCAACGTCTTTAGCCTTAACATTCAGTTGATGATACCCCGATCTCAAGTTAATTTTTGAAATATCTGTGCCCCCTGCAACTGATCAAACAGGTCATCAATGCGTGGCAAATGATATTTATTTTTCACTGTTACCTTGTCAAGCTCTCGGTAATCAATGCATAGTCGAAGAGTGCAATCTTTCTTCTTTACAAAAAGTACCAGTGCCCCCCACGGTGATGTGCTTGGTTTAACAAACCCTTTTTCAAGCAATTCCTGCAACTGAACTTTCACTTCTTTCATTTCAATAGTAAACATACAATAGGGAGTTTTAGAAATTGGTTGTGTACCCGGTATCACATCAATTGTAAACTCAATTTCTCTATCTACCAGTTGTCCAGGTAAGTCATCCGGAATCACATCAGAAAAGTCTCTCACTACTAGTATACTATCTTGGGTGACATCCATAGTTTGTTCAGTCAGCACACAACACAAGTACCCTTGACATCCCTTCTTAAGTAACTTACAAGCTTTCATTGTAGAAATCAAATAAAGTGGAGGTACTACTCCATTACCCACAAATACAATTTCATCATGTCCTGAAGGCCTAAATAAAACTCGTTTCGTTACACAATCAATAGTTGCACAATATTTAGACAACCAGTCCATTCCCAAAATTACATCAAAGTGTCTAATATTAAGAGGTAGTAAATCCACAAACAATATCACATTATCAACACATATTTCACAAGCACGATAAATAGATAAACATAAAGCAAGTTTCCCAGATGGGGTGGACACACACAATATATAGGGCAATGATTCCATGGGTCTATTTAATCTATGTTCAAACATAGAAGAGACAAAAGAATGCGTCGAACTCGAATCAATTAACACATATACATCTTGATTGCAAATAGAGAGAGTACCTGAAACCACAACCTCAGTATTTTGAGTATCTCTTCGAATCAGTGCAAAAACCCTTCCTTGCCTCTGCTCATTACTTGTTGTAGTGGGTGTAGACTGCCCGAAATCCGCTCCGCGCGCGAGGGCGCGAATTGTAGTTCAAGCTACTACAGTTCGGACTCTAGTCACGGTTCTGAATCTAATCTCACAAAGTGCAATGTAAGACTGATAAATCACCAAAGAGTCCAAATCCGGCAAATTGTTTTGGAAAATCAATTTTAATCAAAAAGCGCCAAACATGGACTACTTTGCCAGTTTCAAAGTCGCCACCTAAATATTTTGTTTTGGGAAATTTAGGAAACCCTGACTCGTGCCTAAGGCCACGTGTCCATCATCACCAAAGTTGTCTCGACTCGGGAACTTGGGTATGAGAGGGGAAGGTCCTGAAATGAGCACCCCCGCTCGCCTGATCAAAGGATCGGCCTCTACTAACATGATATGTTATTTTTGAAAACACATGTGTTCTTATTCCAGTTTATTAGCTAGCTTACTATGTGATGCACACAACATACAAGTATAGACTAAATTGTTCAAGTTGGGACAAAACATCTCATGTTTGTTTGTTTGAAAATGGTTTGAAGGTGCTACTCGCAAGTAGGCTAAGTCGTGGATTTTGCCACCCTCAAGTGGGCTTAGAAAACAATATGATTTGCCACTCTCAAGTGGGCTTAAAACACATATTTTGATTAATTATTCCAATTCAAGCAATGAAGCCTTCATCTACAGGCATTCATGCAGTTAAAGCATTTAAGCAAATAGCCTCATGGTAAGCATACTGACATGGCAACACTCACACTCATGCAAGGATGCTAAAGCATAAACACTCACAGTGTACTCCGAGCCAAAAAAGAAGCTAGTTAGTAATCATGCATAATCTTAGCTATGTCAACAATGCCTAATGCAACGCATGCAAAATGCAACTAAAATAGGCTCGGCTATTCTAAGATGTCATATGAATGCAACTTGATAACATGTATTCAAATTGGTATTGAAATATAATGCAGTTTGTATGATGCGCCGAGCCCCGTGCATGCAAGACAGATGAATGATGCACGCATGCATAGCATAAGGATGCTAATTGAAATATGCCCTAAAACTAACCATCAAAAGCTGGTAAATAAAAGGGAGAAAGACGTGGGGTTGGAAGACATTCACACACTCACGCACACTTATTACAACATTTGCCCTCTCGACGGAGGGTCCGAATAATAAGCTAACTAGCTAATCTAAGCTACTTAAGCTAATTATTACAAATCAAAACTAATTAACTAATCCTAGTTAACTAATTAGTTATTACAACACAAATTGAATAGTTAAGCGCGTTAACTAATTAAGTACAAAACCGAAGCATTAGCTAGCTAAGCAAAGAAGCTAAGTAAAGCAGTAAAAGAGGAGCCTCAGGGCGAGAAATGTATGCATGTTCGATCGCCTCGCTCGGAAATCCATCGCTATGCCCCAATTTGCCTCTGTTTGCATTTTATCTCAGAACACTGCACAAAGCTCCAGATAGCTTCTACTCCATCATGGGAACCTCCAGGAAGGATGCCGACCACTTATTGGTGTTGTAGACCACCTGTAGACCACTTACATTTGCTGCAGACCATAAAAAGTGGTCGGCCAGCCACTTTTACTGGTCTGCCGACCAGAAAATTCTACACAACTCTATTTTGCTGCAACAGAGAACAAAAATGGGCACAGCAATGTATTTGCAAGGTATGTGTGCACAACCACCCTCCCTATCATTTCTTTGGCTCAATGGAGTGTAGTTCTCGACTCTCGGGCCACCAACCGAGCATCGCAATGCACGGTGGCCGGGAAGCCAAGTTTGCACGAATCAATGTGAATGAATGCACACATAACATATAAGGGCCTTAACCTCTGTCATGCATGATCAAGAGGGTCAGCAACCGAGAAATGAGGCACGTTTCATCACTTCAAGTATGAAACGTCCCTCGTTTCTCGTGTTTGGATTAACACACTATTCAAACACAATGCAGCACAACATAAGCATGATCAACCTATCAATGCTAATGGCATGCAAACACAATGCAATGCATGCACATGCAAACAACATACAAACAACATGCTATCTACCAATGCTAATGGCATGCACAAGATACTATCATGTGAATAATGCATGCATGGCAATCTTAGAAGCTAAGGCCTCAAGGCAAATGAAGTGCATCACACATGAAGCATACACTACAATGCTCAAATGGTCAAACCACATATGGACAAACCTAAAATGCTCCAAAACAGTGGCCAATTCACACCAAAACTTAGGCACAAAAAGGCAAAGAACATATGCTCATGCAATGGCTCATCAACAAGGCATAAAGGTGCAACTCTCAACAGCACCTAAAGAGTGACAAACATGGAAGTATGGCAACACTAAATGCTCTAAAATATCATTCCAAATGATGCCAAAACATGCATATATCACAAATAAGGCATGCTAAGAGGCTCAAAGCTTAAGGCTAGCAAAGGCACTTGTACCATGGCCATATCAAGCAAGCCCCAAAGGGCCAAGGTGACTTAAAATAGTCCCAAGGCAGGTCAAAACAATGCCAAAAACATGCTTGAACATAGCCAACATATGCTAGAATAAAAAGGCATGAAGCATGGAGCATACAAGGCCAATGAGGAAGATTACACTACACATACCAAAACCAAGCATGAGATGACTTCACCAAAAAAAATCAGAGTTGTAACATGGTAAAATAACACCAAAAACATGTTGAGATGGTAGCCCAAAAGCTTAGGCAAGCATGCATACATATTGGCTCATGGACAAGGCATGAAGACACAACTCTCAAACACAATTAAAGAGTGATAAACATGAGAGTATGGCAAAGATATAAGCTCCGAAATACCATGCCAAATGATGCCAAGGCATGCAAACATCACAAGTATAGCATGGTAGGGGCCTCAAAACTCAAGACTAGTCAAGGCATTTGCACTATAGCTATGCAAAACATGAGTCATATGGCCAAGGCAACCCAAAATAGTCCTAAACCATGTCAAAATAATGCTAAAACATATATGAAGTATAGCCTAGGTAAGCTAGCATGAAGGGCCAAAACACCCAGTACACTAGGCTAATAGGCAAGATTGCACTACAAATGCACAAACCAAGCAAGAGCTAACTCCACCAACCAAAAATAGAGTTATGGCATGTCAAAATAACACCAAAAATGGGCTGAGACTAAGCCAACACATGCTAGAATAACAAGCTAACTCATTAGGCATGCAAGGCTAGCAAAGAGGATTTACACTACAATTGCATGAAGCATGCAACCAATGATCAAACAAGCCAAAAACAGAGTTAAAGCATGTTAAATAATGGCCAAAAATGCGCTGGAGTGGAGCCAAAACATGCTAGAATTATAAGCTAAAATAGCAAGCATACAAGGCTAGTTTGCAAGGATTACACTACAAGTGTATAAAGCATGCAAGGATGGCCTAAACTAAGCCAAAACAGAGGTATTCCATACTGAAATAAGGCCAAAAATAGGCTGAGATGGAGTCAAAACAAGCTTGACAAACATGCTACTTTGGTGAGCCATCAACACAAGCACACAAGAGAAGAGGAGAGGGGGACAACCCCCCTCTATTTAAGACCTCAAAACACACTTTCCACCACTGAAATTCCTCTGGAATTCAGTGGTAGAAAGGCCAAATAAAGGTGATCACAAAGTCGTAAAGTGATGGCACAAAACAAAGCCAAACAAGGCACAAAATGGGGTAGACCACCCCCAATACCAAAGAAGCCTCAAACAAACATTTCAAATACTTAAAAATAAAACTTTTTACAGTTGGAAGTTAAGCCAAAAGAAGTATGCAAATAAGGCTAAGTACTTAAGCAAAACAAAGCTTAAAAGGGATTTGAGCCTCACCCTTGAAGAAACACAGCAAATCAGCAACTCCTGGGCAAAACCAAGCCTTTGAGCTTCAAACAAACTTCCAAGAACCTCAGCTCAAGAGTGAAGGTGTTTCATTATGTGTTTGTGTACAAAAGTGTGAAGGAATGACACTTTTGAGCACAAAATGAGACAAATATAGAGAGGCAGAGCAAAATAGAGATAGAGATATATGTATAACCCTAATGCAAAATTTTTGAACCTGAGACAAGAGGGAGGAGGCTCCCTTATATAGAAAACCAAGCATCAAGCTTGTTTGACAAGTTTTAGGCTCCAAGCAATCCCTCCATACACGTGTATGGAGGATGCTTTCTGTGCCCAACAGCAAGCACAGCTGGCATGGAAAATATCTACAGAAAGTGCAGGAAAGCTGCCGACCAGTTGCACTGGTCGGCCAACTACTTTTTCTGGTCTGCCGCAAGAGAAAGTGGTCGGCAAGGGGGGGAAGGTGGTCTGCATAGAGAGAGGAAGGTGGTGGCACGGCTGCAGACCACTTTTTCCAGCTGCAGACCACTTGTAGACCACCTAAGTGCTTGGTTGGACACTTTTCTGGTCGGGAGCCCAATTTTCTGGTCGGCAGGCAAAATTCTTCTTTCCAGGTCCAACTTCAAATGGGCATAACTCCTTCATCTGGACTCCTTTTCAGGTCATTCTTGTGTCCAAATTGAAGCCCCGGAAGTAAGCTTTCCAATGGTGGAAGCCTTGCATCAAAATTATAACTATGAAAAAAGTTATTCCTGTTTTGGTGAAGCCGCTCAGTTTCGATCCTACTCGGATTCATACCGAACTTCTCCTAAACTAGTTTGCTTCTCTCCTCTCCTCTCCTCTTTTCTTCAACTCCAAACCCCTAAACAAGGTGTTTTGAAAGATTTTTCAGAGATTTCATCTCTCTTTCATTCATTTCCACTTTGTCCTCGCTCAGTTTACCGAAAAGCGCAACATTTAACAAAATGCGAGCGTTGGAACATCGTATGAACTTCTTTTCAAAAATATTTTGAAAGAGAGGGTTTTAAGGTCTAAAATCTTTGGTCAACATAGCTTTGGTCCAAAAAGGGGTGTGAGGTTGGGATTTGACTCTCTCTCCTTGCTAAAGAAATCGAATCTTTGCACTGCACAACTTCATCACCGAGTAAACCATCAGTAGTGCCCAAGTCTTAAGGGTGGTCAAAAATGGGGTGTCTACAGTGGGCATTGCATTTGTTCTTGTTGTTGGAGTAGATCTAGTTGAACTTGCAGTACTATGATTTCCACTTCGACGTGGTTGTGTAGAATCCTTTGACATGTGTCCCGTCTTGCCATAGTGATAACAAGCCCCTGACGTGCGGTAGCGTACACCCCAATGTTTATTTCCACAAGTAGCACAAGTTGGTGTTGAATTACCACTTTGGCTTGAACCAATATTACTAGAATTCCCAGACTTCAACTTCTTGTTCGTTGATGCTGCCCCCTATTAAAATTATGTCTCCTACCCTTCCATTCAAAGTTTTGTTTACAGTTAGCCACATTACCCTCTGTTATTAGTGTCTTATCAAGCACATCCATATATGTCGATAATTTGAGAACATTGACTCTATCTCGGATTGGGTCACGCAAACCTCCCTCAAATTGTCTAGCTTTCATGTAGTCTGTATCTACCATATGAGGTGCAAATCAGGCTAACTCTGTAAATTAAGTCTCATAGTCAGCAACTGATTTGTTTCCCTACTTGAGTTCCATGAATTCAAACACTTTCCTATCCCGCACGCATTGCGGGACGTACTTCTCATAAAAGGTCTTTGAAAAGCGAGCCCAAGTATTATCCTTATTCTCATCGCGAACCAACATCCACCAACACCTGGCATCAGCTTCGAAGGTGAATGTAGCTAGTTGTACTTTCTGAGCTTCGGTACAAAAGAACACCTCAAACAACTTCTCAATCCCTAAGACCCAAGCTTCCGCCTTCAATGGTTCAATCCCACCATGAAATAACGGTGGCTTCATCTTTTTGAATTCTCTAGTCAAAGCAACAATACAGTCCCCTATCTGACACCCTGGAGCTGGAGGTGGTACATGTATTGGAGGTGGGGGTGGCAGTCGTTGTTGTTGTTGCCACTGTTATTGTTGTCTTATGGCTTCCTTCATGTCCTGCATCATTCGTTCCATTCTGTCCAATCTTGAGGAGGTTGCCTCCTTTAGCTCATCACTTCTTGTTCTCACCATTTTCTATATGAAACTTTGTATTATGATAAACACAATATAATTCTGTACACGATGCTCATAAAATTAATCATGAAATTCATCTCACTCTAATATATAAATGTACATGAATTCAATTCCTGAAATCTCTTCTAAACTCTCTATGGCTCAAGGGACAAGTGAGTAAGATATAACCCGTGCTCTAATACCACTTTGTCATGACCAAAACCCTTCCCTGTACGTTTAGCGTCATGACTGGCTAGTAATCATAGATTACCTACAACCTTCATAAACAAAATCCATTTTAATATAAAGTACGAGCTTAACGAAAGTATAAGCTAACATAACATTTGTCCATTTAGCTGTGCGTATATGAAAAGAACTTCGTATAATAAGCAAAGATTCGTTCCAAAAGTACAAGCATTCATGTCTTATAGTTATACAAAACCCCAACATATACACAAAATAGAAAAGCATTTAACAAGCAAAAATGGGTGGTTCAACTAGCATGGCTCCACCTGAGCCTAGTTACTTCACTTGGAAGCTCCTCAAAAGGCTGACTCAGGTAGACTTGAGGCTTTCATAACTCTGATGTTCAACTTGCCCACCTACATATATATAAACAAATAGTGAGCTAGGGCCCAGAGAGTAAGAACAAAATAAAGAGGTTTTATGAATGAAGTTCGATAACATGCCGATCCAATTCTCATTTCAATTCTTAATTCACAATATTCAATAAAATTCATTGTTGATGTCATTTCAATATCAAATTGAGTGGAATGTTCATAAATCAATAACATTCCGATCACAATGGATCCTTATGGTCAAGCCAATAGACCACAAAGGGTCAAACCAATGGACCACGAAGGGTCATCCAATGGACCACGAAGGGTCAAACCAATAGACCATGAAGGGTCAAACACTAGAGATCTCTATGCTTCAGTCAATCCCAATAACCATGGTATTGTTACCTCCAGGCAAGGGCCTATAATCAATGGATACCACAATGCAGTTTCAAAAGTGAACTTCATTCATTGATAGAAAATAACATTTTTTATAAACCATTCAACCGATTGCGTATTCATTTCAAGAATAATAGCAATTTCAAAATAAATATTCCTTGGACATATCTTGGTAAAGTTACTACTCACAGTGGGTTATGTTGTCACTAGGCCTCGAACGTCCACCTATACAAAACACATAACAAAAATACAATTGAAGCACCATTCGATATCCATTCCACTTTAATTAAATTTCTCCCACGTGTTTTTAACTCATTCCATGTTTATATAAGCTCAATTGGTGCCTAAGAGTACTTGAAATGATATGAGAATGAAAGTATGCACTTAAAAGAGTTAGTCAAACTTTGCTGAAAACAGGGTATCCGCTCGAGCGCATCTTCCTCTGCTCGAGTGGAGGTTCAAAAATAAGGGTGGTCGCTCGAGTGCCACTTCTGTTGCTTGAGCAATCTGTAAACTCTGCAAAAGTACTGGTTGCATGAATTTTTCACTCGATGGACGCTCGACGGTCGCTCGAGCGGAAGACTGAGTAAAAAGGGTCCTTGCTCAAGCACAACTTTGGTCACTTAAGCGGTTTGCAAAATTTTGTAAAACCTCTAGGAGCTTGATTTTTATGCTCGAGCAAACAAGCTGAATTATGGAATTTCCAGAACTGTGTTTGAAATTCAAATCTGATATTCAAAGGTTCAAAACTTGTATTTTTGGTACAAAAACATGGAAAACATTTTAGAACTTGGAAATAGAGTCAATTTGAAACCAATTGCTCAAAATCATGGACCCAATTCTCAAAATCAAACTTAAATCATGAAGTTGGAACCATGCATGACACGTATTGCCCTCACTTCTTTTCAAATCCTTTCAAAACTTGATCAAATGGCATGACCAGTGTAAAAACATGAAGAACTCTTCAAATAAATATATAGAAGTCCCATGCATGTAAGAATTCATAGAAAATTGAACTCAAAGATGAAGGATTATGCATGTATGTATGCAATTATACTCAATTCTTCCCTAATCAAGCCAATCCTTTATATTTACATGCAAATAGACTCATAACTTCTTGAATTCATTGCCTACATGTTTTATTTTCAAGATTTAAGAAGAAATTCCGTACCTGTGAATTCAAGTGTTGTCTAGCTCAATTCTTCAAGTCCTCCACAATTTCCTTCAAATTCCCCTTTCTCTCTCTCTCTAAATGTTGTGTTTACTTTTCTCCTCTCTCAAAATCTCAGCCCATGTGTTTGTATAAGTGAGTTCAAAACATGTACTAAGCGTACATAGAGTGTAATTAACTTAGCCTAATCAAAGTTGATTAAGGTTAATTAATTAGGCTCATTTCTAACTAAGTTCAATCAGTTTATTCTAATTATTTTGGTCTGAATCAAATTTCTAACGAAAGTTGTCATAAAATTCTAAATATTCTATTTAACCTATTGGGCTAGTCAATTTTGGCTTCCAAAGCTATTTGAGTTTTCAATTTCTGATTCTAATTCATTACGTGAATAAATATTCCATGTAATAACAGATAATTACAAAATTAAGCATGCGATCACATAATTAAACACACAATCAAGAAATTAAACTCATTGAAACAATAATATAATGGTACAGAGGTCGAGGTCGTCACAAAACTAGTCCTCAAAGTTCAAACATCCAATAACAAAACTTCCACTAGCTCAAGTTGGTTAGATCAGCCGGTTCACCGTCAATGAAACTTATATGCTATGAAACACGGGTATAGGTGTGAATACTGGTATTGGTATGATATGGGTACGTCGATATAGGTAAATTCAATAAATAAATAATTAAATAAGATACGAGTACGGCTTGATATGCTTGTAGAAAAAATATTTATTTTTAATTTATAGTAAGACAAAAATTAATTAAATGATTTAATTTGTTAAGATCCAACCTATAATTAAATTTAATGTCAAAAGTAAAGGTATAAATCAAAATTAAATGTCAATATATTAAATAACTTACAAATCATAGTTTAATTTGAAAGTCATGCTAAGCATAAAACAAAAAATAAAAAAATAAAAAAGTCTAGTAAAAGAAGTTTTATCTCTTTAATAGAAGAAAATATTATTTCAACTGAGGTACAGTACGGCTTGAGTATATGTTAGGTACATCTGGGTATGTCAAAAATTAAAAACAAAAAAACTTGGGTACGTGTTTCATGTATTCGGTACATATGCAGAAGAATCATACCAGATACCACACCCCACTAAGTACTCGATACGGATACGACATATTTTTCGAAAGACCCATAGTTCATAGCTTACATGCAACTCACTTTAATTAGTGTGCATTCCATGTATTCTTATCCCATAATCTACTTGTGAATGATGATTGAACTTCCCTTCCTATCATCATTATCATCATCGACTTATTCTCTAACACCGTTCCATGTCGCGCCACTTGAGGTAGATCAGGCCAGTATGGTAATGTGTGTAAGCCCCAGCGACCACCAACACATGAAACAGTTGGTGACTGCTGCAAACAATATCAAAGTTGCCCGGTTTCCACCTCTCGGGGACTCTAATCACATATATAAAAGCTCCAATCCCATACAAAACCCCCATTAGCACCTCGTAGACAGTGGTTTGGATCGCCTCTGGGCAGTTTCCATACAACATCAGCTTGTGGATCACAGGTGCTACACCTGACATGCCCATTGCAAAGTAAAGAGAAGTGCGAAAACAGCGGAAATAAGGCTTCTGGAAGGCCGGGAGGAAAGAGAAAACCATTGTTCCAATGCCCAGCAATGTGATGAAGGCCAAGTAGAGATAAGAGAGGAAGGGTTGGCAGAGGAAGGTATAGTAGACAGGAGGATAGAAGGAGGTAGTTATGAGGACAGCAATGCCGGTATAGTCAATCCTGAGCATGACGTAGCGAAGGCGTTCCGAGTGGCAGGCAAGGAGGTGGCAGGTGCTGCTGGCTAGTAAGCAGAACATGGCTCCTCCCAAGAAGGCGAAGAAGGGCCATCTTGTGATGGGTTGTTGAATCATCAATGGGGATGCCATGCCATCTTTTACACTATGCTGCATATAACACAAAATGGAAAAAGTCTATTCTTAGATAGAATATATATAGAATTCTGAGTGTGAGGCTTTTAAAATTTGGGTTACTTTATTTGTTAGACCTTTTGATTTAAAGTGATTAACTCAACAACAGAGGTGACTCAAATCTATTTGAGGCCTTTGATCAGAAATCTAGGAGATACCCTTTTACTTGTATTTTTATTTATTGGTTATATGTAAAATTACTAATTAAGTTTGTATACTTAAGTTTTTGCTAACATAACTTTTTCAATTGAAATTATGTCCAATCAATTTCATTTTCTTTTTGATATAGTCAATCTTAGGTATCATTTTATCAACCAAAAAAAAAAAAAAAAATCTGTTGAAGCAATTGTTGCTGGTATTGTCAATAATATTTTCTAAACAATGCATGCATTTGGGAAAGAAAGTATGCAAATTAAGTGTTTTCTTCTATTCAAAAAATTTCTACTAGAACTTTTAAGAGTAATGTTGTAGATCATATCTGAGTAACAATAATGCCACACTCCACATTTTTATATCATGTTATGCTTACTATTGTACTTATCAACACAATATTAATGTAATAAGTCCCATCACCAATGTATATTTCCAATGTAATACTGACACAAGTAAGAAAAGATGATATAAAAATATAGATGATCATATATTATAGCATTTATCAAATGCAGTCAATCTAGCATTACTCAACTTTTAATTCCATTTTTTGGTGTGTGTGTGTGTGTGTGTGAGAGAGAGAGAGAGAGAGATACACTGCATAACTTGCCATGTCATTCTGTAGTATTATTACTTTCTATTCATATAGAATCTCAATGAAAGTACCATAAACAAACCAATGACAAAGAAATATAAATTACCAGAACAGAATCATCTGTGTGATTGGAAATGGAGAGCTGCTCAGGCACACAGTTGGCAAGTAGTTGAGAAATATGCAAACTGGAAAGTGAGGACAGCAAGTCAGAAGGTATATGCTCATCTTTTAATCTGTGAAAGTCAGTCATGTTTGGCAATGAAGGAATGCAATTCTTGAGCACTGCCTGAATCTTTTGCAGATCAATTCTTTGGAGCATGTCCGATAACTGTTGCAGAGAGTGAACGTCTATCACATTTGGAATTTTCATTGCTGTGTAGATTGTCAAGCAAAGGAAAATGAAGAATCCCATCAAATGCCTGAAATCAATAATGCATAAGCTATAGCCGTATAGGGAAAATATTTTGGATTCAAATTATGCAAAATGTTGGATTTTTTTTATGTAGCGAAAAAGTGTACGAGAAAAAATTGCAATGGCAAAAAACTCTGTAAGAATTCTATAAATTAGTCCCAATAATTACATCATTATTTATAATGAGAGCAAAGCAAACCCTAAAAGCATTAGGAAACAAGCAATTAATTCGATTACTTAGTAATCACCTCTAAATCAAAGGAAATCAATAAACAACCCACCAAAAAATAAATAAAGAAGGAAAGAAAGAAAATTTGGATTAGGCTCAAATTTGAATTCTAGAAACAAAAAGATGGATTTTGTAGAAAAAAACCTAGTCAAAATCAAATTTGTTTTTAAGAAGAAATTGGCAAAAACAAATCTTTCCAAAATGGCAAAATTGCAAATCGGATGACTAAACAATGAAATTTGCACAAAATCTACCTTAGATCATGGTGAACCCCAAAATTACTAGCTACTCCAAAATTTGAGTTATCACTACGTTCGTGTTAGTTTTTAGAGTCAAATTTTGCCAAATGTTAAGTTCTACTCTCAATCTATCCCTCCCAAACCTTGTTGAATGAGGACTAAACCGAGTAACGTAATTGATTCGAGGATCATTTTTGGATAAATCCTTTCTTTAAGTGTTTTATATATATATTTTTTGAACGGCAAACAATTAAACAAACAATTTTATTAGATAGAGAAAAAATAGAAGTTACAAGTAGCTTGGGAAAAAGTTACATCATTGTCTAAACTAAGTATCCCAACTAAGTTGACACCCAAAGCAAGACTAATCATACACATTCTCAAGACCCTTGAGGGGAGTTAGAAAGATTCCAACTCAAACAACTGAAACAACACCAAAAATATACACATCATTATACCCTACCCCCAATACAATCTCTAATCTGCCTAATGTTGTATAAAAACTCATTGATAGAGTAATGGAAATCGTTGTTTGCAACTTTCAACCAAAATGCAAGCCTGGCAACTATGAGATCCTACAGCTCCCTCATCATTGGTTGACTTCCATCAAATACACATTCATTCCTATACTTCCAAATAGACCAAAATGCCACCAGGGGCATGGCATTCCAATTCCTCTTTTTCAGCATTCTTGCAATAGCTCTCTGTCCACAACTGCACAAGACCTTCAACTGATCCAGGCACTACCCATTGAACCCTCCACCACTGCAACAGATCAATCCAAACTCTCCAAACCATAGGACAGAAAATAAGCACATGTTCTATTGTTTCCCGATTAGCTTTGCAAAAAATACACAATGTAGAAGCATTCCCATCTAAAAATGCAAGAATAACAATGATGTAACTTTTTAGAAGCATTCCAAGTCTTTGAAAGAATACCAATGTTTTAACCTTATGTTTCCATGCAAGCCACCCAAAAAATTGTACTTTTCAGTGGAAGATATTTGATCCACACTAATCTACTAGAATTAACTGGTTCACCATAAGATAGAGTAGTACAATCATATAAGACTGACACAAAAGACTGCCCTGTTTTTGGTTGCCATCCAAGCTGCCTTATCCTTGACACATGTATTCAACATAGGTGTAGCTCCAAGAATCTCATTGAGTTTGTGAAGTTCCTCTTTCTTCCATTCAAATAAGAGCCTCCTAAAACTGAATTCCCAACTCTCTGAGCTGCCTTTGTTCTCAACATATTCTTTAAGTGATCCATCTTTATCATTAGACAACCGAAATAGTCTAGGAAACTCCAACTTCAAACACACTTCTCCGCACGAATTTTTTTCTATCTAATTTATATTCTTTTTAAGTATCCATTAAGTTTTGTTTAATGTAACATGACCAAATCATCCTTTCTAATTTTTTGAACATATTACTATTTTGAAACTAATACATAACTATAGTCTCTCATTTTACGGAAAAAATCTCTTCTCCATTCTAAAAAGATAATCTTTCGCTTATTCCATGGAGAAAATCTCTCCTGCATTCCATAGAGAAAATCTGAATACAAATCATAATACAATGTGAATGTTTTCATTAAACAATAAACATACAACTAACTTTTGAAAAAACAAAATACATATTAAAAATATAATGTGAATATTCATAATAAATAACAAATATACAACTATCCTTCAAAAAAATAAAATTCATTCCAAAATACAATGTAAATGTTCACAATTTATAATTAACATACAAATAGCCGTAAAAAAATTAACTCATACCAATGCAAACATTTACACTGCAACGTAAAAATATAAAACAAAATTAAAAAAAGTGAAAATCAACTATTTCAATTGTTCAATGGTAATAAAAATGATTGTTTAACTAACAAGCATAATAACAAAAATAAAAAAAAACATACAATTATGCTTTGTTGCGGTGAAATAATATTATATTTCTCCATTTCTCCATTGGTAAATGTGAGTTTTTAGTTATGTTACAGTGACCAAAATGCCCAAAAGCTTATTATAACCTTTTTTATGTTTTCTCTCCATTCCGAACAAAACGGTCAAGATGTAATGTAAACTTCTGGGTTTCTATCCCAATGTTAGTGAATGGGATCCTAATTCTGTGTGATTGAAAGTTCACATTTGGCAATGTAGACCCTCTAATATTCAATCCCACATTAACAAATTATTCAAATGTTACAACACCCACCGTATAAAATAAATTAAGGGTTAAAATTACAAGCCCACACGATGTACTGTATTTATTATGCCAACATCATATCAATTTACAAAGAACATTGCAATTACCCGACACCACAAACCCAGTCATAAAATGGTCCACCACATTTGGAATGTTACAAACCCACACAATGTAATATTTTCATTCTGCCAACATCATATGAACTTACAAGTAACATTGCAGTTACCAACCACCAAAAAACAACTGTAAAATGATCCACAACATTTGAAAAGAACATAAAACTAATGTTCTACAACGCTGCCACTGTAAAGACGACAACCCCAGACCAAACCACAAACATCATTATGAAACCACAAACAACAAAAAAAAAAAAAACTGAATGTGAAAAATCACATCTACCAAAAAAAAAAAAAAAACCAACCTGTCAAAAATTGCACCACCCCTCTCGCACTAAACCCCAGTATGAACACCACGTAGACCCAGCACACCCTCCTCAGAGAATCACAAATGATTGAACACCAACAATGGCACCCCTACGTAAGTAACATCAACAAATATCCCCAAATCACTCCATCAAATCCCCAAAAAATATAGAAATGTTAGCCCACATCTTACCCACAATCCAAACAAACATCAAAATCAAATCTCAACCAAAGGGCATATAAGTAAACTCTAATATCACAAAATCAAATCAATAACACCTACCAAAAATAAAAAGGACTATTTGGTTTATAAGAAAACATGTAAGACTAAATGGACTAACATTTCTCAAAATGGGATTTACCAGTAATTTTTCCTTAATTCAATGCCAAGATAATATAAAAAATACGAAAATAAAAATTCCACATTGAAATAGAACTAAGTATTTATTTTTAATCATCAAAGTGCAACAATAAATGTAATTGATTCAATGCCAAGATGAATTACTAGCAGATCCTAATAGTTTGATTTAATTTCCACTGACAACTATCAATTCGTCGCTGAAAGTTTGTCCTAACAAAATCGTCGCTAAAAATTAAAATATAGTAACTTTTTGTGATGTTTTTAAAATTTGTCGCTAAAAACTAACAGTTAGCTATATTTTTCTGAATATGTAACTAAAAACTAAAAATTAGTGACTTTTTGTGATGCTTTTCTAAATCTATCACTAAAAATTGACAATTAACAACGTTTTTTTATGAGGAAAAACTAAAAATTAATGACTTTTTTTTTTTATAAAAACGTCGCTAATTATCACATGACTTATTAACTAATAAGGCCCAATAGAATCTGCACGTTAGCTTAAATAAATAAATTGAAATAGAATAAGACAGAGATAATTGAAGGTTACGCAGTTTGGGTGATAGAATCGTTACGTCCAAACATTTAGAGTCTCATTGTGAATGCGGAAGATGCTTAGGAAGGTCTGCCTCAATGGCCATTCAGATCGGTAATAACCCAAAATGAATTCATTGTCCTTTAAATATCCAGGCAAGGAGTGGTAATCAATCAGCTGATCTTGTTTAACTTTCTTCCATTGTTTCTTTCCTTTCTCTTCCATACGTAGAAAAAAATCCGATCCTCTATCTTCTTATATATATATATATAATAGGGGCTGTATACCAATCCTGTGTTTGGTTTGGGCAGAAGGGAAGTCAAAGAAGGACAAGTTAGAGAAATGAAAGAAAATAAAAACTAAAAAACTTTCATTCCTTTGGTTGAGAAGAGAAAATGAAGGGACAAAATTTCCCTGCTTTTCTCTTCTGCAAATTGGTGAGATTGAAAGAAAAGTGGGAAAGTGAAAGCAAAGGGAAGGGAGTTTTCCTTATTTGTTTGGTTGAGATGTTAGACTTAAAGAATTTTATGTTCTTTTCTTTTCTTTTCTGTTCTTTTCAACCAAATACACGACCAGTGAGACAGATTTAGAGGGAGGCAGTGATAATATTGAAAAGGGAACATCTTAAGACGTGATGATGAAACAAGAGGCAGTTTTTTCGGTTATAAGAAAAAATAGGAGGGTTTTTGGAACGGGTGGAACATATTTATTTCCGGAAGGGCCCATATGGATCAATTTTATTTAATTACAAGCAATGCACTAAAATTTTTAGAACTGTTCTTTTGATGTCCTGTTCAGACTCTGATTGCAGTAATGATAAAAATTAGAAGCTAACATCAACCAGTTTTTGACTATTTGGCAAAACTTGTGTGGTAACATTATAAAATATTTCATTTAAAATCAATTTTTTAATTCACGTAACAACTATAGTTGTATAAAATGAAAATGTTATACAAATCATTAGTTTTTATTTTTATTAGGGTAAATTATCAGCAAGTCTAAATAGTTAAACTTAATTCTCATTTTCAATTCGTTGCTGAAAGTTGGTTCTATCATAATTGATGCCAAAAAAAAATTTTGTGACAATTTTTTGAATGTGTCACTAAAAACCGACAACTAGTGACATTTTTTGTGACTATTTTTAAAAGTTGTCATTAAAAATTGACAATTAACGACATTTTTCTGTGACAAATTTTTCAAACTATCATTTGAAACTAACAATTAGTAACCATTCTTTATGAAAAAGCTTCTAATTATCAAACAATCTATTGATCAATAAGTCCACCTATTATAACATATCCATAAGTCCCCTTTTATTACAAATTCATGTGTCATTTAATTTATAAAATGAGACAGAACAAACTATTACGATTAATGAGGCATAAAAATTTTTAAAACACCCCCCAAAAGAGAAATGTTTGAAAAAACAAAATTGTTTGTGTACACGGACATTAAAAACATTTATACTTAATGGTGAAGAAACCTAATGAAAAATATGATTAGAATTATCATGTGATCACCATCTATAAGAAGAAAAAAAAACACCTCTAACTGTTGAACGATCGGGAGTCCTTCAACGCTCAAGTTATAGTCCTCTATGTTATAAAAATATTTAATAAACAAATTCAATAGTGAAAATAACGTACCTTTACCCATGGGTTGTGGGTCTAGCTATAAAAGTTGATTGCTTGCTTAATAAGTAGTCTAAGTGCTCTAGAAGTTTTTCCCAAACAATCTCCAGTTGCTTAGAACTTTTATATCAATAAGATTTTATCTCAAGATGAGTTGTACTCCATGTATAATACTGTTGTTTTATTTGACCATTGCCTTACGCGTGATAATCCATAACTGTGTCACGTGACTGTGTTGGGAACCATATATTTCTATGGTGATTTTTATTTCCTCGTAACCCATATATTTTCTGTGGTGATTTTTATTTCCCCGTAATTGCCCACAAGCTTTCATTTTCTTTAAGCCCAATGAGAAGAAGTGGAAAGTCTTACGTTGTTTCACTTGATAAATATAGTTGTGGATTAATGTTTGGCTAGAACAATATATATGGGTTTTAGGCCAAATGCCCTCCATTCTCCTTGACTACTATAATTTTGAAGGGTGCCCATTATATTGCTTGATAGTTTTGCAAGGTTCGAGCACCTTCCCGAACTAATATACAAGTATTTACTAATCATACTGTGCCCAACGAATACTAGATCTTAGAGAATATCTAGCAAATGTTAGGGGTTATTCTAATAATGCCTAACTATGTTAGGACTTATTTTGAAAATGCCAAACCTTATTGTGACTTATTACGAAAATGTCTAGCCTTGATAGGACTTATTCTAAGAATGCGTATCCTCGCTACGTCTTCTTTTAATAATGTCTAACCTTGTTAGTATACTACCTCCGAAAATGCCTAACCTTACTAGGTCTTATTCCGAAAATGTCTAACCTTACTAGGTCTTATTTTGAAAATATCTAACCTTGCTAGGTTTTATTTCGAGAATGACTAACCTTGGTAATGCCTAACTTTGTTTGGACTTATACCGAGAATATCTAGCCTTGCTAGGTCTTAGAGAATACCTTGCGAATGTTAGGACTTATTCCAAGAATGCCTAATCGTGCTAAGGCCTTTTAGTGAGCAAAAGCACGGGCTCAAATTTTTCCAAGGTCAGCACCTTAAAGTCTCTTCTCGTGCTCAATCCATGGTGCATCATAGCTAAGCTACAGGTAATTGCCAAGGGAAAGTGTAATTCATCTTGCCCTCATGATCCATCGAGTGCCACAATTCAGCTAAGGAATATTCAAGGGGAAGCAACAAGGCTCGCCCCAGCACCAAACTCCACCGTTCGACTGAAGTTCTTCTCAAAATGAATAAGTGCTCTCCTTTTTTCGCAGTGAATTCTACTTGGCAAAGAGAATTAGAACCAAAGGGAAGCACAATTCATCTTGCCCCCGCACCGAGCTCTACCACTCAGCTACAATTCTTCTTCTTAAAGAAAACAAGTGTTCTTATTTTTTGCGGCGAAGAGAATTAAAACCAAGGTGAAGCGCAATTCATCTTGTCCCCCCACCGAGCTTTACTGCTCAGTAGGAATTCTCCTCATGGGGAACAAATGTTCTTATTTTTTTCATTGAGCGAATTCTGCTTGACAAAGAGAATTAAAACCAAGGGAAAGCAACAAGGCTTGCCACTACACTGAGTTCTGCCACTCGGTTGGGATTCTTTTCAAAGGGAACAAGTGTTATCCTATTTTCAGCAAAACGAATTATACTCAGCAAAGAGAATTAAAATAAAGGGGATGCGTAATTCATCTTTCCCTATCCACCATGTATAGAATAATTTTTCCAGTCATCAGGCAACTAAGCCTTCGAAATTCGGTGGCCTATTCAACCAAAAACGGTTTCCATCCAGATCCAGTGGCTAATCAAACCAAAGAACAGTCTCCAGCCAAGTCCAGTGGCATATCAAACCAAAGAATGGCCTCCAACTAAGTCTGGCCATTTTATCCAACCAAAAACAGACTCCAGCTAGGTCCGATGACTAACCTATCCAAAGAACAATCTCCAACCAAGTCCGGTGGCATACCCAACCAAAGAATCGTCTCCAACCAAGTCCGACAGCTTTATCCAACTAAAGAACAGTCTCCAGCCAAGTTCAGAAGCTTGCAGATTTGCTATAACAATCCATGCTCTTGACCATAATGCCATTGTTTTTTTGTAAGGACTTATGATATGAGTCATGCTTAAATTTGTTTAGCCATATTATGTTCATCCACTCTTGTTACTCCCCAGATTTTGATGTGATGTAACCACGGCAAGAATTTTCATCCCATTTACTCTTCTTGCCCCCAATTTTTTGTGTGATGAAATCATAACAAACTATTTACAAGATCATGGCAAATTTGAGAGTTGTTAGATAATTAGCTTTATTGCTCGACTCTACTGTGTAAATTTTTGCTCGATTGCTTGTTCGCCTATCAATTTATGAGCTTTATGATTGAGTTAGTACTCGTGATTTGGTGATTGATACTGAACACGCAATAGAGAAAGATGAAGCCCAATCTGGATGTTGTTCTGAACAACCACACCATGTGCAAACACGCACTCCATCATGCTTTGGGCACAATTTGTTCAGTTGCTCGATGAGACGAGTCTTCCCTTATAAACAGTGTTGTTGCCTTGAGGTGCAATGAATGACCGAGTCTTCCCTTATAAACAGTGTCGTTGTCGCGGTCACTTCATCTTGAAAGAGAGAAGATAGAAAGGAAAGACCCTCTCCTCGCTCGGTGGAGCAAGGATCCTCTAGAGTTTTTTTTTCCTAAAGGCTTTTAGAGTGGTGCATTGTGTGGTTGAGATTTAATGACAAGTCACATCAATTTTTCAGCATTAAATCTCAACCACACAATATACTACATTAAGAAATTTAAAAAAAAAAACGCTCTAGAAGACCCTGGTGCGCTCAGTGTATGCATGTGGTCAGACTAAGGTATTGTCAAGCTAGTCCTTGCGTGGTCCATAAGAAGCCTTTTAAAGTGAAAATATTGTCGGGCAGTATGGCTTTGTCAGACACGTCACTACCTCCTACCTAGAGGTGGCAAATGGTTGGGTTTGGTCCAGTCAAAACAGATTTTGCAGTTAAAGCAACCCAATTCAAACCCACCAATTGGATTGTGCACGGTGTGTTCAGCGGTTTAAGAATAAAATTATAAATTGAATAGCGGATTAACGGATTGATAAATTAGGGTTTGAGTGATTTTTGACGGATTGACAGATTGAAAAATAATACATGTCAACTTCCACTGTGGAATTACAAATAAAAAATTACAAACGTTAATATACAGAATTCAATTCTTTCACATCTACTATGAAATTACACATAAAAGATACATGAACTTCTTAACTCTCCAACCAATCAATTCGAATTCTCTTCCTGTAAGAAAAACGAAACAACGAGAGGTGAGCACAATTTCCCAGTAAGAATCTCATAGTTCTAAAACAATAACCATCCTATAGAAATGATCATGCATGCAAGGTGATACCATATAGTAAGGTAACACTTTGTAATTTCAAAATATCATACGTAAAGTACTTTTTTCTCAAAATTTAGTTGAGCATTTAAGGAAAACCTTCAACCATAAAAATAATCCCTTATCGTCAGAAAACCATAAATCCTTTTTGAAAACAAACATGTTTAAGGAACAACATCATTTTAAATTTATTAACCAATTCCAAAATATTCCTCATTTAATTTCCATCTTAACATTCCACTTTTTATTTCCATTTTTCCCTTATTACTAATTACATTTATTATAACACCATAACCTCAAGTTCAAGTTCCCTTAATACTCAAAACAACCCTCATACACTCCATTCCCACCAGTCTATTCATACTTGCTGTGACTCCTTAACGTAGAAATCTAAATCTCCTTTATATTCAATAATAGTTCTCCTACACTCAACTCCTACTTGTCTAACAGCTACATCACATCCACATTTGCATTATTAATTATAATCCAACATATCACAACTACATCACATCCACATTAGCATTGTCAATTATAATTCAACATATCACAAGGATAATAAACCCTTTTAATTCAATCTCTTCGTTAATTACAAAACAAAACTCTTAATCTTTCCTTATAGTTGCACACCACTCAGTGAATTCATTATCACCAACCCCTTATCCAATTACTATTTCATTATCCATTCTTTTCAAACAATTTCTGTAGGCATTCCCTTCCATACCAAACTGCACATCAAATTGTAATTTCACAAGTTCATCAGAAGACACACATATCATCACTGACCTCAACACATTTCATAACGCATTCCACCTTTTGCCGACTTGATACGGCGAGATAGCGGGCACCTAATTCATGGCACGTTCCACCTTTTGTCGGCTATTATACGGTAGGAAGTGAACTCCCAAAAAACCTTTTTCTCAAAAATCATATTTTTTTCCAAAAAACATATTTTTCCATATTTACCGACTGTCATACGGTAGGACGTGGACCCCAAAAAAATATTTTCAACTTTAAAACCATCTCCACATTTGTCAACTATTATAAGGCAGGAAGTGGGCACCCAAAAATATTTTCAAAACCATTCATTTTTCCACTTTTGCCGGCTATTATACGGTGGGACTATGTGGATACCCAAAAATCATTTTTCCATTTTTGTCGGCTATTATACGGCGGAACTGTGTGGATACCTAAAAATATTTTTCCCACATTAGTCTAGCGATAAGCCTCGATAGGGCATTTGGGCACCTTTAATTCAAAACCACCCCCACATATGCCGACTATTATATGGCGGAACGTGGGCCCCCAAAAACCTTTTTCATTTCTCCACGCAGGTACCAACGACAACTCAACCCAACACAACTCAACTCTACACAACACAACTCGACCAAACTCAACACAAATCAACACAACTCAACTCAACTCAACTCAACCTAACTCAACACATTTCAACATAAGTCAATGCAATTCAACATAACACACAACAAAATTCAACACAACCATTTCAACACCATTCAATACAATTCGGTATAATCCAATACAACTTTTAAACCTCCACATCATCATTTCATCACAAAGTTCATATCATCCATACCATTAGTAATTTATTTTTCCCTAAGTTTGGTTTCATATTATAACATAATTTAAAACATCAACATTAACAGTTCAATAGCAACTTTTACATAAATTTTCAAATTCTTTAAAATTTTGATTAAACTTGTACATGTGTAATTTAACACCTCAACTTCATGATTCTACTTTCAATTTAAGCAAAACCATCAACCATCTTCATGAGCCAAACTAGGATTTTTAAGAGAAATTAAAGCTTTTCACAAAAATATCTTTTATTCCAACTCTTCTATTAATTATACACCCTAATTCATGACCCAAAATCATAACCCAACAAGTAAATCCCAACTCTTCAAACCCTAAACCCCCAATCTCATGATTTATTCATGATATGCATAAAAATATAAACTTTGTATTTATATAAAGAAAATATCACAAATCTATCTATAAATGAGGGTATTGAAGGAGAACTAAAAACCCCTACCTCTTGAAGCAAAGAGATGACAACCCAAAAATCACCGGCGATGAAATCACGGACTATTCGAACCAAAAGGAAGACCTTGACGAAATCTACAATCTTTCTCAAAGGACCATGGTGAAAAGATCACTCTAGGTGAGTAGATCTAAAGATCTAAGTGAAAAAGTTTGAGTTTGGAGAGAGAAAAGAGAGCTCATGCTGTAGAGAGAGAGGAAAGAGGAGAAAAAGTGAAATGAATATATGTTTGGAGCCTATTTATAGTAGCAAGGTAATAATATAACAAAAGCCCTGAAGCCAAATGAAAAGAAAAAGTCAAAAAACCCCAAAGAGTAGGGCCCAAACCAGCCCAAAAATCTAAAAATTACACATAGGTGTTGACCCTTCGGGCAGAGGTGTCAACCCTTACGAAGAAATGTTGAGACACCAATGTGTGTGCGACAGACAAGGATCAACCCTTACAACCAGAAGTGTCGACCCTTTATTTCAGAATGCAACCCAAAACATGACAACAAGGGAAAGGTCGACCCTAGGGACTTAGGTGTCAACCCCAAAAAATAGCAGAGGCACTAAGAGCAAGGCAACAAGGTGGTGCCGACCCCCAGAAGCGCAAGTGTCAACCCTAGAACAAATTTTCCAAGTTTCCAAAAAACTTTCAACGTAAACAAGCATGAACGAACAGTCATAACAAATTTAAATCAATTTGTACTCCTCCAAAACATAGATACAACAACTCCAAAGACTCCCAAGAAAGAAAATAAAGGAATTAGATACACCCTCCAATAGGTTAAAGGATACAAGTGTTACACTCAGCATTGTTTTATTTACACAAAGAATGGGGACAGTGTGTGGTGCACAAGGATGTTAAATCAAGCAATGTCGTGTTGGATTCAAATTTCAATGCTAAGCTTGATGATTTTAGGTTAGCCAGGCTTGTTAACCATGGTAAAGGGTCACAAACAATAGTTTTGCCAGAGACTATGGGCTACATGGCACTTGAATGACTAGTTATTAGGAAAACCAACAGGGAATCTGATTTCTTTAGTTTTGAAGTTGTGGCATTGAAGATATCTTGTCGAAGAAAACCCATTAACTTGAAGGTCCTAGAAAGTCAGATAAGAATGGTGAAGTGGGTTTGGGACCTTTATGGTTCTGGTAGGCTTCTTGAAGCGGCAGTGGATCCAAAGATATGCCCATATTTTGTTCAAAAGGAAATGGAATGCTTAATAATTGTTGGGATGTGGTGTTGTTGAACATATTGAATTTTGATGATTGCTTTTGTTTTGATTATGTCTTGATTTATCTTGAAGAATGAATTATAATTGAAAACTTATTGTTTGATTAAATCATTATAATATATATTCTCTATGTGTTTAACTATGTTTTTAAAGGCCAAAATGAAGCTTGAATCTGTACCAAACCAATGCACTATAGCAGCAACAGAGAACAGCAGCAGAAGGAGACCAACCCACAAAGGGGCGGCCGACTAGTTAGGCCAAATTTTGCTCAATTTTTGTTTCAATTGCAGGGTCATTCGAGTGACATCCGGGAGGATGTCCAGGGACATCCAAGAGGACATTAGGGAGGATGACCACCAAGACCAAATATTCACTCAGGACATCTGGGTGGACGTCCACTATGCACAATGTTCAATATATCAGACAACTTCTGAGAGCTAAATAAGAAATGTTTTCTTCCATCTTTCAACGGGAAAAAATACACATGGGAAATAAAGATTCTCTAAGTATTGGTTTATATAATCTCTCAACCCGTCACCATTCCATCTCCTCAACGGGAAGAAGAGAATGGGTCTGTCAGACATAACCGAGCACCACCTCTGTTATATACATAGCTTTGGGATGTGAGGCAAAAGACATAATGAACAAATGTAAGTGCAAAGCATATTTTTCATCTTTCATCAATCACATACTCCTTATTCTCTCTGAGTATGTGAAACATCACTCTTTAAGTTCTTCATTCTTCTTCAGAAATCAGTAACTAAGCCTTTAGCTTTAAGCCCATTTACCTGTGTGAGGTTTTACTGATATACACTCTGAGCTTTTATTCTTGTATCATTTTATGAGTGAGATTTATTTCAAGCTTTCTGTGCAATAAAAATCAAATCAATTCAATCATGTAAAAGTGTAGTACACTCAGTATTCTTGATTCCTTGAGAGTGATTGAGAATCATCTAAGGAATACAAGGTTTTTGGACTTGAAAAGTCTATGTAAATTCTATGGAGGATTGCTCCATTTGTGAAGAGGTTCTAGCACCCTATAAAGCTAGAAGATAGTGGAAAATCTTAAGTGAAGCTTGAGAAGTGGATTTATGCTTGGTTGATGAGATAAAGAGTATTCTACTGCCTGTCTGGACAAAATGGAAAGAATGATCCAAGATATGTCTGAAGCATTAAGGCAACAACAACAACAACAACCACCCTCACCTCCACCAATGCCAATGCCACCTCTAGTACAAGAGCACAAAGCGGATGATCATACAATTGCTTTGCCTAAAGAGTTTAAGAAGATGAAGCCACCATTGTTTTGGGGGGGAGTAGATCCTCTGAAAGTTGAGGCATGGGTTCTTGGTGTTTAGAAGTTGTTTGAAGTATTCCCATGCACTGATGCACAAAAGGTCCAGTTAGCAGCATTTACTCTTGAGGGCGAGGCCCATAGATGGTGGATGTTGGCGAAAGACGAAAATGTGGGAGTTAGTTGGGCAAAATTTTTGGAAATATTTTATTAAACGTCCTTCCCTCAATGTATTAGAGACCGAAAAGTATCTGAATTTGAAGGGTCAAAGCAAGGTAACCAAACAATAGTGGAATACGAGGCACAGTTCACTGAGTTAGCAATGTTTGAGCACACATGGTCGATAC
Organism: Camellia granthamiana; assembly: GCA_036172215.1. Classification (NCBI taxonomy): domain Eukaryota; kingdom Viridiplantae; phylum Streptophyta; class Magnoliopsida; order Ericales; family Theaceae; genus Camellia; species Camellia granthamiana. Next base: position 95,196,684 of record CM069910.1, read on the forward strand.
TGATTACACACACACATAAAAAAAAATAAAAAATAAAAAATAATAAAAAATAAAATAATTTGAGGGTGGACTTTAGAATGCAATCTCAGAGAAAGTGAATGTTCTGAAATTACCAAAATATGTGAACGTTCTTGATAGAGCTTTAATGTCTGAAGCAAACTTGGCATACATAATCGACCATTTGAATGGGAAGGGAAGCGACATGGTTCTTATTCGAATAAGGGATCATTGTCTCCAAAGAAGCCAAATTTGGGAACATCTAGTGCCTCCAATTTGACAAGAGATTCTGCAACAACTTGTAATGAGTGTGACAAGAAAGATCGGGAAGTTTGCTACTGCACTTCTGGAGCATGTTTCAAATGTGGAAAGATAGGGCACATGGTCAGAGATTGTCCCTAAAACGAACAAAGAAGTGGAAGGCCTGCTGCTAGTTCGACTGGGTCCATTCAATGCCAAGAAATAATGATAGATCTACTGCTACAAGAAATACACTCAAAAAAGGGAGAGTTCTTGCACTCATCCCAAGGGATAGATGGAATACCAAGGTCATTGTCTCAGGTACTCTTTCTATTTGCAACACAGATTCTTATGTGCTAATTGACTCAGGTTCAACATATTCTTTTGTATCTACTATATTTGCACATAGATTGAATAGACCATGGAATCACTGCCTTATGTGTTATGTGTATCTGTTCCATCTAGGGAAATCTGTTTTGTGTTCATCTGTATATCATGCTTGTGAAATTTTTATTGGGAATGCTATGCTATTTGTGGATTTGTTACCTTTTGACATAAGAAACTTTGATGTGATTTTGGGAATGGATTGGTTGTCTAACTATTGTGCTCTTATTGATTATGTGACAAAACAGGTTTTGTTTAGACCACTGGGACATGATGAGTTTATGTTTGAGGATAATGGTGTAATACCTCCACCCTACTTAATTTCGACAATGAAAGCATGTAAACTGCTTAAAAAAGGGTGTCAGGGTGACCTATGTAGTGTCTTGACTATCCAATCTACAAATACTATGTTAGAAGCTATCCCGAGAGTTAGAGAATTTTCAGATGTGTTTCCGGAAGAATTTCCAGGGAAATTAGTTGATAGAGAAATTGAATTTACCATTAAAGTTATGTCAAGTACTCAACCTATTTCGAAAACCCCGTATCTAATGTCAACAGCTGAGATCAAAGAACTGAATGATCAACTACAAGATTTGCTTGATAAAAGGTTTATCTGACCTAGCACTTCGCAATGGGGTGTACCGGTCTTGTTTGTGAAAAAGAAAGACAGATCTTTATGCTTGTGTAACGATCAAGAACAAATACCCTTTTCCTCGTATTGATGATTTATTTGACCAGATACAGGGTTCACAAGTGTTTTCAAAGATTGATTTGAGATCTGTGTGCCATCAATTCAAAGTGAAAGCTGAAGATGTTGAGAAAACTGCATTCCAAACAAGGTGTGGTCACTATGAATTTCTTGTTATGCCATTTGGAGTAACAAATGCTCCCACATCTTTTGTGGACCTTATAAACCGAATCTTCAAATCCTATCTTGATGAGTTTGTTGTGGTATTCATTTATGACATATTGATTTACTCGAAAAGTGAAGAAGAACATGAACAACATTTGAAAATTATTCTACAAACACTTAATGAGAAGAAATTATTTGCCAAATTAAAGAAATGTGAATTTTGGTTTGATGAAGTTGTGTTTCTAGGGCATGTGATCAACATGGATGGAATTTCAATGGACCCGCAAAAGATTGAGGTGATTGTGAATTGGCCTACATCCACAAATGTGACAGAAATTTGAAGTTTCATGGGATTAGATGGGTATTACAGAAGATTTGTAAAAGATTTCTCAAAGATAGTCGTACCACTCACCTAACTTACCCAAAAATGGAGAACTGTTTGAATGGACTAATGAGAGAGAGTCTGCTTTCAAAGAACTGAAAACAAGGCTAACCCCAACACTGATTTTGACTTTACCATCAGGTACAAAAAATTTTGTAATTTACAATAATGCTTCATATAAGGGTTTGGGTTGCGTTTTGATGTAGAATGGAAGAGTGATAGCCTATGCTTCTCGGCAATTGAAGCCTCATGAGAAAAATTACCCAACTCATGACATGGAATTGGCCGTTGTTGTGTTTGCATTGAAGATTTGGCATGACTACCTTTATGAGGCTACATGTGAGGTGTACACTGACCACAAGAGTTTGAAGTACTTTTTCACTCAAAAGGAGCTGAACATGCGACAGAGGCAATGGTTAGAACTGATTAAAGACTATGATCTTCAAATTTAGTATCATTCGGGTAAACCTAACACCATAGCCGATGCTTTGAGTAGAAAGTCAACGGGGAATTTGGCATTTTTGATCACTAAACAGAGAGAGTTACTAAAAGACTTAGAGAGATCTGAGATTGAAGTGGTGTTTCACAAACAAGGCAGAATGATAGCTGCCATTTCAGCTCAACCGACAATCATTGATGAAATTAAGCAAAAACAGTTAGAGAATGAGTTCCTCAAGAAAGTCTTTGATGAGTTCGAATCAAAACCAAGACCGAGGTTCAGTATTGAAAATCAGGTATTGCAATTTCAAGAAAGGTTATGTGTCCCTAATGATGAGTTTGACCTCAAGCGAAAAATTTTAGAAGAAGCTCACAAGTCCAAGTTTGCAATTCATCTGGGCAACAATAAAATGTATCGATATTTGAAGCAAAGTTATTGGTGGCCTAACATGAAAAAAGAAATTGTAGATTATGTATCCAGATGCCTTCAATATCAGTAAGTCAAAGCTGAACATCAAAGGCCAGTGGGATTACTTTAGCCTCTCCCTATTCTGGAATGGAAATGGAAGCACATAACCATGGATTTTATCATCAATCTACCTCAGACACCTAGAAGTATGAACTCTATCTGGGTTATTGTGGATAGGTTAATGCAATCTACACAATTTGTACCTGTGAGAACTATTTATGATGATTATAGACTTGCCACTATTTATATCGATGAGATTGTTCGTTTGTATGAAGTTCCAGTATCTATTTTTTTAGATAAGGACCCAAAATTTGTATCTACATTTTGAAAGAGTCTTCAAAGAGCAATGGGAACATAATTGAGGTTTAGTACCACATTCCATCCCCAAACCGATGGGCAATCGAAAAAAATTATTCAGACTTTAGAGGATATGCTTCGAATGTGTACTTTAGACTTTCAGAGAAGTTGGGAAACCTACTTATAGTTGGTAGAATTTGCATACAACAACAATTTCCATTCTAATATTGGCATGGCACCATATGAAGCTTTGTATAGCAGAAAATGTAGATCTCTGGTTTGTTGGACTGAAGTTAGGGATAGGGTCTTGCTTGGACTTGAAATTGTGCAAACAACAATCGAGAAGGTCAAAGTCATTCAGCAAAGGCTCAAAACCATACAAAGCTAACAAAAGAGTTATGCGGGTCAGAGAATAAGGGCACTTAAATATAATGCCGGTGATCATGAGTTTATTAGGGTAATTCCGATGAAGGGACAATCGAGGTTTGGGAAGAAAGGCAAATTATCACCTTGATACATTGGGCCATTTTAGATTTCGGAAAAGCTAGGTCTAGTTGCGTACTGAGTTGCTATACCACCGGGAATGGAACAAATGCACAACGTGTTTCATGTGTCAATGTTAAGGAGCTATCTCCGAGATCTATTTCATGTTATTGATCATCACTAGACAGCTCTTGATGACAATATGGAGTATAAGGAGAAACAAATCTAGATCATTGATCGATAAGTGAAACATTTAAGGAATAGAGCCATTTCTATGGTTAAGGTAGAATGGAAGGAACATTATGGCACAGAAGCAACTTGGGAAAAGGAAGATGAAATGAAACAAAGGTATCCTGAATTGTTTCCGACACAAGGTAACACAAGTTTGGAGGACCAAACTTCTTAAAGAGGGAAGACTGTGACAACCTTACCTCATGTTATTCTTATATTTATTCAATTTTGAATGCTAATTATGTGTTTGATGAGTATTTGAATGTATATCTGTATGTTGTAGGAATATCTGTTAGAATTTCTATTTATAGTCTGAAATTGAAAGCCTTATCGACTTTAGAAATCAAAATTGATTAGTTTAATAAGAATGACATAATTTTTAGAGCCTAATAGAAAGTTTGGTTAAAATTTGATTCAGTTCAAAAAAATTAAGTTTTGATTAATTAACCTAAGCCTAATTAGTGAGCTTAATCTTTAATTAGCAACTTAAACTAATCAAGCCTATATATATGTTATATGATGAGATTTAGCTTATCTTTTTTAGCTCAATTGCTGAAAATACATTCTAGAGGAGGGAGAGAATCAATTAGAGAGAGAGAGAAGAGCTAGACTTGGAGAATTTGGCTAGGAGATTGAAGAATTGTAAAGTATAGATCAAGATTTTGCTTAATTGATTGAAGACTCTAGGTATGTGATTAATCCTTAATTTATGAATTTAAGTCATCAAGTATATGAATATAGGAGATTACATGATTAAATATGAGAATTAGGCTAAGGATGTTGAAATTGGAGTCAATTCATACATGCATGCATGATTTTGAGGAATTCAACTATTTTTTAGCATGTTTTTGTAGTCTAAGCTTGAATTGGAAGTCGTATCATACATGCATCCATAATTCATGAAGTTTTGAGGATGAATTTCATGTTTTGAGAAATTTGGAAAAGAGTATGAAGCTTAATTGTACATGCATGAGGATTTGAGTTTCAATTTTATGAAATTCATGAAATTTTGAGCTAAAGATTTGAAATTAAGCATTTGGTTATGTTGTTGAAAGAGTTTCTAAGTGTTTTAAAGGTTTTGAACAAGCCATGCAAGTCTATGATTTGAAAATATGTGTTTTGAAGCTCAACTCTATTATGGAAATTCCAAAATTCTCGAGCAAACAATCTATCGCTCGAGCGCACATTCCATACATCTAGCATTTTTGCAGAAACATTCCACATAGCTCGAGCAACCAAGTTATTGCTCGAGCGCACATATCATGCATCCAGCAGTTTTACAAAGTTCTGTTATTAGCTCGAACGACCACGTTGTCGCTCGAGCGACCTTAGTATATTTGCATGTTGGCTCGAACAACCGTCGAGCATAGATTCGAACCATCTAGTACTTTTGTAGACAATGTAGTTTGCTCAAGTGACCAAAGTTGAACTCGAACAAAGTGCTATGTTTCAGCATATTTTGAAAACCTATGTTTTGTCCACATTTGCATTCTCATTTCTCTCTAAGGCTTTGTTAGGCATCGATTGAGCCTAAAAAATGATTCAATGAGACAGAATTTGACATAATAGAATTGAATAAGTTCATAATAACTTGATTAAGCAATAAACTTCAAAGTGTGTATATGTTATAAATTGTGTAGGTTCATTCACAAGGACATGTCGGCAATCAAATCACTATGAGTAATATCTTAGTAAAGATATTTTTGCGTACATTATTTTCTAAGTGTTATCAATGTGGTAAGTTTTTCTTAACCTATAATTTTGTGTTATGAATGAGCCTTCTATCTGTCTGATTCTTAAAAGATCTGTAAGTATGATTGACAATAATAAAAGTACATGATGGACCTAAGTTCATTCTGTATATATCAAATGGACCAAAGGTCGTTCTATATATTTGATAAGGTGGACCCAAGGTTGTTCAAAATATCTGATAAGTCAAAATACCTATTATGAGTTGACCAAATGGTCATTATACAGCTGTAAATGATTAGACCCAAGGTCGAGCCATTAAGTTCTGAACATTTCTGTTCCGCACATCTGTTATACGTTGGACCTGAGGTCGTCTCGCTATCTATTGGACCCAAGGTCATTCCACTATGAAAATATGACATATGGCAATTTACAATTTTGACTAGACAAATTTTTAGGCTTTACAAAATAAGGAAAAATTAGTATATTAACAAATGTAATTTACTACTATCATATGGTAAATTAAAATTATGAAATTTATAAAACAAAATATATTTATATTTTATCATAAATATAATTTTTTTTTAATTTATTCTTTAATTTTTACTAATTAAATTATGACATGCATTTTTTTATTAAGAATTTAGAATACACAATTGATGACATCAGATTAAAAATTTTCTATTACGTGTAACTCTAATTGTAGACACCCTATTTTGACTAGCCCAAGAATTGGGTGCTTTCTTTTGATTACCCGATGATGAAAACAGGAATGTGTTTCTCGCATAATTCTCAGTAAGAAATATGAAATTTGTGCTTCATTTCCAACCCTAAGCCTGTTTTGGCCAATTGTTTAAGTTTCGTTCAAAACTCTCTTTCGAAACCTTCTTTCCGCACTTTGTTCTAAATATTTTTGTAGTGTTCTGAGGCTCACTTTTAAACTTCAAAATGAAACTTTTTCAAAGGAAATTGAGCAAAGGACAATGTGAAAATAGGTGGAAAGGATGATAATTCTGTCGAAAAGTCATGTTTCGTGCAAAACAGTCAGCCATGGCCAACTTTTTTGGCTGGCTGACCAAATAATTGGCCGACTAGCCAAGTTTTTAGCCAACTAGCCAAGGCTTTTTGGCTAGACAGACAATAAATTGGTCGGCTGGCTAATTTGCCAAGAAGTAGGGCAGTTTTGGCAGAATTCTTGTGGAATGCATGTGGGTCATGCTATTACAACTATTTCTTGATAGATTCATGTACGAGAAACACACCCACCGCCCATCCATTATCCACCCTCAACCTCCATTGTCAAAAGGGGGATTGTCTTCTTCCCAAAAGAGTGCATCCATTTCAACCGCCCTTGTCATCCCACCATCCTTGTATCGCACATTCTCCTTAACTTAGCAGCCTTCCCAAAAGAGAGGATTAGACTGTGAAGGAAAAAAAAAAAAGAGGAATGAATTAAGGAGAAAAAGAAAAGAGCTAGAGAGAAAAAGAGAGAAAGCTTAAGTCTTGAGCCAAAATACTTCCATACACTGATATACCAAGTTCCATATATCAAACCGTCCCAAAAATTCTGTTATAGCCAAATTCATGAGCTTTGATCAGAAGAGAGTGAGTGTTCTTGAAAAGAAAGAAAAACAAAAAGTTGTAACTCTCCCACCACACACACTGTTAAACCACCCAAAAATACCATTCTAACTAGAATTTTGAATTTTCAAATGGAGAATTGACAATACAGTTCCTAAACTTGAGAGTGATTAAAAAGATGTTTAGAAATCAAATCCTTTCCTTGGAAGGTAAATTTTGCACACTTTTCATTTTCTTTTACATTTTTGCTTTTTCATTCTTATATTGCTATTCTTGTTTCAATTTCATATTATAAACACGTTGTAAGCTAACTGGAATTGGTTAGTTGAGCCACTTACATATTTTTCGTTTGTTTTTCTCATATTTGAAGAAAAACAGAGTTTTGGCCTAGCCTAATTGGCCGGCCGGCCAATTTATTGGTTGGCCAGCCGGCCATTGGCCAGCTAGCTCATCTTTGGCCGGCCAACCACTTTCTCCTGGACAAAACCTAGCAGTCCCCCGGATGTTGAGTAGAACAGTCTCCGATGGTCTCCAAGGCCGTCTGAAGATTATGTTTTTGTTTATTTATTTTAATTAGAGAGAGTTTATGAGGATTTATTTTTGTTGTAATATTTTTATTCCTCTCCTCCGTTATTCAAATTTGTAATATTCAAAGTCATGAAATAATTCCCCACTCCCGCTTCTTTTAATCTCATTCTTTTATTTGCTTTCCATATCTGCACATATGTAATATATATGATTTCCATCATATCCATGCTTTGCATCCATGCTTCATGCCTTAAGATCCGGCTAAATTTACATCTGTGAGTTTAATTAATTATTATGTGATTTTGTGTGCTACCTCATGTCTTGAGATGATTCACACGTCATATATTTTAGAAGCCCGATCTTTAGTTTCATTTCATGTATAGCGATCCCGGTTTTCCCTTCATTGTTCATTGTATCCCGGACTCGGTTCTGTAGGTGATTGTTGTTGTCTGTATCACATTTCCATCCATTACTCTTTGTATTTGAGTTTTGGGTTGTGTTGGGTAGGTTTGAAACAGGTTGATTGTGTTTAGAAACAAATAGTTTATGCCCAGATTTTGGCCTTCACACTCGAGCGGGCCCTTTTGCATTTGCTCTTCTGCTCGAGTAGGAAGTTTGACGCTCGAGCGGGATTATTCAGTCTTCAATATTTTTCCCTGCAGGACATCGGACGCTCGAGCGTCCACTTTCACGCTCGAGCGGGGACCATCGTCTGTAGAACTTTTGGAAGTGTGTATCCCACGCTCGAGCGGCGTTTTCCACGCTCGAGCGGATTATGATGTATATCAGTCCAAGAAGAAGCTTTTTGGATCACTTTTCTTTGACTCTCTCTCTCTAAAGCACTCCAAAACCCTAATTTGAGAGCTTCTCTCTCTAGACTACATCTTCTCTCTATAAATACATCTAGTTCTAGTGATCTTCTACCCTAGTTCCTTTGTATAAAGTGTGGAGCTCGGCGTGATCTTTGTTTTGATCCGAAAAAGTTGGTGTTTGGAGAATCTTGGGTTTTCACCTTCTTCTCCTTTGAGCTCCGAAATTTGGGGTAGGGATAACTACTCATATTTATGGTCTTTGACATAAACATGTAGTCTTTTTGATTTAATGTTGAAGTTGGGAAATTTTGGGTGTTAGGGTTTCAAAACTTGAAATGTATAATGAGGGGTTTTGTTCCTTTTGAACTACACATGTGTATTTCAGTCTTAAAATGAGGTTATTGATGTTTATTGGTGATATTTGGACCTTTAGGTCAATGTTGAGAAAAAAGGGAAAATGCCTTCGTTGGGCTTAGTCGAGTTATTGGTGTAATTAATGAAATTAATTATGGGAATGTGAAATTGGTTTGGAAATAATGAAATTGGGCAATTGTGAGATGGAATGATGTAGTTGGATTGATTAATCACTCGCCTATGAAAATGTTGGTAATTTATCTATTTGATAAAATTATTATCTGTTTAGAAATAATTGTTTTGGGCTATCGGTGGAGGATAGTCTTGATTGTTATAGACACTGCATGATGATTAGGTGAATTAAAACTAATCAATTGAGTATGTCATTGAATATGACTGATGGAATAACACATTGAATATGTGCTTTGCTTGATCATTGTACATGATAAGTGTTTAAATACATTGCATATGTATCTTGTTTGGGAGGAGATAGGGGATGTACTCCATGGTTTGAGAGGAGATAGGGGATGTACTCTCAAACCTGTTTGGGAGGAGATAGGGGATGGACTCCATTGATAACTAAGTTGGCCGGAGTGTCCAGGGTGAAAGTCCCGAAATCTTGATTGCGTTTGCATAACGTAGATGAATTGAAGTGTTGAAGTGTTAATAATGTGAGTTGTAGTCTCATATTAAGTGATTATGATCAGAATATTGCCAACATGAGTTGTAGTCTCATTATGAACTGTCTGGATGAATAGAGAACCATATCTATGATTTGGTTTGGATAATGAAACGAAAAAGGATTGATATACATATATCTGTGAATATGGATTGGTTATGAAAGAGATGTATGTCTGCTTATATGAGTAAAACATTTATCAAAAGCTAATGTTTTAGTTATCGTTCATATTATGTTTAGCATATCTCTACTGGGCGTTGGCTCACCCTATATGGGGCATCACTTTCAGGTACAGGTGATATGCCGCTTCCAAGGCCTTAGCTTGGAAGGTTTGGGAGTTGAAGACTCTTTTGGTTGTTTTGTTATTTTTGATGTTGCATGTAAATTCAAGCCAAGGGCCTAATGTGTTTAGAGTTAGAACTCTCTTTTTGTAACTAAGTGTTGACTTGGAAAGTTATAAGCCTGAGGGGCACTTACTTTTGTTGTCAACATGTAACACTTTTTGTATTAAATACTCTGATAAATGGAAATATGTGTTATTCTCTTATGGTTATGGATGTCATGAATGTTGGGTTCATATGTATTATTTTGAGGGCGTAACATCATGAGTGAATTGCATTAGGATCTTGCATATAGGATCATGCATGTTTACTAATTTTGTTTTTGTGCCTATTTGCGGGGCGTCGGTATATATATATAAGCATTTGTGTTTTAGCATCCCACTTATGTGTATTTTTATTACTATGTTTAGCATCCTACCATACGGCTATTTGCTTATTTGATATAACTCTATGCATACTGGTGGGTGAAGGTTGTGTTATTTAATTTGGAATAAAATTGATTTTCATGATTGCACTATTCAAAACATTTTCGAAATAATGAAATCAAATTGTTCCAAAATGAATGACACAGTCTATATTTGTTTGCTTCATATAGTAAATTATAGAATTTATTACTAATCGGAATATGAACAAATAAATGTAATAAAAATCATATCATGGCTTAGTAGAGGCTGATCTTTTGATCGGGTGAGCAAGAGTGCTCAATTAATGACCTTCCCCTCTCATACTAAGGTTCCAAGCCAAGCATCCTTGGTTACGACAAGCAGTGGCCTTGGCACGAGTCATGGGTTTTCTAATTTTCCCAAAACATTAGGTAGCGACCCTAAGATTTGGTGATGTAGACCTTTTCTGGCAAAGAATTTGCAGTAAAATGGATTTTCCATAAAAGTTGCCAAATCTGGACTCTTATTTACATTTCATATTGCACTTGTGAGACTAGATCAAATAAATCAAGGATCCAAACTGTTTAACGTGCTTAGGTACCCCCCAGACGGTGTTAGAGTGTAGACATCCCATTTTTGACCGTCCTCAAAGCTTGGACGTCACCGTTTGAACACTCGGTGATCATCCAAGTTCGTGTTCGTTTTGAGTTCTCAGAGGTTCCGGCCGCGCGCCTTGCCTCGAAGATCTCTCAACTTGACTGTTTTGTGCTTGGTTGTGGACCAAGCACTTGTATTTCTGTTTTTGGGGGAAGAGGGTGGCTTGTTGGCCATCCCCTCAATCCACCGGCCAAGGCTTGAAGCCACCGGCCCTGTTTTGTTCCCATCGGCCAAGAGTTTTGGCCGGTCAGCACTATATGTTGGTCAATCGGCCATTTCTGCTGGTCGACCCCTTTCTATCTGCTTTTGGCAGATATTTTATGCCAGCTGTAACAGCTGGCATGCACAATTGACCCCCTCCATACACGTAAGGAGGGATTAGCTCCTTTGCTTGGCTTCTCTTGGAAGCCTTAGAATTGAACCTCTATAAAGAGGGAGCTCCTCCTCCCTCCTCCAAGGTTCAGAGAATTAGGGTTAGAAAGGATAGCGATAGCCCTGTATCTATACTTCCTTGTTTAGCCTTATTTTGTGACCTAAAGTGAGTTTTGTCTCACTATTGTACACCAACACACACTAGAACACCATCCTTGGTTACTGAGGTGCTAGGAGGTTGATTTCAGTGTTGTTGGGTTGGTTTGAACTCAAAAAACTTGCTGGAGCTTTATTCCTAAAGGAGGTCTACAAGGGTGAGCATCCTTACTTTAGTTACCCCTTTCTTGCATAGGCTTTTATCCATTCTTGCTTATTGTTTTAAGCTTTGACTATAACTAATAAAAATTCTAATTTTGTGTGTTTTAGAACTTTGTTTAAGGTTACTTTGAGGTTTGGGGTTGTCTCCCCCTCCAAGGCCTTGTTAGGCCTTGTTTTAGGCCATACATTTTGGCCATTGTCTTGGTCTTTGCATGACCTCTCTACCACTGAAATCTAGAGGATTTTCAGTGGTGAAGAGGTGGTTTTGGGGTCCTAAATAGGAGAGGGTCATCCCCTCTCCTTATTGTCTTTAATGCTTGCATAAATGGCTTATATGGTAGCATGTGTGTTTAGTTTGTTTTAGCTTCAATTCAGCATGTATTAGGCTTTGTTTTGCCATGATATAGCACTGTTTTGAGTTGGTTTAGACATGCCATGTATGCTTTATACACTTGTCTTGTAATCCCATGTTTTGGCCTTAACATGCATCATGTTGTAACATGTGTTTTTAGCATGATTTTGGCTCAACTCCATGAAGCTTTTAGGCTTGTTGTAGCATGCTTAAGCTCTGTTTTTCATTAATTTGGCCATGCTTGCATTGTTTTGTATAGCTACTATGTAATCTAGCTTGTTAGCGTTGAGTGTCCAAGTCATGAGCATGCTTTATTTGGATCATTTCAGTGGTTTGGCATCACTTAGAATGTTATTTTAGTCCATGTTTCATGCTCAAACACTTGCACTTATCACTCCTTTAATGTCTTAAAGAGTATGTGTTTTATACCTCATGAATGTGTCATTGTGTATGCCATCATGCTTAGGCCTTTGGGATACCATCTAGGTAGGTTTTTTTGGGCTCCTTTTGATGTGTCATACCTCTGATTTTGATTGCCCGAATCATGCCATGTTTGGTTGTATTAAGTGTAGTGTAACACCCTCTTTTGTGGCCTTGTATGCCTCATGTTTTGTCCCTTTGATTTGGCTTGTTTTGGCTTTGGTCATTGCATGTTTTAGGTTCATTTTGGCATGATCTAGGACTGTTTTAGGTCATACTTGCCATATGCTTCATGTTTCGTGTAACCATGGTTTGAGCCCTTTGGCTAGTCTTAGGCCTTGAACCTTCTTGCATGTTTTGATTGCTTTACTTGGTCGATTTGGCATCATTCCTAGCATGTTTTCAGAGCTTAACATGCTTGTCATTTGCCCATGTTTGTCTTCTTTTAAGTGTTCTTGAAAGTTGCCCTTTTATGCTTAAGTGTTGAGGCCAATTACCATGCATGTTTGTATGTGATTTTGTCCCTTATCCCTTGGCATATTGGCCACTGTTTTGGACCTATTATAAAGCTGTCCATCTTGGTGTAAGTCCATCCTTTGCATGTTGTTGCATGCTTGCCTTGTATGTTGTTGCATACTTGGCCCATTGCATATTGTTGTATGCTTAAGTTGCATTTAGCATGCTTGTTAGCTTGCATTTTGTCATGTGTTTGATATGTTGTCACATGCTTGCATGTTTGCATGCTTGTTCACGTGCTCACATTGCATTAGTTTACTTGCATGTCTAGGTTGCATAGTATTGCTTGCATATTCGCATTCCTTGCCTCTTGATCAATCATGATAGAGGATTAGGATCTATTGTGTGTTTGTGTGCATTCCATTTGATATCAAATTGCACACTTGACACCTTTGGCCATCACGCATTGAAATGCGTGATTGGTGGCCCGAGAGTCAAAGGCCACACTTCCTTGAGTCCATAACATGATAGGGAGGGTGATCATGCAAACATTGCTTTGAAAATGCATTGCCATGCCTTGTCTGTCCTCTGCTGTAGCAAAACAGGATTCTGCAGGAAGAGATGGTTGGTTGGCCATCTTCACTGCCGGCCGGCCACACATTCACGGCCGAGAGCCAAATTTGTGGCCGATGACCAGTTTCCCATGGCCAGTGACCCCATCTCTTGGTCGGTGACATACCACAGTGCTCAAGGAGTGATTTTGGAGCTTCCTTGAGATTTGTGAAGTTTTCAGAGATGCAAAGCAGTGTAAACAAAGGCAGCATGAGCATGGCAATAGATTTCCGAGCGGAGCCGAGCATGCATGCATTTGTCCCTCTTCCCGAGGCCCCCTTTACTGCTTTCTTAGCTTAATTAATTTGTTTAATTAATTAAGTGTTGTGTAATAATTAATTAGCTTGTTAGTTAGTTAATTTGTATTATTCTTTCGGTCCCTCCGTCAAAAGGGCGAATTGTGTAATAAGCGTGCGTGTGTGTGATGCATGTCTTCCAACCTCCACTTCTTTCACCCTTTTACTTAACCGCTTACGATGGTTAATTCTAGGGCACGTTTCCTGTGACGACCCATAATTTTTCCCTCCGCTCGAACGGAGGAGTTGACGCTCGAGCGGACTTTTGAGGTTCCCAGCAGTTTTGCAGACGGCCTGAGATTCTGGGAGTTGTGAATCTCCGCTCGAGCGGAGAAGTTGACGCTTGAGCGGACTGTTTTATTGGTCCGTGCGCGCTCGAGCGGTTGAAGCGACGCTCGAGCGTGGAAAGTAAGATTGCCCTTGGCATTGTATTAGTATATTTGGAACCTTCTTACTTTATTTTGGAGTATTGATTGAGGTGGTAATATGATAGTAAGGTAAGACTGGACCAAGAACTTTAATTCGAACAATTCGTTCACGTTCAGCAGTCACTCTTTTGCCCCTTTCTTTTTCCACACTTTGAATTTGAATGTGAGGTTGGAACCATTGGAAAGCTTATCTCCGGGGCTTCAATTTGGACACAAGAACGACCTAAAACGGAGTCCGGATGAGAGAGTTACGCATGTTTGAAGTTTTGGAATCTGTGCTGGGAGCAGGTCCGCTTGAGCGGGAATAGGGATGCTCGAGCGGGTTTTACGAGAACAGCAACTTAAAACGGGTTTTTTGGATCTTTTCTCACATTTTCTTTTTCATTCTTCTTTCCTCTCACTCTAAGTCCGAAACCCTAGCCCCAAAACCTTGACTTCCTCTACTTTGATCAACAATCCACCATGGTTTTTGCATCAAGGATGGAGAACAAGAGAGGATCAACGTTTTTACCCGATTGGAACTCGGATTTGAGAAGAATTCTGCTCAAAGCTTGCTCCTTTGTTGATTCTTGAGGTAAGAGTTCTAACACTCTTCAATACTTACATCCATAGATAGGTTTGAGGTATTTTCATTGTATAATTGTACAAATTTTCATTTTATAAGTATATAGAAGAAATTATGAGATTTTGGGAATTTCGGGTTTGAACATTGATGGGTTAAGGTGATGGGGTATGACTCTTAGATGTATGACTAAGGAGAAAATTGGGATGTAAGGTAATGGTATGAGGAGTTTGAATATTTATGGAAACTTTATTTTTCTTGGAAACCCTAGGTTAATTTGTAATGATAAATAATGATTTTGCCCAAATTGATAATAGAATCATGGAATTGATGGGTTGAATTATACGTGTACAAGTTTAATTGGATTTTTGAGATGTTTTGAAATAATGTTAAAAATTTGCGAATGAACGTTGTTATGAGCATTGTAAATTATGTTAAAATGAGAAAGGAAATTAGGGGAAATGATTTAGAGAATTAATGTGTGACTTCGTATGTGTGTAGGACACGCTTCGGGAGGAACAAATGCTCCACCAAAACATTGTGAGTAATAGTACATTAATGTACAATAATATATCGTTCGTACTTAATGTTATTATTATTCTGATTTTTGAAAATGTTACATTAACATCATGTGAATGAATTGGAATGTGATGGAAATGCATACAAAGAAAACTTAGGTGTATATGTATATCTGTTATAATTGGGCCCGAGGCCGTTCTGTTATGATTGGGCCCAAGGCCGTTCTGTTATAATTGGGCCCGAGGCCGTTCTGTTATGATTGGGCCTAAGGCCGTTCCGTTATAATTGGGCCCGAGGCCGTTCTGTTATGATTGGGCCTAAGGCCGTTCTGTACAAGATACTTTTGTAAAAAATGATTTGGAAAAGTAAAGAAGCAATGGAATGGATGAAATACCTTCATGATAATATATGAAACAAAGTGCTACACAAAACTAAGTGCTACGATGTGAGCCATCTCTAGAATCCATGTGAGACACCGCTTGAGTTCATACAAGTATATTCAAGGGCTTAACGCCAACTTTCAGGGGCTTTACGCCAAAACATTATGTACAAGCTAATATGTTCCAAGATAAGGTCTAAGACCATTATGATTAAACACAAATTCAGACTCGTTATGTGAACTCTACATTGGTATATGAAAGTGTGTTTAATGAAATCCATATTTTGGGTTACGAAATGTTTAATATGATAAGTATTTTCTGAAATGATAAAAATGCTATGAACTTCCGACATGTTTATGATATGGTACGTTTCTGGATAATTTTCCCAAAATGCTTAGATATGCTACGAAACTCCGAATGTTCAAGATATGACAAGTTCTCTGAATAAGATACCTTGCTATGCATACAGAAACAAATTAACCATATGTTCTCTTTATTGATAAATGCACGAATATGTATTATAATTCGTACTGAGCATTGAATTGTTATGTGCTACTATTCACTGAGCTTGGCTCACTTTATTTTATGTCTGTCTCTGTAGGCACTCAACCTGGAGGTCAACCTTAACATGTGGCTTCCGTTACCCAGTTGTCAATTCCTGAGTATCTAAGCTCTTAGGTGTTAACCGTTCAAGTTATGGAGTTTTGTTAAATTTTTAATTTGTACCCTAAATGTCTGTTAAGATTGATGTGTATGTAATGTTATAGATATATGTACATACCTATTTTCATGTATTATGTTCTGTTTGCGATCCTGGCATAGTAGTGGTAGCTCAATGGATATTATTTTACGCTATTCTATGATATTAAATGCTTCCGTTCAAACCCCATAAATTATATTCATCAGGTTTATGTCCGTTTCTGAAGTGGTCATGCCCAAACTTTTAGGGGCGAGTTTGGGGCGTGACATTTCCATTAGCATACCTTATGCTCTGCATGTTTGCATCATTCATTTGTATTGCATGCACTGGGCTCGATGCATCATGCTAACTACATTGTACTTCAATTCCAACTTGAATACGTGTATCGAGTTGTCGCATTTCACATGCCATTCTTAGATTAGCCAAGCCTATTCTAGTTGCATTCTGCCTGCGATGCATTAGCATTAGCCATCTTAACATGAACTAGGATCATGCATTGATTTCTAACTAGTTCTTTATTTTCGCTTAGAGTACACTGTGAGTGTTTATGCTTTAGCATACTGCATGTATGTTAATGTTGCCATGAAAGCATGCTTGCCATGAGGCTAACTGCTTATCGGCTATAATTGCCTGGATGCCTGTGGGTGAAGGTTAGATTACTTGAATTGGATCAATTCACTGAAATCCGTGTTTTAGCCTACTTGCGAGTAGCAAATCTTAAACCATGTTCCAAACAAACGGATATGCGATGCTTCGTTCCAAATGAGGCGATCTAGTCTATACTTGTGTGCTGTGCTCATCACATAGTAATTCTAGGCTAATAAACCGGAATAAGAGCACATATGTTTTCAAAAACAAGATATCATGTTTAGTAGTGGCCGATCTTTGATCGGGCGAGCAGGGGTGCTCATAGCTGACCTTCCCCAATCGTACCCAAGTTCCCGAGCCGAGCCAACTTTGGTGATGACGGACACATGGCCTTAGGTAACGAGTCAGGGTTTCCTAAATTCCCCCAAAATAAAATATTTAGGTGGCAACTCTGTATCTGGCAAAGAAGTCCATGTTTGGCACTTCTTTCTAAAAATCTATTTTTCAAAACGATTTGCTGGATTTGGACTCTTTGGTGATTTATCGGTCTCGCATTGCACTTTGCGGGATTAGATTTAGAACCGTGACATTTGAGTCCTGAACTGTAGTGAGCCCAAATGAACGAAACGGGATTCCCTCCCGGGACGTTCGGGGGCGCGTCTACATAGAGTTTCTCATGCTTCTAAGAAAATTAGTTGGCCAACCAATTTATTGGCTACTCGGCCGGCCAAAAAAACTTTTGCTGGCCAGCCAATTACTTGGTCGGCTGGCCATCTTTTTGGTTAGCCAGCCAACTATTTGGCCTGTCAACCAAAAATGTTGGCAACGGCTAATTATTTTGCACGAAACAAGATTTTTCAACAAAATTATCATCATTTCCTCCTATTTCCACACTGTTCTTTGCTCGATTTTCTCAAAAAAAGTTTCATTTTGAAGTTTAAAAGTGAGCCTCAGAACACTACAAAAATATTTGGAACAAAGTATGGAAAGAAGGTTTCGAAAGAGAGTTTTGAACGAAACTTAAGCACTTGGCCAAAACAGGCTCAGGGTTAGCAATGAAGCACAAATTCCATATTTCTTACTGAGAATTATACGAGAAACACATTCTTGTTTTCATCATCGGGTAATCAAAAGAAAGCGCACAAGTCTGTGGTGCTTGTTTTGTGCAAAATAGTCAACCATGGCCAACTTTTTTTTGGACGGCCGGCCAACCAACAAAAATGAAGGAATTCTTTAGGATTTGAAAATTTTGGTCGACTAAGAGGAATGGAGGTGTGCTAAGCCCTTGATAGATGAGATCGTTGCTGTTAATGTAGGTATTGAGAAGGAACCTTGCTTGGTCCAGATTGGTTTCACACTGTCTTCAGAAAACACGAGTGATTAGTCACTTTATTAAAAGAGTTCAAAAAATGTTTTTGTGTGGTCCTACAAAGACATGCTTGGAATTAATCCGGAGATTGTACAAAATAGGATCACTCTCGACCTTGAGACCCGACCCCTTAGCTTTCAAACCTTGATTCAGAATGTTCAATAATCAACCACAGTACGAGGCTTGCATAGTTAGATTGGAAGCAGCCCTTCAACTAGAGGCAAAAAGGTCAGATGTGATCGAAAAAGGCTTGCATAAGTGGATTGGAAGCAGCCCTTGACCCAGGGGCAAAAAATCAGATGTGGTCAAAAATTCAAAACTGGATCATTTCTCAAGCAAATGGAGACCGGCAAGAAAGTAAAATCCCAGAATTTGAGAGAAGAAGCTGTATTGTTAAAGGACAATCGAGTTTTTACCCAAGACCCTAGGGGAAAATTTAGACCCAATTGGATGGGTCTTTACATCGTCAAATCTATCTGGTCAAAAAGAGCAGTCATTCTCATGGATTTAGATGGCCTAGATATGTTACAACCAATCAACGTGGACAAGCTAAAAAATACTATCCTGGAGAGGCTCACTGGGCCAAAAACTCGAAAGGGCAACCTAGGCAATGAAAAAATGGGGAAAAATGAAAAATGGGAAAAAAAAATGAAAAATGAAAAATGAAAAAAAAATAGAAAATGAAAAATGAAAAAAATTGAAGAAGAGCTCACAAGGTCAAAACCCCTGAAAGGGTGGCTTTGGCAAAAGTTAGAGCACAAAATGAGACTATTAATACCCGAGTGAGCCTTACTCGAAACTACGTAAGGCTTTATTCCTATCTTTGGAATATGTAGGAAGCTTTATCTTGAAGTTCAACCATTTTCAACTCACTCGTCCCATCTGTGTTTGATTGGTATATTTTTACTTGACTAGGCTATCTTGTCCATGTTCAATTGGCTCATCTCCGTCAATTCAGTTGTCCTATCTCTTCTTTACGGCAGATGCAGCTGCAAGACAAATCAAGTTCGGATTTGAGATTGTGCATCTCAAAGGGTTGATTCCATGTTGGTCGGGTAGTGGCCATTTGCAAAAACAAGTTTTGATGATTTTTAACGAAGTCAACTAATTTTCTCGAAAATTATTCCATTTTTAACAAAACCCAGACCATTCTTTGGACCAAAAAGGAAATTTTTAGTGCTCATAGCTTGACTTACATGATTTCAAAATAAAGAATGCAACAACAATGTTCATCTAACTCTCATGTTGATTAAAATCTTTTTACAAAAAATAAATAAAATAAAATAAAATTTCGAGCAAAGAACTGTGTATAAATAGGAGGAAAGGATAATAATTCTGTCCAAAAATCCTGTTTCCTACAAAATAGTCAGCCACGGCCAACTCTTTTGGTCATTGGTCGGCCAGCCAACTTAATTGGTCGGTCAACCAATTAGTTGGCCGGCCAGCCAAGAAATTGGTCGATCAGCCAAGGTTTTTTGGCCAACCAGCCAATAAATTGGCCGTCCGGCTAACTTTCCCAAGAGTAGGGAAATTTTGGCAAAATTCTTGTTGAATGCATGTAGGTCATGCCATTACAGTTGTTTCTTGATATATTTATGCACGAGATGTGTATCTACCCCCCTCTATGATCTTCTTTTCGCCTTCATTGTCAAATGAGCATTTGTCCTCTTCCATAAGGTTGCATCCATTTCAACCACCCTTGTCACCCCTATCATCCTTATCACCCACCTTCTCCATGACTTAGTAGCCTTCCCTGATTGCTTATAGAGATAGAGAGGATCAAAATGTGAAAGGGAAAAAAGAGATGAATGAATTAAGAAAAGAAAGCTAGAGAGAAAAATAGAGAAGTTTAAGTTTTGAGCCAAAACACTTCCATTTTTCCATACATTGATATACCACTTTTTCATATATCAAAACCATCCCACAAATTCTGTTATAGCCAAATTCCAAGAGCCTTGATGAAAAGAGAGTGAGTGTTATCAAAGAGAGAAAAACAGAGAGTTGTAACTCTCCTCCCCACACACATTGTTAAACCACCCAAAAGCACCATTCTAACTAGAATTTTGGATTTTTAAACTACAAATTGAGAACACACTTCATAAACTTGAAGGTGATCAAAAAGAAGTTTAGAAATCAAATCCTTCCTTAGAAGGTAAATTTTGCACACTTTTCATTTTCTTTTACTTTCTTGCATTTTCTTTCTTATATTGTTTTTCGTGCATCAATTTCATGTTATAAACCTATCGTAAGCTAATTGGAAGTGGTTAGTATCTTCCATTTGTTTTTCTGGTGTTTGAACAAAACAGAGTTTTCGGCCTAGCCCAATTGGCCAGCCAATTAATTGGCCGATCGGGCACCTTTTTGGCCAGCTAGCTCATCTTTTCGCCGGCCAACCACTTGTTTCTGGACAAAACCCAGCAGCCTCCCGGTGTCGAGCATAATAGTCTCTGAGTCATGACAGTCACATTGACATAAATATTGAGTCGAGTAGCTTCTAGGTCACTTCTACTGTTTAGTCCAACATCACAAGTCAATTCTAATCCTTTTTTACGTAAAAAATATGACATGCCAATTTACAATTTTGTCTAGACAAATTTTTAGGCTTTACAAAATAAGAAAAAATTAGCATATTAAAAAATGTAATTTACTACTATCATATGGTAAATTAAAGTTATGAAATTTATAAAACGAAATATATTTATATTTTATCATAAATATAATTTTTTAATTTATTCTTTAATTTTTATTAATTAAATTATGACATGCATTTTTTATTAAGAATTTAGAACACACAATCAATGACATCAAAATAAAAATCATCTATTATGTGTAACTCTAATAAAAATGAATAAAATTTAATTGATTATGAATTATTTTTGCTACATAGTTTAAATAAATTTTATATTATTATTTTAATTTAAAAACTATTTTTTGATTATTTATTTATACCCATGTATAGAACGGATAATGTATTAGTTATATTATATAAGCAAATGCGTAGTTGGGTTTTTAAAGTTTAAAGTCTCAATCAAATTTTCTCAAATTATTGAATTTATTACATTATATAAATAAATACATTGTTGGGTCTTTAAGACTTAAAGTCTCAATATAATTTTCTCAAATTATTGAATTTATAAATTAGGATCTTTGATATCTGTTAGGAATAGACACACCCATTCCTTTTGAAATCAAACACTTGTTTAAAATTCAAACAAATGTGACTGTAAAAGAAATACATAAATCAATCAATCAATAAATTATAATAAAACATAATAAATATAAATAAAGTTTTGAAACTTTTAAAAATAGGAAATCTCCGACAATCCCCCACAAGATTCAAAATTTTGTAAAACCATCAAATAAATACAAAAATAATAATGATAATATGGGCAACATTAAAACCATACAATGGATGTAGATGTTTTTCAAACTTGAACCTCACTTAGTATTAGCAGCTTCATTCTGAAGAAATCTTAGTAAACCAGGTCTTGAACTAAATCCCTTTTACTAGAATTCTACATGTTACACATATGGTAAGATATATAACTTCACCATGGGTTAGCGCTATTAGCAGCCATCCGTTCAATCTTGATTCTCGTGAGAGTTTTAGGGAACTACTCTATTCCCATGATCAGGCTTCACAATGCTCTCACTTAGGTGAATCCTCCAAAGATAGAAGTAATGGATGTCTATCTTGCGAGAGTATGCCTGCCTTGGATTCATTTAGAGTAAGTACTCCTACTTAACCATCACATTTACATCAGCACTAATATTTTAAGGATGAGTAGGAGAACACATATAATAAATTTAATAATTTCCTTATTTAAAGTGTTGGAATACGATTCACGCCATAAGGATTGTTCCTAGACATTGAACTTCCTTTATAGGATCTCTAATCACAGAAGTCAGGTTCCCTCCTTAGTTGACTCCCTATGGGCTTAGACCCATCCCCCTCCATAAATCTAAGACTACACTCTTAAATAAACCTTTTGTTAACTGATCATCACTACATTTTCAAATTTCATAAAGTTCAAAGATATAATATTTTTATTCACTAAACTTCTTACAGATTTATACCTCACTAGCATACGCTTGTTCATCTTTTTATTAGTATGTGCTTATCTCACAAGTTCTATTACAGCTTTATTGTCACAATGTGACAGTTGAGTTTTGAGGACCACTTGGTCGCTCGAGTGAAGATTCTTAGCTCTCAGTAGTTTAACATTTTGCAGGCGGGACCGCTCGAGCGGTGAGGTGGTTGCTCGAGCATAGAATTCATGCTCTTAGTATTTTCACTATAGCTCTGCAAAACTTCTGGAACCTCTTGTTTTTTGTTCGAGCGGTAAAAAGGTCGCTCGAGCAATATACTCGAAATTATGTTGTTTGCTTGAGCGGTCTATTTGGGACAACTCACTTAAAAGTCGATATAACTCATTCTTTCCTCACTTTTTCCAATTCCTCTCTCTCTCTCTCTCTCTCTCTCTCTCTCTCTCTCTCTCTCTCTGTGTATTACCCATTTCGAAACCCTAGCCCCCAAACCACTTGGTTTCTTAACATTTTGCTCCAGATTCACCCAAGACCCTTCAAGATAATTGAGGAGCAAGTCAAGTTCAACCTATTCACCGATTGTTTCACGATTTGGTTGAGGTTTTGCTTGTATTCTCCACTTTAGCTTCTATTTTTTTGAGATAGGGGTGTCCTTAACTTGTTATACCTTTAATTTGGAACTCATATGTGGTAATTTCATTGACTATTCACTTTGCAGATATATATATAGGTGTATAAGTATATGTATGGATTGTGTTTGCTACCAAATGATATAGAAGGATATGAGTAATGGTTCATGATTATGGACGAAATTATGTTTATCTTTGATGATTATTGTTGTTGGTGAAGAAATTTAGCCTCTAATTCATGAAAGAGAGGAAACCCTTAATTTTTCTATAAACCCTAGTTTTGAAACTTGTTTTAAAAAGAGGGGTTTTGTTCAATTGATTCTTAAAACATGAAATTGAGGGTAATTGCCTAACTTTGAGGTTGAAATGTATGATTTGAAATGCTTTTCTATATACACCTTGTGTTTGTGATGATTGTTGAATGAACCATGGGTATTATTGAAAGGTGAAATAGTGAATTGGGTACATTGGAAATCATTTTTGGGGAAAATGAGTATTTACAAATGCATACATCATATGCATTACTAAATTTGTTTTGTGATTCAATGGATGGTGCAAACAGTGGAAAGCTAAAATGGGGGTAAATAGTCTATTAGTCCAGGTAATGAGTCGGGTGGTTTTAAGTTGAGTATTGTATTTGGTACCTGCACGAGGAGTCAAGGTGTCCAATTTTCCCTATCTGCGCATATCGCCAGACGAATGTGGGAAAATGTTTTTAGGTGTCCACGAGCCAGACATTTCTGGAGTCGGCGAATGTGGAAAGACATGGTTTTGGGTGTCCACATCCCTGCCATTTCTGGAGTCAGCAAATGCGGAAGGGAAAATGTTTTTGGGTGCCTATCGCCCCGCCGTTTTTTGAGTCGGCAAATGTAAGATTATTTTAAGTATGCAAAACTTATATCTGTGTATGCATTGGGAATTTCAACTCTTACTTGAAAGGTCATAGTATATTTATCGCCCCGTCTGAATTCAGGAAATGTTTACTTAACCTACATGTGGCATACTCATGTATAAGGGCATTCATACATATACATAATAAAAATGATCAAATGTTGCATTGCATGATCATGTGTTTTTCAATTAATGTTATAACCTGTTAAGTGCATTACCTTCTGAGCTTTCGATCACCCCAAACTAACCAAATTTTAGGAAATGAAGATGAAGTGCCTCCTAAATGAATGTTTTTGAGTTGAAGAAAACTTTTGGGGATGTGAAAGCTTGTGTTGAATCATATTATGTGTGTGCCAGGGACAATTTTTGGGTGACTATGTGTAGTCAAATAGTTGATATAACAAAGATAAAATTTTGTTAAATCATTCCTTACTTGTTGTACTATTTTATTTTTGGTTGTAAATGTAATGAAATAATGTTGTAAAGTTTGGAAATAGTTCAAAAGGGAAGGAATGTTGTTAATGTTATATCATTTCTATTTTGTTTAGTTTTTGTTGTCGATCTTGTATTGGTAATACTCGGATGAGAAGGGGAACATGGAGGTTCATTTGTCAGGGCATTACAAATTGGTATCAGAGCTAACCGGGTTGAATACCTGGAGCTCATGGGAAGCAGCTTTACCGTATAGGGCTATTGTGCTAGCAAGGGACGTTAGTTTGCCTTGTGTGCTTTACATGTTTGTGTGATTATGTGAGTATGAAGTTAAACTCTTGGGATATGACTTGTGCCTATTGCAGTCATCAAAATCCTTTTGAAAAGGCACCTGATCAATGCTTTTTTTTCCACTAGGAGGTTCTTGAGTTCCACAAGACTAGTCAGGGTCTTGAGGGAGTAACTCGTGTGTGCTCTATGTGTTTCTATGATTATGTGGTGTGCTTTATGTGACCTAGGTATCTATATAGATGTGTGCCTAACTCGTGGGTGATGTGTGAGTCGACATGTAGTGTATGGATTGTGAATTAAATCCTTCCTTCTTATCTCTATATAGGATGTCTGGACGTGGTAGAGGTTGTGGCAGACCACGCAGAGGTAGCCGGGATATGCCGGCTTAACAAGATTTACCTCTCTAAGAAGAAAAAGTGGGGCAAAATGACGCGGCCATTCCTCCGACCCAAGATACAATGGGGGCATTAGCCCAAGATATGGCAAGGGCTCTTCGAGAGTAAATGAAAATACTCCGAGCTGAGCAAGCGGCAAGGACAATAGAGGGGGAAACTCGAACCTCTTTCTTAAACAAGGAATTCTTCCATTCTAACCTCGCCGAGTTTATTGGTGGACCTGATCCAATGAAAGAGAATGAATGGCAGAAGCAAATTATTAAGTCCTACAAGATTTTGGACATTCGTGATAGAGAACTCCAAGTCGCATTGACGGCCTACCAACTTAAAAGGGATGCGGGTCAATGGTGGAAGTATGTTAAGCATAGAGTAGAGCATACTTAGGAGGCATTGACCCACACCTTCCAAGAGAAGTTCTTGCCTCCTACGGCTAGGAAAAGGTTGAGAAAGCAATTTGAGGTGCTATGGCAATTGGACACCCCCGTGGCGAAATTTGAGGCCACTTTTACTAGTCTAGCATGTTTTGCAACCGAGCCTATGGCAATTGAGGAACGCCAGTGTTTGGAATTTGAGAAGAGATTGAGGCCCAAGATTCTGATGAAAGTGATAGGTAATATGTATAAGGAGTATGATAGACTGGTGGAGACTGCCGCTTATTATAGACTCGACTTTCTTCGCGCGCCACCCTTTTCGGAGAAGCGCGAATTGGTCCTATAGTTCGGACTCCTGTCACGGTTCTGAATCTAATCTCACAAAGTGCAATGTGAGACTGATAAACACCAAAGAGTCCAATCCGGCAAATCATTTTGGAAAATCATATTTTTAAATCAAATAATGCCAAATTGGACTACTTTACCAGATTACAGAGTCACCACCTAAATAATTTATTTTGGGAAATTTAGGAAACCCTGACTCGTGCCAAAGGCCACGTGTCCGTCATCACCAAAGTTGCCTCGGCTCAGGAACTTGGGTGCGAGAGGGGAAGGTCCTGAAATGAACACCCCCGCTCGCTCGATCAAAGATCGGCCTCTACTAAGCATGATATGTTGTTTTTATAAACACATGTGTTCTTATCCAGTTATTAGCTAACACACAAGTATAGACTAAAATCGCGAGAATTGGAACAACTCAATTCATGTTTGTTTTAGAAAATGGTTTGAAAGTGCCACCCTCAAGTGAGCTAAAACGCGGATTTGCCACCCTCAAGTGGGCTTTAAAACATGATGATTTGCCACTTCGCAAAGTGGGCTTAAAACTCACATTTATCGAATTGTTCCAATTCAAGTAATAAAGTCTTCATTCACAAGCATTCATGCAGTTAATCAAATAAGCACATAGCCTCATGGAAAGCATGCTAAACATGGCAACACTTACACTCATGCAAGTATGCTAAAGCGTAAAACTTACAGTGTACTCCAAGCCAAAATAAAAAATTAGTTAGAAAAATACATGATCCTAACTATGCTAGATGCCTAATGCAACACATGCAATAATGCAACTAAATAGGCTCGGCTATCTAAGATGGCATATGATTCAATTTGATAACATGCTTTGAAATGCGTATTCAAATAGGTATTAAAATACAATGCAATTTAAATGATGCGCCGAGCTCGGTGCATGCAAGACAAATGAATAATGCAAACATGCAAGCATAAGATATGCTAATCAAAACGTGCCCTAAACTAACCATCGAAAGTAGATAAATAAAATGGAGAAAGTCGTGGGATTGAAAGACATGCACACACGCACGCACACTTATTACAACATTGCGCCCTCTCGAAGGAGGGTCCGAATAAATAAGCTAAGCTAAGCTAAGCTAATTATTACAACAATGAAACTAATTAACTATTCTAACTAATTAATTATTACAAACCGAATTGAACAACTAGCTATGCTAAGCTAATCAAAATATTACAAAACAAATTGAATGATTAATTACAACATACGTAATAATCAACTACAACTAGTTAATAAAGCAATAAAATGGCCTCGTAGGCGAGGGAGACATGCATGATCGGTTGCGTCCTCCCGAAAATCCATCGCCTTGCCACCGGTTGCCTCTGTTTTTACTCGCCTTGACCTCTGAACACTGTACCAGCTTCCAGATTGCTTCTGCTCCAAAACAGGAACACTTTTGCACAAAAATTGATTGGTGGCCGGTCGACCACAGAAGATGGTTGTCGGCCACCTTAACTGGCCGATCGGCCAGTTAACGTGGCCGGTCGGCCACTGCTTTTTCCAGACTCCTGCTTTTGCTGCAATAGAGAGCAACAGAGGCAAAGCAATGTATTTTTCAAGGAATGTGTGTACTGCCACCCTCCTTATCATGTCTCAAGCTCAAAGGAGTATGGCACTTAGCTCTCAAGCCACCAATCAAGAATTTTCATGCATGATGGCCAAAGAACCAAGCTTGTTCAAGCTTAACGAATGCACAAATAAGACTCGAAGGACCACAACCCTATCATGCATGATCAAGGGTAATGGTGACCAAGAAACGTGACATGTTTCATCACTTTAAGTATGAAACGCCCCACATTTCTTGTGTTTGGATTAATGTCCAATCCAAACACATGCAATGCAACACAAATGCTTATCTTGCTCAAGTTTTACTTTGCTCATTTTGTTTACATATTTTACATTACCAATCCATTCTTTAACCGGTTAAGTCCAATGTGAAAGTCCTCTAATGAGAGAGGGGTCAACCAAAGGATGGGTTAGGACATGAGAGAGATCATGCCTTTAGCTAGGAGGAACCCTAAAAAAAGAGTTAAAGCCATTGAGCACAAGCTCTATCTCAAGCTTAAACACAAGCATAAGGTCAACCAACCCTCAAAGCAAATAGAAAAATGAAGAAATGAGGGAGGTTGCAGACTTTTTTAGTGCTGAAATGGCATGAGAAATAATGCTAAAACATGCAAGCAACACATGCACAACATGGTACAAGCCAAAAGCATTAAAGCTAGTGAAGAGCACTACACTAGAGGCATGCAATACCAAGCTTAATTGACCAAACTAGCTCCGAACAGAGCTTAAACATGCCAAATCAGTAGCCAAAACATGTTGAAATTTAGGCACAAAATGCAAGAAAATCATGTGCACATGTTGGCTCGCGAGCAAGACACAAAGCACAACTCTCAAAAGCAATGAAAAAGTGATATATGTGAGAGTATGACAGTGATATATGCACTGAAATCACATGCTAAATGATGATATATCATGCAAACAACTCAAATAAAGCATGTTAGAGACCTTAAAACACAAAGCTAGTGAAGCTAATTACACTACAACCATGCAAGACTAAGCTCATATGACCAAGACCACCCAAAACAGAGTTAAAGCATGCTAAATCAGTGACTAAAACATTCTAAGATCAAGTCATAAGAAGGTAGAAAAACATGCTCACATGCTAGGCCAACTACACATGCAAACAAGACACAAGGAGGGGAGACCACCCCCTCCTCTTTTGGACCTCAAAATCAACTTTTTACCACTAAAATTCCCATGGAATTCAGTGGTTAAAAGGCCAAGAAAAAGGGTGTTTCAAAAGCTTTGAAAGATGGCTCAAAAGGCTTTACAAGCCAAAGAGCAAAGGGAGGAAACCACCCCTAACTAAACAAGACTCAAACCACCATTTTAAAACCTTAAAAATAGAGTTTTTTGGAGGTTAAAACCAGCCTCAAAGTAGCATGTGAAGATGACCAAACAATGAACTAAAGCAAAGCTTAAAAGGGACAAATCCTTACCCTTGAAGCACAGCAACAAACAACATAATTTCTAAGCCAAAACCAAGCTTAAGACCTCAAACCAAGCCTCAAAGAACCTCGGCTCCAAGGTGAAGGTGTTTGGCTAAGGGTCTTAGAACAAAAGTATAGAGAAAACTCACTTTCAAGCACAATATATAGAGAGAGAGAGGATTCTAGAGAGAGGCAGAAATTTTGCTCACAAAAATTTGTAAAACCTCAAATGGGGGAGGGACCTCCCCTTATATAGAAATACAAGCCAAAGCTTTCTTTCATCCCTCCATACACATGGAGGATCACTTCAGTGATCAACAGCTGGCACAGCTGGCAAAGAAAATATCTAAAAAAAGAGAAAAATGGTCGTCAGCCACTTCAAGTGGCCAGCCGACCACCTCCCCTAGCTGACCGACCACTTCAAGTGGCCGACAAGGAGGAAAAGTGGCCGACAGGTGCCAAAAGTGGCCAACAAGGCCTTACCCCCCTCCAAGAAAGAGCCACCAAGGTTTGGTCCAAAAACAAGTACAAAACAAGAAGGTTTAGAGGCCCAGAGACAAGATGTTTCGCCGAGAACTTCGGGCACTCAAAACGAGCACAAACATGCACAATCATCGCGTGCACAAACGATGACACCTGAGTCCTAAGGTCGGTCAAAAATGGGGTGTCTACAGTTACCCCTCTTTGACAGAACTTGGAAGTCATGAAATGACGGAAGTGAATGTCAAAACCCAGAGACGACCTATTTTTGACAAGGCCGAAGATTCAGACAAACAAGCAATCAAAGCAAAGAATGGTTGAGCCCACAGGCTGCCTACATATCCCTTTGCAAGGCATCAAACCAGCGTAGTTCTAGTGCAAGATGCAAATGACATGCATGATGCAGAACATAACTTACGATCATGTAATGAGAGCTGTAATGAAACATCTAGACACAAATGTTATGCAAAGAAATGCTACAGCAAACTCGTACATAAGCAAGAAAACATAAACCAAACCACATTTCATGCATAAAGGATGTAAGAAAATTATGCACTCTTAGCTACGCCTCACACAGGAAAGGCAAAGAACAACAACCATCGGGCACACCCAAGGCGGCAAACAAGACCCCAACGCGTGGCACACGTGAGGAGCGAGGTGGTGCGAACCTAAGGACACATCCTAAGATTCTGAACTAAAGAGAGCACATCATAACAATTGAAACACATCCAATCATTATGCAATCAAAGCAAAGAGTAGTATAAGCATCAAAATCTATCTAGATGCATTTAACCAAAGCATCCTAAAGCGGCACGCGCGAGAGGGAAAAGGGAGCGGTGCAAACATCGAAGGGTGGTATAAACATCAGAGCACGCTCCAATGTTTCTAACCAAAACAGGGAGGTATAAGCATCGAAAAACATTTCAAACGCTTCTAACCAGAAGGGAAGTATAAGCGTCGGGCACACGGTCCAAACGCTTCTAACCAAAGAAAGGTATAAACATCAGGTGCACATCCCAATGTCTCTAACCAAGGCAAGGTATAAACGTTGGACACGCGTCCCAAACACCTCTAACCAAAGGGGTGGTATAAACATCTAGCGCACAACCCAATGCTTCTAACCAAAGAGTGGTATAAGCATCAGACACACGTCCCAAATGCTTCTAACCAAAGGGATGGCATAAACATCAGGTGCACAACCCAATGCTTCTAACCAACAAGGGAGTGGTGTAAACACCGGGTATACCCGAGTGTTTCTAAACAACAAGGGAGTGGTGTAAACACCGGGTGTACCCGAGTGTTTCTAACCAACAAGGGAGGTCAAAGGACATGAATGATCTTACCCAAAATTCCTCTAAATGAACCGTACAGACAATATCGTCTGGTTACACTAGCTTTGAATGAACCGTACATACAATATCGTGCCTGCGTAAGAAAGAAGCTTAACAGGTACAATGCGATATACATGCATATTCCGTGCAAGATCAACAGCATGTACTATGCTAAATACCAAATGCACGCTCTATGCGAATGTAAGAAATGCATATTCTATGCAAGTGTGAGAAATGCATGTTCTATGCAAACATCGAGATGCATATTCTATGCAAAGTGAAGAGCATATTCAATGCAATCCAATACGATATGCATATTCCATGCAAACCTGCGAGTGATGCATATTCAATGCAATCATCAAAAAAAACAATGCCTATTCAATGCAGCAGTGGATCAAATAGCAGCCTTTGATTTACCTCTCAGAAGAGTGGCAACAATCTAAAAAAGGATACAATTCATTCATGTGGAGTATCACACACAGAGGACACGGTTCGGGGCTTCCGCAGAGACCATTAACGCTTGAAAGTGCACTGTCCTTGCATTTTCTTGAGGGAGGAGCGCATAAAGCAATAGAAAAACATCCAATGAGGACATTGGAGGTCCACCGGCCACCCTGGGGAGCTACCGGCCACCCACCGGCCATCAAAGAAGGTCAATGGCCAGTCAGCCACAAAAACTGAACGGTCGGCCCGTTCAGGGAAATCTGGGGGTAATTCGATCCTTTTACATGGAGAACTTTAAATACACATTCCCAAAACACTTTTCCTCACACACAGAGTGCCAAAACCTCCCATTCTTTACCTCTAGAGACTTTTTCCTCTCAGATCTGTACTTTTTACACGTTTTCCAACGCCCCCCGCGAAGTTGATTGGCTAAAACCTTTCATTTTCCTTTGTTTTGAACCGATCAAAATTTATTTTCGGAGCTCTTTTCTCCATTTTCACCACTTGAGGTTTGTTTCCTCAAGTTTATCTTGAGTTTAGCGCCTTTTCCCGGGCTTTCACTTTTTTGACTTTTTCTCTTCCCGAGAGTTGACTGTTGTTGACTTTTTTGCACTTTTCGCCCATTTTGCTCATTTTCGTCTACTCTTCACCTTCTTTCAGATGGCAGATAACGCTCCACATGGTGAAGGTTCTCCGAGGATGGAGGAAGAGCCCGAGCACATTCCGCTACTGCCCAGATGTAATAACCCCGACCTCCGATAATGCTAATTCATGATTAATTATGCTTAACAGTAATTTAGAAGGAATCCGGAATTAAATTGCATATGTATTGCATTATCTTTGTGTTTTTATCTGTTTGCCATAAAATGATCTGTTCATGTTTCGACTTTGAACTACGAATTGAAAGCCTTATCGGCGACCGATTCAGAAATTGATTAGTGTTTTAGACTAGTTAGAATATATGTGATTTTATGGTAGGTTTAATTAAAATTTGATTTGGTATGATTAAATTAGATTAAATAACATTAAATTACATTAGTTCAATTATTTACCTAATTGCCATTGAGTGGCCCACTACCTAAGGCAACCTTGAGATTGATTCGTACATTTGTTGCATCTTTTCATCCTCCTTGGAGAGACCAAACCGTAGGAGAGGGAGAGAATAGGAGAACACGATTGAGTTCATCTAGATTTGGCGTGGAACTTAGGAGAATTGAAGAGGCTTTGCAAATTTGAGCTCCTAGACTTGGAATTCAAGGTTTAAGGTAGAGAATTCACCCTTTTAATTATGAATATGAGTGGTTCTTGCTAGGTTCATGGTGAAATTGGCATTTAAAGTCTAGATTTAGCTCAAGGTGTGGTTTTGGGAGTCCATCCATGCATGCATGCATAAATTTCTATGGTTTGAGTTTGAATTCTAAGATTTCTTCCATGCATGTGTTAATTTCACTCACATTATGGTCATTCATCTTGTTGTCCATCAAATTATCAAGTTTGGCCATGTTTGGAGGGTTTGGATTCAATGAGATTCATGCATGTTACATTTAAGTTATGTTCTTGAAGTTTTATTTGAAATTGTGTTTAATTGACTCACCCTTGGGCTTTGATTTTACAAATTGATCTTTATGAGTTTACAAGTGTTTTCCAGAAAATGGGCCCAAAGGGTTGAGATTTGAGGTGTTGAATGCTTGGTTTGAGCTTGGGAGGCAAATCTGGAAATTCCAGAATTTGGCTTCCTTGCTCGAGCGAAGGATTCCACGCTCGAGCGACCATCGTTTGTTCAGAGCTCCGCTCGAGCGAATGAATGGTGGCTCGAGCGTAAATTGCAAGCACTCAGGTTTTTGGTGCACGCAGACACATGCTCGAGCGACAAAACCTATGCTCGAGCGAAGAGTTGTGTCTCACGCTCGAGCGAGCATCGAGCATGCATCGAACGTAAAATTTCAACAACCAGTACTTTTTCATTTTTATAGACCGCTTGAGCGAAGGAGTCTACGCTTGAGCGACCCCTCTGTTTTGACAAGCTCGCTCGAGCGAAGGAAGCCATGCTCGAGCGAGACCCTTGTTTTCAGCAAGTTTTGAAAAATGTTTTCCAAGGCATCTTTGCATCCTCATTCCATCCTAGGCATTCCTAGGCCATGTTTAAGACTCTATAGTGAGGCTTTAAGGTTAGAAACACACTAAGAACCAACGACGTAAGTTTTGTGCAATTAGAATGTGTGTTTCAAGTGTGTGTCTGTTATGTGTTATGTAGGTCACGTGCCGCGTATCGTGTGATCAATCTGCTCCGCCTGTCTGTTTCAAGGCCAACTGTGAGTAATAACTCAGTAAAGTTATGTTCAAACTGTATCTACTTTCTGTGTGATAAAACAAGATCTGTTTTTCGAAATGATATGTTTTGTACAATGAATGATTATTCAATTTCTGATATGTATTCGTGACATCCTTAGCATCATGTGATATCTGTTAGCTGTTACCCGGTATCGGAGGTTCCTTTATGGAACTTATTTCTATCTGCACTCTGTTACCCGTACCGGAGGCCCTGTCATGGGGGCTCAGCTTCTGTTCTGTTGCCCGAATCCGGAGGTTCTTTTATGGAACTGGTTATTCGTAACCTCACGTGTATACGTTCTGTTCTGTTCTGTTCTGTTAATGCTAATGGATGTATCACGTAAACTTAATCATGACTTATGATTTCTGTCTGTATATGATCTGGACAAATGACGAATTTGATACAAATTTGAATTATGATTTTTGAATATGTACGAACTCATCCATTGAAACCCTTTACTCTGTTATTATTCACTGGGCTTTCGCTCACAATTTATATTATGTATGTAGGTGAGCCGGCACATGACCAGGGCCAGAGTTGACGGCCTTCTGTTATGTTTTTGTCAGCCAACTGTTGTGCCTCCCGAGGAGGTTCCGAACAAAGCCTAATGCCATGGCTGCTTTTGTATTCATGCTAGTCCTTGTGTATGCTCTATAAAGTCAGGTCTTGGGAAGTACACTCTATAAATACCTTGTAAATATTGTGTATCTGGACTGGCATGTTTATGTATATATAAATAAGTTTTGAAATGTTCTGTCCCATGTACGTTATCACAGCTCATTGGACATTGTCTATTTTATATTATTGCTTCTGCAACCCCTTATTATTTGCTAAACTGTTCAGAGGCCTTTGGTAATCCACAGATTACTAGCCGGTTACGGTGCTATACCTACAGGGGCGGGTTTGGGTTGTGACACCAGAGTCTGGCCTTTCGACCCCGAAAGGTACCGCCCTGAGGTACATGTACTACCACCTAGCACAGTCCGCCACTTTACGAGATTTGCACGGTACGCACCCGCAGATCTTCTGCTACGAGAACCAGAGTCTCATCTATCCTACGACGC
This sequence comes from Camellia granthamiana, assembly GCA_036172215.1. Classification (NCBI taxonomy): domain Eukaryota; kingdom Viridiplantae; phylum Streptophyta; class Magnoliopsida; order Ericales; family Theaceae; genus Camellia; species Camellia granthamiana. Next base: position 95,230,924 of record CM069910.1, read on the forward strand.
CTCCGAGGTGCACACTACACTCTTACATTTTTCTGTGATTCACTTTACATTTCTTATATAGCTCACGCCTTTGCACTGTATTTCATCTGCTTGTTCTGAGCACATTTACACAATGTATTTCTGCCCATTCTGAACACATGTACACACTGTATTTCTGGTCACCCACACAGGTAGACTCTCGTTTCACCTGCAGATATGGGTCGACCGCAGCGAGGGAGTGGTATATGGACCTCCCCGATGGCGTCTGAGAGATTATTGATGGGGCAGGGTTCGGCCTATTCTGCATGGGGCTCTCGCGTCTAATGGCGAGCAGGACCCTCTTAGGCGCATTGGTAGAGAGATGGTAGGACACCACCAACTCCTTCCATTTCTTTACCACCAGGGACATGACGATGACCCCGTATGATTTCGCTATGTTGACGGGCCGTGAGGTGGGAGGTCAGCCGATCCCATACGACTCCGACATGGGTGAGTGGGAGGCTACTTGGACCTATCTGCTAGGAGCACACCCGCCTATTTTCCGAGGAGGTTTGGTCTAATACACTTGGTTCTTAGACCACCTCAAAGGGACTAAGCCCGTGACGACTGAGGCTACAGAGCAGTACGCCCGAGGTTTCTTGATGTTCCTCTTCGGCACTACATTGTTCGCCGACAGGGCGAACACAGTCGGGCTGTACCTTCTGAGCGCTTTAGTGGACCTATCCCAGGTTCGTCATTATGATTGGGCCGGCGCCGGCCTCGCCACTTTATATTGCTATATGAGTTCAACCTCCCGCAGGAGTGGGAACAGAGTAGGTGGCTATTGGAGAGCCTGGGAGGTATACTTTTCTTTTCAGCTTTACAGTTCTACTGTGATTTCTGCTTTGCACTTTCTGTACACTACACACACCGCACAGTGCACACTGCACACTGCATTTGTACTCGTACTTTCTATACATTGCGCTACAGTTTGCTTTCTGCATTTTCTGTATTCTGTATACATACTCTGCTTTCTGCATTATCTGTGTATTCTGTATTCTCACTGCTACTATCTTGTTTTCCACAGCTATGGGCATTTGCCTATTTCCCGGCGCTTGCTCCCAAGCCAGAGGTTGAGACACCTCTCGAGGTACCATATTTGCATCGATATGACGGTCAGTGCCAGCCAAGAGTCCAAGAGACCCTCCCCTACCTTCGTCAGTGTTTTGACACAGTGAGGACGATAGAGGTAATTCAAAACTCACAGTTTTCCCTGCTTTCAGCTTCAATTCATTTTGCATATCTAATAGTAACTCATTAGTCCATGCACTTTGCTGTCTGCAGGTCACATGGCAACCATGGGCGACGATGCCAAAGGGGACCAAATTTTGTTTTGTCGGAGCTCAGCGCGCCTCCTGATACCGGCTTGCGCTCGAGGGACCCGTAGGCCGAGCCTGGTTCCTTGGTGAGCGCTTCATGCGCCAGACACTGGGCCTGCCACTACAGTCAGTTCCCTTACCCCTCCTGCCTTCTATGAGAGCCACAGAGAGTCTCTCCTCTCAGGAGATTATTGACGTTATGTGGGGCGCGGATGAAGATCTGTTTATCGGGGAGGGGGACTACACGACTTATCTCTAGACGTACCTGATGCCTCCACTGACAGGTGTTCGTGGTCACACGGGGAGGGCAGATGATATTGCTTCATCGAAAAGGGCTCGGGAAGTAGATTCTCCTTCGACGAGCAGGCCTCGAGCAGCAGATGTCCCCTCGACAAGTAATGCTCGGGTACCGAGGGATGGAGCTAGGGGGATGCCTCCGACCAGGCAGAATGTTGGATGGCCAGATCTTCTGACCGAGCTGATAGGTTGGCAATACTCCGGAGTACCTTATCAGATTCCGTTTGAGCCCATTGCCTGGTCACCGATATGTCAGGACACCTGACTCACTACCGGTATACTTTACAGCTTTAATTTTTCATTTTCGCAATACTCATTCATTCATTCACTGATTGTTTCAACTTGCATTTGCAGCCCTCCATAGACTATGTCGAGGGGTTACTCAAGGTGTTGGCCTCATTTGAGGGCATGATCTTGAGGAGAGAGACGATGCTTAGCTCCCACGGCATACAGGTAATTTTCAGTTTTCTTGCATTTCAGTTGTCGTATTTCTACTGATACACTAAAACTGACATCTCAACTGGACATTTCCACTTTGCATTGATACATTGCATGCATAGATCACATCTGACACATTGCATTCACATGCTATATCTGATTTCTGCATGTACTCACTCTGCACACCATACTTGTATCTGATACATATACCGTAGCCGATATATTCAAACTGCCTTTTTAGGTCACACCTCTTCAGACAAGACCATTAGAGCCTTCTCCAGCAGCAAGGAGAGAGATTCCGGCACACGGCCAAGAGAGACGTCGGGAGCCTGTCATGCACGATGATGATGACGAGACCAGTGAGGACGAGAAGCCAGCGAGTCCCCAGTCAGAGTCAATCGAGGGTGGAGGTGACGGCACCGGCTCAAGTTCTGAGGGTGGTGATGATGCTGAGGAGGGCTCTGAGGATGGGAGCAGAGGCAGCTCTGGCTCAGATCCCGGCTCAAATTCAGACAGGGGCGCCAACGGTGATAGCTCTGAGTCAGCACAGCCGAGGAAGAGGACGAAGAGAGCCTCTCGATCCTGAAACGGGCGGCATCGCTTCAGATGTTTTTTTTCTTTTTGGTTTTTGCTTTGTTTCTCTTTTTTTTTGCTAGTAGTGTTAGCACATTGTACAGCCTTAGGTAGTTTTATTTTCCTTAAAACTTGTACTCTTTTGTAAAAAGAAACCATGATTAGAATTAAAACAGCCCTTTTTTATTTGAAACGTGTTATATTTTATATTCTCAGCATTCATCGCATTGCACCATTTTACACAAAAAAACAAGATTGATGAAAATTGAATATTTGTACATTTGTCTTAACAATTGCTTAGTCAGGTAGCGAACCAACCAAAACATAACAAACAAAATAAGACAACTTAAAAAAACAACTCGATGAGCAAAACAACAACAACTCGATAAACGAAACAAATACAACTTGATAAGCAAATTGCAACAACTCGATAAGCAAATTGTAACAAATTCGATAAACAAATTGTAACAAACTCGATAAACAAAACCAATACAACTGCTAAACAACACAGCAGGATGCATCCGGAGTAGAACAAAGCACAGGTTCTCAGCATTCTCCCCACATAGGAAGGCCAAAGGCATGCTACTAGAGACAAACAAAGACTGTCGGCCACTTAGTGGTAATTGTCGGCCACTAAAGTGGTCGGTCGGCCAGAAAAGGTGGCTGGTCGGCTACTTTAACTGGCCGGTCAGCCAATAATGCAGAGAACCTCTAGATTGTTGCCACCTGTCTTCTACTGAGTGCCTCATCCTCTACAAAAGCTCCAGCTTCGTGGTTTCTTCATTCCAGCCCTGTTTTTGCTTCAAATGGAACTATTTTTTGCCGAAAAACTCTCCGATTGGATTGCGAATTTGGATGGCTCAGAAAGTTGAATTTCTGGGGTTTCAGGCTATATGCACTATTCCCACTGAGCCGTACTCTCCTGTGCTTTTCGTTCCTCCATGCCACTGCTAGATGTTGCAACCCGGTTACACACGTTTTCAGCTTCGGGGGACAAGAGACATGCCCCACAATTGAAGAGTTCCAAGCTTTGATGCAGTCTCGGCATGACGAGGAAATCTTGCCCTAGTCTCGTTTTGGCCACATTTAAGCCTTAGGAAGGATGTGCAGGCTCACTTTGCAAGATGCCCGATCTTTGGTTCACAACAGGGAGTTGGACATCCCCAGCTTGATTCATCGATTTTCTGATGCCGGTGACTGCGGTGACTGTCTTTGGCAAAGCTTTCAGCAACATGCCCTCTGCTTTTGTATGTTGGCCCATTTTCTGCTTGCCCCTGGCTTTGGAGGGTCTAGCATTCGTTTGATTGAAGTTGCCCAAGTCTTGAAAGAGGGCAAGAGCTGCATCGGGTTGGCACTAGCCGAAACTTTGGTGGGGTTGGATGCTTTCCACCACCGGGAGACAACCAAGTTTGCAGGAAGTCCACTACTGCTGCAGGTAATGTTTCCTACCCTTCTCACATGTGTTTCTCATATCACTCGGCCCTCAGGCTCTATTTTCTCTCAACACCTTTTTCTCACTTTTGTCTCCACGTACACCTCTCTATTCTTTAATCTCTCTTATTTTTCATCCCTCCCCAGGTATGGCCGATGGATAAGTTGAAAGTAGTGGACGTTTGCCCTACATATTCAGCGCGTGGATATTTCTTTCACCCTCAACTAGTTGACTTTCTGAACGAGGGATGGTGGTGCCACTGGATATACAGCAGGTCTACTGTTGACATCGCTTGGCGTTGCCCCTGGTTTGATCAGCCTGAGATGAGCTACAACATGTCCCGGCAGCCTGGCATTCAGTTGATCGGCTTGACACATTGTGTCTTCTACTTTCCATTTTGGTTCCGGCGTCAGTTTGGACATAACCAGACTTGCCTGGAAGAGGGGATAGAATACCCAGCTTCATTTCCAATCCGACGTGCACAACTAGCTCAGTATTCCGCTGCATGGAGGACTAGAGAACTTCTGGCCCCCGCTCCCATTTTCTGTTGTGCCCTTTCTGGCGAATGCATAGCTTGGCTTGAAGATGAGGCACAAACCGGGCCTACTTTGGCATCTGAAGCTTCCATAAGCTCTGGAAGGGGGCGCAGGAACACCTGACTCAACTATGCCCCAAGCTTATTGTTTTAATCTATACTTTCAAGTTTTCTTTTTGAATGTAATAAAAGCAACTTTAATTTGTATCGAGAGTCGGAGAACTCTGTATTGAAATTAATGAAATTGAAGGCTGCGGGTACTGAAAATTTTTCGTTTTGTCCAAAAATGGTCTAAGTTGTAAAATGATTAATTTGAAAAAAATCAACTTTTATTAAAACTTTTCAAAACCATTTTCGAGATGGATCACAATTGGACAGGCTTGGAATCTATCCTTGAGATGTACAACCCCAAATCCAATACTGGAAAGTTGCCCCTTGTCTGAATAGCATTGCACTGTAACTAGCTCTGATAGCAAAGATCACAACCGAACTCTCGGATGCAGAAAAGACAAAGATGACCAGAACAATCACATGGACACAGTTGATTTGGAGGTGTTTATGGTTGGACTTCAGAATGAAGTTGCCTACGTATCCCAAAGATGGGAATCAAGCCTTTACCCCTTGTCTGAATAGCACTGCACTGTAACTAGCTCTGATAGCAAAGATCACAACCGAACTCTTGGATGCAGAAAAGACAAAGATGACCAGAACAATCACATGGACACAGTTGATTTGGAGGTGTTTATGGCTGGACTTCAGAATGAAGTTGCCTACGTATCCCAAAGATGGGAATCAAGCCTTACGTAGTTCGGTTCGGGTTCACTCGGGTTTTAACAAGGTCGCCCTTTCTGGGTTTTCAACCTTGCAAGCTTAGTTTTTCTAGTTTCAAATTTTTTGTGCTCTAACTTTTGCCTAGGTTGCCCTTTTGGGTTTTCAGCCTAGTGAGCCTCTCAAAGGTAGTATTTCTTCAACTTATCCATGTTGATTGGTTGGGAGAATTCAAGGCCATCTAAGTCCATAAGAACAACGGTTCCACTCGACCAGATAGATTTAATGATGTAAGGACCAATCCAATTAGGTCTGAACTTGCCCCTAAGGTCGTGGATGGGAGCTCGGTTGTCTTTGAGCACCAAATCCCCTTCTTTCAGATTTCTGGACTTAACTTTCTTGTTGAAAGCCCTGGTAATTCTGCATTGATAACCTTGGACGTGATACAGTGCTTTCAGCCTTCTCTCGTCGAATAACATAAGTTCCTCGAACCTGCTCTGCTGCCAATCTACCTCTGCTATCTGGCACTGAGCCATTACTCGCAGCGACGGAACCTCAACTTCGATTGGCAGAACAACCTCCATCCTATAAACCAAGGAATACGAAGTTGCCCCAGTAGAAGTTCAAATTGATGTCCGATAGCCCCAAAGAGCAAATGGCAGCTTATCTGGCCAATCCCTGTAGGTTTCCACCATTTTTGTAGAATGTGCTTGATGTTCTTGTTGGCGGCCTCAACAGCTCCGTTGTTTTGCGGCCGATATGTGGATGACTTATGAAAAGCCACGTTGTATTTCTCCAACAAGTTAATCACTTCCTTCTTGAAGTGGGAACCATTGTCCGAAATAATCTCATTCGGGACTCCATAGCGACAGATAATATTGTTCGTGATGAACTTAGCCATGTGTGGCACCTTTAGCACTGCGTAGGATCTGGCCTTAACCCACTTTGTAAAGTAGTCTATTGCCACCAGGATGTACTCATGCCCGTTCGACCCCTTCGGAGTAACTGCCCCAATAACATCAATCCCCCAGACTAAAAATGGTCACGGCAAAGTTATGTTGTACAGCTTCGATGGCGGGATGTTCATGTGGTTTGCATGGATCTGGCATTTGTGGCATCGTCGAACAAAACCAATACAATCCTCCTCCATGGTTGACCAGTGGTAACCTTGTCTGAGAATTTTTCGAGCTAGCATCACTTCGCTCATGTGCGCTCCGCACTCTCCTCCGTGGATGGCCTCCATTAGGCGCTTTGACTCTTCAGCATCAACACACAGTTTATGCATCCCAAGATGGCCCCGTTTGTACAATTTACGCCCACAGATGATAAACTGAGCAGCCATTCGCCGTATTGCCCTTTTATCTTTGGCATTTGCCCCCTGGTGGATAAGCCTCGTTTTCCAAGAAGTTCCAAATATCATGATACCAGGGGTTCTGAGGTTCTGATCTTGTACTTCATCTATGACGTCGATCAGCTCGTAGGCTAGCACATACCTTTGTTCAATGATGATTGGACGCATTCGGACTCCCAAAGGGATGTCTGTCATGGAAGATAGAGTTGATAAAGCGTCAGCGAACCTGTTGCTCTCTCTTAACAAATGGGTGAAGGTTAACTTCTCAAACCTGAGAATTAGAACATCCAGGGTTTGGTGATAGATTTGCATCCTTTCTTCCTTAACCTTTCAGTCTCCTTTCGCTTGAGACACAACCAGGTTCGAGTCCCCAATGACGTCCAACCGTTTTGCCCCTAGTTCTAGGGCGGCTTCCAAGCTAGCGATACATGCCTCGTAGTCTACCTCATTGTTTGATACTTTGAACCGGAGTTTGAAAGTTAAAGGTATGTGGGAATTGTCAGGTGCTATCAGCAACACCCCTATCCCATACCCGTACTGGTTAGATGCTCCATCAAAGTACATAGTCCAAATCTCTTCTTCGAGTTGCAGAATGGCCTTGTCCAGGAATAGATACTCCACTACTTCATCTCCCTCCACTGGGTGATCGGCTAGGAACTCCGCTACCGCTCTCCCTTTCATAGACTTGCGAATCATATACTTCAAATCGAATTCAGAGAGAAGAAGCAACCAACGGGCTAGCCTTCCCGTAAGTGCTGGTTTCTCGAAGAGATATTTGATGGGATCTAATCTCGAAACGAGTATTACAGAGTGAGCTAACAGGTAGTGCCTCTACTTCCTGGTAGCCCATACCAAGGCCAAACAAGCCTTCTCAAGCGGAGTGTAACGGGTCTCATATTCCAGCATCTTCTTACTCAGGTAGTAGATAGCCTTCTCCACTTTATCCTCAGATTCCTGCGCAAGCATGCAGCCCATTGTCATGTCGGTTACTAACAGATACAAAATCAACGGTTTCCCCAGCTCTAGCAGTGACAACACAGGTTGGTTATGTAGATACTGCTTGATATGCTCGAAAGCAACTTGGCATCGGTCATCCCATTGGAATTTCTTTCCTTTCTTCAGGAGACCAAATAGGGGTTCACAAGTCAAGGTTAATTTTTCAATAAACCGTCTTATGAATTGCACTTTACCTAGAAAGCCTCGCACCTCCTTTTCAGTCCTTGGTGGTGGCATTTCTAGGATGGCCTTGATTTTGGAAGGATCGACTTCGATGCCCCTTTGTGTAATCAAGAACCCCAGCATTTTCCCTGCTGTAGCACCAAAAGTACATTTTTGAGGATTCAGTCGCAACCGGTACTCTCTGATCCGTTGGAAAAATTTCTTCAAGGCGGTGTAGTGGCCCTCTCTTTCCTTGGACTTGACGATCAAGTCATCCACATACACCTCAACCTCTTTATGGATCATATCGTACAGGATCGTGGGTGTAGCCCGTTGATAAGTAGCCCCAGCATTCTTCAAACCGAACGGCATCACCCTATAACAGTAGGTTCCCCATGGGGTAGTGAAGGCAGTCTTCTCCCTATCCTCAAATGCCATCAGAATCTGGTTGTACCCCGAAAACCCATCCATGAAGGAAAGCAGCGCATGCCCGACGATGAAGTCCACCAATTTGTCGATATGCAGTAGAGGAAAGTCGTCCTTCGGACTAGCATTGTTCAGATCTCTGAAGTCCACACATACCCAAATTCTGTCATCTTTCTTTGGCACCAGAACTATGTTGGCCAGCAAAGTAGGATATTCAGATACAACAGGAACCCTGCAGCAATCTTTTTGGTGACCTCTTCCTTGATTTTCATAGCCCAATCCGGGCGAATTCTCCGAAGCTTCTGCTTAACAGGTCAGGCCTCAGGGTCAAGAGGGATCCGGCGCTGTACAATCTCAAGATCGATTCGAGGCATGTCTTCGTAGGACCACGCGAAAACATCTTTGAAATCTTTTAATAAAGCGACTAAGCGCTGGCGTTCCTCTGAAGACAACGTGAACCCGATCTGGACCAGACGCGGATCCTTCTCAGTACCAACATTAATTGAGGTGGTTTCATTAACCAAAGGTTTTACAAACCTCTCCTGCTCTCGATCAATCAAATGTTTCAAAACCGGAGGAATTTCTTCCTCGTCATTTTCATCAAAGTTTTGAAAGCCCTGATTAATGCAATAAACGAGCAGCACATAAAAGTACTCAGAAACCACGGTATCATTCTCATTAACAACTTCTAGTTCGTTTGATTCTTCGGTTACAACCGACTCAAAAGAAAATGAAAAAGATGACCTGGACAAAACAACGGCATCCGGGTTATCAACCCCAGGAATACCGGACTCTGACTCAGAATAACTAGAATTTGATTCTGACTCCACAGACTCTATGGAATTAGATTCTGGTTCGCTACCTGACCCAGAGCTGCTTGACAAAAAGCCTTCCTCGTACTGCCAAACGAGGGAGGGTGCAATAGATGTGTCCAGAATGCCAGAAGAAGGGCCCACAACCGTTTGATCTCCAATCATGGAAACAGAGAAGTCATCCCCCAAGCACTCCGGTGTGATCTGAGGATCTGAGAGGAGACAAGCCAGCGCTACTCCTATCTCAAGTTCTGTGCCATCGGACTCATCCTCTTTGCACTGTTCTGCCACAGCTGGTGGGTCAGTCTGCTCTTCCGCAACTTCATCCCCTTGCAACTGTAAGTCAAAAAAGATCTCGAAGCCGGGCAAACACCGCTTCTCTGAATTCAGCCATGGCTCCAGAAAGTAGTAAAACGGGAAATCTTCCCCCTCTCGGACAAAGCGGCCGTTCAGGGTTCCTTGGATAAGTCTGTGCACCAACTCATAGTGCTTCCCGGCTTGCTTAGCCTTAGCTCTTCCGGCCATTTCCTTTCCCTTCCTTGCCCAATCGTCTTTGGTAGGTGTGTAGCCTAAACCAAAGATATAAGGGTTGTGTGGCACTTCGGCCAATGCAGCGACGCCCTTCCGGCCACTCCTTCCCAATCCCATTTTGGGCATGTATTGAAGCTTATTCATGAGGTAGACAGATTGCGCACTGATATACAGTCCCTCATCAACAGCCAGCATATCGTGCACTAGCCGAGCCTCAGCCAAGGTGAAACCTGACAAAAAGACATCCTCCTCGCCGTGTTCAATTTCCAAGACCGGTGTAGAAACCTCCGGCGACGGATGTATGGAAGAGTTCCCAAAAACAATTGCTACCCCCTTCCCATAGGGGTACTTCAGCATCTGATGCAAAGTGGAAGAGACAGCTCTCACTTGGTGCAGCCACGGCCGTCCAAGGAGTAGATTAAAGGTGGTTGGAACATCCATGGAACTCAATGTCCTGTTGCGTCGGGCCAACCTGAGTTTTAATCTGTATTGTCCCCATCACCTCCCAACTTGTGTTGTCATAAGCCCGAATCATCTAGGCTATTGGTGCGAAATCTGCCGGCTTCAAACCGATAGCGTAGGCCGTGCGTGACAAACACACATTAATTGTAGATCCCGTATCAACCAAGACAACTGGTACCTACTTCTCCTTACACTCCACAGAGATGTACAATGGCTTGTTATGTTCAGAGCCCTCAGGCGGTAATTCTTTATCTGTGAATGTCAAGGTCAGTGAAGCGCCACTCAAGAACACCAGTCCTACTAACTGCTCTGGGGTTGTGTCAATAGAAAGCTTAGCCTTGTCCATTGCTGATAGGACGGCTTGTCTATGTACCCGTGAGGCCATGAGCAATCCCCAGATGGAGATGTGTGCTTGAATTTTCTTCAGCTGCTTCAGTACAGCTTCCTCCTCTAGCAGTTTATTTTTCTATTTCTCTGCTTCCTTGTCTTTCCCTGATGCCTCTAGCTGGTCTAGGTGTAGGGGCTTAAAGTACCGCCCACTCTGAGTCATGTGGTCTACTTCTTAAGTATACCAAGTATCGTCTGGTTGATTCAGACCCCAGTCCTCATCAATATAGGCTAGACGCAAATCATCGTCTTCTCACCACATTCCCTCGGTAACCAATAAACAACTGTCCGGTTCCACCGTAACTGTTCCCGTGTTCACAACACATTCTGTCCCCACAGGACCCTTGGCTTTTCTAGCACTCTGATCAATCTCAATTCTCTCATGTTTGAACTGCTTCAGCGCAGTCCCCTGTTTTGGGTCAACTGTACACAAACTGCCCAATTCCCGAGCAAAATTCTCAGTACCGGTGCTCTCCAGCAACTTCCCCTCGTTGTTGATCGTTCCGGTCATTGCAGATGTTCTTGTTTCTGACTGTTCCTACTTTAGTAGAGATCCTTCATCAATATCCGGCTCGTCACTAAGCCACCCTGTATTATCCGTTGCTCTGTTCGCATTAAACCAACCAACTTGTACATCCCCCAGGTTCTGCTCATCAAAGAACTGTAGGTTACTGATGTCTTCCTCCAGCTCAACCAAATCATCCAGCCCCTGGCTCGGCCCGTCCTCCCAAACTACATTTACTTCCATCCCCATCAGCAATTCCATCATTGGCTTGGCCTAGCTAGTTGGCACGATGTAGCGGTAGGGATTGTATGCTTCCTCAGTTAAGCTCTCGGAGCCCTCAGGCATGCCTTCTACCACAGCCACCACCACAGGTTCGGGGTAAGGACGTGCTCATCATGCACAAGTCTGTGCTTTCTGGGATGAATAGCGCCAGTTTAGGCAGGTGGGAGGGAGTGACGTATATGCTGGGGTCGTATGGGACGGCCATTGTTTAGATTAGGTTTACTTGCCTGGGTAGAGGAAGGGGTTGGTTATGTGATGGGAGAGGGTTTGTAGTGGCGTTTGGCTTCTCAGGAGGCACTATCACTTTGTTGTCAATGAGATCCTGAATCTCATGACGAAGTCTAAAGTAAAGGTCGGTATCGTGACTATGCTGCTAGTGGAAGGCGCAATACTTGGCCAAGTTGTGTGTAGGAGGAAGGTGATTTGGCAATGGGCGTGGTTCCAGGGGCTTCAAATGCCCTTTTCTAATCAGGACCTCCAAGGCTTTGGATAGAGACATGTAAAGTGAGGTGAAAACCCTCTGGCCTCGAGGTGGGTACTTTGCAGGTTGTATGGTGGCTCCAGATGTGCCAGTAAAGGGTGTGGCTATTTTTGGAGTGGTGGTGACCATGCCGACGTCGGAGGTCCTCACAGCTGCGTTGCTACTCATAGCCGTATTCGAACTGCGTGTAAACACCCTCTTGGGCTGCTCCTTTTCATGGTCAATCAGACCCTGTTTTATAGCATCTTCTATCCGTACCCCTATCTCATGAAGATCAGCAAAGGTAGGGAGGGGTAAGACAATCATCTTCTGCATCAGCTTCGGCTGCAGATTTCGCACGACCATTCTTATCTGGCCTTTCTCGGCTGGCCTGGTGGTCATCATGGAGGCCTTGGCCCTCCACCTAGTGACGAAATCAGAGAAGCCTTCCTTCGACTCTTGTCAAGTGGCCTCGAGATCACGAGTTATGACCTCGATTTGGGTGTTATAAGAATATTGGGCGACAAAGGCCTCCGCCATCTCTTCCTAACTCCTTTTCACGAAATCCTCTAATTTAGCATACCAGATGGCCACAATACCCGACACAGTCTGACCAAAGAGGGATAGCTTCTGCAATCTAGTCAAGCCCATCGGGCACAAAATATCTGAAAATAGCCACTACGCCAAAACAGGGCATTAACGGCGGTTTTCGTTACCGCCGTTAAAGATACTATTAACGACGGTAACGAAACCGCCGTTAATATCGCCGTTAATGTATCTTTAACAGCGGTTTCGTCACTGCCGTTTAAAAAACTGCCGCTAAAGTATCTTTAACGGCAGTAATGAAACCGTCGTTAAAAAAACTGCCACTAAAGCCTTCTTTTAATGGCGGTAATGAAACCGCCGCTAAAGCCCTCTCATTACCGCCGTTAATGACGGCGGTCTTTGCCGGCGGAGCTCCGGTTGAACTCCGGCGTGTGGTGACCACGCGCGACCAGAGGTTGAACATGACCATCTACAATAAAGCAAAAGTAATGTTTAAATATTTATTTAGGGAATATATTTCATATAGAGTGGCTGTGGTGTAGTGGTTGATGTGCGTGGATTAAAGGTCAAGGGTTCGAGGCTTGGGGGGTGCAAGAAGAGAGAATTATTTTTTAAAAAATTTGAACCTATTTACAGCGGTAAAGAACCGCCGTTTTTGGTCCTATATTACTGCCATTTTTGGTCGACTTTTAACAACGGTAATTTACCCTTTTACAACGGTTGTACCTTTTCCGACACGAGTATAAATGGCGGTCTTAAATTACCACCGTTAAAGGCTTTAACGGCGGTTTTACATCCTTTAACGGCAGTAAAAAACCACCGCTAAAGCCCAATTTTGGCGTAGTGAGCCTCAGGTGGACCATAGGATCGCCCGAGCCATCGAAGCGATCTATGTGAGGCATTTTAAATCTATCTAGCAATGTCATCGCCGAATCTGTGTAGCCGTCCTCTATATCTGGGATCAAGTTGACTCCCTGAGCTCGTTTGAACAGCTTTTCAAGCTTACTTACTTTCAAAGCTATAGGATCGACCTCAAACTCAAACGGTGTGTCAGTTGGGTAGGCCGATGCTTTGGAAGTCTGAGGTGGGACTGGCCTTGCTGGAATGTCAGTATTCTCCTGGACAGTAGCTGTATCCCCAGGTATTGGAACCCTAGGTGGGGGTGGGGGTGAAGCAGAAGCTTCGGCTTATTGTGGTTGCTGTTGCTATTGAAGTTTAGCAATTAGTTCAGCCTGCTGAGCTACAACCTCTGTTTGGTGAGCGGTAACTTCTGCTTGGCGAGCAGCATCTCGCTGCATGGCCTCGATAGTCTGCTAAATTTGATGCATCATTTCTTCCATACTATCTGAGGGGTGTTCATCTGTCTAAACAGGTGTATACTCTCTTTCTGAGGTGGAAGCAGAAAACTGAACCCTACTGTGCACAGGTGAAGCAAATAATGACCGCTGAACTGGCGACTGTTGTACCAGTGATCTGTGCCTGACTGTCCTCTATCTCGTAACCAGGGGTAATGAAGCAAACACTGGCTATCCTCCAATAAGATCCTCAGATCGGTAAAGCCTTCTACCTCTGGTCTAGAGTGCTTGGGAGGTATCTGCCTCGTCGGAAGCAATTGTGAAATACTACCTTGCAAAAAGAAAAATAAAGCAAAAAGGAAACAACAATCAGCAAACGGACAATACCTCAGCTTAGATAAAGACAACACACAGTTGATAATCATAAGCTGGAGAATCTGCACTCGAACACTGATTTCCGCCCCTAAATTTCTACCTCAAAACTGATATCCCCAAGCTGATACCCAGACTTGCAACTGATAGATGCATTCCTACAGAGACACACTATAACAGCACATAGCAAGCAAGTAAGAGCCAAAACACCCCTATGGTGGGGTAGGGTTTCCCTGTCCTAGTTTCGTCAGGAGCTAGGGTTTCGCTACACACGCATGTGGTTTCAAACAATCCTGCATTCGAGTGAGCAACCTGTCCTAGTTTGGAACAGTCTCTATGGCTTCCGATATGCAACTAGGTCAATTAGTCAAAAAAAGGGTGCCTCAGCAAGACCACCTAATATACCTCTCGCTCCTAACACCGAGAAGTGAAAGGAGGATGAAACGGTACAGCGGTGATCCAGATCCAAGGTTTGTGTTCCCATCGTGGCAAAGCCCGCAACCGGTCAGCCTTATGGCATGCTTTTCCAAGCAAGCCTCCGGCAAACCGCTCAGGAATAGCAGATGACAAACACTGTGACAAAGGCGCACCAATGCAAATGCAATGCAAAGAAACACATAAGTGTAAATAAAATAACATATCATGAGTTGTAGTCAAGTTCTCTAAGTCCCTAGCGAAGTCGCCAGAAACTGTAGCCTTGACTTTCTTCACACACCCCCCTTTCCGGAGAGGCGCGAATTGGTCCTGCAGTTCGGATTTTTGTCACAGTTCTGAATCTAATCTCACAAAGTGCAATATGAGACTGATAAACACCAAAGAGTCCAATCCGGCAAATCATTTTGGAAAATCAGATTTTTAAATCAAATAATGCCAAACTGGATTGCTTTGCCAGATTATAGAGTCGCCACCTAAATATTTTATTTTGAGAAATTTAGGAAATCCTGACTCGTGCCAAAGGCCACGTGTCCGTCATCACCAAAAGTTGCCTCGGCTTGGGAACTTGGGTACGAGAGGGGAAGGTCCTAAAATGAGCACTCCAGCTCGCCCGATCAAAGATCGGCCTCTACTAAACATGATATGTTGTTTTTATAATGACATGTGTTCTTATCCAGTTATTAGCTAACTTTACTATGTGACGCACACACAAGTATAGACTAAAATCACAAGAATTGAAACAACTCAATTAATGTTTGTTTTCAAAAATGGTTTGAAAGTGCCACCCTCAAGTGGGCTAAAACGCATATTTGCCACCCTCAAGTGGGCTTTAAAACATGATGATTTGCCACTTCGCAAAATGGGCTTAAAACTCACATTTATCGAATTGTTCCAATTCAAGTAATAAAGCCTTTATCCACAGGCATTCATGCAGTTAATCAAATAAGCACATAGCCTCATGGCAAGCATGCTAAACATGACAACACTCACACTCATGCAAGTATGCTAAAGAGTAAAACCGACAGTGTACTCCAAGCCAAAATAGAAAATTAGTTAGAAAAATGCATGATCTTAACTATGCTAGATGCCTAATGCAACACATGCAATAATGCAACTAAATAGGCTCGGCTATCTAAGATGGCATATGATTCAATTTGATAACATGCTTTGAAACACATATTCAAATAGGAATTGAAATACAATGCAGTTTGAATGATGCGCCGAGCCCGGTACATGCAAGACCAATGAATGATGTAAACATGCAAGCATAAGGTATGCTAATCAAAACGTGCCCTAAACTAATCATCGAAAGCAGATAAATAAAAGGGAGAAAGACGTGGGGTTGGAAAACATGCACACACACATGCACACTTATTACAACATTGCACCCTCTCGAAGGAGGGTCTGAATAAATAAGCTAAGCTAAGACTAAGCTACGCTAATTATTACAACAATGAAACTAATTAACTATTCTAGCTAATTAATTATTACAAACCGAATTGAACAACTAGCTATGCTAAGCTAATCAAAATATTACAAAACAAATTCAATGATTAATTACGACATACGTAATAATCAACTACAACTAGTTAATAAAGCAATAAAATGGCCTCGCGGGCAAGGGAGACATGCATGCTCAGTTGCGTCCTCCCAAAAATCCATCGCCTTGCCACCGGTTGCCTCGGTTTTTACTCGCTTTGATCTCTGAACACTGTACCAGCTTCCAGATTGCTTCTGCTCCAAAACAGGAACACTTTTGCACAAAAATTGATTGGCAGCCGGTCAGCCACAGAAGATGGCTGTCGGCCACCTTAACTGGTCGGTCGGCGAGTTAATGTGGCCGGTCAGCTACTTCATGTGACCGGTCGGCCACTGCTTTTTCCATACTCCTGTTTTTGCTACAACAGAGAGCAACAGAGGCAAAGCAATGTATTTTTCAAGGAATGTGTGTACTGCCACCCTCCTTATCATGTCTCAAGCTCAAAGGAGTATGACACTTGGCTCTCAAGCCACCAATCAAGCATTTTCATGCATGATGGCCAAAGAACCAAGCTTGTACAAACTTAATGAATGCACAAATAAGACTCGAAGGACCACAACCCTATCATGCATGATCAAGGGTGATGGTGACCAAGAAACGTGACACGTTTCATCACTTTAAGTATGAAACGCCCCACATTTCTTGTGTTTGGATTAACGTCCGATCCAAACACATGCAATGCAACACAAATGCTTATCTTGCTCAAGTTTTACTTTGCTCATTTTGTTTACATATTTTACATTACCAAGCCATTCTTTAACCGGTTAAGTCCAATGTGAAAGTCCTCTAGTGAGAGAGGGGTCAACCAAAGGATGGTTTAAGACATGAGAGAGATCATGCCTTTGGCTAGGAGGAACCCTCAAAAGAGAGTTAAAACCATTGAGCACAAGCTCTATCTCAAGCTTAAACACAAGCATAAGGTCAACCAACCCTCAAAGCAAATAGAAAAATGAAGAAATGAGGGAGGTTGCAGACTTTTTTAGTGCTAAAATGGCATGAGAAATAATGCTAAAACATGCAAGCAACACATGCACAACATGATAAAAGCCAAAATCATTAAAGCTAGTGAAGAGCACTACACTAGGGGCATGCAATACCAAGCTTAATTGACCAAACTAGCTCTGGACAGAGCTTAAACATGCCAAATCAGTAGCCAAAACATGCTGAAATTTAGGCACAAAAGGCAAGAAAATCATGCGCACATGTTGGCTCGCAAACAAGATACAAAGCACAACTCTCAAAAGCAATGAAAGAGTGATATATGTGAGAGTATGACAGTGATATATGCACTAAAATCACATGCTAAATGATGCTATATCATGCAAACAACTCAAATAAAGTATGTTAGAGACCTTAAAACAAAAAGCTAGGGAAGCTAATTACACTACAACCATGCAAGACTAAGCTCATATGACCAAGACCACCCAAAACAGAGTTAAAGCATGCTAAATCAGTAACTAAAACATGCTGAGATCAAGTCATAAGAAGGTAGAAAAACATGGTCACATGCTAGGCCAACTACACATGCAAACAAGACATAAGGAGGGGAGGCCACCCCCTCCTCTTTTGGACCTCAAAACCAACTTTTTACCATTGAAATTCCCCTGGAATTCAGTGGTTCAAAGGCCAAGAAAAGGGTGTTTCAAAAGCTTTGAAAGATGGCTCAAAAGGCTTTACAAGCCAAAGAGCAAAGGGAGGAAACCACTCCCTAACTAAACAAGACTGAAACAACCATTTTAAAACCTAAAAAACAGAGTTTTTTGGAGGTTAAAACCAGCCTCAAAATAGCATGTGAAGATGACCAAACAATGAACTAAAGCAAAGCTTAAAAGGGACAAGTCCTTACCCTTGAAGCACAGCAACAAATAGCACAATTTCTGAGCCAAAACCAAGCTTTAGACCTCAAACCAAGCCTCAAAGAACCTCAGCTCCAAGGTGAAGGTGTTTGGCTAAGGGTCTTAGAACAAAAGTGTAGAGAAAACTCACTTTCAAGCACAATATAAAGAGAGAGAGGATTCTAGAGAGAGAGGCAAAAATTTTGCTCACAAAATTTTGTAACCCCTCAAATGGGAGAGGGATCTCCCCTTATATAGAAATGCAAGCCAAAGCTTGCTTTCATCCCTCTATACACGTGTATGGAGGATGACTTCAGTGATCAACAGCTAGCACAGCCGGCAAAGAAAATATCTGAAAAAGGAGAAAAATAGTCGTCGGCCACTTTAGGTGGCCGGCCGGCCACCTCCCCTAGCCGACCGACCACTTCAAGTGGCCAACAAGGCCTTCCCCCCCTCCAGGAAAGAGGCACCAAGGTTTGGTCCAAAAACAAGCACAAAACAAGAAGGTTTAGAGGCCCAGAGAAGGCATTCCGCCGAGAACTTTGGGCACTCAAAACAAGCACAAATATGCACAATCATCGCGTGCACAAACGATGACACCTGAGTCCTAAGGTCGGTCAAAAATGAGGTGTCTACACTCATGTAGAGATTATGTTAGAGGTTGAGGACATGAAACAGAGGCATAAGAGGCCGAGCTACACAGAATCTAAGGGTGATACCAGATCTTCCAAGAAATCTAGGGGTTTTTCCTCTTCCTTCCCGTCCATGCCCTAACAAGTTAGGTCATCAGAGTCCATTTCACTGAGAAGTTCTGGAAGTACGGGTCCTATCAATGTTACTTGTTTCCGATGTGGCTAGCAAGGTCACAAAGCAACCAAATGCAAACAGAATCCTAGTCATCAACAACCAATTCGTTCTCAAAGCCAAGCCCAGGGAAGGGGCCAGTTACCTACATGTTACCATTGTAAGTAATCGGGGTACATGAAGAGGTCTTGCCCATAACTAGTTGGGACGAGGAGTGCTTCCGAATCTTGAAATTCTGGGAGTTATAAGGTAGACCAAGGTCAACGGCGGAATTATCAATCAGTTTAGTCTGGGCAGACATCAACGGCAGTGCAAGGGGCCACATCAACATAGTCAACACAACAAGCCAATGTTTTGAGAGGAGATAGGGGTGAACAGAGGGCCCAGTTACGAGTTTATGCAGTCACTGCTTCTGAACAATCATCTGGACCATCAGTGATGAAAGGTACTTATCTTATCTACCACACTTGGGCCAACATATTAATAGACACAGGAGCATCTCATTCATTTATTGCATCTGTATTTACATCCACGTTGGGCTTAAAGGTAGAATAACTAGAGTCTTCACTTATGGTTGAGTCACCAATAGGGGGGTCAAGTTGTCTTAAATTGAGTGTGTCGTGGGTGTGTAATCAATGTAGCTAAACATCAACTCCCTTTTAATTTGGTGATATTGGAAATGTCGGGGTTTGATGTCATTCTTTGTGTGGACTAGTTGTCCTCTTATCCTGCCGTTGTATATTGCTACTGCGGAAGGGTTATGGTATGTACCGCTGGCGGGGACTGTTTTTATTTTATGGAAAATAAAGCCAATGGAGGGTTGTCACTGTTGTATGACCCACGAAGTTGAGGCAAACTTAGTTTTCTTCTTGCGACTATTGTCGATGATAAGGGTAGTACAATTCGGGGGATATTTCCTAAAGTGGTTTGTGAGTATCTAGATGTTTTTTTTCCTAAGGATCTTACCGAGCTGCCACCCCATCATGAGGTAGAATTCTCTATAGATTTGGTGCCTAGTACGACGCCCATCTCCATGTCACCATATAGATTTTCCCCAGCAAACCTGCTTGTCCTAAAGGAGCAATTGCAAGAATTATTAGACAAGGGTTTTATATGCCCTAGTACCTCACCATGGGGAGCACCGACACTTTTGCAACTATGCATCGACTATCTTAAGTTAATGTAGACCGCTCGAACTCTCTCTGCGTGGCCCCCTTTTCGGAGAGGGTGCGAATTGGGTTCTAGCTACTACAGTTCGGACTCCTGTCACTGTTCTGAATCTAATCTCACAAAGTATAATGTAAGACTGATAAATCACCAAAGAGTCCAAATCCAGCAATTGGTTTTGCAAAATCAATTTTGAATCAAAAAGCGCCAAACATGGACTGCTTTGCCAGATTACAGAGTCGCCACCTAAATATTTTGTTTTTGGGAAATTTAGGAAACCCTGACTCGTGCCAAAGGCCACGTGTCCGTCATCACCAAAATTGCCTCAGCTCGGGAACTTGGGTACGAGAGGGGAAGGTCCTGAAATGAGCACCCCCGCTCGTCCGATCAAAGATCGGCCTCTACTAAACATGATATGTTGTTTTGAAAACACATGTGTTCTTATTCCAGTTATTTAGCTAACTTACTACGTGATGCGCATAGCATACAAGTATAGACTAGATCGCCTAAATTGGAACAAAACAATTCGATAGTTGTTTTCGAAAATGGTTTGAATTTGCCACCCTCAAGTGGGCTTAGAAATACGGATTTGCCACCAAACAAGGTGGGCTTAAAACATGATGATTTGCCATCCTCAAGTGGGCTTAAAACTCACATTTTGATGAATTGTTCCAATTCAAGTAATGAAGCCTTCATCCGCAAGCATTCATACAGTTAATCATTTAAGCACATAGCCTCATGGCAAGCATGCTGTCATGGCAATTACTTACACTCATGCAAGAATGCTAAAGCGTAAACACTTACAGTGTACTCCAAGCCAAAACAGAAACTAGTTAGAAATCAAACATGATCCTAACTATATTAGTATGCCTAATACAACACATGCAAAAATGCAACTAAGTAGGCTTGGCTATCTAAAATGGTATATGAATGCAACACTTTGATACATGTATTCATATAGGTATTGAAATACAATGCAGTTTGAATGATGCGCCGAGCTCGGTGCATGTAAGACAAATGAATGATGCACGCATGCAAAGCATAAGGTATGCTAAATCGAAATATGCCCTAAACTAACCATCAAAAGCTGATAAGTAAAAGGGAGAAAGAAATGGGGTTGGAAGACATGCACACACACACGCACCCTTATTACAACATTGTGCCCTCTCGACGGAGGGTCGAAATAAATAGCTAAGCTAATCTAAGCTAAGCTAATTATTACAAGTCAACTAATTAACTACTCTAGCTAATTAATTATTACAAACCAAATTGAATAACTAGCTAATATTAAGCTAATTAAAATATTACAACACTTGAATTAATTAGTTACACAAACTAAATTAAAACAATGAAATGGCCTCGCAGGCGAGGCAGGCATGCATGCTCGGTTGGTGTCATCCCGGAAATCCATCGCTTTGATCTCTGTTGCCTCTGTTTGCACTTGCCTTAGTTTCTGAACATTAAACCAAACCTCCAAACTGTTTCTGCTCCAAAATAGGATCATTTCTACACAAAATTGGGCTGGTGGCCGGTCGGCCACAAAAAGTGGCTACTGGCCACCTTAACTGGCCGGTCGGCTAGTGAAAGTGGCCCGTCGGCTACTTGAACTGGCCGGTCGGCCACCTGCTGTTCCAGGCTTCTGGTTTTGCTGCAACAGAGGACAACAGAGGCACAGCAATGTATTTGCTAGAAAATGTATGCACAGCCACTCTCCTTATCGCGTCTCAAGCTCAAAGAAGAGTGGCACCCGGCTCTCGAGCCACCAACCAAGCATCTCAATGCATGATGGCCCAAAAACCAAGCTTGCACAAGCTTAGTGAATGCACACAAAATACACAAAGAGCCTCCACCCCTATCATGCATGATCAAGGGGGTTGGCGACCAATAAATATGGCACGTTTCATCACTTTGAGTATAAAACGTCCCACACTTCTTGTGTTTGGATTAACGTCCGATCCAAACACAATGCAATGCAAACAACATGTGTTATCTTGCACAAGTTTTAGTTGGTTCATTTTGTTTACACATTTTACATTACCAATCCATTCCTTAATTGGTTAAGTCCAATGCAAGAGTTCACTAATGGGAAAGATGGCCTAAGCCATAAGCACCTTAAGCATGAAAGAAGCCTCATGCTTTTGGTTGGTAGAAACCCTCAAGAGAAAGCTAAAACCATTAGGCATGAGAGCCTCCATTCCATGCTCAAGCCAACAAGGGGCTTAAGACCACTTTCAAGGAAAATGAAAGAGTGAAGGATGGAGTGCAATGACACAAATTTCAGCACTGAAATGGCATGCTGAAGACTCTAAAGCATGCAAGCAAAACATGCAAGACATGTTGAAAAGCCATAAACATCAAGACTAGTGAAGAGCACTTCACTAGAGGCATGCAATACAAAGCTCAAATTGTCAAACTAGCTATGGAAAGACCTAAAATACTCCAAAAAAGTGGCCAAATCATGCTGAAACTTAGGCACAAAAAGCAAGAAATACATGCTCATTCATTGGCTCGCAAGCAAGGCATAACGCTCAACTCGCAAAAGCACTTAACGAGTGATATGTGTGAGAGTGTGACAGAGGTATATGCTCTGAAATTACATGCTAAATGATGCTATGGCATGCAAACAACCCAAGCAAAGCATGCTAGAGGCCCTAAAACTCAAAGCTAGTTAAGGCCCTTTACACTACAACCATACAAAACAAGCCTCACATGGCCAAGACCACTTAAAATAGAGTTTAAGCATGGCAAAACATGAGCAAAAAGATGCTGGAGTATAGCCAAAACATGCTAGAATTTTAGGCTAAAACATCAAGTATGTTAAGCTAGTAAGCAAGATTTACACTACAAGTGTAAGAAGCATGCAAGAAGTGGCCAAGCCAGCCACAAACAGAGTTAGAGCAGGTCTAAAAAGTTACAAAAATGTGCTTGAACAAAGCAACAAAGAAATAGAAACACATGCTCATTTGGTAAACCAATAAGACATGCAAGCAAGACAAAAGGAGAGGGGACCACCCTCTCCCATTTGGGGCCTCAAAACCACCTTTCCACCACTGAAATTCCTCTGGAATTCAGTGGTTAAAGGGCCAAAAAGAGATGGCTTGAAATGCTTTAAAAGATGGCTCAACACTTAGCAAATAAGCAACAAAGGAGGGTGGACCACCCCTAACTTCAAAGAGGCCTCAAACCATCATTTTAAACACTTAAAAATAGAGTTTTTTGTAGTTGACAACTAGGCCAAAATCAGCATGAAAAGGTGGCCAAGATTGTGTACAAAAATAAGCTTAAAAGAGGGAGATGCTCACCCTTAAAGCACAACACAAGAACAGCCACTTTTCTTGAGCCAAAACCACCTTTTGGAGCTCAAGCAAAGTCCCAAGCTACCTCAGCCCAAAGATGATCCACTCTTGTTAAGGGTTGATAGGTTGAAGATGGTTGTATGCAAGCCTTCAAGCACAAATGCTCAAGAGAGAAAGAAATGTAAAGAGAGGTTTAGAGAGAGAGGCTCCCAAAATTTCACTCCCAAAACATTCTAACCCTTGAATATGAGATATTTGGCTTCAATATATAGCAAAATACAAGCTTTTGGTAGAAAATATCTCAAGAGAGACAGCTGTAACAAGTTAGAGCAAAATATCTGCCAAAAACTGCTTTCTGCCATCAATGGCTGGCACATGACCATTGATGGCCGGCACTTGACCATTGTTGGCCGGCATGGGACACCAATGGACGTCAGGGGGCCGGCCTAGGCCATTCATGGCCGGCACATGGCCAAAAAATCCCATTTAGGGCCAGCATCTTCCACCTTTGGTTGGACAGAAAATTTTACTTTTTGGGCCCAACTTCAAATAGGAATATCTCCTTCATCTGGACTCCTTTGTAGGTCATTATTGAGCCTAAATTGAAGCCCTAGAAGTCTTCTTTCCAATGGTGGAAGCCTCACATCAAAATTCCAAGTGTGAAAAAAGTTATGCCTGTTTGAGTGAAGACTACTCAATTTCAATCCTACCGGGATTCATGCCGAACTTCTTCTCCAACTTATTTTCTTCTCTCCTCTCCTCTTTCTTCAACTCCAAACCCCTAAACAAGGTGTTTTGAAATATTTTTCAAAGAGTTCATCTCTCCTTCATTCATTTCCACTTTGTCCTTGCTCGGTTTACCAAAAAGCGTGACATTTAACAAAATGCGAGCGTTAGAACATTGTAGGAACTTTTTTCAAAAATATTTTGAAAGAGAGGGTTTTAAGGTCTCAAAATCTTTTGATCAAGATCATTTTGGTCCAAAAAGGGGGATGAAGTGGGGATTTGACTCTCTCCTTGCCGAAGAAATCGAACCCTTGCACTGCACATCTTTCATCACCAAGTAAATGATCAGTAGTGCCCAAGTCTTGAGGGTGGTCAAAAATGGGGTGTCTATAGTTAAATAGAGCCACAATCAAGAACAAATATCCCTTTCCCCGGATAGACAATCTTTTTGACCAACTTAAGGGTTCTTATTGTTTCTCAAAAATATATTTAAGATCAGGTTATCATCAGTTGCGAGTGAAAAAGGAGGATATCCTTAAGGCCTTTCGTATGCGATATGGTTACTACGAATTCCTTGTGATGCCATTCGTCTAACTAATGCTCTTGCCACCTTCATAGATCTCATGAATAGAGTTTTTTGAGATTATCTTGGTAAGTTCATGGTAGTCTTTGTGGATGATATCCTCATTTATTTTCCTTCCGAAGAGGAGCACTAAAAGCATCTTCACATTGTTTTACAATTGCTTCAGGAACACCGATTGTATGCTAAATTTGAGGAGTGTGAGTTTTGGCTTTCGGAAGTGAAGTTTTTGGGCCACATTGTCTCAAGCGAGGGAGTCACAGTAGATTCATCAAAAATTGAAGCAGTGTTGAAGTGGGAACGACGTAAGAACATTTTCAAGATTCGTAGCTTTTTGGGTCTTGCCAGATATTATAGGCGGTTTGTGAAAGATTTTTCTATCTTAGTGGCACCACTAACAAAATTGACTAGAAAAGGGTGAAATTCATTTGGAATGAGTCGTATGGGAAGTCCTTCTTAGAATTGAAGACTAGATTGACCTTAGCACCGATCTTAATTATTCTAGAGAGAGGGTTGGGTTATGTAGTTTACTGTGATGCTTCTAGAGAGGGTTTAGGGTGTGTTTCGATGCAAGAAGGCAAAGTTGTGGCATACGGTTCCTGTCAACTGAAAACACACGAGAGAAACTACACTCATGACCTTGAACTAGCCGCAGTCATTTTTTCCTCAAAGCTTTGGAGGCACTATCTCTACGGAGAGAGATTTGATGTATTCTCAAACCATAAGAGTCTCAAGTATTTACTCTCCCAAAAAGATTTGCATTTGCACCAAAGAAGGTGGATGGAATACTTGGAAGATTATGACTTTGAATTGCATTATCATCTTGGGAAGGCCAATGTGGTGCCCAGTGCTTTGAGTAGAAAGTCGAGAGTTCAGTTGCTTGCCTTGCCATGAGGGAGTGGAAGATATTGGGGGAGCTAAGTGAATTTGATGTGCAACTTGGAGAATCACCTAGGCAAGCCACCTTGTTTTCAATTCTAACTCAGCCAACACTAGTCACACGAGTTTTAGAAGCACAGCAAAGTGATCTGAAGGTCAAAGCACTTAGAGAGAAAATCTTGTAAAGGAAAAAAAATGGAAAGATTGAGGGTGCACTCTGACACAAGTATCAGTTATGTAGATCCCCTTTTTTACCAAAATCTTATAGAGAAAACGTACTTCAAGAGTTTCACCACTCCTGTCTTACAGTCCATTTGGGAGGTACGAAAATGTATCATGATTTGAGCCGCCAATTCTGGTAGAAGGGCATGAAGAAGGATGTAGCCTTATTTGTGTCTAAACGCCTAACTTATCAACAAGTCAAAGTGGAGGATCAAAGGCCAGTCAGGTTATTACAACCCTTATCTATAACTGAATGGAAGTGGGAACATTACATTGGATTTTGTTTTGGGTCTTCTTAGAACACAGAAAAGTAATGACGCCATTTGGGTCATAGTAGACCGACTAACTAAGTCGGCACATTTTCTAGCAATGAGTATGGACGACTCATTGGATTACCTAGCAGAATTATATGTTTGGGAGATTGTTTGGCTTCATGGGGTTCCAGGTGAGTATTGTCTCAAATAAGAACCCTCGCTTCACCGCACGGTTATGGCTGAGTTTGGAAACCGTGATGGGGACTCAGTTGACTTTTACTACTGCTTACCACCCTCAAACCAATGGTCAGTCCGAGCGCACAATTCAAATTTTGGAAGACATGTTGAGAGCGTGTGTATTGGATTTCAAAGGGTCATGGGAGAAATATTTGTCGTTAGTCGAGTGTGCCTATAACAATAGCTTCCAAGCTAGTATTGGGATGGCGACTTTTGAAGCCCTGTACAGACGTCCTTGTAGGTCACCGGTGTGTTGGGCTGAGGTAGGAGATTCACCCATGCTTGGACCGGATTTGGTTTGTGAAACCACAAAAAAAAAAAAAAAGTAACTATCATTCGGAAGAGGTTAATCACGGCGCAAAGCTGGCAAAAGAGCTATGCAGATAAGAGAAGACGACCCTTGTCTTTTGAAGTAGGTGACCATGTGTTTTTGAAGATATCACCTAGAAAGGGTTTGATGAGATTTGGCCAGAGTGGGAAGCTAGCACCTGGGTTTATCAATCCCTTTGATATCATTGAATGAGTGGGGGAAATTGCTTATCGCCTTGCTTTGCCCCCACAATTATCTAGGATATAGGACGTGTTTCACATCTCTATGCTTCGCAAGTATGAGCCCGTCCGATCTCATGTCTTAGACTAGGTGAATCTTGAAGTAGATAAAAATGTTTCCTACGAGGAGAAACCAATAAAGATTTTAAATTCCCGAGAGCAAGTTTTGAGAGGTAAAACTATACCTCTAGTCAAAGTGCTATGGCACAATCATGGGGTAGAAGAAGCCACTTAGGAAAGGGAAGTAGAAGTTCATGAAAAATACACTGATTTGTTTAATGATGTATGATTTTGCTACTCTTTATTACAATGATATTGTATTGTGATTGGTGAATCATAAACAAGTCTTGTGTTGATGTTATGTGTGGTAATTATAAGCGACATGTGAATTTCAATCCTTGAGAACTTGAATCTATGTATTGTGATGATGTTACGATGAATGGAGATTTTGTAAGAATAGTAATTATGTTCCTTGAGAATTGTTGGAGTTGTTGGGACAGGGACTATGATCTTTCTGGGGCGAAATTCTTTAAGGATGGTAGGTTGTGACAGTTGAGTTTTGAGGACCGCTCGAGCAGTTATTTGGTTGCTCAAGCGAAGATTCTTAGCTCTCAGTAGTTTGCCATTTTGCAGGCAAGACCACTCGAGCAGTGAAGTGGTTAATTGAGTATAGAATTCATTCTCTCAGTATTTTCACTGTAGCTTTGCAAAACTTATAGAACCTCTTGTTTTTCGCTCGAGTGGTAAAAAGGTCGCTCGAGCGATCCCCTTGAAATTCTGTTGTTCGCTCGAGCAATGGAAAGTTCCCTTGAGCAGTCTGTTCAGGACAGCTCACTTAAAAGTTGATATAACTCATTCTTTCCTCACTTTTTCCAATTCCTCTCTCTCTCTCTCTCTCTCTCTGTTGCCCATTTTGAAACCCTAGCACCCAAACCACTTGATTTCTCAACATTTTGCTCTAGATTCACCCAAGATCCTTCAAGATAATTGTGGAGCAAGTCAAGTTCAAGCTATTCACCGATTGTTTTGTGATTTGGCTAAGATTTTGCTTGGATTCTCCACTTTAGCTTCTATTTTTTTGAGGACAGGGTGTCCTTAACTTGTTATACCTTTAATTTGGAACTCATATGTGGTAATTTCATTAGCTATTCATTTTGTATATATATATAGGTTTATAAGTATATTTATGGATTGTGTTTGCTACCAAATGATCTGGAAGGATATGAGTAATGGTTCATGATTATGGACGGAATTATGTTTATCTTTGACGATTATTGTTGTTGGTGAAGAAATTTAGCCTCTAATTCATGGAAGAGAGGAAACTTCTAATTTTTCAATAAACCCTAGTTTTGAAACTTGTTTTAAAAAAAGAGGTTTTGTTCAATTGACTCTTAAAACATGAAATTGAGGGCAATTGCCTAACTTTGAGGTTGAAATGTATGATTCGAAATGTTTTTCTACATACACCTTGTTTTTGTGATGATTATTGAATGAACCATGGGTATTATTGAAAAGTGAAATAGTGAATTGGGTACATTGGAAATCATTTTAGGGAAAAATGAGTATTTACAAATTCATGCATCATATGCATTACTAAATTTCTTTTGTGATTTAATGGATGGTGCAAACAGAGGAAAGCTAAAAAGGTGGTAAATAGTCTATGAGTCCGGGTAGTGAGTCGGGTGGTTTGAAGTTGAGTATTGTATTTGGTACCCGCTCGGGGAGTCAAGGTACCCAATTGCCCTGTCTGCGCATATCACCGGATGAATGTAGGAAAATGTTTTTGGGTGTCCACGAGCCGCCATTTCTAGAGTCGGCAAATGTGGAAAAACATGGTTTTGGGTGTCCACGTCCCTGCCATTTCTAGAGTCAGCAAATGCGGAAGGAAAATGTTTTTGGGTGCCCATTGCCATGCCGTTTTTCGAGTCGGCAAATGTGGGACTATTTTAAGTATACAAAACCTATATCTATGTATATAATTTGAATTTCGACTCTTACTTGGAAGCTCATAGTATCTTTATCGCCCTGTCTAAATTCAGGAAATGTTTACTTAACCTACATGTGGCATACTCATGCATAAGGGCATTCATACATAAACATAACAAAAATTATCAAATGTTGCATTGCATGACATTGCATGATCATGTGTTTTTCAATTAATGTTATAACATGTTAAGTGCATTACCTCCTGAGCTTTTGCTCACCCCAAACTAACCAAATTTTAGGAAATGAAGATGAATTGCCTCTTAAATGAACGTTTTTAAGTTAAAGAAAACTTTTGGGGATGTGAAAGCTTGTGTTGAATCATATTCTATGTGTGCCAGGGACAATTTTTGGGTGACTATATGTAGTCAGATATTTGATTTAACAAAGATAAAATTGTTGTTGAATCATTCCGTACTTGTTGAACTATTTATTTTTGGTTATAAATGTAATGAAACAATGTTGTAAAGTTTGGAAATAGTTCAAAAGGGAAAGAATGTTGTTAATGCTATATCATTTCTATTTTGTTTAGTTTGTGTTGTCGATCTTGTAATGGTAATGCCCAGATGAGAAGGGGAACATGGAGGTTCATTTGTCAGGACGTTACACACAATGTATGAAAATGGTAGGAATAGGATTTTTCACAAGTGGAATATGAAAGAGTAATTTTTAATCCACTCAGCTTTAGTACACATAGTATTTAAAGCTATAAGTTTTGATTCTGTTGTACTTCTAGAGATAACAGTTCGTTTTTTAGAACCCCAAGATATTGTTGTTCCACCAAACATAAATATATATGCAGTAGTAGACTTAACATCTAGGTTATCTGTTATCCAATTAGTATCGCTGTAACCTTCAACTACATTAGGAAAACCACTAAAGCAAAGTGAATAATCTAGAGTTCTTCTTAGATATTTAAAAACTCTTTCCACAACAACCTAATGATCTTTATTAGGATTCTGAGAGTGTCTACTTAATCTCCCAACAACATAGGAAATATCAAATCTAGTCTTATTAGCAATATAGAGAAGTGATGCAATAATTTGAGAATATCTAAGTTGAGATACAGGTGCACCATTATTTTTTTTTTAAATTCATGCTACGATTATAAGCGGTTGAAACAGGTTTAAAATTAAAATAATCAAACTTTTTTGACATCTTCTCTAGGATTCCAGATTGATTTAATGTAATACCTTTGGTTGTTTTCTCTAATTTTATACCCAAAATTATATAAGCTTCTCCTAAAACTTTCATATCAAATTTCGAAGACAAATAAGATTTCACATTTTCAACATATAAACACAAAATAATATATTCTCCATTATCTTCTTTAAAGTATACACATCAATGATGTTCATTGATCTTAAAACCATATTCTAGAATTACTTTAGGAGCTTGCTTAAGTCCATACAAAGATTTAACTAACTTGCAAACTTTATATTCTTGTCCTTTAACCATAAAAGCTTCAGGTTGCTCCATATCTTCATCTAAATCTCCGTTTAAAAATGAAGTTTTAACGTCCATTTAATGAATTTCTAACTAATAAATGGATGCTAGAGCAATTAAAATTCTAATGATAGTAGTCCTAGAAACAGGTGAATAGGTATCAAAATAATCTATTATTTTCTTTTGTGTAAATCCCTTGGCTACTAATCTTGCCTTATATTTATCTATACTTCCATTAGGTTCTAATTTTTTTTTCTAAATACCCATTTGCAATCAATAGCTTTACTCCGAGGAGGTAGATTAGTCAACTCCTAAGTATTATTTTGAAGTATCGATTCAATCTCAATATTAATGGCTTCCTTCCAAAATGGAGCATCTAAGGATGACATAGCTTCTATGATAGTATTTGGCTCTCCTTCAACTAAAAATATATAAAAATCATCTTCAAAAGTTTTCTCTATTCCAATTCTCTTACTTCTTCTAGGTTCTATGTGTAGATGTTCATAATCATCTCGCAAAGGAATAACACTAGCACGAGTATTAGAAGTTCTATCAACAACCTGACTTGAGATCCTAGTTTTATATGGAAAAAAATCTTCAAAAAATGTAGTTTCTCGATATTCAATTATTGTATTATTAGTAATTTCACTTATTTAAGAATTTATTACTAGAGATCTATTAGTACTACTATTTTGAGCATATCCTAAGAAAATGGTATCAATTGTTTTAGGTCCTATTTTCTTACGTTTAGATTTTGGAATTGCTACCTTTGCACACTTTCAAAATTTTAAGATTAGGTACTTGTTTTTTTTTTTTTTTACCAGATTTTATAAGGTGTTTTATCATTATAATTTACAATTACTCTATTTAATATAACAAAAGCAGTGAGTATCGCTTCCCTCCTACAAGCTCTCCGATAACCAAAACTAATAAGCATTGCATTTATCATGCATTTATCATATCCATTAGAGTTCTATTTTTTCTTTCAACTATTCCATTAAATTGTGGAGAATAAGGTGGGATTACCTCATAAATAATGCCATGTTCTACACAAAAATTACTAAAGGTACCTACATTATATTCGCCTCCTCTATCAGATCTAAGTTTCTTAATCTTCCTTTCTAATTGATTTTCTACCTCAACTTCATAAATTTTAAATTTACTAAACACTTCATCTTTGGTTTTAATTAAATATAAGTAACAAAACCTAGAACAATCATCTATAAAGGTTACAAAATACTTATTTCTTGCTGTAGTTGATAGTTTATTAGAATCACAAACATTACAATGTATAAGGTGTAGCTCGACTTTTCAGCGCCCTCTTTCGGAGAGCTCGAATTGGTCCTGTAGTTCGGACTCCTATCACGGTTCTGAATCTAATCTCACAAAGTGCAATGTGAAACTGATAAACACCAAAGAGTCCAATCCGGCAAATCATTTCGGAAAATCGATTTTAAATCAAATAATGCCAAAATTGGACTACTTCGCCAGATTACAGAGTCACCACCTTGTTTTTGGGAAATTTAGGAAACCCTGACTCGTGCCAAAGGCCACGTGTCCGTTATCACCAAAGTTGTCTCTGCTCGAGAACTTGGGTACGAGAGGGGAAGGTCCTGAAATGAGCACCTCCGCTCGCCCGATCAAAGATCGGTCTCTACGAGAGGGGAAGGTCATGATGTTTTATAAACCTTATGTGTTCTTATTCTGGTTATTAACTAACTTTACTATGTGATGCACACAAGCAAGTATAGACTAAGTTGCAAGACTTGAAACAATTCAACTCATGTTCACTTTTGAAAATGGTTTGAATTTGCCACCCTCAAGTGGGCTAAAATGCGGATTTGCCATCAAACATCATGGGCTTAAAACATGATTTGCCACTTCGCAAAGTGGGCTTAAAACATTCATTCGTTGAATCATTCCAATTCAAGCAACAAAGCCTTCATCCACAGGCATTCATGCAGTTTAGCAGTTAAGCACATAGCCTCATGGCAAGCATGCGAAACATGGCTTTATCGTAATCACACTTATGCAAGTATGCTAAAGCATAAAACTCACCGAGTACTCCAAGCCAAAAACAAAACTAGTTAGAAACAATGCATGATCCTAACTATGTTAAATGACTAATGCAACACATGCAATATGAAATTAATAGGCTCGGCTACTAATATGGCATTTGCAACACTTTGATAGCATGTTTTAAAACACGTATTCAAAGAAGTATTGAAGCAACAATGCAGTTTGAATGATGCGCCGAGCCTCGGTGCATGCAAGACAAATGAATGGATGCAAACATGCAAGCATAAGGTATGCTAATTGAAAATGTCCCTAATCTAACCATCAAAAGCGATTAAATAAAAGAGAGAAAGACGTGGGGTTAGAAGACATGCACGCACGCACACTTATTACAACATTGCGCCCTCACAAAGGAGGGTCCGAATGAATAATTAGCTAAGCTAATCTAAGCTAAGCTAGGCTAACTAATCTAATTAAACTAATTAGACTAATTATTACAAATCAATCGAATAACTAGCAAACTAATTACTAATTATTACAACACTTTAACTAATTAGCAAACTAGTTAATTAAGACAAATGCGCACTAACTAATCATGCAAAGCATTAAACTACACTGCCACAGCTCTGCTTCGGGAAATGGAAGATGCATGTGCTCAGTTTTCACCCCGAAAAGCCTTCCGATTTTTCTCTTGAGAGGCTCTGTTTGCAGGGTTGAGTACACTTCAAAACCTTTTTGCTCCACCTTACCAAATCAATGCTGAGGACTACAGTAGTGGCATGCCGGCCATGGTTGGTTGATGTCGGCCCCTTACCAACCAAAAATGTGCCTTGCTGGCCAAGAGTGAGCCACTGCCGGCCATCAGTGAGCCACTGCCGGCCACCGGTGTTCTGAGTTACCATACTACAACAGAGCACACACAGAGAAAAATGAAGGGTTTTCCAGGGGTTTATTTGTACTGTGCCCCTCCTTATCATCTCAAATCCTCAAAGGAGTGGCACTCTTGGATCCAAAACCACCAATCAAGCAACTTCGTGGCATGATTGCCAAAGATCCAAGTTGCACAATTTCAATAAATGCATAAATATGACTCAAATGACCACTACCCTATCATGCATGATCAAGGGTGATGGAGACCAAAGAGATTGGCTCATTTCATCACTTTGAGTATGAAATGCTCCAATCTTCCTTGCGTTCAATATAACATCCGATTGAACACATGCAATGCAGCACAACATGCTTATCTTGCTTAAGTTTTACTTGTCACTTTTGTTTACTCATTTTAGTTACAGGTCCATTCTTTAACTGGTTAGTCCAAAAGTGAGAGTCCTCTAATGCGAGGGGTGTCAACCAAGGGATGACTTAAGGCAAGAGAGAGATCATGCATTTGGTTAGTAGAAACCCTCAAAAGAGGATTAAAACCATTAAGCACAAATCTCAATCTCAAGCTTAAACACAACCCTAAGGTTAACCAACCCTCAAAGCAAATGAAAAAACTGATGAAATGAGGAAGGTTGCAGATATTATACGTGCTGAAATTGCATGCAAAATGATACTACAACATGTAAGCAACTCATGCAAATCATGTTTAAAAGCCAAAAGCACCAAACTAGTGAAGATCACTACACCATAGGCATGCAATACAAAGCTCACAAGGTACAAACACTTCAAAATAGTCCTAAAATAGCCTAGTAGGAGTCCTAAAACATGCTTGAAGTAAGCTAAAAATAGCTAGAATAAGAGGCCAACACATAGCATAAGCTAAACTATTAAGCACAATTGCACTACAAGCATACAAAGCAAGCCTCAAGGGACCAAACCAGCTCAAAACAGAGCTTAAACATGCCAAAATAATAGCAAAAACATGCTGAGATTAAGGTACAAAATGCTAGAAAATCATGCTCACATGTTAGGCTATCTAGACTTGCAAACAAGACACAAGGAGGAGAGGCTACCCCCTCCCATTTTGGACCTCAAATCATGGTTTTTACCACTGAAAATCCTCTGAGATTTAGTGGTTAAAAAGGCCAAAAAAGTTGATTTAAAAGCTTTGAATGATGGCACAACAACTTAATAATCAAGCAACAAGAAGGGTGGTCTACCCCTAACTTCAAACAAACCTCAAACCACCATTTTAGACCATAAAAATAGATATTTTCAGAGGTCAAAACTAGCCTCAAAACAGTATGCAAAGATGGCAAAACAAGTGTTTAAAATAAACTTAAAACACAAGTGTTCTACCTCTAGAAGACAAGATGCAATTTAGGCACCAAAATCAAACCAAACCAAGCCAATATCCTCTTCTAGAGCTCAAATAGGACCTCAAGCAACCTCAACTCAATGGTGATCAAGTTTGATCAAGGGTTTATATCCAAGAGTGTAGAGAATTTAGGCTATAAGGCATAAAATATTTAGAGAGAGAATTCTAGAGGGAGAGAGAGAAATTTTTTTGTCTTCAAAATTTTCCAACCCCTCCACATGCAAGAGGGGGCTTCTATATATAGAGAAGGCAAAATCCCCTCAAAGAGATCCAACTATACACGTGCAAGAAGATGGCTCAATCTGTGCAAACAGCTGGCACAAAATATCAGAAAATATCTACTGATACACATTGATGGCCGACAGGGCACATCAATAGCCGAAAGGCCAAGATCCATGGCCGGCAGGCCATCAACAACAACATGTTGAAAGAACCTAAACATAGTCCAAAAATGAGACTGAATTGATGCAGGGTTTGGAAAACTCAAACCTGTGGCATTCTGCCGCGGACTTCGAGAGCTCGACGAGCAATCAAACTGATCACTGGATATACCTGCAAGAACATCCAAGTCTTGAGGACGGTCAAAAATGGGGTGCCTACATAAGGTCTAAGAGTTATGAATTTCTTTTTACAGATTTATAAGGTTTCTTGGGTTGTTTTACTTGCATACATATTGCACATTTGTGTTTGACATCAATAGGTGACTTAGGTACTAATTCTAAATCCACCATTTTTCTAATTTTCCTTAAACTCACATGTCCAAGTCTTCCGTACCACAAATCACAAACTTCAAGATTCAAAATATTATGAAAGATTTTATTAACTTCAAAATATACATTTAATCTAAATAAACCATCACATGCAAAACCTTTTTCAATAAAAATATCATTTTTACTTATTATAATTTTATTCGATTCCATTACAACTTTGTAACCTAACTATACTATACACGATCCACTAATAAGATTTCTTATAACTGCATGAATATATCACACATCTTTCAAAGTTAAGATCTTTCCAAAAGTCATCTTCAAATCTATATCTCCAATGCCAAGTATCGGTGCGATTGCTCCATTCCCCAAAGTTACACTTCCTCCACTTGATTTCTGAAAAGTTTTAAAATAGCCACAATCAAAACACACATGTATATTAGCCCCAGAATCTAACCACCAATCTTTATATTCAAATATAAAATAATTTCAAGATTATACCTAAAAGATGGTCCAACAACTTCATCTCTCTCCAAAATCATATTCACTTGAGCATTATGACCTTTAGTATTTTGCTTATTGTTGAACCTTGGTTTATACTCCTCAATCTCCTTAAAGAAGCAATCCTTAGCATAGTGATTGGCTCTCCTACACACATAGCACAACCTTTTGACACTCCCTTGTCCCTTAGGATTATTAGCATTGGCTTGGTAGTTGTTATTATGGTGTTTGCCATTTTGACCTCTCGGTTTAAACATAAGGTTATTCTTGAAATTTTTACCTCTAGGTCAAAAGTTATTCCTATTGTTGAAAATATTCTTATTCCCATTCTCCACCAAATTTACCTTAGGAGTTTAGTTGTAACACCCCGAAATAATAACAATAGCCCATCACATAGCATTTCTGATAGTTTGAACAATAACATCATATTTTACATTCCATTGATGAACTTGATGTTACAAAAGATGACATAGATACACAAATTAAAAGAAAAGTAAAATCCAAGTAATTATATGCCCTAATGGCTACATCTTTCCAAGGCAATGCTTGGTACATCAAAATGAGTTCAACTCAATACAAATAAAGCCCAAGGCTTTTACACAAAATAATTACATCAAATAAAAAAAAGGAAGCCCTTGGCTCAAAGTCCTCCCAAGCTATGTCCTTAGTAGAGGTATATCATCAGTACCTGAAAGTTGTTTTCCACATAGGGTGACCAAAGCCCTGAGAGATACTTTAATGCAATATATAAATCCTAACAAAGTCATAAGGTGAATGCACATGCATGCCATTTGTCAAACATTTCTTATTTCCACCTCAAAACTATGCAATGCCGGATTATAAATCAATTCATGAAAATAATCCTTTTATAACAGAAAACAAGGCAGTGGATACAAAATGCTGGGAATCTCTAGGTACGTGTTTGCCAGTAGACTATACAAGCACTACCAAAGCCATTTCACCAGTACTAACTGGAAGGATTGACACCTAACCGTACGAGTTTCTAAACTTTCACCAAGGTCACACAGGCCAATATAACAACCACAACCACACTCCCTAACCAGATTCACCAAGGCAACACTCCCCAACCACACAAAGACCGCTCGAGTGAACAAACAAAAAAAATCTAAGCAACACTCTTTTGAAAAACTAACTCCAAACATGTTTCAAACACAACAGTAACTCCCAAATAGCCAAACTCAACTAGCAACAAGATGAAAATGAAATGAACAATAGTTCAGGACATGGATTCCCGAATTCAAAAGCAAGAAATGCGACAAGTCTAAACCAAAATCGTTATATTTCTCTTTTTCAATTTCTAGATTTGATCTATATTTCTCTTCCACCCTAAGTGTATTGATTACTTGAGTTAATGACAAATCTCCTCATTTATGCCTAAGACACTTAGCAAAATCATTCCAAGATGGAGGTAACTTATCAATAAGGCAAGACACTTTAAACTCCTCACTAAAAGTTGTTTCTTTCTTTTCTACTTTTCTAAGTAATTCTTGAAATTCATATATTTGGTCTCCTACAAATAGGGATGGCAATTTGAACCCGGCCCAACAGGGACCCGACCCCCCGACCCTGAATTGAACGATTTTTCCCCGAAAAATACCCCCAACGGGCCGGGGATGGTATTTAAAAATGAATCCCCGATTATTTTCGGGCCGAGGACGGTGATACCTTCCCCAACCCCGAACCCGGCCCGTCCTCGGCCTGGCCCCGTCCCCGTACCCGTATTTGTTCACCCTGATCTGAAATTACCGTTGTACCCCTCCCTATATATATATATGTTTTCTCTATTCTGGGCTTATTCTAGGGTTTCACATACACACATCATATAGGCTACAGCGCTCTCTCTCTTCTCTCTCTAATCACACGGCTGCCGACGTCGATCCTTCATCTCTCTGGTTGTTCCTCTGTCACTGCCGACGTCGATCGATCGTTCCTCCGTCACTTCCTCACCGGCTCTCTCTCTCTCTCAGTTTCTCTCTCTCTCTCTCTAAACCCTCCCCTCACACCGATCTCCCTCCATCGTCGTCGCAATCGTCCATACCTCCATCGTCCTCCATCGCCTCCGTCATCGTCCTCCATCGTCCATCACCTCCGGAGTCCGTCCTCAGATTTGTACTGTTTGTGTATGGATTCATATGTATCTTTTGTCCATCGCCTCCGTCCTCAGATCTGTATTGTTTGTGTATGGAATTATATGTATGTTGTGTCCATTTTTTTCCATTTTTTCAGTCCTCAGATCTATACAGTCTCTACTTTCTTTCTTTTTTTTTGTGTGTTCAGTCCTCAGAACGGTTGATGATTGTGTTAATGTTGATGTTGAAAAAGATTTGGTGTTGATGGTGTTGTTGAAACAGTTTGGTCCGGGGAATTTTCGGGGACGGGGATGGGGATAGGTTCCCCGTTGGGGATCGGGGCCGGGGACAGGGAGATTTTCACAATCGGGGATCGGGGACGGGGAGTGTGGTCCCCAGCCCAGCCCGGCCCGTTGCCATTCCTACCTACAAATTTGTTATCTTTCATTTTATACCCATTAAAATTGGAGATAGTGAGCTTATCAATACCAACATCTATAGTTCCATATTCGGCCTCTAAGTTTTTCCATAGTTCTTTTGTAGTCGAGGTGGCTGATTGATACATATCATACAAATGGTTAGACAAAACACTAAGGATTCTATTTAACAATGAAATTCAATTTATTCAGGTGACAACTAAGATCCAACAAAATCCTAATTTTCTCTGGCAGACATAAGACCCAATACAGTCAACTAATATTTTGCTTGTTTTTGCCATCTTTCAAAAAAATTTCCATTAAATTTCTCAGGCTTCACACTAGCAGTTTCTTCTAAATTAGCTATTTTAAATATTTAAAGAACAAGAGAGCAAAAGAGTATATTAATCTGTAACAAATAACAATCAAACAAATGCTAATACTATTATAAGTGTAAATTTAATTACCAACAATTTAAAAATAGATATACAAGTAAAATGTGACAGTATTTAATACAAAACAAATTTGAACAGAATAATTTCAAACATGAACTATGCTAGTTAAATATCATAAATTGTATGAAATGTTCTATACTTAAGAGAACATCAGATAACTATACACTTTTAAATAATATAATATTTATCATGTGAAAATTTTGATTCTACTCAACAACATTCCTAAGAATGATTTTTTTTTTTTTTTTTTAAGAAAAAAACTACACACCACAAACAAGTTTTGCAACTTCCAAGAATTAATATATATATATATATAAGTTAATGTGATCAAACAAAATTTATGCAACACAAGTCAACGAGATAAAACAGATTTGTGCAATACAAATTTACTACTTGATGTTACTGAATTGACGAAGAACATAAATTTCATATTTTTTTTAACAGTTTTTGTTCAAGACTAACAAATTAAATTGTAAAATACAAATAATGAAAAGATTAAATATTTTATAGAATTAACGACTTTAGATTGTTATGGAAATTAAAAAATAAATAATCTAAAACAATTTTGCGGAATAATGATATTAAATAAAACAAATTCTGAAAATAGGTTATATACAGTTTGATAAAATTAAATATATATATATATAATAGAATACTGAAGAAGAACAAGAACAAGAACAAGAAGAGCCAAAAGTGTTAGGAAAAAAAGATGATTTCCTACAAGTAAATCAATCAATGAAAATAAAAACTAATGCGAAAAAATTAAATCAATAACGACACAAAAAATTTTACATGGTTCCTTTAATGTGAGGCACGTCCACAAGACCGAAATCTGATTTCAGTATCAACTAAGAGTTTTCAAATAATTACAAACGAGATACGAATAGTCTCACAAATCACCTTTAGAGAAGAAAACCCACAATAATGAATCAAATCAGCCCACACAATAACTTGAACAAGCTGCCAGTAATTCCAAATAATCAATCACAGCACTAGCATGAACACAGCAAGCTATTCTTTGACTACAAACCCACTGATTTGACTTTTGATTCAAAAGGCACTATCTCACCCAATTGATAATCACGGCTACCACACTAAAGAAACAATATCAACCGCAGCACTCTAGCAAGCATAACAATACTAATAAACTATTGTTTTATTTTTGGACTTTTTATCAAAACTCTAGTTGCCACAAAACAAATTTTTAAATATCCACCAAACCAAATTAAATATTTTTAATAAATCAATTGGGTCTTATACTTCACTAAAGAGGTATACCCAACAATTCTCTTCCTACAGACTTAGGTGGAGACATCAACCATACTCGCTAAAGTTTGACACTTCAAATGTTTGTCCCTCGACAGAGTCTTAGTCAACATATCCGAAATATTATCATCAATGTGAACCTTTTCGAGTTGTAACAATTTCGAATCTAATGGTATCTCGAATGGTATCTCACATCAATGTGTTTTGATCTCGAATGAAAAGTAGAATTTTTACTCAAATTAATAGCACTTTGACTATCACAATAAAGTACATACCTTTCTTGCTTCAAACTCAACTCTTGCAAAAATTTCTTCAACCTAACTCTTCTTTGCAAGCTTCCATAATAGCGATAAATTCCACTTCAGTAGTTAAGAGAGCAACACATTTTTGTAATTTAGATTGACATGCCACAGCTCCCCCTACAAATGTCATCAAATACCCCGAAGTAGATTTTCTAGAATCAACATCACCGATTATATCAGAATCTGTGAACCCATCAAGTATCGGCTTACCATTCTCAAAACACAAACACACATTTGAAGTCCCTTGAAGATACCTTAGAATCCATTTCACCATTGCCCAATGTTCTTTACCAAGATTAGAGAGAAACCGACTCACCACACTAACGGCAAGAGCAATATCTGGTCTTGTACAAATCATGGCGTATATCAAAGAACCAACCACTGAAGCATAAGGAATTTTCAACATCTCTTCCTTGTCTTTGTCACTTGTTGGACATTGATTCGAACTAAGCTTGAAGTGACCTGCAAGTGGACAACCAACTGGCTTTACTTTGTCCATGTTGAACCTCTCAAGCACTTTCTCAATCTAGTTTTCTTGAGACAACCAAATCAATCCCTTTTTGCAATCATGAACTATTTTCATACCAAGTATTTGCTTTGCCGACCCCAAATCTTTCATAACGAAAGACTTACTCAACTCTAATTTCAATTTGTTAATCATGGTAGAATCTTGACCCACAATTAACATGTCATCAACATAAAGTAAAAGAATAACAAATTTGTCATCCGGAAAATTTTTCACAAACACACAATGGTCAGAAGTGATTTTAGAAAAACCATTATTCATCATAAAATAGTCAATTTTTTTGTACCATTGCTACGGTGCTTGCTTGAGACCATACAAACTTTTCTTCAAGTTGCAAATAAATTTCTCTTTCCCTTTTTTAACAAAACACTCCGGTTGCTCCATGTAAATTCTTCTTCAAGATCACCATGAAGAAATGTTGTCTTCACATCAAGTTGTTCAACTTAAAGGTTCATACTTGCAGCCATGCCAAGTACAACTCAAATACAAGACATCTTCACAATTGACGAGAAAATTTCATCGAAGTCAACACCTTTCTTTTGCCCAAAGCCTTTCACAACATGGCATGCCTTGTACCTTAGATTCTTGCCATCATTCTTCAATTTGAAAACCCACATATTTTTCAAAAGTTTCCTTTCCTTGGTTAAATCAAAATTTTTAACCAAGGAATTCATTTCCTCTTCCATGGCCTTTTTCTAATCACCTTTCTTTACATGCTCAATTGCTTCTTGGTAGCTCTCAAGCTCCCCTTGATCTGATATCAACACAAATTCATTAGGAGGATACTTTTTCGAAGATTGCCGATCCCTTGTAGATTTTCTCAACTCAAGTTGTGGTAGCTGTTCTTGAGTTGGATGTTCTTCCTCAATTTCGGGCTCAACTTCATTTAGAGTAGCATCGTCATCTACATCTTCAAGAGGTGGCTGCACATCTCCCCCATTTTCATCATCGACCAATGATGAAGGAGATAGATCCATGTCAATAAGATCACTAGTTTTTTGCTCTGGTTGATCACCTTTGCCAAAGTCTTCAATTGTTTTGTCTTCAAGAAACACAACGTCATGGCTTCGAATAACTTTCTTGTCGATCAGATCCCACAATCTATAACCAAATTCATCACGCCCATAGCTAAGAAAAATGCATTGTCTTGACTTGCTATCAAGCTTGGACCTCTCATCCTTTGGAATGTGAACAAAGGCTCGGCAACCAAACACTCTCAAATGCTCATAAGACACATCTTTGCCGGTCCAAACTCTTCGGAAACATCACCATTCAAAGGATAGGAAGGAGACAAATTTATCACATCAACCGCTGTCCTTATTGTCTCACTCCAAAAGGATCTTGGCAATTTAGCATGTGAAAGCAAACACCTTGTTCTTTCCACAATGG
Organism: Camellia granthamiana; assembly: GCA_036172215.1. NCBI lineage: Eukaryota > Viridiplantae > Streptophyta > Magnoliopsida > Ericales > Theaceae > Camellia > Camellia granthamiana. Next base: position 95,272,775 of record CM069910.1, read on the forward strand.
TGCGATTCATCCTCTCAGCAACGCTTTTTTGTTGAGTCTTTTTAACTATCTTTTGGTGCCGAATACCTTGGTTGCAACAATACTCACCAAATGGCCCAATGTATTCAGCACCATTGTTTGTTCAGATGCACTTCAATTTCTTCCTTTTTTTCTCTTTCAACCATGGCCTAAAAATGTTTAAACACATCTAGAACTTAATCTTTAGTTTTTAGTGCAAAAGTCCAAACTTTTCTTGAATAATCATCAAAGAAAGTAACAAAATAAAGTGCACCACTATGTGTTCTTACTTTCAAAGGACCACAAACATCTGAATAAATCAACTCCAAAACATTTTCTTTTCTAGAAGCAACATTTTTATGAAAAGAAACGCTATGTTGTTTGCCCGCCAAACAATGAACACAAGTTTTAATAAGCGTACCTTTCAAACCAAGTACAAGCTTTTTCTTGAACAAAACTTGCAGCCCCTTTTCACTTATGTGCCCAAGCCGCTTGTGCCACAATTCAGTAAAAGTATCATCCTCAAGTGCATTGATAACACCTTTACAAATTTTTCCTTGCATCAAATAAAGTATGTGAGTCTTCTTGCACTTAACCACCACCAAAGATTCCTTTTTAAGCTTCCATTTTCCATCGCCAAATTTGTTGTTGTAGCCTTCATCATCTAGCTTTCCGGTAGAGATCAAATTGAGGCGAATGTTTGGAACATGCCTCACATCTTTAAGCAACAACTTGTAGCCCAAATTTGTTTCCAAGCAAATATCACCTCTGCCAATAATTTTGGACAAACCTCCATTACCCATTCGCACACACCCATAATCTTCTTTGGTGTAGGTAGTAAAGAAATCAACTCAAGAAGTCACATGAAAAGAAGCACTGAAATCAATCACCCAATTGCTCTCTTGGCCCACAAAATAGACACAATCATCTTCACAAATGACCATGAGATCACCATTAGTAGTAACCACCGTTGTGTCTTCTTCCTTCTTATCCACACTATTGTCACACCTTTTGTCCTTGTTCTTGAGCTTTCGGTATTCCCGATTCATGTGCCCTTTCTCATGGCAATAATGGCACTCAATGTCTCTCTTTGAAAAATAACCATCTCTTGATTTGTCACGGCTTTGATCATGACCATGAGGAGTCTTACTCCTCCCCCTTGTTTTGCTTTGGCCTCTCACAACAAATGCCTCTGAATGAGAAAAACCTACTGATTTTCTTCTAGTTTCTTCATTCAACAAGCTACTAGTGACTTGGCTCATTGTGACAACTCCATCGGGCGCCAAATTACTAAACGTCACAACCAAAGTTTCCCAACTTTCAGGCAAAGAACTAAGTAGCATCAAAACCTACAACTCATTATCAAAAACAATTTTCATAGAAACAAGTTGGTTAACAATACTCTTTATTTCATTCACATGTTCCGAAATAGAGTTGTCATCTTTATATTTTAAATTAAACAACTTTTGAAATAGAAAGGCTTTATTTGTGGCTGATTTTCTGTCATAAAGACTTACTTTTTTCCATAAATCATGTGCCGAAATTTCAGTAGTAACATGATGAAACACACTGTCATCAATCCATTAATGGATAACATCAACGGCTTTTCGATTAAGCCTCTTCCGTTCATCATCTTTCATACCCTCAAGTTTGCCACTATCACCCTCAATGGATCCATACAAATCTACTACTATTATAAAAGTGTGAAGAGTCTGCCATGTTGTCAACTTTTTTTTAATTCCAATTTTACCCCCCCAAATATATTATATTTTCTAAAAGTCATGAAGAGTCCTATATAAACCAATTAACTCTTTATTTTTGGAGTTGAACACTTAAAAACGATATATCTGCTTCCAAGAATCCTACATAAATATAAACAAACCGTCTCCCTTCTTATATATATAAAAAAAATAAAATTAAAAAAAGTTGTTTCCCTATTTTTTACATTGATAATGATTGAAGAACAAAAAATAATTATTCTTTTTTATTTCTTGTGTCTGCTTCTATATTGATATACATAATATTTACAATTATCTATCATGTATCAAATTACTGTGAATAATTTTAGTTTAATCTTAAAGTTATATGCATTCGTTCGAATCTAGATAGAGGAAATCACATGCATTTTTAAAACAAATATTTGTGTTGTATCTCAAAAATTTACATCTTCATGCACTTTTCTTTTGTTTAAATTATATTTTATGAACTATAATATTTTACATTGTTCTTTAATAACAAGGTATGATATCAAAATTTTAAACAATACCCGCTTTCGTTGATTTTATTTTTTAAATCTGTTTTTCCATTTTTTATTTTTTATATTTTCTCAATTTTGCTGAGTAAAGATATTGGAATTTTTTTCATACTGTATATTTAAATTATACTTTTTACAGGAAAATCTAATATCTAATAATCTAAATAGAATTAAAAAGTAAATATTGGTAAAAAAAATTTATAAATTCAAACATGTACTGATTTATTATATATATATTTTTTGTTGTTTTCTAATTTTTTTAAATTCCAATTTTACCCCCTCAAATATATTATATTTTCTAAAAGTCATGAAGAGTCCTATATAAACCAACTATCTCTTTATTTTTGGAATTGAACACTAAAAAATGATATATTTGCTTCTAAGAATCCTACATAAATATAAACAAACCGTCTCCCTTCTTATATATATATATAATAAAATAAAAAAAGTTGTCTCCCTATTTTTTACATTGATAATGATTGAAGAACAAAAAATAATTATTCTTTTTTTATTTCTTGTGTCTACTTCTATATTGATATACATAATATTTACAATTATCTATCATGTATCAAATTACTGTGAATAATTTTAGTTCAATCTTAAAGTTGTATGCATTCGTTCAAATCTAGATAGAGGAAAGCGCATGCATTTTTAAAACAACTATTTGTGCTACATCTCAAAAATTTACATCTTCATGCACTTTCTTTTTATTTAAATTATATTTTATAAACTATAATATTTTACATGGTTCTTTAATAACCAAGGTATGATATCAAAATTTTAAACAATAACCGTTTTTGTTGATTATAATTTTTAAATCTGTTTTTCCGTTTTTAATTTTTTATATTTTCTCAATTTTGTTAATTATAGATACTAGAATTTTTTTCATAGTGTATATTTAAATTATACTTTTTACAGGAAAATCTAATATCTAATAATCTAAATAGAATTAAAAAGTAAAATATTGGTAAAAAAAAAAATTACAAATTCAAACATGTACTGATTTATATATATATATATATATATTGTTGTTATTATTATTATTAATAATACTTTTTTTTCCCAAAAAAAATACACACAAAATTATTTTCTAAGTATATTTAGATTATATGAATCTAAATATAAAAATAAATTAAAAAATAAAAAAGTATTAAATTAAGTGAATCTAAAACGAAAATAAAAGGGTTATTAAAAAAAAACAGTGCCAAAGACCCCCAAAAAAAAAATATATGAAAACCAAAAAATTTAAAACAAAACTTTGAAAAAACAAACCAAACCAAACACTACAAACTTCTCTTTTTTTCTTTTTCTTTTTTAAATATTTATTCACTAATCTTTAATTTTATACAAATTATTCGCAAAAAATTTTCAATTTTTATATGAGTTTAATAATCTAATTAAAAAATGGTGCATACACACAAAAGATTTTACATATCACTTTTATGATATCTTATATATGTCAATGTCTACATATATAAAAATATGTAAATGTAAATTTATATATGTTATTGTATTCATACATTGTCAATATGTAATGCTATATTACCATTAGATACTTTAATTTTCTAACATGTATCGTTTTAGTAATATAGTTGTATTTGTTAGGAAAAAACTACGGAATTGTATATTGTTCTTATATCAACTTATTTTCAATATATATACATGCATATTATACAAACAAGTGTCCATAACAAACACTTTTAATAACAAATTAAGACTTTGCAAAACACCTCCATCACAACAATAATTATATTTTTTTTCCCCTTACAAAAAAATTTAAAAAAATAAAAAAAAAATCACATTATTGAGGGAAAATAGATTTTGAAATTCATAACAATATGATATTGTCTCAAACTCTTACTCATCAAAATATTTTTATTACAATGAGTTATAATGCTGAGCAAGAAGAAAAACAAGAAGATGGTGAAATAAAAATTACAGAAGATCTATTGCAACATACTCTCCAAGTAAAGTTAGACGAGCTAAAGTAGGAATTGTCCTATCTGTTGAGAAGTTCAAGAAAAATAATGTACCTCATGTACACCCTTTAGTCAAATTACAAGAAAAGAAAAAAAATTAAACGATGTCCAAATATTATCGCAGCAACTCAATGGTGCAAAAGTAAGTATATCAAATAAAAAGTTTCAATCAAATTTTGTTATATGCTGATTACTTACTGATGCCATAATAAATTACTATGTAACTTGACAGTTTTATGAAAATGCCACTGCAAATACTTATAAGCATAAATCTATAAATATCGTGAAAACAATTATGAAATTCTTATATCGATCGAAATATTAAGTCACAATATTATTTCATTTTCTTAAAAACACTATTCTACATTTTCTATATAAATAAAAATATATTAATAACTAATATTATATTTTTCATCATACAAGATATTCGTGATACAGGAAACGAGACTAAACAACTGTTGATGTATAAAAATATATTACATATTAATATTAATGTATTTTTATCCAAATAACATGCAAATAACATGTAATAGTGGGTTCAATGAATTGGTATTATGAGATGAACTATTAAACAAAATTAAGTAATTGTGCAATTACTTTTATACATTCAATTGTATTACAGGTACAGATTATGAAAAATTGAACTGAGAAGTTCATAAAAAAATATTTGTGTAATACTATATATTTAAAAGACCTGCTTATTATTTATTGTTTAAGATATGACTGTGATCTCAACAATCTAATTATAAATTAATGTTTATATTTATAAAATTTCTCATTTATTATTTAAATTCTTCAGTCGAGTATGTATTCATTTATTATTTAATTGTATTTTAGATACATATCAATTTACCTATACAAGTCTCCATACTTTATTTATATATCGCATATCAATTTAACAGACACATAATTATAGTTTAACAGTAAATGAAAAATTACGTGTCACGTGAACCACTAGTCTTTACAAAATAATAGGTCCTCCATTTTAATTTTTCAAGTTACCCAATTACTTCCATGGAAGCTAGACATACTGCTCATATTCCCCTCCATTGATTTTCACAAATAAATAAACCCAAATAAAATGCAAGCTCTGATATCAGTTGTTAAGGAAAAAAGATGATTTCTCACAAATAAATCAATCAATGGAAATAAAAACTAATGCAATAAATAAATAAATAAATAAATAATGAGATGAAAAATTTACGTGGTTCCCTTAATGTGAGGTATGTCTACGGGACCAAAATCCGATTCTACTATCAACTAAGATTTTTCAAACGATTACGAACGAGACACGAATGATCTTACAAAGTACCATTAAGGAAGAAAATCCAAAATAACGAATCAAACCAGCCTACACAATGACTTGAACAAGCTGCTGCTAATTCCAAATACAACAGCGCTTCCGACCCCCAGTGAGCTGTCCAGCTCTCATTCGCTGAAAACATTTAAAAAAAAAAAAAAACTAGTTTTTTCGCCCAATCACAAGGCGCCACCTCACTGGGGGTCGACACCCAGGGGGGGTATGAGGCATTTCTGTTCCAAATAATCAATCACAGCACTAGCATGAACACAAGAAGCTATTCTTTGAGAACAAACCCACCGATTTGACTTTTTGATCCAAAAGGCACTATCTCACCCAATTGATAATCACAGGTGCTACACTGAAAAAACAATATCAATGGCAGCACTCTAGCAAGCATAACAAGCATAACAATATCAAAATCTTAGTTGCCATCAAACAAATTTTTTAAATATCTATTGGGCCTCCAAAAGTTAAATATAATATAGGGCATTGATTTAGACCCCTTAAAACACTCACCCCCACAACCCCCTCACACACATGGAGGTTGGGGATTGGGTGAAAAGAAAAAAAAAAAAAAAAAAAAAAAAAAAAAGTTGACCAATCAAAACTAAAAGAGGTGAAGGGGGTCTCAACCTTTATTCTATAATATATAAAATATATTATAACCAACATCAAACCAAATTAAATATTTTTAATAAACCAATTGGGTCCCATACTCCACTGAGGAGGTATACCCAACAAGAAGGAGGTTCAAAAAATAACGTGTGATTGTGAGAGGCACGTCAAAGACAATATCTTAAAGTTGTTATGCGCTCTCTCCGTATAGGTTCTAACGATTACAAACAACTTCAATATATAACCCAAAACTCACAAGAGGAGGTAGTGGTGATGGTGATGGAGTGGCAGTGGTGGAGAAAGAGGTGGTGGATGGGTGGTAGAAGTCGTGTCCATTTAGACAGACTTAAATACTCATGTTCAACCCTTGTAAATCCAATTTTAATTGGGTTAATGATGAGAAACCATTTAAGCCCATTTATTGATTTAGGTGGGTTTATATGAGCTTTAAATAGGTATAATTGGGCGAGTTTATCAGTCTAGATTTGCCACCTCTACAACTATGAATCCTTACGTGTTGTATGAGGAATTATCTAGTCGGGCAGACATAGACTTTCTTCATTTTTTGCGGAATCAATTTGTTGCCGGGCTTCATTGCAATAGTAGCATTCAGCCAAGGAAGATTCGCTGTGGAGGACACGTGAAGAGGATGTGTGGGCAAAGAAGCTATTGTAGTATATCCAAAGCCCTTTGCAGCAAAGTTCTCAAAAATGATTTTCGTAGCGTACCAAGCAAGCTATTATTCCTGACAGTGAGTGGCTGATTAAATAATGCGGTTACGAGACAGCAAGCTGCAGCAAACACTGCTTTTTGGAGCTAATTGCTACAAAGGGTCGAGCATGGTTGTACCGTGGCCATTTTAAAGGCTTTGAGGCCCAGCTGGAATTGCATGAGACTAGCAAAGAATTAGATCAATGTGATATTTCATTCATAACACTGCAGGGACTCTTCAATGGCTAGATCCCCACCACCAATAACTTGATTTGGATGTTATCTAATACTTTTGCAACAATATTACTTTTGGATTCAGAAGTCAAGTTATGTAATTGATCCCAACAACCAACAATAAGAATAAAATTTATTTCAGAAAATTCACCATGAAGGTAAATTAAGATAATACCAGATAATACCAGTAGTCGGTATATTATGGTCAGCATCAAAAGAATGACCGGCTTGAAAATCTTCATCGTTAAATTTTGTCGTTTCCATAGACCAATTGTACAGACATTTAAAAAAATAAAAACAATAAATAATAAAATACCATTCTTTATGATGAAGAAACCCAACGAAGAAAATGATCAAAATCATCACGTTATCACCATCTATAAGAGAAAGCACCTCCAACTGTTGAAGCCAGAGGCCTTTGATGCCCAAAATTAGTCCTCTAATATTATAAAAATATTTAATAAACAAATTACGCAGAGAAAATAATGTACCTTTTACCCATGAGATGTCAATTTATTTATCATAGTTGATCGTTTGCTTAACAAGTAGTCTTCGTGCCCCAGAAATCGTTTCTCAAACAATCTCTGATTATTTAAAACTTTAATATCAATAAGATCTCATCTCACAATAAATTCTACTCCACTTATAATAGTGTTGTTGTGTTTGATTAGAGTTTGACTACCACCTTATGCATGATCATCCATAACTATATCATGACTGTTGGGAGCCATATATTTCCTCAGTGAATTTTGTTTTTACACAGTTTATATTGTATAATAGTGGTACCCTATATAAACCCACCCAAAATAAATTGCATGTTATGAATTTGAATGTAGCTGAAACGGCTGTACCACTAGAAGGTTAGATGGAGAAACATCAAAAAAAATTATTGTATTGACCTAACTTATTATTCTGTTAACATCCTACTTGGCAGGAAAAAAAAATACAAATCATATTGAGCAAATCTTGTAATAGTTGCAAGCAAATATTGATATTTACTCATGCTAAGTCGATCTGAAAAAAAAAATGTTGGCAAATATTGATTAGAGTAATTATTCTGGAACTATCAGCTCAAGATGTTGATATGATGTTTCTAAATCAATAAAAGCACTACTCAGCATATTAATATTATGTGATACTATGAATCAATAAGAACACTAATAATGGGATGAGTAAAACCGATTAGTCCTACCTTGATTGGTTGATTGAGGAACAAGGTCCCAATTCATCTTCTTTTGCGTAATTTCATTCGTCATAAGTACCACAATGTACATATCAACATGCTAACTTTGAAAATATTGAATAATTTTCTGCATTACACACATCGACCGGGATTGTTTCAAAAAATATGTACCCATCTAAAATGCATGTGAACAGGATTGGATCAAATAGTACTGTGGTAGAGAATGTCCCAGTAAAAGAAAGAGAAGCCTAATATGTATTTTGTTCTGAAACTATTCAAATTGCAACATCTAAGAAGACCAAGTCCTGCAGAAGCTAATATTGCAGACAACCAAGTCCTGCAGAAGCTGTTGCATGAAAGACCACAGTAAAATTCAAACCAACTGCATTCAGACCAAGGCCATATCAAGTCCTGGGATTCCCTTTCCATCTCTCTGGTCTTAAAAAAAAAATAAAAAATAAAAAATAAAAAAAATTAAGGAGGCCTTGAAACCTTCTAAGACATTCATGCTACATAGAAAATCAAGAAAAAAACAAAAAACAAAAACAAAAACAACTTGTTAAACGCAGAACTATCACCAGGATGACAAGTTTTCAAGCAGACCTGGCATCTACCATTGAAACAATGGCCCAAGCATTCATTCACTTAATAATTGTCCTGAATGATTTCCTATTGGAATCACAACAGAGACAAGGAAGAGTACACCAGCAACCACATTTAACTGCCAGTGGTCTTCAACATCTATTGTCAATAAGCAAACATCAATGTTTTGATAATTGTTTAGAAAGGGGTACCAAGTTCAAGTTACTATCAACAAACATGAACCTGTACAAAAAGAAGAAGAGCACATAATTGATAAAACTATATGCTACATTGATGAAAATTGTTGACATTTCCAGCAGCGCCAACTCGATCTGTTACAAAACAAAACAGAACATGTCTAAATTCTTTGTTTCAATCCACCACAATTAGATGGAAACTGAATGAAATGCATTAGTAAACAGTAATGGACACATACAAGAAACGCTTTCGGTTACTCTCTCCGACCTCTTTCCTTTGGCCATTCTCTCCAACGGCTTTCTTTTGGCCACTCTCTCCAACCGGTTTCCTTTGTCCTCATCTGTACTGGTTTCTTCTGGCTTTCTCCAGCCTTCACCACCGCACCTGATTACAAAAATGTTCCACTTTCAAATGGAGAAGGGAGATTGCATTGTTCAATAGGAAAGTATTTTGTTAATAATTGATTTAATTGCTGAGAGGAAGGTTCTTCCCGTTTGTCGCAAATAAGTGGAGCATAAATCAATTGAAGAGCATGGTATTACTAAACTAAAGATGCTGAATTTAGAGAACACTGATCAACCAGTGTAATTTCCGAATCAATAAGGTTGTATTTGGATTTATGATTTTGAAATGAATGGATTTAGACACTAATCATTCAAGGAGAATAGCTTAAATTCAGATATAATAGTTTATATATGGATTTCAAGATTGAATTTGAGAGCTTTGTGCCCCTCAAACTATCACAGTTGTGTTCCGTTACCCCTTGAACTATCAATTTGAACAATTATCCCCTCAAACTACTGACATTAGTTCACTTTATCCTAAATCGTTAAAGTGGTTAATATCTTTTGACAGAATATCACATTTTCCGGCATACACGTGATTAATTGAGGGTGTTCATTCACTTTTTCCCATAGTACAGAGACAAACAGAGAGACAAATATCCAGCCATCATACAACAAAACAGGACCAATTGTTTAGAAAACATTTAATAAAACATAAAATACAACCAGCTGTAGCACACAAGTGCGATAATTTAACGGGGCAAAGTGAATTTTTTTCCAAATAACAATGTAAAAGTAGTTTTCTATACTAAGGATTATAATTGTACAAAAATCATATTAAAATTCTCTTAAGCTCTATGTATCTCCCTCTTCAGTTTCTCAATCTATCCATGATACTTAAATCTTCTGTAATTTTATAAAACCTAGGCCAAAATTCATTTTACCCATTGTGATATGGTCATGGAGCACTTCCCCTCTCATGTTTAAAAATAATAAAAATCCCTCATATGATCTTGGCCATTTTGCATTTTATCTCCCTACCATTACTAATGCCATTCAAATTAACTGACATCGTGTCACACAATGTGCGAGGTGGCATGGGAAAATAATTTAAATTAAAAGAAAAATACAACATAAATGACAAATACAGCCTTACTTTCAATTTCTTATCCTTATCTCGTACCCGTATCTCGTATCCTTATCCATGCTTCCTAGGGTATTAGTATAGGTCAACCTCAACAATCTAAACCAAACCCCCACCCAAGTAGTATAGATGAATCCAAACAACCTAAGCCAAATCTCTACCCTACTTGCAGAAGACTATCTAAACAAATCAAGTCGAACCTCTACCCAATTCAAAACAAGGTATAACTCCTAAACTTCATTAGCTTGTTAGAATGCATTAATATTATTATCTGGCATTTCACGAGTCTGATTCTCATTTTATTTCATCATATATCAATGTTGAGGTAGAATTCTCAATATTAACACTAACACTAATAACTCCAATAATTATACATATGTAAATATACATATTATTATATCTACTGTCCCTAGCAAGATCTATAGTAAATACACCTACCCGAACTTTTTCAGTCTTTATTTACATTTCAGTACCCTATACCTATGTAAATAATACATTATTATTACATCTACCGCCCCTAGCAGGATGTATAGTAAATACACTTGCTCGGACTTTTTCAGTCTTTATTTACATTTCAATACCACTGCATATTTGGAAGTATAGTTTTTGTTATATCAATTGTCCCCAGCAAGAGGTATAGTAAATACACTTGCCCAGACATTTTCGGTCTCTACTTACATTTCTAGTACCTCTATACATATATAAATATACATATTACCATATCTACCATCCCTTCGAAGAATGTATAGTAAATACAACTGCTCAGACTTATTTGGTCTTTTATTTACATTTTCAGCACTATATATATGTAAATATATATAATATTATATTATTGTTTGTAACATATTATATGTAAATATATATAATATTATATTATTGTTTGTAACATATTATATAGTAAATATACTATTGCCTAGACTTCTGACAAACTAACTACTAATTTATATATTATTATACTTTATTACCCATACATTGGATTGGGTACATTGATACCAATAACCACTCACTTGCCATTAGGCATATTCATACCGATAACCACCCACTGCCATCAAGCCCACGAGCAGACTAATGAACTTCACAATCAACACATTCTCATCTCCATAAGCAATAAAATTAACAAACTAATAAACAAATTATTTCAAAAACCAAAGCTCATGCACTCTTAACATGTTTCAGCAAAACATAGGTAAAACAGTATCGAAAAGGCAATGTAGGGTGCCTAACACCTTCCCTACTTGTAACAGGAAACCCCTAAACTCATCTCTTATTCACACAAACCATTAATGAGAGTCATTAAAACAAACAGACCCCACAGAAAATATAAAAGTATTGGCTCATTAGAAACCTATTTTCCAAGTGGCTTAACACACCCAAACTCCATGTTAGGTGGCGACTCAAAATAAATAAATAAATAAATTCCAAGGGTCTAAATATGGCAATAAAACTAAACAATATTTCCATCGTCGCTATTAAAAACTCAGATTTTCACCAACAACTAATAAAAGTGAAAATCCAAGTGCGACAATGTAATCATATCTGATTAATCATATTGATCCTTAGGATTCATCCTCTGTAGCTTCCTTCTTGTAGGCTCTGTACTGTAATCCTTTTGAATGAACACCTTGTCCTTTGTAGGCTCCGCATGTCACTTGAGTGCATTGAGTGTTGAGTACTAAAGTTTGTTGCTAATTCTCTCCTTCTCTCTTCTTCTTTTTGATTGTTTCTGTTTTTCTTGCATTTTCTTCTTGTCTTTGTTTCAAACCCTCTTGTGTGATGGTCCTCATATTTATAGAGAACCATCTACATAATAAGAGATATATCTTCAATTTGAATTTCAGACTTTATGATAATGACGTTTGAATTTAAGCGTAATCATATATTTGATTAACCATATTCATCCTCTTTATTTCATCCTTTATAGCTTCCATGTTGTAGGCTTTGTAATGTCATCCTTTGATTGAAAACATTGTCCTACAACCACGTGTCACTTGAAGATCTTGAATGACATTGACATTATGGTACCTATTCATATATTTCAATAATTATATAGATCTTTTAGAGATGGTATTTCCACCGTAGGCTCTGAATGTGTTGTCGCTTGACTGAACATGTCATCTTCTTGGTAGACTCCACGTGTCACTTACTTGTATAGGTTGAAAGACTTCAAATTCTAGAGTGTCATCATTTCATCCCATCGAATCTAGAACCTTATCATGAAGAGGAAATATCATTTTGCTCCTAAACTATCACTCAAAAATCAGTTCACCCCTTTTCTTGTAGTAATATCAATTTCACACCTAAATTATTTCATTTTGGATCAATTTTACTTCTGCCGTTAGCTGCCGTTTATAATCAAACAAAAGTTGCCGACGTGACACTAAAATTTCGTTTGAAATTTCATTTTACCCCTAAAAATCTCTAAAATATCAATTAGACTCCCAAACTTCATTTTATTCAAGGATCTAATTGATATTTTGGGAATAGTTTGGGAGTAAAATGAAATTTCAAATGAAGTTTGGAAGCCAAATCAATAACTTCTATTTGATTATAGACAACAATTGACAGCGGAGGTAAAATTGATGCAAAATCGACTAGTTTAAGTATAAAATTGATATTATTAAAAGACTGGGGGTTGAATTGATTTTTTAGTGATAGTTTGGGAGGCAAAATGATATTTTCTCTATCATAAATTTGGTTGAAATTTATTTGCCAACACCCTTAGAAAGGGATTAACTTGAAGGATTGTTTTAGGTTTGAAAACACTTTGCTAACTTCCTCAATCTCAGACATATCTAGAATCGGCTTCTGTCACGCCAAGAATTTCAAAGATCATATAGGCGGAAACTAATTGATCTAAGCATGATAATTTTAAGTAAAAACTCTCTTTATTACTTTATTCATTCTCAAAATCACTTTCAGTAGCCAATTCTCACTCAATTTTGAAAATTAGAGTTATCTCGTAAAATGTGCCCAATGGCCTTAGATTGTATGAGGTTGGAAAACATGTCCATTTTTCCTTTATAAAGCCTAACTTAAGTTTAGGTGGCAAACAAAGTGTTTTTGATAAAATTCGACTTGCATTGAGAAGCGTGCTGTTTGATAGTTTTTGAAATAATTCGCTCTTCTAGTTCAAAAACTCAAGTGTTCTCTCACATGTTGAACACATTCTCACTTGGCGCGAAACCAACAAAATAAAGTACATCATGCAATAATGGAAATAAATGCTTATGTTACAGACCCAAAATTAATTAATACAATAATCCGACAAAAGGTGGCCCAAATTAATCTAGGGTCTATACTTAGGCCTATTTTGGGAAGTGGGTTATAATCCACTTCCCAGATTATAACTCACTTCCTCTCTCACAAAAAAGCTGCTTATAAGCAGCTTTTTATCAAAAAATTGATTATAACCATCTTCCCAAAATAGGCCTTAACAAAACAAACCACATCCTGACGCTCACACCGACGGGTGTCCATCAGTACCTACACAATGGATGCCGGGTGAGTATTGACAATCACCCGAAAGTAATCTCATTTCTTACTAAGTAAACATGCTAGCGTCATAACAAGTAAAATTATACAATGAAATGCCCAATTTTTGGATTAACTTAATCTTATTAAATCCATCTTATTTAATTAATTCACACTAGAATAATTAAATTAAAAAAAATTATCCGAAATCAATAACCGCCAACAAGGCGTCAATAACCTACAAACAGGGAAAACACCCAACCTCGCCAACACATACCGTGTCAAAGCCGTAAATAAATACATAATAGGTCCTACCCTAATCACGCCCCAGGCTCCCTCCGACCTGCGTGTCAGAAAGAAACTCTATCCTCAACCACCGGAGGCTACTACTTCTCTAAATTGCGTAGTGTTCAGGATTCTAACCCACAAGTAGTTGGATCCACTATCTCCTCAAGTGTACTAGACCACCATATTGGCTATAAGCCTATAACCCAGGCCAAGCCCATAAAATCATTAATACCGAGACGCTCCTAAAAAACAACTAATATAGTAAATACCAACACTAGTTATTTAGTACTTAGTCAGATTCCCACTTTTCAATGGTAATTTCCAACACTTTGCCATTTTTTGTCAACAGTGCTCTTAGTGTGAAATGACCAATATGCTCCTAAGGCACAATTTTACCAAATTATCCCTAAAGTATTAATTACTAAAATGCCTTCAAAGCATGAGATTACCACTTTACCCTTCACTAATCCCAAGTTAATTTCCTAAGTGGCAAATTTCAATAAAATAATCCAAAATATTCCCAAATGACTATTTTATCCCAAAAAAGTCAAAATGACCTTTTTGCCCTTTTAAGTCCAAATTCATTAAAGAATCCAAATAACTCACAAACACAAGTAAAATAATAAAATAGTCATGGAAACATATTTTAAGAAACTAGTAAGCAAAACTAGGGTAAAAATTATGGGAAAAATAGTAAATCAACTCTAAATCACACCATCTTTTAGACTAACTCATTTTAACCCATGATTAATCTACATCCATCATTTTCCCCAGTTTTTCAATAGTTTAAATAATTATTAAAAATTCAAAGGTGTCCAAATCACACGTTCTTTATAACCATTAGTCATCAAACACGCCATAGATTACACTTTTTGACATTTGAACAGAAAAACGTAAATTAATGAAATAATACTTACCATGATTTCAAGATAAGTATGACAATATTGTATTCCAAGTTCATGAAATAGCACAATAAGAACACTTGGAGATTTCAAGACAAAAATTCAACTTAAAAGTGTCTCAAGAAGGCATGAATCAACTAAATAACTCATAGTTTAAAACAACGACACTAATAATGCTTCCATAGATAAATTCATGCCATAAATTTTAAAATCAAACTCTAGCATGCTTTCTAAGCAAGAGATGAGAAAACCCCTACCTCTTTGAAGCTTTAACAACTAAACAATGAAGGAAAGAAGTTGAAAGAGAGAGATGTTCCAAGAGCTTCACTTGTTCTTCAAGTTCCTCAAAACTAGTCTTCAAACCCAAGCCAAAAATCACTCAATACTCACCAAAAATCTCACGCAAGTGTGTTGATACACTCACAAACCAAAGTATTATAACAATCTAGAACAAACTTGGATCACACTAGGGTTTTCTAAAGAGATCTCTAGAGGGAGGATGAGAAAAATCTAGAGAGGGGGTGGGGGGGAGAGAGAGAGACCCACGAATTTGAGAGGGGAAAATGGATTGTTTTTGCTCTTCTTCTTTCTCTTGGAATGAAGACAAGGCTCCAAAAATCTATTGGGCCAAACCCTTGATCAAACACTAATTAAAATACAAATCTAAAGGTCAAGATTTTATCTTCAAGTAAATAAAACAATCCTAGCCACACATATTTGAACTGCTTGGGATTATATAGATATAAAAGGCTCACACACATATAATTATGTATTGCACATATATAGAGATGAATCTTCCCCCTTTGGTGTATTGTAAGAGTGTGTAAGGAAGGGATTTAGAAAGTGTAGATGACAAAAAGGGGGAAAGGCATGGGAGGTTCAGCCAACTAGCTATGGGACACCAAAATATATTCAAAATGTTATAATTTGGGGTTTTGGACTTCCCCCAAAACCCTAGCTCTAATCTGTAAAGCTTGGATAAAGAAATTATACATTTTCTGTACTAGAATTGTATCAAATTTGCAAGGTCAACTAAAATAAATAAAACACACATAAATAACACAAAATTAATAATTATCAGGCCTAGAGAATCCATCTCTCAAATCTCATGCCGGTTTGAGCCCTGATGCATGCAAATCGAGACAATTTTGGCACTACCTTTCTCAATAAGCAATTAAATTCTATTTGTACAGGATTGAGCATATGATCATATTAACACTCTACTAGGCCCAGAGAGTTTGTCCCTTGAGTCCCGGGCTGGCTCGAGAACCAATGCATGCAAACTGAGACGATCAGTTGTGTCGAAAATTAACCAACAGAGGTCTAAATTGAAACGAATAGAGAAACTTATGAGCTTAATTATAATTAATTAAACTTAATTAATTCTTGATTATATTAAATAAAAGTTTCAATTTTTCCTGATCGTTACAGCTTCCCAATGAAGGAATCCTTCTAGGAGACGTAAGAAACATTAGAAGGGAGAAAAAATAGTTGGGTTGTACCGAATTGCCTCACAAACTGGGCTGCATTGTAATACTCCCCACAACATTTATTGTCCTTAGGAGTGAAACATAGTCCATATGGAAGGTCTCTAGAAATGAGGAAGCTGGCCCAAACATTCTTATGATTAAGATCAAATTTTGGAGCTTGGGTAAGGAGGAGTTTGTAACCAAGAGGGAACAGTAACATGCGGGAAAGGGATCCAAAGTTTGCTCTCACATGTTACCATCTCTTGGTATAAGAAGGTAAAGCACTTCTCAAAAGAAAATCCCTTTGGTTCAACTTCCTGAACAGAAAGTCCAAAACACTTTGGTTCAGCCTTTGATGAAGAGAGATGAAGACGAAATTGAAGAAACTACGCCTATCACACCCCGATTTTCAAAGATAAGTTAGGCGGAAACTAATTAACCTAAGTGTGAGATTTTTAAGTAAAAACTCTCTTTATTACTTAGGTGTTGTTTGGCATGTGCTAAAATAGCACATGCTATTTTAGCACATACTTTTATTTGGGCCGCAATCATCTTATTTGGGTCATGTCACTTCAACCCCAACTCACATTTCACATTTTTTAGTAAAAAATCAAAATATATACTAATCTAGCACATCCCAAATAACCCCTTAGTTCATTCTCAAAATCACTTTCCTTATCCAATTCTCATTAAATTCTCAAAAATTAGGTTTGCCTCATAAAACATGCCCAATGGCCTTAGATTAAACGCGTTTGGAAAATGTGTCAATTTTTCTTTTATTGAGCCTAACTTAACTTTAAGTGACAAAACAAGGTGTTTTTGATAAAATTTGACTTGCATTGGGAAGCGTGCTACTTGATAGTTTTTGAAATAAATCACCTTTTAAGTTCAGAAACTCTAGTTTTTTCTCACATACTAAACACATTCTCTCACTTGGCACGTAAACCAATAAAATGACGTATGTCATGCAATAACGTAAATAAATGTTTAAATTACAAACCCAAAATTAATTCATAAATAATTCGACAAAAAGGTAAAAAAGGCACGTAGGCCCAATGTTAACCTAGGGTCTAAACTCATCAAAATAAACTACATCCCGCCGCTCACGCCAACGACTGTCCATCAATATCTACACAATGCAAGGGAGTGAGTATTGACACTCACCCAAAAGTAATCTCATTTCTTACTAAGCAAGAATGTTAGTGTCGTGACAAGTAAAATTATGCAATAAAATGCCCAATTTATGGATTAACTTAATCTTATTAGGTTTATCTTATTTAATTAACTCACACTAGAATAATTAAATAAAAGAAATAATCTGAAATCAATAACTGCCAATAGGGCGTCAATAACTTGCCAACAGGACAATAAACCTGGCCTTACCAACACATACCGTGTTCAAGTCATAAATTAGTACATAACGGGTTCTACCCTTATCACGCCCCAAGCTCCCTCCAAGCTATATGTCAAAAACAAACTCCATCCTCAACCACTGGAGGACATTACTCCTCTAAATTGCGCAATGTTCAAGGGTCTTAACCCGCAGATAGATGGATCCACTATCTCCCTCAAGCGTACTGGACAAAAATACTAGCTATAAGCCTATAACCCAGGCCAAGCCCCTAAAATTGATAATACAGGGGCACACCCAAAAAACAACCAAGTGTAGTAAATATCAATATCAATTATTTAATACTTAGACCTTATTTGAGAACAAACTATTTTAGTAACTTTTTGACTTTTTAGTTAAAATATGAAGTAAAAAAAAAAACTAGTAATTTTTAAATTACTTTTTGGTTTTGTACGAAAAGATGTGCAAATAGTAGAGAGAAAAGAGAATTTTTGACTTTTTGGTATAGGTTATAGGCTTTTTGATTTTTTTAGTAACTTTTTGGCTTTTAGACTAAAAGTATTGCATGCCAAACAAAGCCTTAGTTAGATTTCCACTTTTTCAGAGTATTTTCCACCACTTGGGACATTTTTTTGTCAACAATACTCTTTCTAGCCAATTTTACCAGTTCCTTACCCTAGCCTTATTTCCTAAGCTTTCATTTCAAACTTTCGCCTAGTTAGCAAATTCTCAGCTTGCATGCTATTTGCTTGCCTTGTAACACTAATGACACCCCATTGGCTATGTGTGAAATGACAAAAATGTCCCCAAGGACCCAAATTACCAAAATACCCTTAAGGGTCAAATTACAATTATATCCCTAAGGCATGATTGACCTAAATGCCCCTAAGGCATAAACTACCAAATTGTCCTCAAAGCAAAAATTATCAAAATGCCCTCAAGACATCATTTACCATTACCCCAATTAATCCCAAGTTAATCACTTATATGATAAATTCAAGAATTTCACCCAAATTACTTTTAATGGACTAATTTACCCTTAAGTGGCCAAATTATTTTTAATCCCAAGTTAATTTACCCTTAAGTGGCCAAAATTACCATTTTAGCCCTTAATAGTCTCTAAAATCATTAAATAATTCAACAAATCCATTAAAGTAAATCAAACATTAAAATAATCATAGGAACATATTTATTTAAGAAACTAGTAAGCAAAACTTGTTAGAAAAATAGCAAACCTCAATCAAATCAAACCATCTTTTTAACTAAGCTATTCAATCCCATGATTAGTATAACTACATTATTTTCTCCTAGTTTCCAACACTTCGAAGATCCAAAGTTGTCCAAAAATTATGTTCTTTACAACAAAAGTCTTAGAATATGGTATATATAACACTTTTTGATGTTTGAACAAAAAGCCCCAAATTTATTAAATATTGTATCTCATGAAATTAAATGAAACATGACAACATTATACTCTAAATTCATGAAATCAACCAACTAAAACACTTTTCAAGTTTAGAATATAAAAATCTAACTTTAACTCAAAAACTAATTCAAAGTTCTGTAAACTAACATGTGTATTTTGTGGATTTAAATCAAAACAATTTAAATCATACTATTCATACCAAATCATGCCACAAACTCATGAAATCAAAAGGTTGACTTGAAACAAACCCTAGCATGTTGTTCTAAAAAGAAAATGAGAGAACCCCTTTACTTGAAGATTTTTCAATACAAATAATGAGGAAATGAGGTAGCAAAGGTGAATGCTCTACAAACACCAAGAACACACCAAGCGTTGAAGCTTTGATCTTCAAATCCAACACCAAAGTGTGTTTTCAAGCTCACAAGGCACTCTCTAAGTGTTTGTTTGTGATTTCTAGTTCACAAAATCACCCAAGGTTCAATAATGGTGGAACTAGGGATTTTTAAGAGTATGGAACGAAGAAGATGAAGAAAACCAAAAATTATAGAGGATGAGAGAGCTCTTGATTTGGGGAGGGAAATAGAGGGAATGTGTCTTCTCTTTCTCTCTCTCTAGCCTTTGTATAACTCTTGCAAAAGATGACAACTTAACCACCTAATTAATCCAACTTAAACTTTAATCCAAAGGCCAAAAATACATCTAGTTATAATGAACTCAATCACAACCCAGCATTTTGAATTCCATACAATTATACATAGGCTAAATTACACTCTGCCCCCCCTTATGTTTGGTCACTTTCCCACTTTAGCCTTTAAATTTTATTTTTCCCACACTTCATGTTTCAAGTTTTTCTAGTTTACTCTTAAAGTTGACGTTTGTTAAAAATTAGACAGAAAACAACGCATAGACAATCACATGGCATAATAATATTTTGTTATATATAACTCACACACCTCTTAAACAAACTCAAATCCCAATATAATAATATATTTTTTATATTATGTGACAGTTATCGTGGCATTTTCTGTCTAATTTTAAACATAGGTTAGCTTTAGGAGTAAATTGAGAAAAACTTGAAACATGAAGAGCCAAAGTGGGGAAAAACAAATTTTAAGGGTCAAAATGAGAAAGTGGCCAAACATGAAAGGGGCAAAGTGTAATTAACCCATTGTACATATATTATAGGGTTATATATACTAAAATGTGATTGGCACAACCAATGATGCCTCCTTTCCTCTTCATGACTAGTGTAAGTAAAGGAGCAAAGTGCAAGGAAAGGGTATAAAGAGGAAAAAGAAGAGAAAAGAGGAAAGAGAGGAGGCTGGTTGGTTGACGCCTCTTGGACTAATTTTTATTCATTTTGCATTATTTAGGGGTTTTGGGCTTCCCTCCAAAGCCCTATCTCAAATCTGTAAAGTTCGGATACAAAAATTATACATTTTTTGTACTAAAATTGCATGAAATTTATAGATATAACTGCAATAAATAAAGCATACATAAATAACAAAAAAAATAATTAGGCTCAGAGAGCCATCTCTTGAGTCTCAACTCAGGTCGATCCTGCATGTGCACATAACGAGACAAATTGTGCATTGGAATTCCTAATTCACCAAAATGTCTCTAAATTATTAAATAATACTGTGTTAACATATTAACATCTAACATCGGATTTGGAGAGTCCATCTCTCGAACCTGGTGCCAATTCAGGCCTAAGTACATGTAACTCGAGACTATTGTTGCATTGCCTTTCTCAATAAGCAATTAAATTATAATTTAACAACATCAACCCTATGGTCACATTAACATCATCTATTGGAACCGGAGGGTCTATCCCTTGGACCCCAGGTCGGCTCGGGATTTAGTGCACGTGAACTAAGATAATTGGGTGCATAGAAAGTTAACCGACAGAGGTCTAAACTAAAATAAATAGGGAAACTTGTGGGCTTAATTAAGATTAATTAAACTTAATTGGGGCACAATTATAAAAATTAAAAGTTTAAATTTTTCCCGGTCATTACAAGGCACAAAACCAGAGTTGAAGAAGCCTTAAGGGTCCAACTCTGCTAGTAAATTAGTGCGGTGTTTGGGAAGCCAAATTTGGGCTTTTTTTGGCTAAAATTCACAAAAAGACAAAATAGGTTAAAATAGCCAATAAGACAAAATGTCATATCAAACCCATAATCATTTCACTTTTTCTCTCACAAATATGACATCCAACTACAAAAAAATCCAACATTCTTCCCAAATACAAATTTTAGCCTAATAAAATAGCCAAAAACTAAATAACCCACTAAAATAGCCAACTTCCCAAACGAGGCCTAGAAATCTACCAACTCTTCTAAGCTTCTATAGAGGTGGGCAAGGACCAATGGCGCTAGGATTAACTTTCATCCAGCAGAAAAGGACTTCGTGAGATCTATGAAGTCTTTGGTGACTTCGTTGGATGAGACACAAAAGATGAATTTGGTCAACCAATAGATGAGGAAAGATATGTGCTCTCCTCTCCTCGGTAACTTCAATATCTTCCTTTTTCTTCTGAGAAAGGAAATACCCATAGGAAAGGTCTTTCCTGCTGGGCTAGAAGAAGGAAATACTCTTATAGCAGATCAAGGCATTAGCCTCCTCTGCATGAGGACGAAGGCCATCAATGAAACCTAAATCTTGCAAGGTAGAGGCCATTGTTCCAAATCTAAAGTGGAAGAAGTTAGTAGATACAGGCCAGAAATCACAAGCAGCAAGCCTTTATCAAGTTTCAGAGTAGAACCGAACAGCTTAACATAATGATGTTGTGAATGCCAATCTCCTTCCAAAAAGGGGCCTTGACAGCAGCCACTCTATCTAGCCATTCTACATACCCATAATTGGCTTGAGGCCACAGTTGAATAGGCGAACCCAAGCATATCTCTCCCAATCTGGTGTGTTTACAGAAGCGAAAGGAAGATAACTCTCTATCCAAGGATAATAATGGCTCATGTATGGAGGATTCTGATTCTTGAAAGTTAAGGCCAAATCCACATTGAGACTGAGAAGCAAATGGGACCAAGGGAAGAGTGGGGATCAAATGCTCCAAGAAAATAGGTGCTTCTTTCTCTTTTAAGAGATAACGGATGGTGTTGCCCATGCTTTTAGGGTCCTTTGCTACAGCAGTAGATCTTTTGGTTGGTAGCCATGGGAAAGCAAGCTCAAACTATGGCATTGAAAGAAAGTAAGTTGTGAGGAAAAGAATGAAATATTTATAAGGATGTGATGGGAAGTAGATGATAAGACATGTTTGAATTCGAATTCAAAATGGAAAGCCATGTCTTGGCCACCACTTGGAAGTCTAGCAAGGCTAGACATCAAATCAATAAGGATTCCAGCAGAATTTATTGCTTAGAAGAGGCTTTCCATTGTCCAAGCACTCCTCTTTAATCTAGAAGAGTACTCGAGGAAAAGTACACATACACGCGCGTGAAGCCATACTCCTATATATATAGGTTCTTGAACCAACTTTGGAGGTCAGTTTCTATACAAGAAAAATCCTAGAAGCCTCCAATAGAGGAGGTGATTGAAACTTCTAGATTATTATTTTTCAGCCACAAATTTATTAGGCAAAATCTAGAGAAATATCTATAGACAAAAGATTCTAGAAAGAGAAAAAGGAGAATTAGTGTTGACTCTCAATGGGAAGAACTGTAGCATCAGTCTTTACATTAGCAGGGCAAATGGCACTGAACAATTACCCCTAAAGTTTTAACAATGACAACCACTCACCTCATGCATTTGAAATAAAACACACTTTTCGTATGCCATGGTTATCTGTCTCTCTCGAATAGAATTGCCTTGACATAAAGATTTCATCAGCTGCTACACTTGGAAATGGAAAATTTGATTTTAACTCACTTGGTTTTGTCTGCATACAATTTTTTTAAATTCCAAGCCAACTACTAATAAAATGTAATATCATAATGTTCAACACATTGTTTATTCACAGCATGTGTTATGAGTTTACTTGCTACACAATTGCAATATAAGGGCATTCTTAAGTAGCTAATAACTTCAAAACTTCATAGTTAAACAAAACAAAGAGCATTGGGAAAGCTTCGAATTATATACAGGAATAGTCTCAATACTTACCTGATCTCAAAGCAACACTGACACCAGAAGATTCCCCCTTTCTAACCCATACCAAGTTTGAATCTCTCGGCTTCTGCAGTTTCTGGCTATTGAACTTTCCAGAAACCCTATCGTACTTCCCAGACGATCTTCCATGGCCTCCTTTCCCACCACTCAGTGAAAGATCCTCCAATTTCCGTCCGATTTCCACTGATCGATCAACCGGGACTTTCCTCTCCCCATCCATAACATTCACCAGCAAATTGTTGGCATTTCGCTTGATTTCACTGGTATTCACCTCTTTTTCACCGTTCCCCTCATTCACAACCACCGGAACCTTCTTGTCAGCACTGGTTTGGTCGTCCTCCTTGCTAGGTTTACTCTTCTTCTTCGACTTCTTTTTCTTCTTTTTCTTCGATTCATCGATTTTCCGTTCCTCATCATGAACCACAATTGGCCCGATTAGCAATTCCTCCGGCTTCTTCTCGCTCACTCCGATCGTTCTAGAACTTTTCTCCGATTGATTCCGGCGATTCACGTGAAACCCCCGACGAGGCAAAGTGTTCGTCTTGTTGCTTCTCTCAACATTCTCGTGATGCCTCTTCTTCTGATTCTCGAGTTCTTCACGCTTTCGTTCCTGTTCTTCTTTCTCTCTCTGCTTCCGCTTCTCTTCCTCCTCACTCTCGGCCTGCTTTCGCTGCTGTTCTTTGAGCCATCGCTCTTGGAGTTGAACCAGGGTAACGTAGTTCGAAGGCAGCGAAGAATTCCTTTTCCCATCCACATCCATTGAGATTCAAAAACGAAGTAAGATGATAGATTCAAGAAATTAGAACAATAGAGATGAATGTTGCATAGAACGCACAAAGAAACATATAGAGATGAATGTTGCATAGAACGCACAAAGAAACATATAAATAGGCTTTATGGTGATAGTGAGGAGATTGAAAAGTAGTTTCTTTCAAAGGAGAGGAAGAAATGGAAGAATTGTAACTCAGAGTCCATATTAGTCCTGCTTTCCTTTTCTTGCTGGATACGAATACAGCGATAAAGTGTAACTGGTGTCTGTCTGTCGGGGTTTGTTTGGTTGAGGATGTGAGATGAGATGCACTTTAAAATGACCAAAGAAAAAAAAGTTACGTGAAATATTAATAAAATATATTTTTATTTTAATAAAATATATTTTTATTTTATTTTATTTTACATATTTTTTTAGGTAAATTATAGTTTTGGACTTTTGCATTTTTTAGGTTAAGTTTGGGAAGACTAAATAAGTGTATTTTTTGATTTTTTATGAAATATGGATTGGATTTTGATTGAGTTTGAAGTGATGTGTTAGAGAGGTGATGTGACTTAAATAAGATGATGTGACTTAAATAGGATAGTGACTTTTTGACTTTTTGAATTTTTTTTAGGATGCCAAACTTGGCCTAAATTTTGTTTCGGTATTTATATATGAAATCATAACTATCAATCTTTTATATTTTTGGTTAAATTTCACATTGGTCGCTATCCATGAAATTGTGACAATTAATCATTGTACTTTTATTTAAATCTTTCTTTAATTCTTACACAAATATTAATGTCGATCTTCTGTTACTTCATTTTTAAAATCTTTAATAAATTCTAGTCGTTTAACAAAAATGTTACTACAAAATGAAAATACGAGAGGAAAATTATCCATATTTTCTATCTATATATTTTATCATATGTGATAAGCACGTGAGAGTTATATAATATAATATAATATATGTTTATATGCTAAAAATTGAGATGAAGAAGTAAGAAAATATAGCTTTTGAATTTTTTTTTTTTTTTTTGCGAAAAACATGCAACAAAAAAATCAAAGAGAAATAAGGATAAATAGATAGAAAAATGTATTACTGTGAAAAACAGAGTTTTGTAATTCCAATTTATGCAAAACGTTAGTTCATCTTCTTAATCATTCATAATCTGAGTTTTATTTTAGCCTAATACAGTCATAATTTAATGCAAATTTTGGGACATTTGACCAAAAATACAAAAGATTGACTGTCACAATTTCATGTGTAGGGACCAAAGTAGAATTTGCTCAGAAGTTGAAGGGATTGACTTCATAATTTAATGTGTAAGGGCTAAAGTAGGATTTGGTACAAAGTATAGAGGTGCAAAGTGTAATTTACCCTTTTTTCTTCTTTCCCTTTTAAAAAAAAGAGTACTAACTCAAAACACAAAATAGAGTACTAACTCAAAACACAAAATAAGCCCTCGGCTTGATTTATATATAATACACAAAATAATCACAAAAAGGAAGCCTTCAGCTTCTACAACCTCCCAAGCTACATCCTTGGAGGCAGCATATCACATGTACCTGAAAATAATGTCCCATATAGGGTTAACCAACGCCCAGTAGAGATATGCTAAACATAATATGAGTAATAACTAAAACATTAGCATTTGATAAATGATTAACTCATACAAATCAGCGTACAACACAATCCAATTCCATGACAGATATGTCCATATTTCATTCCACTTTCCTTTACTTATCAAATTTTCAATTCATAACTTGGCTCAGAACCTGGCCAACAATTTAATGAGACTACGACTCATATTAAAGCACTTTCTTTTTAAATGACATAACAACTCATATCACAACACTTCCATACTTCATAATAGATACACATATTTGCTGTATCAATGTCATATTAAAACACTTTCATACTTCACAATAGATACACATATTTGTTGTATCAATGGAGTCCATCCCCTATCTCCTCCCAAATAATATCCGGTTTAGGAGTCCATCCCCTATCTCCTCCCAAACCGTGGAGTACGTCCCCTATCTCTTCCCACACAACACAATGTATATAAACACTTATCATATACAATGGTCAATCAATACACATATTCAATGTATTATTCCAACCGTCATATTCAATGACATATTCAACGTGATTAGTTTCAGTTTTCCCTAATCAACATACAATATCTACAACAATCAAGACTATCCTCCACCGATAGCCCAAAGCAATTATTTCTAAACAGATAATAAATGCATCAACAGATAAATTATCAATATTTCCAAATGTGAGTAATTAACTTATCCAACTCCACCATTCATTCTCATAACTCCTCAATTTCTTTATTTCCAACTCAATTTCATATTTTCATAACTTTCCAAATTAATTGTACAAATTAATTCATAACAACAAATTAGGGCTTTTCCTTCCCATTTTCTCAACATTGACCCAAAGGCTCAAATATTTTCATTAAACATCAATAACCTCATTTTAAGATCCAAAATATACATATGTGAGTCAAAAGAACAAAACCCCTCTTTATATATTTTGAAACCCTAACCCCCAAAATTACCCAACTTCAACATTACATCAAAATGACTACAAGTTTATGTCAAAGACCATAAATATGAGTAGTTATCCCTACTTCAAATGGAGAGACCAAACGGAGAAGATGAAGGATTTCGAAGGTGCTCCAAACCCAATAATTTTCGGATCAAAATGAAGAGCAAGCCAAACCCCACACTTTATATAAAGGGACCAAGGTAGAAGATCACTTGATCTAGATGATTTTGTAGAGAGAAGTTGAAGTCTAGAGTGAGAGGCTCTCAAGTTTGGGTTTTGAAAAATAAGAGAGAGAGAGAGAGTCGAAAAAGTGATCCAAAAAGTGATTTCACGGATTGATATACAAACAGGTACGCTCGAGCGTGGAACGCCCCGCTCGAGCGTCAGACACAGACTTACGCTCGAGCGTCAAAAGCGCCGCTCGAGCACCGGATGCACACTTCCAGAAGTTTTGTAGTCGATGGTCCCCGCTCGAGCGTGAAAGTGGACGCTCGAGCGTCCGATGACCTGCAGAACAAAATACTGGGAGATGAATAATCACGCTGGAGCGTCAAAATACCCGCTCGAGCAGAGAAGCAAAAACAAAGGGCCCGCTCGAGCGTGAAGGCCAAAATCTGTGCATCAACTATTGGTTTCTAAACACAACCAACCTGTTCCCAACCTGCTCAAGACTCAAATATAAAGAGTAAAGGATAGAAATGAGAATAAGACAACGACCAACATTTACGAAACCGAGTCCAGAATACAATTAAACAATGAAGGGAAAATCGGGATCGCTATAACCTCCCCCCCTTAAAGAATTTCGTCCCCGAAATTAGATAAATAAGTTTCAAAAATATGATTTCTCAATTCTCAACAATATTACCATTCAATATTTCACAACCTGACCCACTATCGGTCATCCCGTCTCTTTTCAAGAGGCAAATTACAACATATGTTTACAACATGCATTATCAACATGCATTCCTTTGAAATTTATCAATTTCAACACATATTCCACAATTCAATTACGTATTCAATGCCAATCAATATATTTGCATTTCTAAAACAGAATTAACATATGCAATGTTAAAATAAACTTCCATTTCCGAACCATATTCGATGGCTATAACATTTCCACAATCTAAACATATACAATGTTTTTTTCAAAATTCAACAACATAACAAAGTTTTCAATACATGGTTAAACATCATCAAACAAGTCCGGATATTTCTCACGGACCTCCAACTCACGTTCCCAGGTGGCTTCCTTCACCCCGTGATGTTTCCACAGAACTTTTACCAAGGGTATCGTCTTGCCTCACAAGACTTGTTCCCGCCTATCCAAGACCCGCACCGGTCTCTCCTCATACGAGGCATCCTCATCTACCTCTAAGTCGGTCCAATCCAACACATGTAATGGATCCGGCTCGTACTTCCGAAGCATGCTAACATGAAACACGTCATGCACTCCGGACAGCTGCGGCGGTAAAGCTAAACGGTATGCAACCTTCCCAATCCTCTCAAGGATCTCAAAGGGACCAATAAACCAAGGGGACAACTTCCCACTCTTCCCAAACCTCATCAAACCCCGCCTAGGTAATATTTTTAGAAAGACGTGATCACTCGTCTCCAATACCAAAGGCCTCCTCCTACAGTCGGCATAACACTTTTGACGACTCTGGGTTGTAACAAGCCTCTTACGGATAAGCTCAACTTTCTCCGTTGTCTCTCGAACCAACTCCGGGCCCAACAAAGGTGCATCACCCACCTCGGCCCAAGAAACTGGAGACCTACACGGTCGACTATACAAGGCCTCAAATGATGCCATACCAATACTGGATTGGAAACTGTTGTTGTAGGCAAACTCTACCAAGGGCAAGTGCCCCTCCCACGACCCACTAAAGTGAAGGACACAACCTCGAAGCATATCCTCAAGGATCTGAATAGTATGCTCGGACTGCCCATCAGTCTGAGGATGATAAGCCGTGCTAAAGGTCAACCTAGTGCCCAAGGCACTCTACAGACTCTGCTGCAACCTAGCAGTAAAACATGGATCTCTATCTGAGACGATCGACACTGGGACCCCGTGCAACCTCACTATATCCCGAACATACAAGTCGGCAAGATGATCTACCGAATCTCTCACGCGCATAGGGATAAAGTGCCCCGACTTAGTCAACTGGTCTACAACCACCGAAATAGCATCACTACCCTGCTGAGTCCTCGGAAGACCTACAATGAAGTCCATCGTGACATGCTCCCACTTCCACTCGGCTATAGGCAAGGGTTGCAACAAACCCGCTGGCCTCTGATGCTCGGCCTTCACTTGCTGACAAGTAAGGCACTTAGACACAAAAACTGCCACATCTTTCTTCATACCCCGCCACCAAAACTGTGACTCAAATTACGATACATCTTAGTGCCTTCCGGATGCACCGCAAGGCGTGAATGGTGAAACTCTCGGAGTACCTCTTCTCGGCAGGACTCCGGCACAAACAAACGGTCTCGGTATCTCATACTTAGGTCAGGATACACAGTCAAACCCTTCTCAACCTTCCCACTGAAGATCTTCTCCCAGAGGGATTCTACCTCAAGATCACCTCTCTGTGCCTCTAACACTCGATTCACAAGTGTAAGCTGTGCAACTACTGAAAACAAAGCCGCAAACTCAACAGATTCGCCCAGAAGTAAATCAAACTCACCAAGTGCACCCAACATCTCCCACTCCCGAATGGCTATACAAGCTACATCACTAATGGATTTCTTGCTAAGGGCATCGACCACAACATTGGCCTTCCCCGGATGATAATGTAACTCGAAGTCGTAATCCTCAATGAACTCCATCCACCTCCTCTGCCTCAAGTTCAAGTCTTTCTATGTAAACAGATATTTCAGACTCTTATGATCCGAGAACACCTCGAATTTCTCACCATAAAGGTAGTGCCTTCAAATCTTCAAGGCAAAGATCACAGCTGCTAACTTTAGGTCATGTGTAGGGTAATTTCTCTCGTGTATTTTCAACTGCCGCAAGCCATAGGCTACCACTTTCCCCTCTTGCATCAACACACAACCCAAACCCTCTCGTGAGGCATCACAATAAACCGCATAACCCAAACCTCTCTCCAGAATAATCAACACTGGAGTGGTGGTAAGTCTAACTTTCAACTCCTGGAACGACTTTTCACAAGTCTCACTCCACACAAATTTGACCCATTTCCGCGTCAATCTAGTCAACGACGAAGCTAGTCTGGAGAAATCCTTCACAAACTGGCGGTAATACCCAGCTAATCCCAGAAAACTGCGGATCTCAAAAACACTCTTAGGCTGTGCCCAATCTTGCACTGCTTCAATCTTGGATGTATCAACAGACACCCTTTTCTCGGAGACTATATGGCCTAAGAATTTAACCTCTCTTAGCCAAAACTCACACTTTCCAAACTTTGCATAGAGCTTATGGGCTCTAAGCAACTCAAGTACCACTCTCAAGTGTTCCTCGTGCTTCTCTCCAAAAGGTGAATAAACCAGAATGTCGTCCACGAAAACGACCACAAAACGATCTAAGAATTCCCAGAAGATTCGGTTCATCAAGTCCATAAACACTACCGGTGCGTTGGTGACCCCGAAAGGCATCACCAAAAACTCATAGTGGCCATACCGCGCACGGAATGCTGTCTTCGGGATATCCTCCTCCCTGACACTCAATTGATAGTAACCCGATCTCAAGTCTATCTTAGAGAAACAACGGGACCCTTTCAACTGGTCAAACAGATCATCTATACGAGGCATAGGGTACTTGTTCTTAACCGTAGCCCGATTCAATTTCCGGTAATCAATACAAAGTCTCAAGGCACCATCTTTCTTTTTAGCAAAGAGGGTCGGTGCTCCCCACGGTGAAATACTAGGGCGGACAAAACCCTTATCTAGCAACTCCTGGAGTTGAACCTTCAACTCACTCAACTCAGCTGGGGCAAAATGATAAGGTGCCATGGAAATCGGCGCCGTGCCGGGCACTAAATCAATAGAAAACTCCACCTCTCGATGTGGTGGCAAACTAATAAGATCCTCGGGAAAGACGTCCGAGTACTCACAAACCACTCTCGGCAATACAATCTGGGTCTCATCACACTCACTACTCATAAAGCTAGCGAGAAGACCACTAAGCTCACTCCGCCCTCGCGGATCATACACCGGTGGCAACACTCTACCAACCCGATCCCCCAAGAAATGGAAACAATCCCCGCTCAAGGTACATACAGTGACCCTCTGGCGATAACAATCAATAATAGCCCGATATGACGATAACCAGTCCATACCCAAAATCACATCAAAACCTGTCATAGCCATAACTACAAAAGAAAATGGAAGTCGGCGGTCGGCGACCTCTATATCATAGCCCCGACACCCTTGTTTCAAAATCAACTCGCCCTCAACAGGTGATACAACACAAATAGCAGAAGCTAACTGTGCCAACTTCAACCCCAAAACAGATGCAAATGCAGCAGATATAAAGAAATGGGATGCACCCGTATCAATCAACACATTGGCAACCGAGTTGCAAAACAAAAAGGTACCTCTCACAACAGATGGAGCCGGTACAAGATCCTACACGGTAACAGCATACACACGCCCTGAAGGTCTCTGGTCTATCTACTCACCTCTTGGAGCAAAAGACTATTGCACAAACTGAGACGATGAAGCCCCCTGATTGGCCCTCGAGGCCTGAACTGACTGTGCTGGCTGAAAACTCTGCGTCTGCCTTGAACCAGATGCACCAGATGTGCCA
The DNA here is from genome assembly GCA_036172215.1 of Camellia granthamiana. Taxonomy (NCBI): domain Eukaryota; kingdom Viridiplantae; phylum Streptophyta; class Magnoliopsida; order Ericales; family Theaceae; genus Camellia; species Camellia granthamiana. Next base: position 95,304,367 of record CM069910.1, read on the forward strand.
CTCAACTGCGGGCAATACCTCTTCAGGTGCCCGCCAAACCACACTGGTAACAAGAGAGCGGCTGGCCTCTGCCCTGACTTTGGCTCTAAGGTCGAGCCGAAGATGAAGCTGCTCTCTGCCCTCCTCCCCTCTGCGGGCAAGCTGGAGACTTGTGGCCCAGCTGACCACATTTGTAACAAGTAATGTCTCCCTGGCTGCCTCTCCCAGAACCTGAACTCGGCACTGGAAAGGTGGATCTCATAAAAGCACCCTGGGGCTCGTGTCTCAACTTCTTTTCGAACTCAAGACAGCGACGTTCCTCAAACGCCACTAGCTTAGGTGCAAACCTAGATAAGCTGGTAAATACAGCCTCAAACTCGGCCACTGGCATACTCAGCTGCTTGAGCTGACAAAATTGGTCCCTCAACTTCTCCCTAACAGCTGGAGACAAGAACTTCTCCTGGAAAGCATCTACAAAGGCCTCCCATGTGCCACCAATACGACCTCGCACAAATTTCCACCATTGACCCGCGTCTCCCTTCAGCTGGAAGGACGCTAAGGTCACCTTCAAAGCCCCGTCTTCAATGCCAAGCATCTCAAACGTCTTCGTCATCTGCTCAAGCCACTCATCAGCCTTCAGTGGCTCTTTCGGATCACCCACAAACTCGTCCGGGTTAGACCGGAAGAACTCCCTTTTCAGAAAAGAAGGCCCTGCCTCAGCAACATGGGCCTGGACTTGATTCTCAGCTCTAAGAATGTCCATGGATTCCCTTAATGCTCCTGCCATCTCGCGGGCTAAGGCGCCCATGGCCTGCTGACCTACTGGCTCGGCCACATTGGCCTGACCAACACCCTCCTGTTGCGCCGGAATCTCATCCGGTATAGGCATCTCCTGCCTCCTAGGCCTACCTCGCCTACCACCGCGTCCTTGTCCTGACATCCTAATAAAGGTAGCGAAGAACATTAGCACATTCACAATTATGCCGAAGCTATTTCACTTACGTCCTAATGCATTGGACAACAATAATTCATTCCACGTAAGCACATAATCACATAAGCACTTACGAATTTCATTTCCGGATAATGACAGTCCTGAGGCGTTGCTAGAGTTCTAGTTAGAAACAGCATTGATCAAGTGCTTTTCCAATAGGACTCCCAAAAACCCAAGGATCCAATCAACATCCTAGAAACTAAATCCTATACCCAAGTAGTCATATAAACATGTTATCAGATAAACACGTAATATCACACATAAGTCTCTAGCAAGCGAGACAAACCCATTGTGGTACTAACCACTTCCCACATACCCAAAGTATTTAAACCCGGTACGCTCTGATACCAAGTTGCAACGCCCTAACAATAAACCCATAAATCATACATTCAAAACATCTATAAACTAAAGAGAATAAAGCATAATTCTATTTGTCAGAGTATTCATTACAAAAGTATTACATGTTGACATCAAAAGTAAATGCCCTACGGACTTACAACTTTCCAAGCCAACACTTGGTTACAAAAAAGAGTACTAACTCAAAACACAAAATATGCCCTCGGCTTGATTTACATGTAATACACAAAATAATCATAAAAAGGAAGCCTTCAGCTTCTACAACCTTCCAAGCTACATCCTTGGAGGCAGTATATCACCTGTACCTGAAAATAATGTCCCATATAGGGTGAGCCAACGCCTAGTAGAGATATGCTAAACATAATATGAGCAATAACTAAAACATTAGCATTTGATAAATGTTTAACTCATACAAATCAACGTACAACACAATCCAATTCCATGACAGATATGTCCATATTTCATTCCACTTTCCTTTACTTATCAAATTTTCAATTCATAACTTGGCTCAGAACCTGACCAACAATTTAATGAGACTACGACCCATATTAAAGCACTTTCTTTTTAAATGAGATAACAACTCATATCACAACACTTCCATACTTCACAATAGATACACATATTTGTTGTATCAATATCATATTAAAACACTTCCATACTTCACAGTAGATACACATATTTGCTGTATCAATGGAGTCCATCCCCTATCTCATCCCAAATAATATCCGGTTTAGGAGTCCATCCCCTATCTCCTCCCAAACCGTGGAGTACATCCCCTATCTCCTCCTACACAACACAATGTATATAAACACTTATTATATACAATGGTCAATCAATACACATATTCAATGTATTATTCCAACCGTCATATTCAATGACATATTCAACGTGATTAGTTTCAGTTTTCCCTAATCAACATACAATATCTACAACAATCAAGACTATCCTCCACCGATAGCCCAAAGCAATTATTTCTAAACAGATAATAAATGCATCAACAGATAAATTATCAATATTTTCAAAGGTGAGTGATTAACTTATCTAACTCCACCATTCATTCTCATAACTCCTCAATTTCTTTATTTCCAACTCAATTTCATATTTTCATAACTTTCCAAATTAATTGTACAAATTAATTCATAACAACAAATTAGGGCTTTTCCTCCCCCTTTTCTCAACATTGACCCAAAGGCTCAAATATTTTCATTGAACATCAATAACCTCATTTTAAGACTCAAAATATACATGTGTGAGTCAAAAGAACAAAACCCCTCTTTATATATTTTGAAACCCTAACCCCCAAAATTACCCAACTTCAACATTACATCAAAATAACTACAAGTTTATGTCAAAGACCATAAATATGAGTAGTTATCCCTACCTCAAATGGAGAGACCAAACGGAGAAGATAAAGGATTTTGAAGGTGCTCCAAACCCAATAATTTTCGGATCAAAATGAAGAGCAAGCCAAACCCCACACTTTATATAAAAGGACCAAGGTAGAAGATCACTTGATCTAGATGATTCTGTAGAGAGAAGTTGAAGTCTAGAGTGAGAGGCTCTCAAGTTTAGGTTTTGAAAAGTAAGAGAGAGAGAGAAAGTTGAAAAAGTGATCCAAAAAGTGATTTCACAGACTGATATACAAACAGGCACGCTCGGGCGTGGAACTCCCAGCTCGAGCGTCAGACACAGACTTACGCTCGAGCGTCAAAAGCGCCGCTCGAGTGCCGGATGCACACTTTTAGAAGTTTTGTAGTTGATGGTCCCCACTCGAGCGTGAAAGTGGACGCTCGATCGTTCGATGACTTGCAGAACAAAATACTGGGAGATGAATAATCACGCTCGAGCATCAAAATACTCAGTCGAGCGGAGAAGCAAAAACAAAGGGCCCGCTCGAGCGTCAAAAGCCCCGCTCGAGCCTGAAAGCCAAAATCTGGGCATCAACTATTGGTTTCTAAGCACAACCAACCTGTTCCCAACCTGCCCAAGACTCAAATATAAAGAGTAAATGATAGAAATGAGAATAAGACAACGACCAACATCCACGGAACCGAGTCCGGAATACAATTAAATAATGAAGGGAAAATCGGGATCGCTATAGTAGAAATATCTTTACCCTTGTATATCTATAATTTGGTTTAAGTGTGTGTAAATCTTATGATATGGGTGGATATTGAGATGGGTGCTCTACATATATAAATGTATATGTATATGTTTATGAATTTTGTGATGATAGTGAATCTTGTTCGAAATTGATGAAGGATTGAGCACCTATGAATGGAAGATAGTGTAAAAAGACACAAATCAAGGAAAATTAATACATAAGAGGAAAAGTTCTAAAATTTATGGTGTAACCCTAAAGGTTGTTCATGGATTATAACTTAAAGGAAATGAAATTGATGAGTAGAATTGAAGGGTTTTGAATTCCTCTGTTGTGCTTTATGGCCTACCCGCGATGGGAGAATTGAGGTGCCCACTTGCCTAGTCGTGTGAGGACAACAAATGTGGGAATGCCTTGAGGTGTCCACTTGCCCAGTCGTGTGAGGACAACAAATGTAGAAGGATTGAGGTCTCCACTGGCCATCCATGTGACGACAGAAAAATATGGAATTTAATGTAGAGTCGTGTGTTGTGCGATAAAATTGAAGACATTGAATCCATGAGTATTGGTAGTAATCATGCATATATTTAAATCAAATATTTATATACTTGGTTAAATATATTCTCTACTAGGCAATCGTTCATTCCCATCTAATAACGTTTTAGGACTTGATGAGCCACAACCCCACCAATGGCGAAGAGGACGACTATCCCTTCTAAACTCCAATTTTTGTGAACTTTGAAGTTGTAATTTAACTGTTGAACTTCTAGATTATTATTTTTGGGATTTGTTTTCTCTAACTTAGTGAACTACGAACTGTAATATGTAATTTTGTAAGTTGAAATCTATAGTTCAATGAGAAAGAGAAATATTGGGATTAATTTGTGTTGTTTGGAAATATACAGCATGTTCTTAATGGTTGTTAAATTGGAATTCTTTCAGAGTGTTACAAATTGGTATCAAAGTTAACCGGGCCTAAATACTTGGAGCTCGTGGGAAGTGGTTTTCGTCACACTGGGTTATCATACCGGGACGAAGGGTTGGTTATCTTACTTGACCATGTGCTTATGTGATTATGTTGGTATGGAGTCAATCCTCTAGGATATGAATTGTGTCCATTATATTCATCGAAATTCCTTTGAAAAAGCACCTGATCTATGCTTTTTCCACTAGGAAATCTTTAAACGTTATGGGATGAGTTGATATGTTGGAAGAGGGATTTGTATGTGTTCTACTTGTTTGCGTGCTTATGTGTTTAGAATGAGATTAAGACTTAAGGGGGAAATGATATGAGAAGTGATGAACAAGTATGCGAATTTTGAGTTAATCTTGCTCCACGTCTACTCTTACATAGGATGTCTGGATGTGGTAGGGGTCATGGCAGACCTCGCCGAGGTGGTCGGGGACTTTTTAGCTCAACCAGAGATCCCTCATCAAGAAAATTGAGTGCGTCAAAATAATGTGGTTGCCCCACGGACCCAAGATGCTATGGGCGTGTTGGCTTGAGAGATGGTTAGGGCTCTTAGGGAGTCAATGGATATTCTTAGAGCCGACCAAGTGGCTAGGACTATCAAAGAGGAGACTAGGGCATTATTCTTGAAGAAAGAATTCTTCCCCTCTAATCCTGTCGAATTTCTTGGTGGCGTTGAACCATTAAAGGAGAACAAATGGCTTGAACAAATCACCAAATCTTTCAACATTTTGGACATCTGTGAGGGTGAACTTCGAGTGGCGCTTGCCACTTATCAGTTGAAGAGAGACGCAAGCCACGGTGGAAGTACACTAAGGGTCGAATCGAACACACTTGGGAGGCATTTTCTCATGCCTTTAAAGAGAAATACCTTCCTCATTTTGCGCGAAAACGGTTAAGGAGGGAGTTTGAGGAACTTGAACAATCCGACTCCACAATGGCAGAGTTTGAGGCTACCTTTACGAGCTTATCTTGTTTTGTACTAAACCTTGTAGTAATGGAAGAGCGTCGGTGTCTAGAGTTTGAGAAAAGGCTGAGGACGGGGATTTTGATGAAGGTGATGGAAAACATGATCCAATATTTTGATAGATTGGTGGAGTCTGCGGCACATGTTGAGGTTATGGTTGAGGCCGAAGAGGAAAGGCGACGACTTAAGAGGCAATGGTTTTCAGAGTCTCGAGGGGGCACCATATCATCCAAAAATTCGAAGGGCTCTTCATCTTCTTTGCTACTGCCACTGCCAGCTATGTCATCGATTCCTACATCTAGGAAGAGTATAGATAGTACGGGACAAAGTGGGGTCACTTGTTATTGGTGTGGTGAGTAGGGTCACAAGTCTGTTGCATGTCCACGAAGGAGTAACCAACAACGTCAAACTTCTACTCGTTCTTAAAGCCAGACATCGGGTGGAAATCAATCACTCATTTGCTATCAATGTGGCCAGGCTGGTCATATAAAGAAGTCATGTCCCCAAATTATCGAGACGACCAGTGCTTCAGGGTTTCGATCGGTAAGAGGTTTTCAGTCAAGACAGAATTAGAGGTAGACTCTTTAGCTAGTTTAGTCTGGACAAGCGTCTAGAGCCGTACATGGCTCTATTTCCGCACAGTATATGCAACTAGTCTATCATCGGAGTGGTGATCAGAGTGAACAAAGACCCCAAGGTAGAGTCTATGTTGTTACCATATCCGAGCAATCATCTAGGCCATTAGTGATGTGAGGTACATACCTTATATATAATACTGGGACCAATGTGTTGATAGATACAAGAGTATCTCATTCATTCATAGCATCTGCATTCGCATCCATATTGGGGTTAGAGGCTGAACAATTAAAGTCTTCGCCTGTAGTAGAGTCACCGGTTCGGGGTAAGGTTGTCCTAAATTAGGGGTGCTGCGGGTGTGCAATCAAAGTCACTGATCGCCGATTCCCTTTTAGTTTGGTGTTGTTAGATATGACGGGTTTTGATGTCATCATCAGCATGGACCAGTTGTCCTCCTATCGTGCCATCATAGATTGTTATCATGGGAGAGTTACTATGTGTATTGCAGGTGGTGACTGTTTCTATTTTCTAGGAGATAAGACTAACAAACTTATACCACCATTATATCACTCTTGTAGTCGAGGCAAATTTAGTTCTCTTCTTGCAACTTTTATGAATGATGGGAAATGGTAAAGTACAAGGGGTATTTCCTAGGGTGGTTTATGAGTATTTAGATGTCTTTCCAGAGAACCTCACTGAACTACCACATCACCGTGAGGTCGAGTTTTCTATAGACTTAGTGCCTGGCACGACACTCATTTCCATGTCACCTTATAGATTTACACCAGCAGAATTGCTCGTTCTGAAGGAACAATTGTAAGCATTACTAGACAAGGGCTTTATACGCCCTAGTACCTCCCCATGGGGAACACCGGCTCTCTTTGCTAAAAAGAAGGACGATTTGTTGCGGTTATGCATTGATTACCACAAATTACATAGGGTTACTGTTAAGAACAAATATCTGTTGCCTAGAATAGATGTCCTATTTCATCAACTCAAGGGTGCCAGATGTTTTTCAAAGATAGACTTAAGGTCGGGTTATCATTAGCTATAGGTAAAAGAGGAGAATGTACCGAAAATGGTCTTTTGTACTCAATACGGCCATTATGAATTCCTTGTAATGCCCTTTGGTTTGACCAATGCCCTATCACTTTTATGGACTTGATGAATCGAGTCTTCCGAGAATATCTCGACAAGTTTTTGGTAGTTTTTGTAGATGACATCCTTATATATTCACCTTCTGAGGAGGAACACAAGGTGCACCTTCGCATTGTTTTGCAATTGCTTAGAGAGCACAAGTTGTATGTGGATATTACTATCTTGTTAAGCTGAGAAAGAGAGGAGAGGGAGAGAAAAAGAGAGGAAGAGCTTGGTGGTAGAGGAAAGGAAAAAATAGAAGAAATTGTGCAAACTCTTCAACTAGGCAACAAGTAAGCCACATCACCATCTCTCCTTCTATTTTCTTTTTCAAATACATATTCTTAGAGATGTAAAATTATATTTTCAGATGTGTTGTAATGGTGTTCATGTGTTCAAAGTTGATGAATTGGGCTTTGACCCTTCTTCTACTCATATTTCCTCTTAATAGATGCAAAACTACATTTTCCTTCCCATATCTCACATTATTTCCAAAGGCATACCATCACTCTAAAAATCTAAGTTATTGATACATTATTTAGTATGTTTTCATCACAAAAGAAGTGAAAATTTTCTCTTAGTTGACCTCTTTTCTCACCAATCTTTTTATTTTGAGTATTGCGCATGAAAAATTTGTTCTACAACCAACTTTTGAAAATTCTAGAAAAATGTAGAAAAATCGTATGGACCTCAGTTTTATGTCAAAAACTTCTTTAAATAGTTATCTTTCAAGGAAAATTGGTTTCATCGAAAAAGAGTGAGCAGTTTGCAATATCCAATTTTCGTAACGGTCAACGAATCTGGACAACATTGGACTGTTTCTTAAATAACTAAAAATCTAGAAAAGCTATTCCATTTCTAAAAAATGTTCTGAAAACTAGATAAAATTCTCTATGAGCCATAAGAAGGCCAAGCTCAGGAAAAATCTGAAATGGTCCTTTTGAGTTTAATCTTTAAATGGTACTGAATCTAAAAATTTAGTTTTGCATTGGTATTCTAAGCTCTTGTCTTCATGAATATACTTATTAGTATATGATCATCTCTTGGTATGATATTTGTATGTGTTATGGTTATATTCCTTATCTTCTTCATTTGATGATGCTCATGCTTATGTGGATATTACTATATTGTTAAGTTGTTCTAACTTTAATTTAAGACATCTAACTCAACGGAAACCTTGATTAGGGTGGTATTGGGTTTTCGATCACTTGAGTAATAAAGATATGATAATGTGTTATGTATGGATTGATGGGATGTGCTCCCTAATTGAAGGTTGAATCTTGTGTAAGCAGTTATCGCGTAAACCCTAGAATGGAACGGAGGTATTCGGACTCTTGCGATGATTTGATTTGGTGAGATAAGACTAGGTCTAGATGGGACATTCAGGAGGATAGAAATATATTGGAAGGATAAGGTTGGATTCGGGATGATAACATCTTTTTTCCTTTTCGCCATCCCTTTTAAGGTCCACTGATAGCGCGGCACGGTATGTAATCGTTGCAGGCATCCGTGGTAAAGTTTGAAAAGCAACAAAAGTGGGAGTTTCAAATAGTCCGGTGTCCAATTCTTTCGGTTGGGATGATGAAATCTCTTTGGGGGATTTCTAGATTACTAACATCTAACCTTGTAATCCTTTATTGGCCCCGTTTGGTGTAGCTGTTAAAACAGCTTATAGATTATAGCTTAACAAATTATAGATTATGAATTTAATCAGAAGTTGTTAATCTGTTTGGTGTAGCTGTTGGATTATAGATTTAAGTTGTTGAGTAGTGTTTGTTAAATAAGTTGTGAAATAGCTTTTTCAATTAATTTTTATTTTTTGTTATTTACTACTTGTCCACATTTCTTATAAATAATAATAATAATAATAATCTATAGTCCATTTGGGTCTTTTTCTATTTTTAAAAAAAATAAAAAATAAAAAAATCTAAAAATATAATCATAAATTAACATGTTGTAACCGCGCCCGCGAGGGACCTCGATACTACAGTTCGGACTCCCCTTTTTTGTTTGTTGCGGTTCTTAATCTGAACCAAAGAGTCAAAATCCTGGCAAATCGTTTTGAGAAAAAAAACAGATTTTGAAAAGAAGTGCCAAACATGGACTGCTTTGCCAGATGCAGAGTCGCCACCTAAATATTTTTTAAATGGGAAATTTAGGAAACCCTGACTCGGTGCCGAAGGCCACGTGTCCGTCATCACCAAAGTTGTCTTGGCTCGGGAGCTTAGGTACGATCGGGGAAGGTCAGCTATGAGCACCCCCTCTCGCCCGGTCCGAAGACCGGCCTCTACTAACCGTGATATCCAATTTTGAAAACTTTATGTGCTCTTGTTCCAGTTATTAGCCTAGAATTACTATGTTATGCGCACAGCAAACAAGTATAGACTAGATTGCCTAATTTGGAAATAAGCATTGCATATCCGTTTGTTTTGAAAGTGCTTTGGAATTTGCTACTCGCAAGTAGGCTAAAACATGGATTTCAACGAGTTTTTCCAACTCAAGCGATCCAACCTCCACCCACAGGCATTCAAACAGTTTATCTCATATAAGCATTTAGCCACATGGTAATCATGCTGTCATGTTAACATTCACACGCATGCGGCATGCTAAAGCATAAAAGCTTACCTAGTACTCCGTGCCAAAACAGAAACTAGTTAGCAAACATGCATGGTCCTAGTTCATGTTAAGTGGCTAATGCAACGCATACAGAATGTCACTAGAATAGGCTCGGCTAATCTACAATGACATGTGAAATGCTACACGTAACAAGAATTCAATCTGGAAATTGAAATACAATGCAGTTAGCGTGATGTACCGAGCCCGATGCATGTATGACAAATGTATGGATGCACGTATGCATTGCATAAGGTATGCTAAAATAAACGTGCCCTAATCTACCATCATAAGCAGGTAAATAAAAGGGAAGAAAGACGTGGGGTTGGAAGACATACACACACTCACGCACACTTATTACAAATACGCCCTCACACGGAGAGACCAAAAGAATATACAGTCCAAGATAATACAGTCCAAATACGGAATAAATTATTACAAAAAATTCTAATTTAATTGATGATTGAAACGCATAATAGAGAAGGCCGCAGCCCCGCCTCGGGATGCGTGAATGATGCATGCTCACATCCGACTCGCCCGGAAAACCCGCACCATACCACTGTTGCCTCTGTTCTTACTGCCCTGTCTCTCCAAAAATTGCCAAAGTCTCAGAACACCTTCCTTGCATGCTGCTGTACACCACCGGCTGGAGGAAGTACCCACCGGCCAGCTAAAATTTCCATCGGCTGCTTAGGAGGTTATCGGCCACCCATATAGTGCCGGTCGGCACTCTATACTGCCGGTCGGCAGAAAATTCCTGCAGAAGACAATTTTGACAGCAACAGCAGACAGGCAGTGCATGGTATGGGATTTTGAGCATATATAAGCATGGCCAATGCTTCCTATCATGCATGGGACTCAAGGAAGCATGACCCTTGGTTCTTGGGCCATCAATTATGCATCTTGGTGCATGATAGCCTAAGGAATCAAGGTTGCATTTCAATGTCAATATGCATGCAACACACAAATGAGGCCAAGACCCTATCATGTATAGATCAAGGGCCTTAGTGACCAAGAGTTGAGACAAGTTGCACCACTTGTAGTGTGAACTTCTCTCAATCCTTACACTTGGTTTGACACCCCAAAACCAAGACATGGAATGCATGTATACAACATGGCTCAAATGATGCAATATGACATGAAGTGCAAGACATACCAAATGCAATGCAACATGTTATGGCAAGTGTGCAATATTAGGCATGCAAGATGCAAAGTATAATGCAAACATGGACAATTCTGGTAAAAGAACTAGCATATAACAAGGCTTTGCTAATCAAGTATGCAACAAACATGTTTCAAGCAGGCAATAGTAGACTTAAACCATAATGGGACAGACCTCAAACCCCCCCAAAACAGTGGCAAAAAATGCCCAAAATGATGGACCAACACTCATGCAAACATGCAAGCAAATGGGCTCAAAGCCAAGGCATAAACAAGGGGCTTTTCACTACCACCAACACGACCATTCATAGCACGTATTAGGCCACCAAAACAGATTTCTAGCATGCAAAATACACACACACACCTTTGACATGGTAGTCCCCAAATGCCTTAAATATGCAAGCATGCATAATGTCCACTCCTAGGCATGAAAGACCAATGTTTCAAAGCATGAAAGGCATGATAAATAGGGACATATAAACATGGTATAGGGACTGAAATAACATATTAAATGATTTCAAATCATCTAAATAACCTATCCAATGCATATACATGGATCACATCCTCAACGCTTACAAGCAACAATGCAAAACAACTACATTAAGCATGCCAAAAATGGTAAAACCAGTGGCCAACAGACCTAAAACAAGACAAATTATGGCCAAAAGCTTCAATAAGTCAAGCCAAAACATGAGGATATACGAGGCTAGACCGATGGCACATTTCTAGGCAAAATGGAGGATTACAAAGCAAGTATACAAAGCATGCTAAGGACCACAAAACCACCATTAGACAGAGATGTAACATGCTCCAAAACATAAAAAAAAAACTCTGAAATGGCGCCAAAAACAAGCAAGCACGCATGTTCCCTTTTAAGCCAAAGACAAAGGCAAAAGAGGGACAAAGGGGAGAGGGGTGTCCCTCCCCTATACAAGACTTCAAACCACCTTCTTTACCACTAAAAACCCACTGGTTTTCAGTGGTGAAAGGACCCAAAACAACAAGGCAAACAAGGCTCAAAGTAAAGACACCAAATAGGCCAAAATAAGGCCTAAAAGGGTGAGTTTGCACTCAAACCACAAAATGACCTTAATGAAAGTTCAAAAGCAAGAAAATATAAGACTTTTTTCAGTTATACACAAAGCTCAAAACACAAAGCAAGATGGGTAAAAACTTGTTGCAAAAATGGGGAATCTAAAGTAAAGTGCTCACCCTTGAAGAACACTTGAAGAACAGGTGGTGCAGCCTTCCTCTATTGATCAAAACCAGTCCAAAAACTCAACAAACAACCCTCCAAGCCTCCCAATCTCGAGCTAAGGTGTAATGGTGTGTGTATTGGTGCAAAAGTGAGGTAAAAGTGCACTTTTAGGCCTAAAAACACACACACAAGAGGAGAGAGAGGGAAAATCTAGAGAGAGAGAGATATATGGCAGATATATAGATACATAAGCTCTGGTTTTTGATCAAAAGTGGCCAACCCCTCTCAAAGGGAGAGAGATGGTGTTTATATAGGCAAAAATCAAGGCTCAAGGCTTCTCCAAGAAGCTAACTAAAAGGGCCAAATGGGGAAAAAGGGTCTAGGCTTCTTGGAGAAGCTAAGACAGCTGGCCAAGCTTCTCCAAGAAGCTTGGCCAAAGGTTCAAGCTTCTAGAAGCTTAGAGGGTTCAAAGGTACAAAGTGGTCACACTTATGCACGGAGGAATGTGATGGTGCATTCCAGCTGGCACAGCTGGCATGCACCATGCCTCAGGGGTTCAAAGAGTGCACGCCGGCCAGCCAAAGGGATCATCGGCACAAAAAAGTGCCGGTCGGCAACATATAGTGCCGACCGGCCAAATATTCTAACAAAACGGTGCCGGCTGTACACATATGCGGCCGGTGATGGTAGGGAAGGGCCGGTGGTGTGTGGGGATGGCCAACAAGCCATTCCCTGCCCTTCAAGACAAAAACATAGGTGTTTGGTGCAAAACCAGACACAAAACGGTCGAGTTCGGAGATCCTGAGGCAGGGCGCGTAGCCTGGACCTCCGGGGACTCCAAACGAACACAAACATGGATAATCACCGAGTGTTCAACAGTGACGTCCAAGTCTTGAGGACGGTCAAGAATGGGGTGTCTATACATGTCCACAGCAAAAGCTGATAATCAGAAGCAAGGGGTGAGCAGCTTCTCAGAATCAGCTTTTTTGAGTTAAAATAAGCTGTTAGAATCAGAAGCTGTTGGAAATAAGTTTAACCAAACAGTCCAAAATAACTTTTTTAAAGCTAAAAGCTATAAGTTAGCTTTGAAAAGCTGAAACAAACACCCCCATTGTTGAATGATTATCATGCTTCATTACTTGCTTATTATAATTGTGATGGTGTATTGGATTGGGAAAAAGAGACAGGGTGTGTGTGCGTTTACTGGGCATTCAAAACTCACGGCATTTCATACCAGGTATTGAGGACTATTAGACCGGCCGAAGGCAAGGTTGAAGGATTTGGAGACGTATGGCTACCCTATGAGAGTTAGGAATTAGTTTTGTAAACACGTTTTGAGATTATAAGTGATTAATTGCTTGTTGTATTTAAGACATAATTTTGTAATTATTATATATATCATTTATAACATATCCTTATACTCCGTCAACTCATATAAGCCTTATGATAATACCTTGTCAAGTTCTGTAAAAAATGTGGCTTTGCTATCTAAAGTGGTTGGACTTAGAAGGGAGGTTATATTGACTCCTCTGACTTTCTTGGGTTCTTACTTGGTTATTAACGAAAGGACTCATTAGTAACGTTTTCTACTCTTGTAACCTTAGATAAACTCTATATTTATTTGTTAATATATTCTCTGATGTTCCCGATTTTTGAGACATCACATGTTATGCGAATATGATATATGTATTAATAAAATTAGTCATTTGTGTATATATATATGTAGGAAAAGTCTACAATGTGCACCTTCTAAAAGGGCATATGATATGCACTTATTGTGTGGTTCATATTGTGCCACGTCATAAAAACTAACTTGCTAAACAGGTCATTTAACAGGTTACATGAAAGAATCATAACGTTTTTCAAATATCATAACAATACTACAATGAATCATAATAATGTCATAATATTTACCAAAGTATCATAACAAAGACACTATAAATCATAACAATATAATGACAACTCATAACAAATATAGTTATTTCTAATTAATTATCATAACATTTGAATCGTAACATTTTTTATTATGATTCACCATGACAAATCATAACTTTTGGTGGTACAAGTCATAACTTTTATTAATGAATCATAACCATAACACATTGAGTATAACTTTTTTTCCCACAATCATAACGAGATTAACAAACTATCATAACTTTTATCAATGAATCATAACATATCATGTTGATTGTAATTTTGTCCAGAAAATCATAACAACATTAACAAAACATCATAACTTTAAAAATTTCAAACACAATTGATTGTGTAATCAATTGGTATAGCATATTGGAGTGAATGGAAAATCATAATTGATTGCAAAATCGATTGGATTGAAAGACCACAATTGATTATACAATCGATTAGTGGCCAGAGTTTTGAACTATCACAATTGATTGTAGGGATCCTTTATATAATAAACCTAATTGATTCAATAATCAATTAGTTTTCATAAGCCACACTAAACCAATTAATTCCGAACTTATTCATAGTTCCCAATCAATTAGTAAAAGCCTAATCATTAATATCAATTTAGTCAATATTTGAACAGTAATTGATAGGTTGATCGGTCGCCATTTATATGTAATTTTGTTGTTGTGTTTTCATTACCTCAAACATTATCACTGACAAAAACGCATGACACTCTAACTACATTTCTCGTTTTACAATTCTCTCTCTCTCTCTCTCTCTCTCTCTCTCTCACACACACACACACACACACACACACACACACACACATACACACACACAGTCATTATCGTCAATGTTAATGTTACCTGAAATGTTGTTGCTATGACTATCTCATCGACTCTCACTCTTTCTTTCCTTGTCATTATTAGTGAATTAGACAACAATGTTATTGCTACCAACTTCAATTAGTCATGCCCTTTGATCCACTGAAACACAACCATCATCATCGACTTAGGCCATTATAATAGCATTGTTGCCACTACTAGTATCATGTTGTCATTATGTCCAAATGATGACGTCGGGTATAAATGACTTTGACACATTTATAACTGTAGCAAATACCAGTATTAGTCCTTGCCTATTATTTCGTAGTCGGTCACTACCTTTTTACCATCACTCATTTTATTCTTAGATATATATTGTTTGTCATTGTACCCACCTTAATCCCTATATTATTTGTGTTTTCTCATTTTTTGGTTCGATTTGCTAACTTCTGAAGATAACTGTAGAATTTAAAAAAAAAAACTTTCCTACTTTGATCACTTAGAAAACTTTGTTTTCCCACTTCAAAATAGATACACTACAACAAATTACACTTTTGGCGACTAAATTTTTAGTCGCCAAAAGTCATTTTTTTAGTCGCTGAAGATTTTTGCCGACTAAATTTTTTGGTCGCCAGCTTTGTCGCAAGATGATTGTCGGGAAAGGTATTGGCGACTAAATTTCTTTTAGTCGCCGAAAGTCACAAATTGACCACTAAAAATTTAGTCGCCCAAAAGAAAATATTTAGTCACCAAAAAGAAAATATTTTCCATCTTCAGTTTTTTGGCTACCAATTTTTTAGTCGCTAAAAACGTGACACTACTTTTTGGCTATCAATTTTTGGTCGCCAAAAACTTCTATTTTTTTGGCTACTAACTGTTTAGTCGCCAATAAGTTCCTTTTTATTTTTTGGCTACTAAATGTTTAGTAGCCCAAAGCTCAAGCTCTATTTATTATTATTTTTAAAATGCACAAATTGAATATTTTTCATTAATTTTTAAATTATATACATTTCATTATCAATGCAACCTACAACCTGTACGTATACAGAATAATACATCTATCAATTATAATCTAAATCCATTATCAATAATACTCATTTCATTATCAACTATTCAAAAACTTTAACTTGTAACATCATATTCCAAATATCATATAAATCCATACAAACCAAGTATAATCCATCTAAATTAAATATTACATACAAAAACACTGGATTTTCAAAACAGAGAATTGTTTCAAAATAAATGTCTTCCATATACAGAACAAATGCTCTTCGTACACATCCACAATAGCCCATGTAAAAGCAATCTGTAAAAAAAGAAAAAAAAA
This sequence comes from Camellia granthamiana, assembly GCA_036172215.1. Classification (NCBI taxonomy): domain Eukaryota; kingdom Viridiplantae; phylum Streptophyta; class Magnoliopsida; order Ericales; family Theaceae; genus Camellia; species Camellia granthamiana. The sequence goes on from CM069910.1 coordinate 95,320,479, forward strand.
ATTAACCATTAGCACTTATTCAATAAAATTGACGTTTCAATTTATAACAATTATAAAATTAATGATTTAGATATATTAATGTACTAGAAAATTCTACAAAAAAATGTAGGTGAAGGAAATTCAGAAGTGTACAAATAAACTAACAGGAGGCAACCATTAGGATAACAAGAAAGAAGCAAAATGAAGATAACAATACTACCCACAAAAGCATTAACTAGAAAAAGCCCCAGGATTTTTAATGGTCCTTTTGCATTAACTAAAGCATTTGAAGTTAAAATTCAAAAATCTAAAATGAGGCCATTAGGGGGACAAAACAAAAGGGGCCATTTTCAAGTATAATGACATGATTCTGTTCTAGGATTATCTGTTATGGACTAAGTTGGCAGGAAAGCCCGAAAATGCTCACAATCTCTGAAGTAGAGGAAAGCCCAAAAAGTTGGCAGGAATAGGTCCAGTAAGATTGTTGCCTGATAAATCACTGCACATTTTTTTTTATCAATGATTGGTTCAAAAGTCCAAAAAATTGTTAGTATCATGGATAACTAGAATTTTCAAGGATACAGTAAATGCTGGAAATTAGAGTTTTAGAGGCGTTTAAAAAATGCCGCTATAGGTCCCAAAAACGCCGTTAAATCCTTTTGTGGCGTTTAGCACCAAACGTCGAAGATGCGGCCGTCGCTATAACTCTATGGCGCTTTAGAAACGTCGCTATATTACTATAGGCAATGTTTTAGAAAAACGCCGCTAAAAGTCCTTCTAACGGTAACATGACGTCACCATGCTATTTAGCGACGTTTTTAAAACACCGCCGCATCTCTTTTTCAAAACTCCAACTGTTGGTATGCTATTTAGCGACGTTTTTAGAAACGCCGTGATAGCCCTTTCTTTTCTTTTCTTTTTTTAAATTGTGCTAATTTTATGTTATTGAACTAAAAAAATACCTATAAAAAAACTGAAAAAAAAGGGATAAATTTTTCGTAGTCAGCCATATTCAATATAAGCATAGGCCCATAAGAACCAAATTGGAGATGGAAACAACCAAAGTGTTTGTTTGCCACAGGCTGACAATACCAAACCAGTGGCTCAAAACCCATCTTTAAGCAAGCATTAGTGCCTACAGGTCTATCTATGGTTTTATCCACTTCCACTACAAAAACATTACAGACCGTATGCTCTTCTTGAACTCATAAAGAGTTGTAGTTCACAACTGAGATGAGTCAACTGCTTAGGATACATACTATTCCTGCAAAAACAGATTAAACCAATTTCAATTATAGAGATCATATGTAACATATGTAAAGCTGTTATAGAAAATAGATTTAACAAAAGTCAACCCTTCTTGATTCAACACAGTTCTTCATCCCAACAAATCAAATTTAGTTGGTGAATGAAGCAACTTGTGATTCTACTATATTTTAGGTAAATAACTGAAGCATCAAGATTTTTTTTTTTTTAATATTTCTCGTAAAAAAAATCCATTAATATACAGCAGCCTCTGGGCCTTGAGTTGAGGACAAATCAATGGTGACCACAATTGAATTTTCATGTGGGATGATTGAAATCCTGTATTGTGGTTTGGGTTCTTGACCAAACCCCATCTGAACAATGCTTTGTAGATCATCTTCACACAATGTTGGAAACTAAGGATTTCAAGTTGAGAAAAGCAGAATTAGATGATGAAAAACTTAAAAGGGCTGTGTAGTTGTATTTTAATTTCTATTTCAATGCTAAAAAACACAGAATTGTTTCAGAAAACTCTTTTCAGATTTTTATTTTATTTTTGGGTATTTCCAACTTTTCTTTGTTTTCCTTACTGAAACACGAAAAATGAAAATGGAGAAAACAAAGACAACACCAAATTCTTCAGGAATGGGCTAGCATTTGAATACCTGTGGAATACCTTGGCCGAATTCATCGACCGGAGGTAATTGCATGCCGTTGTTTTGGCATAATGTGGTGCTTGTATGGTCCCCATTAGAAAGATTAGTATGTACTGGTGGAAATTCCTGGGTCTGTTGTCCAAAGAAAGCAGAAGCAGAGGAATCTAATGGATATGTTTGATGAGGGAAAGAGCCATTAGGCTGAAATACCTGGAATGTACAACCAATTTTAGAAAAAAAACATCACAATAGATAAAAGAAAATGATTTTACAAGTTTCTATACTCACATCTTTTGACAAGAGACTATCCATGTTAAATTCCAACCTTGGATTCACAGAAGCTAACTTCATTGACAGAAACTACAAAATACAAAATGAATACACAATACCCATTAAGTCATAGAACTCAATTATGCAATCAAAATGAAACCCCATGGTATAGAACAAGTCCTAATTTACCTCGACTTGTCGTTGCAGTGACTGCACATAGTTTATAATTTCATCAAGCATAAGTGCTTTTCCATTCACCTACAAGTACAATGGAAAGAAAATTTCCAAGGCCAATTTAGTCATTGCCCAACAATGAATTCAAGCTCTACTATGGCTTAAATTTGTTGCAAAGCATTCTGTTACACACATCTTATTGCAACCTGGCACGAGGTCTTGGAGAAGCTTCATTCTTTCACTGATCTTCTCCCTTTGAAACTGCCCAAATACCCGAAAATCGCAACGTTAATGCTAAGCTAGCCGCGGAAGAATTGGAGCGAATGATGAGAGAATTGGGCTGTGATTCTTAGTCTTTCAGCAAGGCTATGGCTATTAGTAGCTTGACCCCTTCTTGCTCTTACATGAATGTAGTCCTTTGGGGGCTCGGGAGGCTTCTAGTTAGCCTTTGTTTGTTTCTCATCCTCATCCCCCGTTTTAACACTATCATTTTCGCTCCCACTGCCTTCATTGGGTTTGAATCGCTTGGTGTTCAGGTCATCCTCTGCCTCTGCTACCTGGAAGAACAGAATTGCTAGAATTCTCGACTGAATCAAAGAAAAAAGAAGTTAAAAGAGTGTGTTTTTAATTTTTCTTGGTAGTTCATATACCATTGTGGCATTGACAGAATTGGATTTTCCCCTCAAACCTTCTTTTCTTTTCCTGGAATTAGAAGAAATTGGATTTTTCAACACCGTTTCGCCATTTGAGATTTTCTCAGAAACAGAGGAACCCTCATTAGTACTTGCAAATTCAGTTCGATCCGAGGTAGCAGACTCCAGAACTTTCCTGAATTTTGTGTCTGAGCCAATTGACGACCTCATTTCCATTTGGGTTTGTGTTGAATTCTTGTTTTCTTGAGCACCCACGGGAGATACAGCTGCCTTGATAGAAGGACTACTAAAAAAACTCTCGGCATCTTCACACTTGCCATCAATGGACTCAATCTGTATGGCAATTCACCATTGTTCAAACCCAATTGGCTCGTTCTTCCATTGAAACTCCGACTTCCGAATCAGGAAAACTTCACTGCCCTATCGGCGAACCCAGGATCGGCAGAAAATGATGGCAGATTGTGCCAAAACACTTCATAATAAGTTATCATCAAGAGAAAGAAACAATACCAAGGTCAACATGTTTAAAAGGGCTCCCACTTGCAAAAACTATATGTTTTCTTTAGCAAGTGAGAACAAAAAGTCGCATAGCAAAATGTATTCCAAAAATACAAAAATCATTGCTCTGTGGAGCATAATATCACAGAAAGCCAAGACTCATATCTCCAACTATATAGTTGAGGCCTAGTTTAAATTTCAAATTTCAAATTCTGTAACTTCTTCAGTTTTTTTTCCCCACATATATTTTTTATTTTCATATCACCCATCAGGTGTGCACACATTCTGGTACACACACACACACACACACACACACATATATATATGTATAGAGCTCAATATAGTGGATTAACCACAAGTATTCTGTACAAGATTGAACTTAAAGTCGAATCATCTATAAGTGAAATCAATTCGGAGGTTGGAGAAAAAGAGAACGAAGTGGGACAATGTTACCTAGGGCAAAGATGAGTGGTTGGAGGAGGAGCAATTGGCAAGCGAAGACAAAATAGAGTCCAAAGGTGCAGCTCAGCTCCAGGTTAGCTCAACTCAACTCATGGGTGTTCATAATGTACCAATCACAAGTTGCATAAAATTGTCAAAGCTATTCAACAACACAAAAGAGAGAAGAAAAAGGGTTAGCTTAGCTCATCAGGATAAGTGGACCACCTCAGAAGGATATTATTACTATATTGAAGTCTGATACACAAGAAAATAATTAAAATGGTCAAAGTATCCAAAGGTGATGAAATTTAATAACAACTTACAAAATAAAATAAAAAAAATCCTAACCCAAAAACTGTCTTGAGAAGTCTAACCATATCCCCCAAAATCATAACTTTAAAAGCAAAAGAAGAAACCAAAAACCAAAAACATTGAAACCAATTCCAGTGAGTCAACAGTTGAATTCTATATTACTAATTACAGCAAAGGCATACAGTAAGAAGATGCCCATAAAGAGCTCTGCAGTAGAGTCCTTGAAATAAAATAAAATAAATACACTTGAAACAATTTCATTGTTTTCCTCAAAAAACTTTAAATGCCATTATTTCAATGACAATGTATTATATCATTTTCCATAGAACTTAGAGATTCCCTCTAAAAAAATTAAAAACAGAGTGATTAACAAAACTAGACAGTTAATTTGAATGTTATTTTGGGGTGTGGTTTTAATTTGCAACCACCATACCTATACCTTCGCCATGTGCCAAATTTTGTGGGTTTGTTGCGAATATTGTTTTGCTGTTCTGGTGACTGCATCTCCTAACTGGTCTTCTGGTTTTTGATGATACAAAAAATGCACAAATATGATAATGGCATCCAAACTTTCAGACTAACATTTTTCAACATACAAAACCCAAAATTCATTAGAAAAGAGGCTTTAAATGAGTAGAGACAATGAAAACATACCAATTGTAAGCACAACACTTAAACATACAACACAAATCTGACTAATTGTAAGTTATATAGAGTTGACCAATTCAGATGAATTGAGACTAGCATTTATTTATATTAAAAATATACATAAAATGGCAATTCCATAGAAGAGAGAGGATATATAGAACAAAACCTCTTCAACTGCCTTCTCTTTCTTAGGCGTTCTGCCCCAATTTTCGATCATAATCTGCACAAATGAAAATCAACAACCAAATCAACATTGTACCCATGTTGAGCAGATTGTTAGAGATGGCTAGTGTTTTTTAGCAGAAATTATACTGAAATCACAAGGGGAGAAATTATACGGAAGTCAGACACAACTGAAAGTACAATAGGCATCCATGAAGTAACTAGTTAGTCTCTATCAATTCATCCTAATCGAGTTCACTAATTCTACACAGCAGACAAACTCAAAACAGAGAAGAGAAATCAAAAAAGAACACACGGATCTATTATATAGACACAAATTGAAACATTGGTTTGATAGATTACAAAGATTAACAAACAAAATGAATGAGAAAGTCAATTATCATAACACAAATTGAAACATTGATTTAATGCAGACTTAATACTTGTGAAATACAAGCAAAAAACACAATTAAACACTTGTTTTAACAAGATTTTAGCTTGAGAGAGAGAGAGAGAGAGAGAGAGAGAGAGAGAGAGATCAATAGCTCGTGGTGAAGCTTCGAAATCAAGAGAGAGAACTTCAAATCGAAATCGCTCTGAGATGAATCTCAAAATCGAAATCGCTCTGAGATCGATCTGAGAAATCAAGCACAGCCTCTCCTGAGATCACTTCCTCTACGATCGAAACCAACCCCTCTTCTCTCTTCGCAATCTCCCAGAGCTTCAGATCGATATCGCAGAGTACAAAGGATGAATCGAGAGAGAGAGAGAGAGAGAGAGAGAGAGAGAGAGAGAGCTTCAAAGCTTCAAATCGAAATCGCTTTGATGTGAGCTTCAAATCGAAATTCTGGTTTCCAACCAAGTCAAATTATGAATCTGTATGAATCTCAAAGAAAATGGCTCTGAATCGAAATCATTGTCAAGGGTTTAGAAGCAATTGGGGGTGAGCAAGAGAGAGGCGTAAGGATTGTGAAGGCGTGAGATTCAAAATAAGGGTTTCCAAAGCTTTAACAAGTATTCTCACATTCAAAATTGCGCGTGAGAGCCAACGTATTTGGAGGCATTTTTAAACGCCTTCGATTTCAAAACGGTGTCGTTTTATTAACGAAATATGTGACGTTTTTATAAAACGTTGTTAAATATTAATAAAAGTGGCATTTAAAAAAACGCCGTTAAAAAAATGCCGTCTAAACCTATTTTTCTTGTAGTGAGTATACTTCTCTGATTATATCCTATATAGAATATAGAAATAGAATTACTTTAGGACTTAAATGTTAAAGATGGAGTATCTTACCGGAGTTGGTAGCGACGGAAGAACGCCGTTGCTTTGAGTTTGAGCAGAGGTTGAGGACAAAGATTTTGTTCAAGGTTGCCGGGAACATGATTCGAGAGTATGACCACCTTGTGAAGGCGGCTGCACATGTGGAGATTACGGTGGAGGCCGATGAGGAGAGACTTCGAAATTCGAGGTCTAGGGGCCATGGATCGCAGGGAGATTATAGCCCAATAAGAAGAGTAAGAGTACCTTTTCATCCCAGCCTCAGTAGCAACAGTCTAGATCCACCTTTCCCTTGCCTAGTACGGGCTCGGGAAGGAGTGCACCAAGTGGATTTTCTTGCTTCAAATGTGGCCAACCGGGTCACAAGGCCTTTGCATGTTCGCAGAAGGGGGGAGGACAGCAGATGTTACCACCACCACCACCTAATCGATCCCAGAGCTAGTTCCAATCTCAGAGTAGGGGACAGGGGCCTACCTGTTATCAGTGTGGTCAGTCAGGGCACATGAGGAGAGCTTGCCCACAGTTGGGAGGCGCATCTGGCGCATTCGAGTCGAGGCAGACCCAGAGTCATCAGCAGACTCATTTAGTCCAGACTTCGAGAGTCCACCAAGGAGCCACCTCGGCTCAGTCAGTACAACAAGCCTATGCTCCGAGGGATGAGCAGGTTGACCAAAGGCCACAGGGGCGCGTGTATGCTGTTACAGTGCCAGAGCAGTTGCCAGGACCTTCGGTTGTGAGAGGTATATTTATTGTGCGTAATTCTTTGGCCAATGCGTTGATAGACACGGGTGTGTCTCATTCATTCATATCTGCTGCATTCACATCTGCATTAGGGTTAGAAGTAGTACAGTTAGCGTCTCCGCTCAGAGTTGAGTCACCGGTTGGGGGTACAGTTGACCTAGATCGGGGATGTCGTGATTGTGTGATAGAGGTTGCCGGGCGTAGACTTCCGTTTGCTTTTGTGTTGTTAGACATGTCCAGTTTCGATGTTATTCTAGGTATGGATTGGTTATCATTGTATCGGGCTGTGATTGATTGTTTTCGGCAAAGAGTCACAGTGTGCACTTCGGATGGCGATTGTTTTTATTTTCTGGGGGATAGGGTTGATCGGGTTTTGTCACCGGTGTTTGATCCTCGTAGTAGGAACGAGCTTAGCAACCTTCTAGCTACTATATTGGATAGTGAGAGTGTCGGAACTCGAGTTGAGTTGCCAAGAGTAGTGTGTGAATACCCGGAGGTGTTTCCTGAGGACCTTACCAGTTTGCCACCCCACCGGGAGGTTGAGTTCACCATTGACTTAGTGCCTGGAACGGCACCCATTTCTATGGCGCTGTATAGATTTGCACCCGTGGAGTTGCATGAGTTGAAGATTCAACTCCAAGAGCTTTTAGACAAGGGCTTCATTCACCTTAGTACGTCGTCTTGGGGAGCGCCAGCTCCCTTTGCGAAGAAGAAGGACGGGCCGTTACGGTTGTATATCGACTAACGCAAGTTGAACCGAGTCACTGTCAAGAACAAATACCCTTTACCTAGGATAGACGATTTGTTCGATCAACTTAGAGGGTCTTGTTGCTTTTCGAAGATAGACTTGAGGTCGGGTACCACTAGTTAAGAGTTCGGGAGGAGGACATCCAGAAAACGGCCTTTCGTACGTGTTATGGCCACTACGAGTTCCTCGTAATGCCATTTGGGTTGACTAATGCACTGGCTTCTTTTATGGATTTGATGAACCGAATATTTAGGGAGTACTTGGATCATTTTGTGGTCGTCTTCGTGGACGACATCCTTATCTATTCGACCTTCGAGGAAGAACATGAGACTCATTTGAGGATTGTGCTTGACTTGCTTAGGGAGCATCAGTTGTATGCCAAATTTGAGAAGTGTGAGTTTTGGCTCACCGATGTGAAGTTTTTGGGCCACGTCGTGTCAAGAGAAGGAGTAACAGTAGATTCCTCGAAGATAGATTCTGTGCAAGATTGGGAGCAACCTAAGAATGTCTTTGAGATTCGGAGTTTTTGGGGTTGGCGGGGTACTATCGTAGATTTGTAAGAGATTTCTCTAGATTAGCCGCGCCTTTGACTAGATTGACTAGAAAAGGGGTTAAATTTGTGTGGAGTGAGGCTTGTGAGAAGTCTTTCCAAGAGCTCAAAACTAGATTGACCACGGCACCGGTATTGATCATTCCGAAGAGAGGATTGGGGTATACTGTCTTTTGTGATGCGTCTCGGGATGGGCTTGGTTGTGTTTTGATGCAAAAGGGAAAGGTTGTAGCGTATGGCTCCCGACAATTGAAAACTCATGAGAAGAATTACCCTACCCACGACCTAGAATTAGCTGCAGTAGTGTTTGCCTTAAAGATTTGGAGGCATTATTTGTATGGTGAGAAGTTTGAAGTTTTCTCCGACCATAAGAGCCTGAAGTATTTGTTTTCCCAAAAAGATTTAAATTTGCATCAACGGAGGTGGATGGAATTTTTAGAAGACTATGATTTTGAGTTGCACTATCATTTGGGCAAGGCCAATGTGGTGGCCGACGCCTTAAGTCGAAAAACCGTGAGTAGCTTGGCGAGCGTAGCCATTCAGGAGTGGGTTATGTTGGGTGAAGTCGGCAAATTTGAATTGCAGTGGGGTGAATCAGACAGAGGTGCGACCTTGTTTAGCTTGAGTGCTCAACCAGTCTTGATTGGCAAAGTTATAGAGGCACAACAAGGAGATCGAGAAGTAGAGTTAATTCAAGAGAGAATCTCCAGTGGGAAGGAAGAAAAGGGTCTGAACATTCACTCAGACTAGAGCGTACGTTACCTAGACCGTTTGTTTGTGCCAGAATCTTGTACGGAAGAAGTGCTTTGGGAGTTCCATCACTCACGCCTTGTGGTACATCCGGGAGGCACTAAAATATATCGAGACCTTAACCGTCAATTTTGGTGGAGGGGTATGAAGTGGGATGTCGCATCCTTCGTGTCTAAGTGCCTTACTTGTCAGCAAGTCAAGGCTGAGCATCAGAGACCAGCGGGTTTGTTACAACCCTTACCAATAGCCGAATGGAAATGGGAGCACGCGACCATGGACTTTGTAGTTGGGCATCCTAGAACGCAGCAGGGCAATGATGCCATTTGGGTAATCGTTGATAGATTGACTAAGTCCACACACTTCATTCCTATGCGAACTAGCGACTCAGTTGAGCAATTGGCAGAGTTGTATGTTAAGGAGATAGTTCGGCTTCATGGGGTGCCGGTCACCATTGTGTCGGATAGGGATCCTCGTTTCACCGCCCGGTTGTGGCAAAGCCTCCAAGAGGCATTAGGAACCAAGTTAACCTTTAGTACCGCTTATCACCCTCAAACCGATGGGCAGTCGAAGTGTACCATTCAAATTTTGGAAGATATGCTTAGGGCTTGTGTCCTAGATTTCAAGGGGTCTTGGGAGAGGCACTTACCATTGATTGAGTTCGCCTACAACAATAGTTATCAGGCTAGCATTGAGATGGCACCGTTTAAGGCCTTGTATGGCCGGCCTTGTAGGTCACCTGTTTGTTGGGCCGAGGTAGGAGATGCACCGTTGTTGGGACCGCAGATTGTTAGAGAGACTACCGAGAAAGTTGCTATCATTTGGAGGAGATTAGCTACGACCCAAAGCCGACAGAAGAGTTATGCCGATAAGAGGAGACGACCTTTATCCTTTGATGTGGGTGATCACGTGTTTCTTAAGATCTCTCCTAGGAGAGGTTTAATGAGGTTTGGCAAGAGCGGAAAGTTGTCTCCGAGGTTCATTGGACCTTTCGAGATATTGGAGAGAATTGGAGAAGTGGCCTATCGGCTAGCTTTACCGCCACAACTTTCGGGAGTACACAACGTGTTTCATGTTTCCATGCTTAGGAAGTACGAGCTCGACCCTTCTCATGTGTTAGATTGGGTTGAATTGGAGGTGGATGAGGATGCCTCCTACGAAGAGCGGCCAGTTCAAATCTTAGATACCTGAGAACAAGTATTACAAGGCAAAACCATACCGTTAGTGAAGGTGTTGTGGAGACACCATGTTGTTGAGGAAGCAACTTGGGAAAGGGAGGCGGAAGTCCGCTCCAAGTATCCGGATTTATTTGAGCATGTTTAGTTGATTTGATTTAAATTGTAATGTTTCCTTATGGTGAATGGAAAATGTGTTAAATTGATGATCAAATGTTGTTGTATGTATTGTTAAATTGAGTATGAGGTTTTGTAGGCATGATGTTTTGCTATGAATGCCTTATTTTATATGTCTTGTATAAGCACCTATGGTTTTGATGAAATGATAATGAAAGGAACGATAGATGATAATTGAACATAAATGTTACGACTTAAGAATGTGGTTGAATTGATTAAAATTGCTACAACTTTGGTTTGGTGTTTTGTTTAAATTTCGGGGACGAAATTTCCTATGGGGGGGAGGTTATAGCGACCCCGGGTCTCTACCCGACTGTCATGGTATTCTGGATCCGAATCTTGTTATTTGATGTTGCCGGTTATGTCTTTCTTCCTTACACCTCTTGAATTTGAGTTTTGGAATGACTTGAGCATGTTTAGAACAGGTTGGTTGCATTTCGGTCTAGAATCTTGTTGCCCAAAATTTCGGTTTTCCGCTCGAGCGGGAATTTTTGCGCTCGAGCAAAGTTTGCAACTTATCAGTATTGAGTGTCTCTGCAAAAGTGCTGCAAGAGTGTTTTTCACGCTCGAGCGTGTCTGAGCTCGAGTGGCCCTTCTGGCGCTCGAGCGGCTGTCTGCAAATCTATGAAATACTGGACGGGTGAAATCCACGCTCGAGCGGTGGTCTTTACGCTCGAGCGAGTTGTTGTTGTTGTGTCTGACGCTCGAGCGTGAAACTCTCCGCTCGAGTGGACTTCGTGTCTATCAGATCGTAAAAGCGACTTTTTACACAACTTTTTCACCTCTTTTTCATTCAAACCCTAAGTTGGGAGCTTCTCTCTCTAGAAATACTCTCTCTCTATATATTTGACCTAGATCTAGTGATCTTCTCACCCCTCTTCCTTAGACAAAAAGATTGAGCTCTTCAAGATCTTCATTTCCATCCAAGAAGAAGTGGGATTTGCCATTTTTGGAAGCTTCACCTTTGTCTAGCCCTTCTCCTTAGACTCCTACTTTGAGGTAGGGAATTCTAGAGTTATATATATATATGTTTTGCTACAAAATGTTGACTTTAAGTTGCTATGAAGTAGTTGTGTTAGTTTTAAATTTTGCACTAAATGAAGAAAGAGAAAGAGGGTTTTCAAATTGGGTTTCTAAAATCTCAAATCTTTTGTTTTTCCTAATGGACTCTCTTTTCATTTGACTCATAAGATGTGATTTGGGGTTGGTTTTCACCTTGAAGTGGATATATGTTAGATTTTTGATAAAAGCCCTAGAAATTGGGGGATTTTGAAAACACATGGAAATATTTGTGAAACTCTTTACTATTTTGTATTATGATAATGGGTGAGATGATATTATTGCAAAGTTGTTAAAAAATGTTGAAAGTGTATGTTATTGGGAGTGATGAATGATTTTATGTCATGTTTATGAAACTTCGTAAGATCTTGGAATTGTATTGAGAACATAGTTTGCCTTGAAGGGATTGTTTGTTGTAAATTGTTGTTGTAGGGAATGGTGGGCACATGGGCATTTTGTGAAATGACTTGAAGGGAAGAAATGAGAAATGGTTGATTGACATTGTTGTAGAGATATTTTGAGAATAGTAAATATTGCATCATATTTCAAGTTATTGTTATTATTGTGCACCTTGTCATGTTTTGGAAAGACATTTATTTTGAGAAAGATCATATTGTAATGAGAATTGTGGAAATGTGAATGGGGTAAATACGTGATAAGTCCGAATAGGTGGTGTAGTTGAATTTGATAAGTTGGCCTGAGTGTCCTTGGTGAAAGACCAGAAAATCGCGCAGATAGGTATCGAGCCTTCTGGTTAATACCGGTAAAAATGACAGTTTGGTAGTACTCGTAGAGTCTGCTTCCTGACACCAGCATAGGGATTACCAATGTCGTATTTACCGCCCCTATTGATTAATGATTGGAAATTTTGGTAAAAATGTTGAGATTGTAAATAATTGTTGGAAAGATAGAAACTTTTAAATGTGCATGAAATGGACTTTCTTATAAAGATGCATGGCATGGCATTAACAATTGCATTGTTTTAGAGAGTATGCATAACTGCATATACTTTGCAAGAATTCTCTACTGGGCTTTATGCTCACCTCTATGGGATTTGGTGTAGGTAAGATGTGGTGATCCCGTCGAACTGAGGGCGTGGATGTTTTTGAGAAGAGTACATAGCTCTTTTATTTTGTGTAATTCTTTTGAGCCAAGGGCTAATGTGTATGGGTTGCAGAAACCATCTTTTTGTGTAACCAAGCTTATGCCTTGGAAGATGTAAGCCCTTAGGGGCATTGTATTGTTTTGAGAATGGATGCTTTACATGCTATAGATTCATATGCTTGTATTGATGAATGTATACCCGCATGTAAAACCCTTGTAAAACTCATTAGTAATTATGTAAAGATGGGCAGATTATTGTTATTGTTAGGTAAATGTTGATTATTTATGGGTAGTTCATGTTGAATTATTTCGGGGCGTTATAGGGGCACTTGAAGAGGTCTTGCCCGCAGTTGAGTGGCACGTCTGGTGCATCTGGTTCGAGGAAGACACAGAGTTACCAGCTAGCGCAGTCAGTTCAAGCCTCGAGGGCCAATCAGGGAACCTCTTTGGCTCAGTCTGTGCAGCAGTCTTATGCTCCGAGAGGTGAGTAGGTAGATTAGAGACCTTCAGGGCGTGTGTATGCTGTTACAGTGCCGGATCTTGTACCGGCTCCATCTGTTGTGAGAGGTACCTTTTTGTTTTGCAACTCGGTTGCTAATGTATTAATTGATACGGGTGCATCCCATTCGTTTATATCTTCTGCATTTGCATCTATTTTGGGATTGAAGTTGGCGCAGTTAGCATCTCCTATTTGTGTGGTATCACCTATTGGCGGTGAGATGGTTTTGAAACAGGGGTGTCGGGGCTATGATATAGAGGTCGTCGATCGTGGGCTTCTGTCACGCCCCCAAAATAATACAATAAAGATAACTCATATGCGGAATAAATATGAGAAACAACATACTTTCAAATATCAGAGTTCACTGTTTAATAACCAGTTAAATGCCATGTAGGCTTACATGTTTCCAAGTCATTGCTTGGTTTCACAAATTGAGTCTCGCTCATTACATCTTAAGCCCTTGGCTTTACAAATAACAAACATACACACATAAGGCATAATTAAGAAGCTTTTGCTTCCCAAAACTCCATCCACGCTATTGCCTTGGAGGAAGCATCTCACCTGTACCTGATAATGGTATTCCCATATAGGGTGAGCCAACAGCCCAGTAGAAATAATCTAACACAATTTATGAGGTTTAGCAAAGGTATAAATACCACGTACATAAACAATGCTGATCCTGAAACATCCACAAGACCTGCATAACCATATGCCACTAAGACCAATCTTATTCCATTTTCCTTTAATTTCATTTCTAGTTCATATATGCTACTCAATTCATGAGTTAAATTCGTTATCTTTCAACAACCAAAATGAGACTACAACTCAATGGTTTTCCATTTATGCAAAACACACATAAACACTTCAAACTTGCCCTTTTACGGATATTTCATCCTCGGGAATCGGCACCCATGTATATTTTCTCAAATATGTCATTTTACGGATATTTCGTCCAAATGACTTGGCACCCGTTTATATTTTCTCAAATATACCATTTTATAGATATTTCGTCCGAAGGACTCGGCACCTATTTTATATAAAATTTCGGGTCTTTCACCCAGGACACTCTGGCCAACTTGCTTTAAATGGAGTCCATCCTCTTTCTCCTCCCAAACAAATATACATATGCTATGTATTTATAAACATAATCATATATGGAGTACATCCCTATCTCCTCCCAATAAACATACATATACAATGTATTTATAGCACGGTCATATTTAATGACAACCAATCAATAGATTAGCATTAAATCGCCTAATCCTCATTCAATTTCTACAACAATCATGACTATCCTCTATCGATAGCCCAATACAATTATTTCTAAAGAGATGTTCAATATCAAAATAAATAGTTTATTTAAAAGTTCCATAGGTGAGATAATACATATCCAATATCACCATTTATAATCGCAACCTTCCAATTTCACGTTTTCAATGTTAATCTCAATTATTTACGCAAAATAATAATTTAATCAAAATTAAGGCAAAATCCCCCTTTCACCAAATATCAACCCAAACACCAAAATCAACTATTTTGGCACAACATGATCTTATATTTAAGCCTCATACTCGTTTACCTCATATTCATCAAAACCCCTCTTTTCATTTCACACCCAAATCCTAGATTTGTCCAAACCACAACCGAATCTCATCATCTATACACAATAGCAAATAACTAACCTAAAAACCATATTAGAGTGTAAAAAATCCCTACCTCAAGTTTGAAGAAGAAACAAGTTGAAACCCCAAAATCAACGATGCCTAAACTCGATCTCCACCGCACACAACGTAGCCCTCGCCTAGATAACCAACTTTGATGAAGGACTTGGATCTAAATCCCAATGGATTTGGAGAAATCAAAGATCTTGTGAGGTTTTTAGTAGAAAATGTAGAGAGAAGGGAGAGGAAATGTTTTTAGAGAGAGAGATATATAAAAAGTGACATTCAATCAGCCTAAAGAGAGAAGAAAAGGAGAAAAAATCCATATCTACCTAACTTCACGCACCTCCAGCCACACCTGCCTTTTTAGCAGTGTGCTTTAGCCCCCTGCCCTGTTTTCTGCACGTGCGGCCTCATTCCCCTCACGTGCGGACAAGCAACTTCGAATGCGTTTTGCATTTTTGTTTTAAAGGGCACTGCCCCTCAACCCCGCCAAGGGGCGCTGCTCTCTGGACCCCCGTAAGCTGACCGGGCAACTCGACCCCCGACCGGCCCAGTCGAAGTGGCAAAACATGAAAGAAGGATCGAAACTGGGATCGCTACAGCTTCCCTTTTCTTTTGTGTTGATGGATATGTTTGGGTTTGATGTGATTTTAGGTATTTACTAGTTATCGTCATACCGGGCTATTATACATTGTTACCGCCAGAGGGTTACTATATGTACCTTGAACGGTGAATGTTTTCATTTCTTGGGGGATCGGGTTGGTAGAGTCTTACCACCGGTGTATGATTCGCGTTGGCGGAGTGAGCTTAGTTGTCTTCTCGCTAGCTTTATGAGTAGTGAGTGTGATGAGACTCGGACTGAGTTGCCAATAGTGGTTTGTGAGTACTCGGACGTCTTTCCCGAGGATCTTATTAGTTTACCACCCCATCGAGAGATCAAGTTCTCTATTGACTTAGTGCCTGGCACGGTACCGATTTCCATGGCACCGTATCGTTTTGCCCCAGCCGAGTTGAGTGAGTTGAAGATTCAACTCCAAGAGTTACTAGACAAGGGTTTTATTCGCCCTAGTACTTCGCCTTGGGGAGCACCGGCCCTCTTTGCTAAAAAGAAAGATGGGGCTTTGAGACTTTGCATTGATTACCGAAAATTGAACTGAGTTACAGTTAAGAACAAGTACCCTATGCCTCGTATAGATGATTTGTTTGATCAGTTGAAGGGATCTCGTTATTTCTCTAAGATAGACTTGAGATCGGGTTACCATCAGTTGAGTGTCAGGGAGGAGGACATCCCGAAGACGGCATTCTGTACGCGGTATGGCCATTACGAGTTTCTGGTGATGCCTTTTGGGCTTACTAATGTACCTGCTGTGTTCATGGATTTGATGAACTGGATCTTCCGAGAATTCTTAGATCGTTTTGTGGTCGTCTTTGTGGACGACATTCTGATTTATTCACCTTCTGAAGGGGAGCATGAGGAACACTTGCGAGTGGTGCTTGAGTTGCTTAGAGCCCATAAGCTGTATGCTAAGTTTGGGAAATGTGAGTTCTGGCTAAGAGAGGTTACGTTCTTAGGCCATGTGGTATCCGAGGAAGGGGTGACCGTAGATTCATCCAAGATAGAGGCAGTGTAGGATTGGGCACAACCTAAGAATATTTTTGAGATCCGTAGTTTCTTGGGGTTGGCCGGGTATTACCGTCGGTTTGTGAAGGATTTCTCCAGGCTAGCTTCGCCTTTGACTAGATTGACTCGAAAAGGGGTCAAATTCGTGTGGAGTGAGACTTGTGAAAGGTCGTTTCAAGAGCTTATGGTTAAACATACCACCGCTCCAGTTTTGATTAATCCAGAGAGGGGTTTAGGCTATGCAGTGTATTGTGATGCCTCACGAGAAGGTTTGGGTTGTGTATTGATGCAAGAGGGGAAAGTAGTAACCTATGGCTCACGTCAGTTGAAAACACATAAGAGGAACTACCCTACTCATGACCTAGAGTTAGCGGCTGTGATATTTGCCTTGAAGATTTGGAGGCACTATCTTTATGGTGAGAGATTCAAGGTGTTCTCGGATCATAAGAGTCTGAAGTATCAGTTTACATAGAAAGACTTGAATTTGAGGTAGAGAAGGTGGATGGAGTTCATTGAAGATTATGATTTCGAGTTGCACTATCATCCGGGGAAGGCCAATGTTGTGGCCGATGCCCTAAGTAGGAAGTCCATTAGTGATGTAGCTTGTATTACTATCCTGGAATGGGAGATGTTGGGTGCCCTTGGTGAGTTTGACTTGCATCTGGATGAGTTTGTTGAATCTGCAGTCTTGTTCTCTGTAATTTCACAACCTACACTTGTGAACCGAGTGTTAGAAGCGCAGAAGGGTGACTTTGAGGTAGAATCCCTCCGGGAGAAAATCTCCAGTGGGGAGGTAGAGAAGGGTTTGACTGTGTATCCCGACCTGAGTATGAGATACCAAGACCGCTTATTTGTGCCGAGAGGAAGTACTCTGAGAGTTCCACCATTCACACCTTGCGGTGCATCCGGGAGGCACAAAGATGTATCATGATCTGAATCGCCAGTTTTGGTGGAGGGGTATGAAGAAGGATATGGCAATGTTTGTGTCAAAGTGCCTTACTTGTCAGCAAGTGAAGGCCGAACATCAGAGGCCAGCGGGTTTGTTACAGCCCTTGCTTATAGCCAAGTGGAAATGGGAGCATGTCACGATAGATTTTGTGGTGGGTTTTCTGAAGACTCAACGGGGTAGTGATGTCATTTGGGTGGTAGTTGACCGGTTGACCAAGTCAGCGCACTTTATTCCTATGCGTGTAAGAGATTCGGTAGATTATCTTGACGACTTGTATATTCGGGACATAGTGAGGTTGCTCGGGGTCCCAGTGTCGATTGTCTCAGATAGAGACCCGTGTTTTACTGCCCGATTATGGCACAGTTTCCAAAGTGCCTTGGGCACTAGATTGACCTTTAGCACGGCTTACCATCCTCAGACTGATGGGCAGTCTGAGCGCACTATTCAAATACTTGAAGATATGCTACGAGGCTGTGTTCTTGACTTTAAGGGGTCGTGGGAGAGACGCCTACCCTTAGTGGAGTTTGCCTACAATAACAGTTTCCAATCGAGTATTAGTATGGTACTGTTTAAGGCCTTGTATGGCCGACCGTGTAGATCTCCAGTGTGTTGGGCCGAGGTGGGTGATGCACCTTTATTAGGTCCAGAATTGGTTCAGGAAACAGCGGAGAAAGTGGCACTTATTTGTAAGAGGTTGGTTACAGCCCAGAGTAGCCAAAAGAGTTATGCCGACTGTAGAAGGAGGCCATTGTCATTTGAGGTGGGAGATCACGTCTTTTTGAAAATATCACCTAGACGAGGTTTGATGAGGTTTGGGAAGAGTGGGAAGTTGTCCCCTTGGTTTATTGGCCCTTTTGAGATCCTTAAGCAGGTTGGGGAGGTTGCCTACCATTTGGCGTTGCCGCCGCAACTGTCTGCAGTACATGATGTGTTTCATGTTAGTATGCTTCGGAAATATGAGCCGGATCCATCACATGTGTTGGATTGGACCGACTTAGAAGTAAATGAGGATGCTTCGTATGAGGAGAGACCAGTGAGTGTCTTGGATAGATGGGACCAAGTCTTGAGAGGCAAGACGATTTCCTTGGTTAAGGTGTTATGGAAACATAACGGAGTTGAGGAAGCGACTTGGGAATGTGAAATGGAAGTCTGAGAGAAGTATCTGGACTTGTTTGCTAATGTATAACTTTGTATTCAGATTATAATTGTTGTTAAAGAAAAGTATGAACATTGTATATGTTTAAATTATGAGAACATTGTATATGTTATGGACATCTTGGAAACATGAGTTTATTGAAAACATTGCATATATTTGGGAATATGGAATATCACGTGTATTGTGTTACCTTGGGAGCATTGTATATGCCATGTACACTTCTTGAAAATTTGAATTTTGATTAAACATTGTTAATGTTTTGGAAATTGTGAATTTCGTTTCAATATGGGGCTCGTGTATCGAGTCGGTGAAAATGAATGACTGGAGGATGGGTCATGGTATTGGATTTGTAAGAATAACATGGTTGGGAATGACCAAACGTTGATTTTGAACTTAATTTGTAATTTCGGGGACGGAATTCTTTAACGGGGGGAGGTTATAGCTATCCCAGATTTTAACCCTGCTCTTATGGTATTTTGAACTCGGGTCTTGTGGTTTAATGTTGTTATTTATGTCTTTTCCTCCTCTTACTCTTTGAATTTGAATTTTGGAATGTCTTGGGCGTGTTTAGAATAGGTTGGTTGCTAATTGGTCTAGAACCTTGTTGCCCAGAATTTTGGTCTTCCGCTCGAGCGGGTCTTCTTGCGCTCGAGCGGGGTTTGCAATCTTTCAGTACTTTGTGCGTCTACAAAAATACTGCAGAAGTGTTTTTCACACTCGAGCGGAGTTTCTTACGCTCGAGCCGGTCTGAGCTCGAGCGGCCCCTATGGCACTTGAGCGACTGTCTGAAGTCTGTAAAATACTGGACGAGTGTATTCTACACTCGAGCGGGTATCATTGCGCTCGAGCGGGTAGTGCCTTGATGTTGTGTGTTAGCGCTCGAGCGGCCTTTTTGCATTCGAGCGAGTCGAATTTATATGTTTGATGCTCGAGCGTCAAACTCTTCGCTCGAGCGGATTGTACGTATATCAAATTGTGAAAGCTACGTTTTAAATCACTTTTTTTGTCCTTTCTCTCTCTAAAATTTTCCAAAACCCTAAGTTAAGAGCTTCTCTCTCTAAAATACTCTCTCTCTCTCTCTCTCTACATTTTGACCTAGATCTAGTGATCTCTTCACCCTCCTTCCTTTGATAAAAAGTTTGAGCTCTTCAAGATCTCCATTTTCATCCTAGTAGAAGTTGGTTTCGTCATCTTTGGAGCTAATCTCTTGCTTGGCTCATCTTCTCTTCTTGAGGTAGGGATATTCTACTCTCCTATATGGGTTTAACATAGATATTGGTCATTTCGTATAAATGGTGTGATTTTGGAATTTTGGGTGAAGTTAGGGTTCAAGTTGAAATTATAAAAGAGGGGTTCCTATTGTTGGGTTCCATATGTGTGTGTGAGGTCTTGAAAATGGGGTTGTTTGTGTAATATGGGTGAAATTTGGCCTTGGGGGCAACATTTGAGAAAAGGGGGAGAATGCCCTAATTTGCATTATATAAATTATTTGTTTAAGTAATGAAATCAATGTGGAAATATGAAATTGGCTTGGGAATAATGAAATTGGGGAAATATGTGATCAAACGGTGTAGTTGGATTGATAAATCACTCACCTATGGAAAAGTCAATAAATTATCTATTTGATAGATTTATTTATCTGTTTAGAAATAACTGTTTTGGGCTATTGGTGGAGGATAGCCATGATTGTTGTAGAAACTGCATGATGATTAGGTAAATTGAAACTAATCAATTGGATTATGTCATTGAATATGATGGTTGGATTAACGCATTGAATATGTGGTTTAATTGATCATTGTATGTGACAACGTGTTTAAATACATTGTATATGTATCCTTGTTGGGAGGAGAAAGGGGATGTACTCCATTGTTTGAGAGGAGATAGGGGATGGACTCCATTGATAATTAAGTTGGCCAGAGTGTCTAGGGTGAAAGTCCTAAAATCTTATATACATCTGAATGATGTTGATGATTGAAGTGTTGATGGTATGAGTTGTAGTCTCATTTTGAATTGTTTGGATAAAAGTGAACCATGTTAATGAATTAATTTGGATAAATAAATGGAAATGGATTGAAATATGGATGTCAATGTTGATTGGTTATGGAAAGAGTGTTACTTGGTTTTCAAGTGTTAAACATTTATCGGATGCTAATGTTTTAGTTAATTCTCATATGTTGTTTAGCATATCTTTACTGGGCTTTGGCTCACCCTACTTGGGACACCATTTTTCAGGTACAGGTGATATGCCGCCTCCAAGATCTTAGCTTGGAAGGTTTTGGAGTTGAAGGCTCCCTTTTGTTATTCGTTTTGATGTTAAATGTATATTCAAGCCTAGGGCTTTCTATGTATAGAGCTAGGGCTCCTTTTGTTGTAACCAAGTGATGACTTGGAAAGCTGTAAGCCCGCAGGGCATTCATTTTGTTGCTAGCATGTAATATCTATCGTAATACAAACTTTGATGAATGAAAAGATGATATTTCTATTATGTTTTATGGATTTATTGAATGGTTGGATTAAGTCTTATTTTTAGGGCGCTACAAGTTTATTCATATAAAAAGTTGAATACGTGAAATTATTTAAAATAATTTAAATAAATGTATTATTTATACTTCATAGCTAAAGAATCCAATAATATCTTCACAGCTAAAGAAGTAAAATCAGCAGTGGTGACTGGAACAAAGGCGTCTGTCTCTACTATACAAGAGCTTAAATTACAACCCATAGTACAGTAACAAATAAAATTACTTGAAAATGCAAACGCTAATCCCTAGACATCCGAGCCGTATAGCGATCCCGGTTTTTATCCCGACCTTTATTGTGTTTTGGACTCAGGTTTCGTGATTGTATGTTGTTGTCTACGTCTTGTTTCTTTCCGTTTATGTTTTGAATTTGAGTTTTGGGACTTGTTGGGCGAGTTTAGAACAGGTTGGTTGTTAGTTGGTTCAAATGGTTGTTGCCCAGATTTTGGTCTTTCGTTCGATCGAAGCTTTTTGCGCTCGAGAGAGCCTTGTGTACTTTGCCTCTTCGCTCGAGCGAGGTTTCTTGCGCTTGAGCAAGAATTGAGGGTCTTCAGGTTTCTTTCCCAGATGTAGGTTTTCTGGGAAGATGTAAGTTCTTTGCTCGAGCGAGGCTTCTTGCGCTCGAGCGAGCCTTGTGGAATTGTTTCTTTGCTCGAGCAAGACTTCTTGCGCTCGAGCATGCGTCTGCGTCTATGGCAGACCTAAAGCTTTGCATTCTGCGCTCGAGCGATACTTCTTGCACTCGAGCGAGGTTACTTGTTGTGTTTGGTCGCTCGAGCGAAGGTCGCGTATATCAGTTCGCAGCAGAGTGATTTTACTTCACTTTTTGATTTCTTTTCTCCAAAAAACCCTAGATCGGCTGTCTCTCTCTCTAAAACACTCTTTCTCTCTACAAATAACCCTAGATCTAAGTATCTCTCAACCCTAGTCCCTTTGTTAAAGTGTTGGAGCATCTCAAGGGCTTTCCTTTGATTCGAGCAAAACCGAATTTGGGGCACTCTTGAAGCTCTTCATCATCTCCTTTGGTCTCTTAGCTTTGTGGTAGGGATATTCTACTCTTTAATAAGAGCTTTAACCTAGATATTTGTCATTTTATATAAATAGTGGGATTTGGAAAGATTTGGGTGAAGTTAGGGTTAAGATTCTGATATTTGAAAGAGGGGTTTTCCATATTTGGTACCATATGTGTAGGAGAGGTCTTGAACATGATATTGCTTGGGTATAATTGGTGAAATTTGGTCTTGGGTATAATATTTGGGAAAAGGGGAAGATTGCCCTAATTTGAACAAAATAATTATTTTGTATAAATAATGAAATTGGTATGGAAAATATGAAATTGGGAGGATGTGTAAATGAATGGTGTAGTTGGATTTGATAGATCACTCACCTATGGGAATTTGATAAATTATCTGTTGATATATTTATTTATCTGTTTAGAAATATCTGTTTTGGGCTATCGATGGAGGATAGTTATGATTGTTGTAGAAACTGCATAAGGATTAGGAAGATTGAAACTAATCAACTAAGTTATGTCATTGAATATGACGGTTTGATTGAACCATTGAATATGTGACTTGATTAGTCATTGTATATGACAACGTGTTTAAATACATTGTATATGTATCATTGTGTGGGAGGAGATAGGGGATGGATTCCATTGAGAATTAAGTTGGCCAGAGTGTCCAGGGTGAAAGTCCCGAAATCTTATATATTTATGGGTGCCGGTTCTATCGGATGTGATTCTATAAAATGGCAAGAAATAGAAGTGTTAGATTAATGAATGTATTAAATTGTGAACCATTGAGTTGTAGTCTCATTTTGGTTGTTTTGATAATAATGAATTCGGTTAATAGATTTACCCGGAATGGATGAATGGAAATGAATTGAGGTATTGGTTATCTATATGGAATGGCCTTGGAAAGAATATGTGTTGGTTAAGAATATTGCACATTTATCTGATGCTTATATCTTAGTTAATTCTCATATATTGTTTAGCATATCTCTACTGGGCTTTGGCTCACCTTACTTGGGAAACCATTTTCAGGTACATGTGACATGCTACCCCCAAGGACATAGCTTGGGAGGTTTAGGGGTTGAAGGCTCCATTTTGCTATTTTTGCTTTGTGATAAGTGTAAATCCAAGCCGAGGGCTTTGTATGTAAAGAGCTAGGACTCTTCTTTTGTTGTAACCAAGTGATAACTTGGAAAGATGTAAGCCCGTAGGGCACTCATTTTGTTGTTAGCAGTTAGAGTTACATGCTATAGTTTCAAGATGAACATTTATGAAAGTGTAATGCATGTACTATCTTTTGTAATATAAACTCTGATGAATGAAAATATAACATTTCTATTATGTTTATAGATCTTATGAATGGTTGATTTATATAATAATTTGAGGGCGTTACAACTTGGTATTAGAGTGTACTGGGTTTGAACACTTTGGGTACATGGGAAGTGGTTAGTGCCACAATGGGTTTGTCTTGCTTGTTAGAGACTTAAGTATGACATTATGTGTTTATATGGTAACATGTTTATGTGACTATATGGGTATGGGATTTAGTTTCTAGGATGCTGATCGGGTCACTGGGTTTGTAGGAGTCCCGTTGGAAAGCACTTGATCACTGCCGTTTCTAACTAGAACTCTAGTGACGCCACGGGACGGTCATTATTCGGAAACGAAATTCGTATATGTCTATGTGATTATATGCTTACATGGAGTGAATTACAGTTGTCCATTGTATTAGGACGCGTGTGAGATGGCTTCGGCATATTTGTAAATGTGCCAATCTCTTTGTTACCTTTATTAGGATGTCAGGACAAGGTCGTGGTGGTAGGCGTGGTAGGCCTAGGAGGCATGAGATGCCTATATCGGATGAAATCTCGACGCAGGAGGAGGGAGTTGGTCAGGCCAACGTGGCCAAGCCAGTAGGTCAGTAGGCCATGGGGGCCTTAGCCCGCGAAATGGCCGAAGCATTGAGGGAATCTATGGACATTCTCAGGGCTGAGAATCAAGTCCAGGCCCAAGTAGCTAAGGTAGGGCCATCTTTTCTAAAGAGGGAGTTCTTTCGATTGAATCCGGACGAGTTTTTGGGTAATCCTAAGGAGCCACTGAAGGCTGATGAGTGGCATGAACAGATGACGAAGGCGTTTGAGATGCTTGGCATCGAAGACAGAGGTTTGAGGGTGACCTTGGCATCCTTCCAGCTGAAGGGAGACGCGGGTCTGTGGTGGAAGTATACGCGGGGGCGCATTGGAGGGACTTGGGAGGTCTTTGTTGAAGCTCTCCAGGACAACTATTTACCTACTACGGTGAGGGAGAAGTTGAGGGATCAGTTCTCCAAGGTGTAGTTGAATACACCAGTGGCTGAGTTTGAGGCCACCTTCACTAGTTTGTCAAGGTTTGCACCGGAGTTAGTGGCGACCAATGAGCGCTAATATTTGGAGTTTGAGAAGAGGTTGAGGACCAGACTCATGTTTAGAGTTGTCGGGTCCTGTAGACCGCCCGAAACTCCGCTCCGCGCGCGAGGGCGCGAATCGTGGTTCTTAGCTACTACAGTTCGGACTCATGTCATGGTTCTGAATCTAATCTCACAAAGTGCAATGCAAGACTGATAAATCACCAAAGAGTCCAAATTCGGCAAATCGTTTTGGAAAATCGATTTTAATCAAAAAGCGCCAAACATGGACTGCTTTGCCAGATTTCAGAGTCACCACCTAGATGTTTTGTTTTGGGAAATTTAGGAAACCCTGACTTGTGCCTAAGGCCACGTATCTGTCATCACCAAAGTTACCTCGGCTCGGGAACTTGGGTACAAGAGGGGAAGGTCATGCAATGAGCACCCCCGCTCACCCGATCAAAGTATCGGCCTCTACTAACATGATATGTTGTTTTTGAAAACACATGCGTTCTTATTCTGGTTATTAATCTATCATTACTACGTGATGCACACAGCATACAAGTATAGACTAAATCAGTCAAGTTGGAACAAAACATTTCATGTTTGTTTGTTTGAAAATGGTTTGAAAGTGCTACTCACAAGTAGGCTAGGACATGGATTTGCCACCCTCAAGTGGGCTTAGAAAACAACATGATTTTGCCACCTCAAGTGGGCTTAAAACTCGCATTTTGATGAATTGTTCCAATTCAAGCAATAAAGCCTTCATCCATAGGCATTCATGCAGTTAAACACTTAAGCAGTTAGCCTCATGGCAAGCATGCTATCATGGCAGTCACTTATACATGCAAGGATGCTAAAGCATAAATACTCACAGTGTACTCCGAGCCAAAACAGAAGCTAGTTAGTAATCATGCATGATCCTAGCTATGTCAAGAATGCCTAATGCAACACATGCAAAATGCAACTAAGATAGGCTCGGCTATTCTAAGATGTCATGTTAATGCAACTTGATAACATGTATTCAAATTGGTATTGAAATACAATGCAATTTGTATAATGTGCCGAGCCCAGTGCATGCAAGACAGATGAATGAATGCAAACATGCAAGCATAAGTATGCTAATTGAAAATGACCCTAAAACTAATCATCAAAAGCTGATATGTAAAAGGGAGAAAGAAATGGGGTTGGAAGACATGCATCACACACATGCACCCTTATTACAAAATTCGCCCTCTTGACTGAGGGTCCGAATAATAAGCTAGCTACGCTAAGCTAAGCAACTAATCTAATTAAGCTAATTAGACTAGTTATTACAATACCAAATTGAAAATTAGCTATGCTAAGCTAATTAAGAAATTACAACGATGAATTAAATTAGCTAACACATTAACTAATTAATTTCAAAACCGACAATGCTAACTAAGATAACAACTCATTCTAAGTTAACAAAAGTGCTGAAAAGGGCCTTGGGACGAGGGATGCATGCATGCTCGGTTGGCTTTGCTCAGAAATCCACTACCGTGCCTTGTGATGCCTCTGTTTACACACTTCTAGACTTCTGAAAATTGTGCCAACGTCCAAGGTACTTCTGACCCACCTTACGAACACTCTGATGGGTGGTCAGCCAAGAGGAATGGCCATCGGCCAAAGAAAATGATCATTGGCCAAATTGATAGCCGATCGGCAGACTTTGATGGTCGATCGGCAGCTTTGATGGTCAATCGGCCAACATTTCCTGTAAATTCTCCTTTTGCTACAATAGAGCACTAACAAAGGCATAGCAGTGTAGTTGCAAGAAAATGTGTGTGCAACCACACTCCTTATCATGTCTTAAGCTCAAAGGAGTGTAGAGCTCGGCTCTCGAGCCATCAATCACGCATCTCAATGCATGATGGCCAAAGAGGCCGAGTTGCACAAATCAATGTCAAATGAATGCACACAAATACCACATAAGACTCAATGAACCTCTACCTTATCATGCATGATCAAAGGTGTCGGTGACCAAAGGAATGAGGCGCGTTTCATCACTTCAAGTATGAAACGCCCCTCGTTCCCCGTGTTTGGATCAACATCCGATCCAAACACAATGCAATGCAACAAATATGCAAACATAATGCAACATGCAAATGTGACAACATGCAAACAACATGAGCATGCAACAACATGCAAACAACAATGTCATGCAACAACATGCAAACAACAATGCAATGGCAAGGGCTATGTAATGCAACGCCTAATGGACCAAACCAAACTCAAGCAAGCCTCATGCATGCCAAGACAATGGCCAAAGCATGCTGAAAATGAAGTCCAAAAGCATATACAAGCATGCATGCCAATTGGTTCACAAGCAAGGTATGAAGGCACCAACTCTCAAGCACATTGAAGGAGTGGAAAATGTGAGAGTATGGCAATGAAATAGGCTCTGAAATCATATTCCAAAGGATGCTAAATCATGCACATATGATAAACAAAGCACGCTAGTGGGCTCAAAGCTTGAAACTAGCATAGGCACTTGCACTATAGCTATGCAATACATGAAACATATGGCCAATACAACTCAAAACAGGCCTAGAGCATGCCAAAACAATGACAAAACATGCATGGACTAGAGCTAAAACAAGATAGCATAAAGGGCATGAAGCATGGAGTATGCAAGGCCAATAAGGAAGGTTATACTACACCTACCAAAACCAAGCATGAGATGACTTTACCAATAAAAATTAGAGTTATGGCATGTCAAATTAACACCAAAAATGGGCTAATACCAAGTCAATACATGCTAGAATAACAAGCTCACTCATTAGGCATGCAAGGCTAGTAAAGAGGACTTACACTACAAGTGTAAGAAGCAAATGAGGGATGCTCTAACCAACCAAAAAACAGAGTTGTATCATGGCAAAACAACACCAAAAACACACTAAAATGGTGGCCCAAAAGCCTAGGCAAGATGGCATGCACAATAGCTCATACTTAAGGCATAAAGCACCAACCCTCCAAAGCATTGAAAGAGTGACACATGTGAGTGTATGGCAATGCTATATGCTCTGAAATATCATGGTATATGATGCCAAATCATGCACATGGCCCAAGCAATGCACATGGCCCAAGCAATGCATGCTAGTGACTTGAATACTCAAAGCTAGTGAGCTAGAATGCACTATGGCTATACAAAGCAAGTCATGCATGACCAAAACAACTTCAAACGGAGTTAGAGCATGCTAAAACATGAAGAAAAGCTTGCTGGAGTGGAGTCAAAATCATGCTAGAATGATGATCTAAAGCATGATGCATGTTAGGCTAGATTGCAAGATTACACTACAAGTGTAGAATGCATGCAACAAGTAATCAAACCAACCCAAAACAGAGCTAAGGCATGCTAAAATAAGGCCTAAGATATGCTAAGATGGAGCCAAAACAAGCTTAACAAATATGTTACTTTTATGAGCTATCAATACAAGCATTCAAGACACAAGGAGAGGGGATGGCCCTCTCCCATTTAAGACCTCAAAACACACTTTTCACCACTGAAATTCCTCTGGAATTCAGTGGTAGAAAGGTCATGCAAAGGCTAAAACAAAAGCTTAAAGAGGTGGCCCAAAACAAGGCAAAACAAGGCACAAAAGGGGGTAGATCACCCCCAACACCAACAAGGCCTTAAACAAACATGTTAAGCACTTCGGAACAAGACTTTTTTTCCAGTTGAAAGCTAACCAAAAGAAGCATGCAAATAGGCCAAATAAACAATGAACACAAAGCTTAAAAGAGGGCTAGTGGCTCACCCTTGTAGAACAACCTCAAAACAACAACTTCAGTAACTTTTCTGAGTTAAAACCAGCTCTTGAGTCCAAGCAAGACCCGTAGGTGCCTCAGCAACAAGATTATGGTGTTTGAGTAGGTGCTTTAGTGCAAAAGTGTGAAGAAATTACACTTTTGAGCACAAACAAGTGCAAATATATATATATATATAGAGAGAGAGAGAGAGGAAATATGGAGAGAGAGAGATATATGTTTTGTATATCCAATTTTTAGAACCTCTGGAAAGGGAGAGGGGCCTCCCTTCTTATAGAAATTCAAGTCCTAAGCTTGTTGGACAAGCTAAAGGCTTGAATTCAATCCTTCCATGCACGTGTATGGAGGATGAAATCTGTGCTCACCAGCTATCACAGCTGGCACAAAAATATCTGCAAAAGCAAATAAAAAGGCCTCAGCCAAAAGATATGGCCGATCATCTAAAAATGGTGCCGACCGGCCAAAAAAGATGCCGACCGGCCATTACTGATGGCTGATGACAAGAAGGAAAGGCCGATAGGCACAAGGCTTGGCCGATGGGTTGTAAGGAGGCCAACAAGCCACCCTCCTTCCCTCAGAAACAAAACCACAAGCTCTTGGTCCACAACCAAGCACAAAACAGACAAGTTGAGAGGTTCTAAGGCAAGGCGCGCAGCCGAGACCTTCGGAAACTCAAAACGAACACAAGCATGGATGATCATCGAGTGTTCAAACGATGACATCCAAGTCTTGAGGACAGTCAAAAATGGGGTGTCTACAGGACCATGATTAGAGACTATGGGTACCTTGTGGAGGTTGCAGCCCATCTTGAGACTATTATGCATGCTGAGGAGAAGAGGATAAGGGGCTTTAGGAGGAGTCAGGATGGTCAGCGGGACAATAAGAGGCAGAAGGGTTCTAACCCTCAGAATCTTCCAACTCCAGAATGCGATGATGATGATGATGATGTGAGGCCTCATTTTCTTCGTGTTCTTGCCATTGGAACTATGCTGTTCATAGTGGTGAGATCGGCTAGATCTGACTGATCAAGAACAACTCGTCGACCGAACTCATCGATCCATTACCTACTGAACCGTTCGGTGAGAACCCAGAAGAAAATTCAAACTTGAACGAGCTAGACTTAGTTGACAAGAAAGAATCAGACCTAGGAGCGGTAGATAACAGGTGGTGCATAGGACTTGCAGGAGCACTGGAGATGTAGCCGACTGTGGGGCAGCCACGGCCGGGGCTTGAAGGTGCGGAGACGTAGGGAGTGGAACATGTGCTATTGATTTCTTCGCTGAGTGGAACATGTGCTATTGATTTCTTCGCTGAGACGGTGGCTTTCGTGAGCATCGTTGGTGTCGCCATTGTTGGAGGAGTGAAGGTCGACATTTGGTTCGCCATTGTTAGGGTTTGAAAAGAGCACTATTGCTGTGAGTTCGAGAGCAGAAATGATAGAGGACCCCCACAACAACAATCCCCACAGAGGCATGTCAAAGATGAGTGATAGGAGGAAAAAAAACAAAAAACAACCAATTCCAATATGTTGGGGTGGTGGGGTTTTTCCGTTTGAGAGAGAGAGAGTTTTGGGGTGGGCTTAGGGACTGAAACGAGTCTGACTAGTTTATTGTACACGCAATAATTAGACAGAGAGCTCTGTGAATGAGGAGAGAATGCATACATGGTTATGCGCTGCGCTTCTAATAAATATTGGAATTCAATTTTTAAATATTAATTTTTTTTTTATATATTCTTATTTGGAAATATTATTCAAAAATTCCATTTCAGAAAATGTTGCTTCATTTAGTTTTGGATGTTTTCTTATAAACAAATTATTTAAAAATTCCATTCCATTTCAGAAAATTATTTACAGTATGTTGTTTTGGTTTAATTTGGGAGTTTTGGAGTTTACTTTTTTACCTTTGGGTGTGATTTTGGTTTTAATTTTTTATTGATGTTGTGGTGAGTTGGTTATGGTATAGTGTTATTTTTAATTTTTTGTGGGGGATTGCGTGGAGTGATTTAGGGAATTAGTGATGTTACCCATTTGGTATGGGTTTCTAATGTAGGTCAACATAGAATATGGTCGGGTTTGGTATTGATATGTTACTATTTTATTATATGTATGTATATATATATCTATATTAAGGAAAAAGGGGCTTCTAACCCTAAGTCTTGTGGGAGCTCCAATATCCCAATCTAAATTTCCTAATTTTTTGATTTTAAAAAAAAAAAAAACAAACCATAGCATTTATTAACTTCTCCCAACCCCCAAGCCTTACCCTCATAATAACCCGTTAATGCATTAAGAACAAGCATAAAAAAAATATAGTGATCCCGGTTTTCCCTTCTTTGTTTATTATATTCCGGACCTGGTTCCGTGGGGTTGGTTGTTGTATATATCTTATTTCCATCCTTTACTCTTTGTATTTGAGTCTTGGGTTGTGTTGGGCAGGTTTGAATCAGGTTGGTTATGTTTGGAAACCAAGAGTTGATGCCCAATTTTTGGCCTTCACGCTCGAGCGGGGCTTTTGACGCTTGAGCGGGCCCTTTGTTGTTGCTTCTCCGCTCGAGCGGGCGTTTTGACGCTCGAGCGTGATTATTCATCTCTCAGCATTTTGTTCTGCAGGTCATCAGACGCTCGAGCGTCGACTTTCACGCTCGAGCGGGGACCATCGTCTGCAAAACTTCTGGAAGTGTGCATCCGGTGCTCGAGTGGTGCTTTTGACGCTTGAGTGTAAGTCTGTGTTTGACGCTCGAGCGGGGAGTTCCACGCTCGAGCGTACCTGTTTGTATATCAGTACGAAAAATAACTTTTTGGATCACTTTTTCGGCACCTTCTCTCTCTCTAACTTTTCAAAACCCAAACTTGAGAGCTTCTCACTCTAGACTTCAACTTCTCTCTAAGGTTTGATCTAGTTTGAGTGATCTTCTTCCTTAGTTCCTTTGCAAAAAGTGTGGAGCTTGCCTTGATCTTCATTTCAATCCGAAAATCTTGAAGTTTGGAGCATTTTCGAATTTCTTCATCATCCCTTTGGGTCTCTCCATTTGAGGTAGGGATAGCTACTCATTTTTATGATCTTTAACATAGATGTTGGACATTTTGTATAAATGGGTTGATTTGGGAAATTAGGGTTTGAGATTTGAAATATTGAAAAGAGGGGTTTTGTTCCTTTTGAACTATACATGTGTATATGGGTCTTAAGATGAGTTTATGAATGTTTATTAATGATATTTGAACCATTGGGTCAATATTGGGAAAAATGGGAAAATTGCCATATTTGGGTTTTGTTAGGTCATTAGTGTAATTAATGACTTTCATTGTGAAATATGAAATTGAGATGGAAATGATGAAATTGGCTTAAGATGAGATCGAATGGTGGAGTTGGATTTATTAATCACTCACTTTTGAAAATGTTGATAATTTATCTGCTGATGCATTTATTATCTGTTTAGAAATAATTGCTTTGGGCTATCAGTGGAGGATAGTCTTGATTGTTGTAGACACTTCATGATGATTAGGTGAATTAAAACTAATCGATTGAATATGTCATTGAATATGAGGGTTGGAATAATACATCAAATATGTGTATTGATTGATCATGTATATGATAATTGTTTATATACATTGTATTGTGTGGGAGGAGATAAGGGATGTACTCCACGGTTTGGGAGGAGATAAGGGATGGACTCCTAAATCGGATATTATTTGGGAGGAGATAGGGGATGGACTCCATTGATACAGCAAATATGTGTATCTATTGTGAAGTATGGAAGTGTTTTAATATGACTTTGAACAGTAAATATGTGTATCATTTGTGAAGTATGGAAGTATTGTTGATATGAGTTGTAATCTCATTTAATTGTTTGGCCAGGTTCTGAGCCATGTTTATGAATTGAAAATTGGTTAAGTAAAATGAAACATGGACATATTTTTCATGAAATTGGATTGTGCTGTAAGTTGGTTGGCCAGTGTTAACATTTATCGAATGCATATGTTTTAGTTATTGCTCATATTATGTTTAGCATATCTCTACTGGACGTTGGCTCATCCTATATGGGACATTATTTTCAGGTGCAAGTGATATGCCGCCTCCAAGGTCTTAGCTTGGGAGGTTATAGAAGTTGAAGGCATATCTTTTTGTGATTATCTTTTTGTATTACATGTATATTAAGCCAAGGGCTTATTTTGTGTAAAGAGTTAGAACTCTATTTTTGTTGAACCCAAGTGTTGACTTGGAAAGTTGTAAGCCTGTAAGGCATTTACTTTTGTTGTCAACATGTAGTATCTCTTGTAAGAATACTCTGATAAATAGAATTATGCTTTATTTCCTTAAGTTTATGGATGTCTTGAATGCATGATTTATGGGTTTATTTCGAGGGCGTTACAACTTGGTATCAGAGCGTACTGGGTTTAAATACTTTGGGTACGTGGGAAGTGGTTAATACCACATTGGGTTTGTCTCGTTTGTTAGAGACTTAGGTGTAATGTTATGTGCTTAGGTGATAACATGTTTATGTGACTACTTGTGTATGGGATTTAGTTTCTAGGATGTTGATTGGATCCTTGGTTCCTGGGAGTCCTATTGGAAAAGCACTTGATCAATGCTGTTTCTAACTGGAACTCTAGCAACGCCTCGGGACTGTCATTATCCGGAAATGAAATTCGTAAGTGCTTATGTGATTATGTGCTTACGTGGAATGAATTACTGTTGTCTAATGCTTTAGGACGTGA
Organism: Camellia granthamiana; assembly: GCA_036172215.1. Lineage (NCBI taxonomy): Eukaryota > Viridiplantae > Streptophyta > Magnoliopsida > Ericales > Theaceae > Camellia > Camellia granthamiana. The sequence goes on from CM069910.1 coordinate 95,353,409, forward strand.
GTGAAATAGCTACGGTACATTTGTGAATGTGCTAATGTTCTTCGTTACCTTTATTAGGATGTCAGGACGAGGACGTGGTGGTAGGCGAGGTAGGCCTAGGAGGCAGGAGGTGCCTATACCGGATGAGTTTCCGACGCAGCAGGAGGGTGTTGGTCAGGCCAATGTGGCTGAGCCAGTAGGTCAGCAGGCCATGGGCGCCTTAGCCCGCGAGATGGCAGGAGCATTGAGGGAATCCATGGACATTCTCAGGGCTGAGAATCAAGTCCAGGCCCATGTTGCTGAGGCAGGGCCTTCTTTTCTGAAGAGGGAGTTCTTCCGGTCTAAACCGGACGAGTTTGTGGGTGATCCGAAAGAGTTGCTTAAGGCTAATGAGTGGCTTGAGTAGATGACGAAGACATTTAAGATGCTTGGCATCGAAGACGGGGCTTTGAAGGTGACCTTGGCGTCTTTCCAGCTGAAGGGAGACGCGGGTCAGTGGTGGAAGTTGGTTCGAGGACGTATTGGTGGCACATGGGAGGCCTTTGTAGATGCTTTCCAGGAGAAGTTCTTATCTCCAGCTGTCAGGGAGAAGTTGAGGGACCAGTTTTGTCAGCTCAAGCAGCTGAGTATGCCAGTGGCCGAGTTTGAGGCCGTATTTACCAGTTTATCTAGGTTTACACCTGAGCTTGTGGCGTCTAAGGAACGCCGTTGTCTTGAGTTCGAGAAGAAGCTGAGGCACGGGCTTAAGACTAGAGTTGCTGGGTCCATGACTCGGGAGTATGGATGCCTTGTGGATGCCGCGGCGCATCTTGAGATTATTATGCAGGAGGAGGAGGAGAGGATGAGGGGCTTCAAGAGGAGTCAGGATGGCCAGGGGGATGGCAGGAGGCAGAGGGGTTCTAACCCTCAGCAGTCCCAGGGTGCTTTTGTGAGATCGACCTTTCCAGTGCCGAGTTCGGGCTTTGGGAGAGGCAGTCAGGGAGACATTACTTGTTACAAATGTGGTCAGCTGGGTCACAAGTCGCCAGCTTGCCCGCAGAAGGGAGGAGGACAGAGAGCAGCTTCATCTTCGGCCCGACCTTAGAGCCAGAGTCAGGGCAGAGGCCAGCCGCTCTCTTGTTACCAGTGTGGTCAGGCAGGGCACCTGAAGAGGTATTGCCCGCAGTTGAGTGGCACTTCTGGTGCGTCTGGTTCGAGGCAGACGCAGAGTTTTCAGCCAGCACAGTCAGTTCAGGCCTCGAGGGCCAATCAGGGGGCTTCATCGTCTCAGTCTGTGCAGCAGTTTTTTGTTCTGAGAGGTGAGCAGGTACACCAGAGACCTTCAGGGCGCGTGTATGCTGTTACCGCGCAGGATCTTGTACCGGCTCCATCTGTTGTGAGAGGTACCTTTTTGTTTTGCAACTCGGTTGCCAATGTGTTGATTGATACGGGTGCATCCCATTCCTTTATATCTGCTGCATTTGCATCTGTTTTGGGGTTGGAGTTGGCGCAGTTAGCATCTCCTATTTATGTTGTATCACCTGTTGGGGGTGAGTTGATTTTGAAACAAGGGTGTCGGGGTTGTGATATAGAGGTCGCCGACCGCCGGCTTCCATTTTCTTTTGTAGTTATGGTTATGTCGGGTTTTGATGTGATTTTGGGTATGGACTGGTTATCATCATACCGAGCTGTTATCGATTGTTGCCGCCAGAGGGTCACTGTATGTACCTTGAGCGGGGATTGTTTCCATTTCTTGGGGGATCGGGTTGGTAGTGTGTTGCCACCAGTGTATGATCCGCGAGGGCGGAGTGAGCTTAGTGGTTTTCTTGCTAAGTTTATGAGTAGTGAGTGTGATGAGATCCAGATTGAGTTACCCAGAGTGGTTTGTGAGTACTCGGACGTCTTTCCCGAGGATCTTGTTAGTTTGCCACCTCATCGAGAGATCGAGTTCTCTATGAACTTAGTGCCTGGCACGACACCGATTTCTATGGCACCGTATCGTTTTGCCCCAACCGAGTTGAGTGAGTTGAAGATTCAACTCCAGGAGTTGCTAGATAAGGGTTTTGTCCGCCCTAGTGTTTCGCCGTGGGGAGCACCGACCCTCTTTGCTAAAAAGAAAGATGATGCCTTGAGACTTTGTATCGATTACCGAAAATTGAATCGGGCTACTGTTAAGAACAAGTACCCTATGCCCTGTATAGATGATCTGTTTGACCAGTTAAAGGGCTCCCGTTGCTTCTCTAAGATAGACTTGAGATCGGGTTACCACCAGTTGAGGGTCAGGGAGGAGGATATTCCGAAGATAGCATTCCGTACACGGTATGGCCATTATGAGTTTCTGGTGATGCCTTTTGGGCTCACCAATGCACCGGCAGTGTTTATGGACTTGATGAACTGGATATTCCGGGAATTCTTAGATCGTTTTGTGGTCGTCTTCGTAGACGACATTCTGATTTATTCACCTTCTGAGGAGGAGCACGAGGAACACTTGAGAGTGGTGCTTGAGTTGCTTAGAGCTCATAAGTTGTATGCTAAGTTTGGGAAGTGTGAGTTCTGGCTAAGAGAGGTTAAGTTCTTAGGCCATGTAGTCTCCGGGGAAGGAGTGCCTGTTGATACATCCAAGATAGAGGCAGTGCAAGATTGGGCACAGCCTAAGAGTGTTTTTGAGATCTGCAGTTTTCTAGGATTAGCTGGGTATTACCGCCGGTTTGTGAAGGATTTCTCCAGACTAGCTTCGCCGTTGACGAGATTGACGCAGAAAGGGGTCAAATTTGTTTGGAGTGAGACTTGTGAAAAGTCGTTCCAAGAGTTGAAAGTTAGACTTACGACCGCTCCGGTTTTGATTATTTCGGAGAGGGGTTTGGGTTATGTGGTTTATTGTGATGCCTCACGAGAGGGTTTGGGCTGTGTGTTGATGCAAGAAGGGAAAGTGGTAGCCTATGGCTCACGTCAGTTGAAAATACACGAGAGAAATTACCCTACACATGACCTAGAGTTAGTAGCTGTGATTTTTGCCTTGAAGATTTGGAGGCACTACCTTTATGGTGAGAGGTTTGAGGTGTTCTCGGATCATAAGAGTTTGAAGTATCTGTTTACATAGAGAGACTTGAATTTGAGGCAGAGAAGATGGATGGAGTTCATTGAGGATTACGATTTCGAGTTGCATTACCATCCGAGGAAGGCCAATGTTGTGGCCGATGCCCTTCGTAGGAAATCCATTAGTGATGTAGCTTGTATAGCCATTCGGGAGTGGGAAATGTTGGGTGCACTTGGCGAGTTTGATTTGCTTTTGGGTGAATCTGTTGAGGCTGCGGCCTTGTTTTCTGTAGTTACGCAGCCTACACTTGTGAATCGAGTGTTAGAGTCACAAAAAGGTGACCTTGAGGTAGAATCCCTCTGAGAGAAGATCTCTAGTGGGAAGGTTAAGAAGGGTTTGACTGTGTATCCCGACCTGAGTGTGAGATACCGAGACCGTTTGTTCATGCCGGAGTCTTGCCGAGAGGAGGTACTCCGAGAGTTTCACCATTCACGCCTTGCAGTGCATCCAGGAGGTACTAAGATGTATCGTGATTTGGGTCGCCAGTTTTGGTGGCGGGGTATGAAGAAAGATGTGGCAGTTTTTGTGTCTAAATGCCTTACTTGTCAGCAAGTGAAGGCCGAGCATCAGAGGTGTCATGACCCGAACCCGCCCCCAAGGGTTAAGGACATAACCGGCCAGTAATCATGAGATTACCTACGGCCTCAAACCAAACCAAACGTATTTTAACAGAGTTAATGGGGGCCAAACGGAAGCAATTTAAAACTTTGTCCATAGAGCTGTGCTTACATGGCACATCATAACAAACCATACATATGCACATTAATAACTCACATCAAAATATATACTACACAAAGCTCTGTACATACAGGATCATATAGGTCTAAGTCAGTCGAACAAAACTATATACAACATATTCAAAGACTTCGCCCATATGACAAAATAAAACAGAATGACAAAAAGGCGAAGACAGGTCTCGTGCGTGAGACGCAAGGGCTGACTCTTCAAAACCTTTGTTGTTCCTCGCAGACTTCACTGGGGCTGGGTTTGGACTTCTCTTGGCTCACCTACAAACACATGAATGAGCGTGAGCGATAGCCCAGTGAATAATATCAAATAAAGAAATTATACAAACGATATGTAGAACAACATGCTTCAAACTGCCTTGGGCCCAATTCATATTTCTATTTAACATATATATACGCAATTTAAGTCAAGTGACTGTGGTTTCGAACATACTGGCCTTTGGCCCATTTATCTTCCATTCGTCAAACCGGCCTTTGACCCATTCAGACTTTCATGTCAAACTGGCCTTTGGCCCATTCAAACTTTCATTCATGTCAGACTGGCCTCTGGCCCATTCATTCATGTCAAACTGGCCTCTGGCCCATTCATTCATTCGTTTATATTAGACTGGCCTTCGGCCCATTCAGTTATTCATATCAAACATTTGTCCATAATTCAAACTAGCAAACTTATAAGGCTTATAAGGAAATAAGCAGTTGCACAAATGACAAGCTTCAAAATATCGATATTACTCACAGTGATTGGTTGGTTGGTTTGCCCTGGAGCTCGACCCTACACATTCCATGAACACAAAAGGGTCACAAACAATTCGATCCGTTCTAAATTCACATTTTCCTCTTTAGGCTTCATTCTTATCTCTTTAACTCAATTACAATGCTCAATGCATGCCTAAGAGTACTTGGAAGTGAAAGAGAACAGAAAATGAAACACAGAATGTCTTTTCAAAATTTCAGAAAACAGGGTCCCCGCTCGAGCGTGGACTTCCCCGCTCGAGCGGACCCTTGAGGCCTGCAAAAGTACTGGATATGTCAAATTTACGCTCGATCGCGAACTCTGGCACTCAAGCGGAAGGCCTCTCTACATGGCTCTCCGCTCGAGCGGACACCATGTCTGCAAAAAATACTAGGAACACGAATTTCACGCTCGAGCGACGTTTCCCCCGCTCGAGCAGACATCAAAATTCTGGAAAATCCAGAACATGTTCTTGAGCTTCAATTTGATGTTCAAAGGTTCCAAATGCATGGTTTTGGCTCAAACTTCACATATACATATTCTAACATGGTATAGAGACCAAATTACAATACAATGAAGCTCAATTTCACAATTTAATCACATGCATGACTCAAATTAACTCAAACTCATCACCAACACACTAGATTCAAACATGCAAGACTCAAACTCCCGTGATTTGCACTCGCATGTGAGATATACACAATAACCTCAACTTAATTAGTGAAGAGATGATCAAATACACAGTCATTAATCAAAACTCAACATGGATCATACACATTGTGCTCAAATATGGAAATTTATGGCAAATTCTTACATGGATGTGTTCTAAGACTTCAATTTCAACAAAAGCAACTCAATTTCATCATAATCAATCTAACTCATGTTCTTGACCATTAATCAAACTTGAGTTTACAAAATTACAAACAAAAATCCATGAGTCAAGGGTTGATTACTCACCTAGGAGCCTTAATCTTCCCAATTTCTAGTTGAATCTTGAGTTTAACTTCCCAATCTCACAAACCTTGAGCCAAAACATGCAATCCTTCCTCTTTCCCTCTCTAGCCGACCCTCTTTTCCCTCTCTTAGAGTTGATATCAGCCAAATGATTTTAAAGAGAAGGAATGAATATAATAAGGCCCTTATAAAGCCCCACTAAGTCACATTATTTTAATATCAAATAATTGAGCACTTAATTAGTCGTTCTGAATCTAATTATTTTGATCCAAATCAATTTCCAATTAAATTTCACCGTAGGCTCTAAAAATTATGCCAATCGCAATGGCGTAATCAATTTCGGGTTCTATGGCCGATAAAGCCTTCGATTTAATTTCCAAAGCAAATAATCAAACAAATATTCCTATGGTGAACAGATAGAAATTCAAAACCACATATTTTCACATAATGGCACATAAAATCATATTAAACACATAATCATGCTCATATTAAGGACCAATTAGCATACTACAGAACAAGGATATTACAAGAGGCCAGCGGGTTTGTTGCAACCTTTGCCTATAGCCGAGTGGAAATGGGAGCATGTCATGATGGACTTCGTTGTAGGTCTTCCTAGGACTCAGCGGGCTTTTGACGCTCGAGTGTAAGTCTGTGTCTGACGCTCGAGCGGGGCGTTCCACGCTCGAGCGTACCTGTTTGTATATCAGTCCGTGAATTCACTTTTTGGATCACTTTTTGACTTTCTCTCTCTCTCTAACTTTTCAAAAACTCCAGTTGAGAGCTCCTCTCTTTAGAATATACCTTCTCTCTAAGGTTTGATCTAGCTTGAGTGATCTTCTACCCTAGTCCCTTTGTAAAAAGTGTAGAGCTTGGTGTGGGCTATGTTTGGATCCGAAAATTTCTTGGTTTGGAGCATTTTGGATGTTCTCCATCTTCTCCATTTGGTCTCTCCATTTGAGGTTGGGATAACTACTCATATTTATGGTCTTTAACATAAACTTGTAGTCATTTTGATGTAATGTTGAAGTTGGGAAATTTTGGGGGTTAGGGTTTCAAAATATATAAAGAGGGGTTTTGTTCTTTTGACTCATACATGTATATTTCGGGTCTTAAAACGAGGTTATTGATGTTTTATGAAAATATTTGAGCCTTAGGGTCAATGTTGAGAAAAGGGAAAGGAAAGCCCTAATTTGTTGTTATGAATTAATTTATACAATTAATTTGGAAAGTTATGAAAATATGAAATTGAGTTGGAAATAATGAAATTGAGGAGTTATGAGAATGAATGGTGGAGTTGGATTTATTAATCGCTCACTTTTGAAAATGTTGATAATTTATCTGTTGATGCACTTATTATCTGTTTAGAAATAATTGCTTTGGGCTATCGATGGAGGATAGTTTTGATTGTTGTAGACACTGCATGATGATTAGGTGAATTAAAACTAATCGATTGAATATGTCATTGAATATGACGATTGGAATAATACATCAAATATGTGTATTGATTGATCATGTGTATGATAAATGTTTATATACATTGTATTGTGTGGAAGGAGATAAGGGATGTACTCCACGGTTTGGGAGGAGATAGGGGATGGACTCCATTGATACAACAAAAATGTGTATCTATTGTGAAGTATGGAAGTGTTTTAATATGATATTGATACAGCAAATATGTGTATCTAATGTAAAGTATGGAAGTGTTTTGTTATGAGTTGTTATCTCATTTGAAATGGAAGTGTTGTTGATATGAGTTGTAATCTCATTTAATTGTTTGGTCAGGTTCTGAGCCATGTTTATGAATTGGTAATTGGTTAAGTAAAGGAAAGCAAAATGAAACATGACATATTTGTCATGGAATTGGATTGTGCTGAAAGTTGGTTGACCAATATTAACATTTATCGAATGCTCATGTTTATTTATTGCTCATATTATGTATAGCATATCTCTACTGGGCATTGGCTCACCCTATATGGGACATTATTTTCAGGTGCAGGTGATATGCCGCCTCCAAGGTCTTAGCTTGGGAGGTTGTAGAAGTTGAAGGCTTATCTTTTTGTGATTATCTTTTTGTATTACATGTATATCAAGCTAATGGCTTATTTTGTGTAAAGAGTTAGAACTCTATTTCTGTTGAACCCAAGTGTTGACTTGGAAAGTTGTAAACCTCTAGGGCATTTACTTTTGATGTCAACATGTAATACTTTTGTAACGAATACTCTGATAAATAGAATTATGCTTTATTCTCTTAAGTTTATGGATGTCTTGGATGTATGATTTATGGGTTTATTTTGAGGGCGTTACATATCGAATGTTAATGTTTTAGTTATTTCTGATACTTGGTTTAGTATATCTCTACTGGGCTTTGACTCACCTTTTATGGGACATCATTTTCAGGTACAGATGGTATGCCACCTCCAAGGACGTAGCTTGGGAGGCTTAGAGGCTGAAAGATCTTTTTGTTATTATCTTTTTGTATTACATATAAATTAAGCCAATGGCTTATTTTGTATAAAGAGTTAGAACTCTTCTTTTGTTGAGCCAAGTGTTGACTTGGAAAGTTGTAAGCCCGTAGGGCATTTATTTTTGTTGTCAACATGTAATACTTTTGTACTTAATACTCTGATAAATGGAAATATACTTTCTTCTCTTATGTCTATGGATGTCATGAATGTTGGGCTTATATGTATTATTTTGAGGGCGTTACATGTTTAATCTGTTCTATTCTTTAAACAGACTTTTTTATCTTTTAGGTACACCATTTTTTCTTCTTCTTTTTTATCTATGACCATTTTTGTTTTTATATTTCATATTTTATGTGTCATTTCTCTCTCCTCTCTACAAACAATTATTTGTTTTTTTGTTTATAATTATTTTTTGTTGGTTAATATTGTTTTCCTAGAATTTTTATACTAAAATAACATGATAGGGTCATTTGTATAATAAAAAAACATGTCACTCACTATAAAATGATAGATAAAAATCCAAACAAAATCTTTATTAATAAGTTTTTTGTATTGATTTTATGTTTGTAAATCATTACTTTTTTAAAAAAAAAAAATTTACTTTTAATATTTTTTTGATATCATGACATGTGTTAATTGACAGTTGGTGCAAAACATTATTTCAAAGGCATATAATAGTTTTTCAAAGTCGTAAATAGAAAATTTTAATTTTAATCAAAAATTTTAAACGATTAAAGGTGTTAGTCAATTATTTAATTATTTATCTTTAATATGTGGAGCTCCTCTATTCCTTTATGGTGCTTCTCTCTCTACTCCACTGCGAGTTCATATGTTTTAGAAAAACATCATATGTAATTTAAAATTTTGAATCTTTTTCTATAAGAAGTTAAAAAATAAATTTTATAATTTAAAATATAGATATACAAAACCATATCCTTTTAAATATAGCTATATTTATAATTAATTTTAATATATCTATTACCTATCCGTATTTATATTATTATAAATAAAAATGTTGTACAATAATTGAAGTTCAAAATCCTAATCTATTTTTTTTCAAAATTTAGAATTGTTAAAATGCATATGTTGCAATATCATTAATTTCTTCATATTATAAATTTTATTTTATAAATCTTATAAGATTTGTTCATTGACTAATATTCAATTTTTGTAAAAAAATTCCAATATATTCCTTCCAAAAGTTAATATAGTAACTCTACAAACTCATAATTTTAAACTCAAAATTATTAATATTTTTATTTTTATTTATTTTTGTTTTCAATAAGCATGTTAAAATATAAATAATATCCAAATAAAATTATATGTATTAATAAATATGACATTAGTTTTAACTGTAATCACATCTTTTTAAAGTTTTTATTCATTTTTAACTTTTTTTTGATATTTTAAATTACATGTTACGATAATTCTTTCTTATTCATTAAGTTTTTAAAATTGCTTTAATTATTATCCTTTCTAAAACCAATATGACAATTTTTTAAAATTAATATATTTTTATTCTAAAATAGTGATGTATTAGAACTGTGACATTTTTTTTTATAACAAAGCATAATTTTAATTGTTAATTCTCAATACAACAATTTTAATCTATGTTTATGAGTACATATTATAGTAAAGGAACATTTAAAACAAAACTCTTAAATTTATATATAAAATTTTATTTACGAGGAAAAAAATACAAAATTAAATATAATTGTCATATTTTTAATAAATAATATATTATTTTATCCCATGCATAGCACGGGTGACATGCTAGTATTATATAAGAAAAATGGGGTTTTTAACCCACAAGTCTTCTGAGAGCTCCAATGTCTTAATCCTAATTTCTTAATTTTTTTGATTCAAAAAAAAATCTCAGTACTTATTAACTTCTCTCAAACCTTTTTGACTCCCCATACACACCCTTTTCAAGTCTTGAGAGCTGTAATATCCCAATTCTCATTTCTTAATTTTTTGATTTAAAAAAAAAAAATCCCACTCACCATTTAATTTCAACTTTTTCAAAATTTAATAACCTTAATCCTACTGTCACAACCTTTTTGACTTCCCTTACCTACTGCGTAGCCTATTCAACTCCTTCCGCCATCCTCCATGTATTACATATAACTTCAAATAAAATAAATAACTCTTTAGAGAAAGGGGGAGAGAGTTTAATTGGAAAAAAATGTGATTAACAAAATCTGGGGAAAAGTATAGAGACAGTTGGACAAAATCTGGAGAAAAAGGCTGACACCTTCACAGTCCAAAGAAAAAAAAAAACTTGTAAGTAATTTATTTATTTATTTTTTAATAATTTATTTTTTTATTTATTTTTTTTTGAGAGATTTGGTCAAAATTCCCTGATTATTATCAAAATATATATATAAATAATTATAAATACAACTATGCACGGGTGAAACACTAGTATTATATAAGTAAAATAGAGTTTTTAATGAAAAGGCACCGGTGAAGTTCAAAACCCTCATACTATTTTTCGAGAATTCTTATTTTTTAAATAATTAAAAAAAATTCTATTGGTTAACTTTTATTGAATCATTTAAAAAAATAGTAATTAATCCATTTAAAAGGAAAGTTAATTAATCTATTTAAAAATTTAAATAGCTTGTATGCCTTGATATACATATTTCAAAAGGAAAGTTAATTAATTCATTTAAAAATTTAAATTTGAAAGGAAAGTTAATTAATCTATTTAAAAATTTAAATAGCTTTTATGCCTTAATTTACACATTTTAAAAGGAAAGTTAATTAATTCATTTAAAAATTTAAATTTAAAAAGAAAGTTAGTTAATCTAGTTAAAAATTTAAATATGCATGAGAGAGAGAGAGAGAGAAGAAGAAGAAGAAGAAGAAGAAGAAGAAGAAGAAGAAGAAGAAGATGACATCAGGTTTTTCTTTATTTTTGCAATGAAAGCTGTTACCAAATGTGTTTTCATGTCCAATGATTCCAATCCACATTTGATTTTTGTCGTTGGAGCCTCCAATTTATTACATCATCGACTCTTCAATGTTTATTAAGAAATACTGCCAAATCGTTACATGAAAATTAAAATAAAAGAATCAAATGAGGAGTCATATGCGCATGTTTTAAAAATTGTGGTTTAAAAAATATGCAGTTCAAATTATCAAGATAGGACTCAGGATGTCCAAAAGAAAATTTGATAGAAAGTGAAAGAAAAGAAAAGAAATAAAAAAGAAATATTTTCTTCCAAGCATTTTATTAAGATGAAATTTTTGTAAGAAAAAAGATATGAATTGGTCTTGGGTGGGATATCATTATTGTTATTACCTTTATTATTTCTCTTGCTTTTGTGCACCTCAGAGATTTTCTTCTGTCAATTTGTAATGCATGTTAAGAATGCAATAAAACATCAATTTTGTGGATTAGATTTATTCTTGAATTCAATTTCAATGGTTTCAATTATTGATTCGGAAAATTTTAAGAATTTTTTATTTCATTATAGAATTGAAACTCAAAACAACTGATGTTTTATTTCTCTTTGATGTATTGTTAGATATTTAGGTCTTCAATTGTCAAAATGTATTATTGGAAGAGAGGGTAGTTAGTAATGTCACACCCTCAAATTAAATGCATAATCAGTCATTCATAACATCCATAGACATAGGAAAATAGAAATATATTCATTCATCAGAGTATTCTTTACAAAAAGTATTACATGTTGACAACAAAAGTAGATGCCCTACGGGCTTACAAACTTTCCAAGTCAACACTTGGTTACCACAAAAGAGAGTTCTAACTCTTTACATATTAAGCCCTTGGCTTGGATTACATATAATACAAAAAGGTAACAACAAAAAAATAAGCCTTCAGTCTCTAAACCTCCTAAGCTACGTCCTTGGAGGCGGTATGTCACCTGTACCTGAAAATGGTGTCCCAAATAGGGTGAGCCAAAAGCCCAGTAGAGATATGCTAAACCAAAGATGAGAAATAACTAAAACATTAGCATCTGATAAATGTTCAACACATGTACATCCATTAACATCATTTCTATAACCCATCAACATGGTATTCATCTTTCAACCCGGTTTCGTTTCTATTTCCAACTCACTTTATTAACATGGCTCCTTTATTTGAGTAATTCAAATGGGGCTACAACTCATAAAAATAACAACACTTCAATTCATTGACAATTCAAAATGAGACTACAACTCATATTATCAACACTTCAATCATCAACGTTATTCAAACATACATAAAATTTCGGGACTTTCTATAGCGATCCTGGTTTTCCCTCCATTGTTTATTCTATTCTGGACTCGGTTCTGTGGATGATTGTCGTTGTTTATATCGCATTTTCGTCCTTTATATAGCAATCTCGGTTTTCCCTCAATTGACTATAGTATTCCGGACTTGGGTTCCGTGGTGTTGGTTGTGATTATGTCTTGTTTCCGTCCTTCAATTCTTTGTATATGAGTTTTAGGATGTGTTGGGCAGGTTTGTTATAGGTTGGTTGTGTTTGGGAACAAATGGTTGCTGCCTAGATTTTGGTGTCTTCGCTCGAGCGAGACTTTTGTCGCTTGAGCGAGCTCTGTATTTTAGTTCCTTCGCTCGAGCGAGAGTTGAGTTTTGTGTCTGGTGGCTTGAGTGAGAAGTCTTGTGCTCGAGCTTGCGTCTACGTCTGGTTCTGGACCTAAGAGTTGCATTTCTTGGCTCGAGCGAGCTTTCCTTCACTCGAGTGAGCGAGCTGTATGTTTTGGGTTTCTTCACTCGAGCGAGCTTTTCTTCGCTCGAGCGTGCTTCTGGGTTGCAGACCTGAAGCTTCGAATTGTTGGCTTGAGCGAGGCTTTCTACGCTCGAGCGAGTATCCTTTGTGTCTGGTCGCTCGAGCGAGCCTGGTGTATTTCAGTTGACAGTAGTGGGATTACACTTCACTTTTTCATCTCCCTTTTCTCTCAAACCCTAGATCCGTCCTCTCTCTCTCTATACACCTTCTCTCTAAGGTTTCATCTATTTTTAGTGATCTTCTACCCTAATCTCTTTATAAGAAAGATAGAGGGTCGCGAGGGCTTCACTTTAATTTGAAAAGTTGTGGATTTGGAGCACTTTGGGTTTTCACCATCTTCTCCTTTGGGCTTCTAATTTCGAGGTAGGGATACCCTACTCCATCTTATGAGTTTTGTCATAAATATTGGTCATTTTGATAAGTTGTTGTTGGGTAAGTTTGGGGAGTTAGGGTTTCAAATCTTGAAATTATAAAAGAGGGCTTTTTGTTCCTTTGAACTACACATGTGTATTTGGGTCTTAAAATGAGCCTAATGATGTTTATTGTTGATATTTGGACCCTTGAGGTCAATGTTGGAAAAAGGGGGTAAATACCATAGTTGGGTACAATTGGGTCATTTGTGTAATTAATGGCATTTATTATGAGATAAGGAAATTGATTTGGAAGTAATGAAATTGAGAAGTTATGAGGATGAATGGTGGAGTTGGATTGATTAATCGCTCACTTTCAAAAATGTTGATAATTTATCTGTTGATGCATTTATTATCTGTTTAGAAATAATTGCTTTGGGCTATCGGTGGAGGATAGTCTTGATTGTTGTATACATTGTATGTTGATTAGGGAAAACTAAAACTAATCATTTGGAATATGTCATTGAGTATGACGGTTGGAACAATACAGCAAATATGTGTATTGATTGATTTTGTATATGTGTAGACACCCCATTTTTGGCCGTCCTCAAGACTTGGACGTCACCGTTGGAGCACTCGGTGATTATCCATGTTTGCGTTCGTTTGGAGTTCCCGGAGTTCTCGGCTCGCGCGCCTTGCCTCAGGACTTCCGAACTCGACCGTTTTGTGTTTGGTTTTGCACCAAACACTTGTGTTTTGCCTTGGAAGGGCAGGGAATGCTTTGTGAGGCATCCCCACACACCACCGGCACTGGTTAGAGGCCACCGGCTGGCTGGTGTTTCCATCGGCACTTTATTGTGCCGACCGGCACTCTTTTGTGCCGACCGGCACTAAGTTTTGCCAAAATGGCACTCTTTGCCGGCCGGACACTGTGCAGTTACTTTATGAGATATTTTCAGACAGCTGTATAGTTTTGGTTCCCCTCCATACACGTGTATGGAGGGATGACCCTCTTAGTTAGCTTAGCTTGTAAGCTTTGCAAGCTTTGCTTGCCTATAAGAGGACCACTCCTCTTCTTGGCTTAGGGTTACAAAATTTTAGACATTTTAGACAGACCAAGCTCTGGTTTTTAGGGTTAGGATAGATACACATCCTATCTCTCTTCTTCCCTCTTGTTTTGTACACTAGGTGTTTGTGTCATACTTTTGCTCACCAACACCTAGTGTTTCACCTTCCTTGAGTTCTTGAGGGTCCAGAGGTTTGTTTTGGAGCTTTGGAGCTGGTTTGGTGCTCAAGGAAACCAACACATCCCCATTGTTGAAGAAGGCTACAAGGGTAAGAATTTACTCTCTTTTTACCCCATTTTTGTACCTTGTTTCTACTTGCTTTCTACTTGCTTTAGAACTGTTTTTGTGCTTAGTCTATAATACAAAAAAGTTCTGATTTTTAGGCCTCTTTATTGTTTATCAAGAGTGTTTTGTGGTTTGAGCAAGTTTGACCACCCTTAGGCCTTGAAAAGGCCCTTCTTTGTGCCATATTGTGAGAGATCCGAGACTTTGGTGTTAGGATCTCTTCACCACTGAAATCTTGAGGGATTTTAGTGGTGAAGATGATGCCTTAGAGTCTCAAGAAGGAGAGGACCACCCCCTCTCCTTGATGTCCTTGAAAAGGGCAAGATTTGGCTTCTCGCGGGAGCTTGTGCTTAAGTGTGTGTTGAGCATGTTTGGTTTGTTTTTCATGCTTATATTGCCATGATATAACATGTTTCTAAGTTGGTTTAGGTCCCTTATGCATGCTTAGCATAGTTGCCTTGTAATGTCTTTTGATCCTCTAACATGCCGAGGTTGTATGCCTTAGCTTCTAGCATGTTTTAGGCTTGCATTTGTGAAGTTTTTGTGCTCATATTTCCATGTTTGAGGTCTGTCTCATGTTGTTTGAGTCAACCATAGCATGCTTAATATAGCCTCTTTGTATTCGGCTTGTTGGCCTTAAGAGCATGAAAGTGTAGTATGCCTTGCTTACACTATTTTCAATGGTTTGGAACCATCTAGCATGTTATTTCAGTCCCTTTGGTGTGCTTGTGTGCTTGCCTTAGTTGCCTCTTTAATGCTTTAAAAACATGTGTTGAATGCTTCATGTTTTGGCTTTAATGCATGCCTTTGAATTCATGTCACCTAGATGCCATCTAGGTGGTCCTTTAGGCTTAGTTTTATGTGTTAAAACTCTAATTTTAGTTGCGTAAGTATTGCCATGTGTGGTTGTGCTAAGGGTGGTTCAAACCCTCATTGATTTGCTTTGAACCTTAGACCATTTGCATGCTTTGGTTTGGTCTACTTTGACTTGGTTTGGCACCATGTTTTGCATGATTTTCAGAGCTTTATAATGTGTGCTCATTGCCCTTGTTTGGTATCTCCAAGTGTGCTTGGGGGTTGCCATGTTTATGCCTTGGGTTTGGACCATAACACTTGCATGTGTGTGTGTGTTTAGTCTCCATTTCTAGGCACTTTGGCCACTGATTTTAGGCCAATTAGGAGTAGCCTAATTCATGTTTTTGTCCACTCCATTGCTTGGTTTACATGCTTCTTTGCTTAGGTTGTATGCCTAACATGTTTAGCTTGCTTGCATTGTTCATGTTGCATGTTAGATAACATGCTTAGAGTTGCATTGCATGAGCATGCATGCTTGGCCTCTTGAGATGAAAATGATAGAGGTTTGGCACCCTTTCATGTTTATTTGGTTTGCATGCATTTGAAAGTGAAGTTGCATCCTTGGTTCCTTGGGCCATCATGCATGGAAATGAGTGATTGGTGGTCCGGGAATCGAGGCACATGCCCCTTTGAGTCACTAACATGATAAGGGATGTGTTTGGTGCATAAATGGCTTGAATTATATTGCCATGCATGTTGTTGTCCCCTGCTGCTGTGAGTTGCAGGTTTTGCAGGCATTTTGTGCCGACCGGCACTGTTTAGTGCCGACCGGCAGTCATTTGGCAGCCGATGGATGAGTCTAGTGCCGGTGGCCTCCTCCTTCAGCCGGTGGTGTCCTACCCCAGCCGGTGGTGATCCCCAGTGTCCTGAGAGGCACTCCTGGGACTTTGGCAATTTTCTGAGGAGGAGAGCAGAGGAAACAGAGGCACACTTGCATGGCAGTGCGGTTCCGAGCCAGTCCCGAGCGTGTGCTGCATTTGGCCCTCATCCCGAGGCGGTTTACTGTTTAATTAGATTAATTATTTTGATTAATTAATTTAGTTAATTTGTAGTAACTAATTAGCTTGCGTAGTTAATTAAATTGTATATTCTTTTGGTCCCTCTGAGTGAGGGCAAAGTTGTAATAAGTGTGTGTGAGTGGGTGTATGTCTTCCAATCCCCATTTCTTTCTTCCCTTTTATTTACCCGCTTATGTTGGTAGATTAGGGCACGCTTATTTTAGCATACCTTATGCAATGCATGCGTGCATTCATGCATTTGTTTACATGCACCGGGCTCGGTACATCATACAAACTGCATAAGCCATTCAATTCCAAATTGAGTATATGCTATTTGATCTCACATGCCATTTATAGATTAGCCGAGCCTATTCTAGGTTGCATTCTGTATGCGTTGCATTAGCCACTTAACATGAACTAGGATCATGCATACGATTACTAACTGGTTTCTGTTTTGGCTCGGAGTACTAGGTGAGCTTTTATGCTTTAGCATATCACATGTGTGTGATTGTTGCCATGATAGCATGATTACCATGAGGCTAGCTGCTTATGTGATATAACTGCTTGAATGCCTGTGGGTGGAGGTTGAATTACCTAAATTGGGACAATGCATTAAAAACTGTGAGTTTTAAGCCCACTAGTTAGTGGCAAAACCATCTTTTCTAAAGCCCACTTGAGGGTGGCAAAACCTGCATTTTAGCCTACTTGCGAGTAGCAAACTGTTTTCAAAACAAACATGTAGTGTTTTGTTCCAACTTAGGCGATTTGGTCTATACTTGTTTGCTGTGCGCATAACATAGTAATTCTAGGCTAATAACTGGAATAAGAGCATGTAATGTTTTCAAAAACGGATATCACGGTTAGTAGAGGCCGGTCTTCGGACCGGGCAAAAGGGGGTGCTCATAGCTGACCTTCCCCGATCGTACCCAAGCTCCCGAGCCAAGACCACTTTGGTGATGACGGACATGTGGCCTTCGGCACCGAGTCAGGGTTTCCTAAATTTCCCATTTTAAATATTTAGGTGGCGACTCTGTAATCTGGCAAATCAGTCCATGTTTGGCACTACTTTTCAAAAATCTGTTTTCTCAAACGATTTGCCGGATTTGGACTCTTTGGTTCAGATTTAGAACCGTGACAACAAAAAGAGAGTCCGAACTGTAGCATAGAAGCCCCCGCGGGCGCTGTTACAATATGACAAGTGTTTAATTACATTGTATATACATATTGTTTGGGAGGAGATAGAGGATGTACTCCATGGTTTGAGAGGAGATAGGGGATGGACTCTCAAACTTGTTTTGGGAGGAGATAGGGGATGGACTCCATTGATGCAACAAATATGTGTATCGCTTGAAGTATGGAAGTGTTTAATATGAGTTGTTATCTCATTTGAAATGTAAGTGTTTTAATATGAGCTTTAGTCTCATTTGAACTATTGATATTGGAAGTATTTTTTTTATGTGGGCTGTTGTCTCATGAAAATTGTTTGGCCAGGTTCTGAGCCATGTTTGTATAAATGGAAAACTGGATAAGTAAAGGAAAGTGGGACGTAACATGGACTTGACTGTCATGGAACTGTATTGTGATATAAATTAGTTTATAAGTGTTAACCATCTATCAAATGCTATTGTTTTAGTCATTGCTTATATCTGGTTTAGTATATCTCTACTGGGCTGTGACTCACCCTATATGGGACATCATTTTCAGGTTCAGGTGACATGCCACCTCCAAGGACATAGCTTGGGAGGCTCAGAGGCTGAAGAATTTTTTGTTGTTATCTTTTGTGTATTACATGTAAATTCAAGCCAAGGGCTTAATGTGTATGAGTTAGTACTCTTTTATTTTGTAACCAAGTGTTGGCTTGGAAAGTTGTAAGCCCATAGGGCATTCACTTTTGTTGTCAACATGTAATACTTTTGTAATAAATACTTTGATGAATAGAAATATGCTTTATTCTCTTATGTCTATGCATGTCAAGAATGTGAGTTAATAT
This sequence comes from Camellia granthamiana, assembly GCA_036172215.1. Lineage (NCBI taxonomy): Eukaryota > Viridiplantae > Streptophyta > Magnoliopsida > Ericales > Theaceae > Camellia > Camellia granthamiana. The sequence goes on from CM069910.1 coordinate 95,371,670, forward strand.
GTATTATTTTGAGGGTATGACACTTTAATTCTTTGTATTTGAGTTTTGGGATGTGTTGGGCAGGTTTGTAACAGGTTGGTTGAGTGTAGGAACAAATGGTTGCTGTCCAGATTTTGGTTTTTTCGCTTGAGCGAGCATTGGGTTTTAGTTCTTTCGCTCGAGCCAGGGTTCCTTCGCTTGAGCGAGCCTTGAGTGGTGTGTCTCTTCGCTCGAGCGAGCACTCTTGCGCTCGAGCGTGCGTCTGTGTCTCTTTTTGACTTGAAGGTTATGTTTCTTCGCTCGAGCGAGCGAGCTCTATGTTTTGTGTTTCTTCGCTCGAGCGAGCACTCTTGCACTCGAGCGTGCTTCTAGGTTGCAGACCTGAAGCTTCGCATTGTGCGCTCGAGCGAGGCTTCTTGCGCTCGAGCGAGGTGTTTGTTCTGTCTGGTCGATCGAGTGAGCACTTCTTCGCTCGAGCGAGCCTCGCATATATTAGATCGCAGCAGCAGTTCTATACTTCACTTTTTGATCCTCTTTTCATCTCAAACCCTAGATCCGGATGCCTCTCTCTTTACATACACATTCTCTCTACAAATACACCTAGTTCTAGTGGTCTTCTACCCTAGTCTCTTTGTAAGAAAGGTAGAGCTTCGCGTGGGCTCCATTTTGATTCGAAAAGTTGTGGGTTCGGAGCATCTTGCAATTTTACTCTTCATCTTCTTGAGCTTCCACTTTAAGGTAGGGATAAACTACTAGTCTTTATGAGCTTTAACATAAATTTTAGTCATTTTGATTAAATGGTGAGGTTATGGAAATTTTGGGAAGTTAGGGTTTGATTTTGAAATATACAAAGAGGGGTTTTCCATTGTTGAGTACCATGTGTGTGTGATACCTTGGAAAATGGGGTTGTTATTGTTAGATTGATGAAATTGAACCTTAGGGTTGATATATGAGAAAAGGGGAAAAAAGCCCTAATTGAGATTAAATAATTAATGTGTATAATTAATTTGGGGAATTATGGAAATATGAAATTGAGTCGAAAATCATGAAATTGGGAAATTATGAGATTAGATGGTGTAGTTGGATTGATTAATCACTCACTTATAAAAATGTATTAATTTATCTGTTTGATAAATTTAATTACCTGTTTAGAAATAACTGTTTTGGGCTATCGGTGGAGGATAGTCATGATTGTGGTAGAATTGCATGATGATTAGGTAAATTGAAACTAATCGATTGGGATATGTCATTGAATATGACAGTTGGATTAACACATTGTATATGTGCTTTAAATTGATCATTGTATATGATAAACGTTTAAATACATTGCATATGTATCTTGTTTGGGAGGAGATAGGGGATGTACTCCATGGTTTTGGAGGAGATAGGGGATGTACTTCCAAACCTGTGTGGGAGGAGATAGGGGATGGACTCTATTGATAATTAAGTTAGCCGGAGTGTCCAGGGTGAAAGTCCCGAAATCTTAATTACGTTTGTATAACGTAGATGATTGAAGTATTGAAATGTTAATAATATGAGTTGTAGTCTCATTTTGAATTGATGACGATCGAAGTGTTAATAACATGAGTTGTAGTCTCATTTTGAACTGTTCGGATTAACAATGAGCTATATCTATGAATTGATTTGAATAATGAAATAGAAAAGGGATTGAAATATGGTCGTGACTATGGATTGGTTGTGGAAGAGATGTACGTTGATTTATATGAGTTAAACATTTATCAAATGCTAATGTTTTAGTTAATTCTCATATTATGTTTAGCGTATCTCTACTAGGCTTTGGCACACCCTATATGGGACATCATTTTCAGGTACAGGTGATATGCCGCCTCCAAGGATGTAGCTTGAGTGGTTTAGAAGCCAGAGGCTTATTTTTGTGGTTATCTTTTGTATTACATGTAATTCAAGCCAAGGGCTTAATATGTCAAGAGTTAGGACTCTCTTTTGTTGAAACCAAGTGTTGACTTGGAAAGTTGTAAGCCCGTAGGGCATTTACTTTTGTTGTCAACATGTAATGCTTTTGTAATGAATACTCTGATAAACGAATATATGTTTATTTCTCCTATGTCTATGGATATCATGAATGACTGGTTTATGTACTTAAATTTGAGGGCGTTACAACTTGGTATCAGAGCGTACCGGGTTTGAATACTTTGGGTACGTGGGAAGTGGTTAGTACCACAATGGGTTTGTCTCGCTTGTGAGAGACTTATATATGATGTTATGTATTTATTTGATAACATGCTTAGGTGACTATATGGGTATGGGATGTAGTTTTTAGGATGTTGATTGGATCCTTGGGTTTCTACGAGTCCTGTTAGAAAGGCACTTGATCACTGTCGTTTTTAACTGGAACTCTAGCAACGCCATGGGATGGTCATTATCCAGAAATGAAATTCGTAAATGCTAATGTGATTATGAGTTTACGTGGAGTGACTTACAGTTGTCCAATGTATTAGGACGCGAGTAAAATAGCTTCGGCACATTTGTGAATGTGCTAATGTCTTGCTTACCTTTATCAGGATGTCGGAACGAGGACGTGGTGGTAGGCGTGGTAGGCCTAGGAGGCAGGAGATGCCTATACCGGATGATATTCCAGCGTAGGAGGAGGGTGTTGGTTAGGCCAACGTGGCCGAGCCAGTAGGTCAGCAGGCCATGGGCGCCTTAGCCCGCGAGATGGCAGGAGCATTGAGGGAGTCTATGGACATTCTCCGAGCTGAGAATCAAGTCCAGGCCTATGTAGCTGAAGCAGGGCCGTCTTTTCTGAAAATGGACTTTTTCCAGTCGAATCCAGATGAGTTTTTGGGTGATCCAAAAGAGCCACTGAAGGCTGATGAATGGCTTGAACAGATGACAAAGACGTTTAAGATGCTTGGCATCGAAGACGGAGGTTTATGAGTGACCTTGGCATCCTTCCAGTTGAAGGGAGACGCGGGTCAGTGGTGGAAGTTTGTGTGAGGGCGCATTGGAGTGACTTGGGAGGCTTTCGTTGATGCCTTTCAGGAGAAGTTCTTGCCCCCTACTGTTAGGGAGAAGTTGAGAGACCAGTTCTGTCGGCTTAAGCAGCTGAATACACCAGTGGCAGAGTTTGAGGCCACTTTTACCATCTTATTGAGGTTTGCACCAGAGTTGGTAGCGACCGAGGAGCGTAGATGCTTAGAGTTTGAGAATAAGTTGAGGACCAGACTCATGTTCCTAGTGGCCGGGTCCATGACTAGGGAGTATGGGCGTCTTGTGCAGGCTACAACCCATCTTGACACCATTATGCAGGCGGAGGAGAAGGGGATGAGGGGCTCCAAGAGGAGTCAGGAAGGTCAGGGGGACGGTAAGAGGCAGAGAGGTTCTAACCCTCAGCAGTCCCAAGGAGCATATTCTAGATCTACCTTTCCAGTACCGAGTTCAGGTTCTGGGAGAGGTGGACAAGGAGACTTCACTTGTTACAAATGTGGTCAGCCGGGTGTAGACGTGCCCGAACGCCATGGCTCCACGCCCGAAATGGTGCGAAATCCGTTTGGTTCATTAGCTACTATAGTTCGGACTCAATGTCACGGTTCTGAATCTAATCTCGCAAAGTGCAATGCAAGGCTGATAAATCACCAAAGAGTCCAAATCCGGCAAATCGTTTTGGAAAATTGATTTTATTAAAGAAGTGCCAAACATGGACTGCTTTGCCAGATACAGAGTCGCCACCTAAATGTTTTTTGTTTTTGGGAAATTTAGGAAGCCCTGACTCATGCCGAAGGCCACGTGTCCGTCATCACCAAAATTGCCTCGGCTCGGGAACTTGGGTATGAGAGGGGAAGGTCATGCAATGAGTACCCCCGCTCGCCCGATCAAAAAGATCGGCCTTTACTAAGCATGATATTTTGTTTTTGAAAACACATGTGTTCTTATTCCGGTTTATTAGCTAACCTTACTATGTGATGCGCACAACATACAAGTATAGACTAGATCACCTAAATTGGAACAAAACATCTCATTTTTGTTTGTTTGAAAAATGGTTTGAAGGTGCTACTCGCAAGTAGGCTAAGACGTGGATTTGCCACCCTCAAGTGGGCTTAGAAAACAAGATTTTGCCACTTCGCAAAGTGGGCTTAAAACTCGCATTTTGATGAATTGTTCCAATTCAAGCAATCCAACCTTCACCCACAGGCATTCATGCAGTTAATCAGTTAAGCAAATAGCCTCATGGCAAGCATGCTATCATGGCAATCAATAACACACATGCAAGATGCTAAAGCATAAACACTTACAGTGTACTCCGAGCCAAAGAAAGAAGCTAATTAGAAATCATGCATGAATCCTAACTAAGCTAGATGCCTAATGCAACACATCCAAAAATGCAACTAAAAAAATAGGCTCGGCTATTCTAAGATGGCATATGAGATGCAACTTGATAATCATGTATTCAAATTGGTATTGAAACACAATGCAATTAGTATGATGCACCGAGCCCAGTGCATGCAAGACAGATGAATGAATGCAAACATGCTATCATAAGTATGCTAATCAAAACATGACCTAGAACTAACCATCGTAAGCGGTTAAGTAAAAGGGAGAAAGACGTGGGGTTGGAAGACATTCACACACTCACGCACACTTATTACAAAATTCGCCCTCTCGACGGAGGGTCCGAATAAATAATACAAATCAACTAATTAATTAACTACCCTAGCTAATTAATTATTACAAAACTATTAAAGCGGCCTCAAGAAGAGGGACATATGCATGCTCGGTCGGCTTCGCTCGGAAATCCGTTGCCATGCCTCATGTTGCCTCTGTTTGCACTATTCCTGTCACGACCCAAACCCGCCCCTATGGGTTAAGGTCATAACCGGCTAGTAATCACGAGATTACCTACGGCCTCAGATCAAACCAAACAAAACTCATCAGAGTAAAGGGGCCAAACGGAAGCAAATTTAAAACTTTGTCCATAAAGTCGTGCTTATATGCACATCATAACATTCCATACATAAATATGTTAACAACTCACATCAGAAAATACAGTAATGTAAAGTTCTGTACAGATAGGATCATTCAAGTCTAGGTCAGCCAATCAAAACTATATACAAACGTAAACCAAAGTCCTCGCCAATATGACAAAACAACATAAAATAGCAAAAGGGCGAAGACGTGTCTCGTGCGTGAGACGCAAGGGTTGACTCTTCAAAACCTTAGTTGTTCCATACAGACTTCACTGAGGCTGGGTCTGGACCTCTCTCGGCTCACCTACAAACATATGAATGAGCGTGAGCGAAAGCCCAGTAAATAATATCAAATAAAGGAGTTACACAAACGGTATTTAGAACAACGCGCTTCAAACGACCTTGGGCCTAATTCATATTCTATTTAGCATATATATGTAAATACAGGTCAAGTGACTGTGGTTCCAAACACATCATACGGCCTTAGGCCCAATCCATTCATGTCAAACTGGCCTTTGGCCCACTTGTCTTTCATTCATGTCAGACTGGCCTCTGGCCCATTCATTCTTTCATTCAGATCATACTGGCCTCCGGCCCATTCATTCTATCATTCAGATCGTACTGGCCTCTGGCCCATTCACTCATTTATGTCAGACTGGCCTTCGGCCCACTCATTCATTCATGTCAGACTGGCCTTCGGCCCATTCATTCTTTCATGTCAAACTGGCCTTTGGCCCATTCATACTTTCATGTCAAACTGGCCTTCGGCCCATTCATACTTTCATGTCAAACTGGCCTTTGGCCCATTCATTTGGCATAGCAAACATTGTCCACAAATCAAATTAACAAACTTATAAACTTATATAGAAGTAAGCAATTGGACAACAACATATTTCAGATATCTTTGTCAAGATATTACTCACAGTGATCGGTTGGTTGATTTGCCCTGGAGCTTGACCCTACACATCACATAACACATATGGGTCACAAATGGTCCAATCCGTTCCTTAATTCACATATTCCTCTTAAGGCTTCATTCTTATCTCTTTAACTCAATTACAATGCTCAATGTATGCCTAAGAGTACTTAGAAGTGAAAGGGAACAGAAAACGAAACACAGAACGCATTTTCAAAATTTCAGAAACAGGGGTCCCCGCTCGAGCGTGGACTTCCCCGCTTGAGCGGACCCAATATGTCTGTAAAAGTGCTAGTTGCATCAAATTTACGCTCGAGCGTGAAGTTGGGCGCTCGAGCGGAAGTTCAGTCTACATAGCTCCCCGCTCAAGCGTGAACTTCCCCCGCTCGAGCGGATATCCAAGTCTGCAAAAATACTGGGAGCCCGTTTTTCCCGCTCGAGCGGCAGTTCCCCGCTCGAGCGGACATCAAAAATTCTGGGTTTTCTAGAATATGTTCTTAAGCTTCAACTTGATATTCAAAGGCTCTAAATGCATGATTTCAGCTCAAACTCCACACATACATGTACTAACATGGTACAAACACTAAATTACAACATTATGAAGCTCAATTCCATGAATCAAACACATGCATGTTCCAAATTGACTCAAACTCATCACCAACACACTAATTTCAAACATTCAAAGCTCACACTTCCATGATTTGCATATGCATGTGGGAGATACTCATTATTCTCAACTTAATTGGTGAAGAGATGATCAAATACATGGACTTTAATAAAAAATCAACATGGATTACATACTTTATGCCCAAACATGGAAATTCATAGCAATTTCCCACATGCATGCATACATTGACCTTCAATTCAACATGATCAACTCAATTTCATTTCAATTCTCACTCTTGATTACCCAACTAGCTTGAATACACAATTTACAAACTAAAATCCATGAGTCAATGGTTGATTACTCACCTAGGAGCCTTAATTCTCACAATTTATGGTAAATTCTTGAGTGTGCCTTCAAGATCACCAAGCTTCTTGAGCAAAATTGCACAATTCTCCCCTTTCTCTCTCTATAGCCGGCCTTCTCACCCTCACAAGTGCATAACTCAGATTTTGAGCTCCAAAGAAACAAATGAGAGTGTATATGGCCCTTTATATATAGCCCCATTAAGTCAATTTATCAATATTAAATAATTGAGCACTTAATTAATCGTTCTGAATCTAATTATTTTGATCCGAATCAATTTCCAATTAAATTTCACCATAGGCTCTAAAAATTACGCCAATCACATTGGCGTAATCAATTTCGGGTTCTGTGGCCGATAAGGCCTTCAATTTAAATTCCAAAGCAGATAATTAAACAGATATTCCTACGGTGAACAGATAGAAATTCAAAACCACATTTTCACATAATAGCACACAAAATCATATCAAACACACAATCATATTCATATTAAGGACGAATTAGCATACTACAGAATAGGGATATCACAGTTCTGCACTTCTGAAAACTATACAAATCTTTGTGATGCTTTTGAACCACCCCATGGATACTCTAAGAGGTCATCGGCCAAAAGGTAAGGCCATCGGCCAAGAGATGAAGGTCATCGACCATTTTTTAGTCCATCAGCCAAACATTGTTAGCCGATCGGCCATATCTTCCTGCAGACTGCTCCTTTTGCTGCAGCAGAGCACAAACAGAGGCATGGCAATACATTTGCAAGAAAATGTTATGCAACTACACCCCTTATCATGTTTGAAGCTCAAAGGAGTGTAGTGCTCGGTCCTCGAGCCATCAATCACGCATTTCGATGCATGATGGCCAAAGAGGCCGAGTCGCACAAATCAATGTGAATGAAATGCACAAAAACACATAAGGGACCTCAACCTCTATCATGCTTGATCAAGAGGCAAGGCATGCACACACAATGCAATGCAACCTAAGCATGTAAGCAAAGCTAATGCAACATGAGTATGCCAACAACAATGTCATGCAATGCAACTAATATGCAACAATACAACAAGATGCAATGCAACCTAAACATGCAAACATGCAATGTGCCAAGCATGCAAAATGCAATACAACCTAAGCATGCAAACATACAATGTAATAGGCATGCAATAACAATACCAACAACAAGCATGCAACAACATGCAACAATGTCATGTAATGTAACTAGCATGTAACAACGTGCAATGCACCAAGCAATAACATGCAACAATATGCAATGATAGGCAATGCGACAAGCATGCAAATGTCATGCAACTCAAGCATACAAGCATGATGTAAAGTAGCAACATTGAACAACATGGTAAATGGACTTAAACTAAAGATGGACAGACCTCAGCCATGCCCAAAATCAGTGGCCAAAATGCTAAAACAATGGTATGAAATGCACATACAAACATGCATGCCAATTGGCCTATGAATCAAGGCATAAGAGGACAACTCTTAAGAGCATTTAAAGGGTGACAAGCATGGAAGTGTGACAACACTACAAGCTCTGAAATCATGCTAGGAATGATGCTAAATCACACAAACAAGTCAAGCATAACATGCAAGAAAGCTCAAGGCTTGAAAACTAGCCAAGGGACTTAGACCATGGCCATGCAGAGCAAGCCTCAAAGGGCCAAGGGCAATCAAAACAGTGTCAAGGCAGGTCAAGATAAGACCAAAAACATCCTCGAACCTAGCAGACACAAGCTAGAACAAAAGTCCAAAAAGCATGAGGCATGCAAGGCTACAAAGGGGTATTACACTACACCTATTACAACCAAACATGGCATGACTTAACCAATAAAAATCAGAGTTATGGCATGTCAAAATAAGCCCCAAAACCCACTTAGATGGCATCCCAAAGACCTAAGCATGATGGCATGCACAATAATCCATTCTTGAGGCATAAAACACCAAACCTCCAAAGCATCAAAAGAGTGAAAGATGCAAGTGTATGACCACACTACATGGACTGAAATAACATTTCAAATAATGCCAAATCATGAGAATAGTGTAAACAATGCATGCTAATGACTTGGACACTCAAAACTAACAAGCTAGATTGAACCAAGGCTATACAAAATAGTGCATGCATGACTAAAACAAGATGAAATAGAGCTCAAGCATGGTAAGAAATGACTAAAAGCTTCTTTGAGTTGAGCCAAAACATGCAAGAATGATGGCCAAAAAGCATGATGCACATTAGGCTAGTGTGCAATTTTACACTACAAGTTCACGGAGCATGCAAGAGGCTATCAAACCAACTTTATATAGAGTTATGACATGCTAAATAATGACCAAAAACATGCTGAAATGGAGCCCATACATGCTTAACAAACATGCTACTTCATGAGGCATATAAGGCTAGTTTACAAGAATTACACTACAAGTGTATAAAGCATGCATAAGGTGACCAAACCAGCCATGGACAGAGTTAAGGCAGGTCCTAAAAGTCACAAAAAAGTGCTTGAACTAAGCCTCAAAATGGTAGAAACACATGCTCATTTGATAGGCCAATAAGACATGCAAACAAGAGAAGAGGAGGGAGGACAACCCCCACCCATTTGGGACCTCAAAACAGGGTTTTTACCACTGAAAATCCTTTGGATTTTAGTGGTTAAAAGGCCACGAAAATTTGTTTTGAAAGGCCTTAGAAGATGGCTCAAAAGCTATACAAGCTAAGGAACAATAGGGAGAGACAACTCCCTAACACAAAATAGGCCTAAACCATCAGTTTTAGGACTAAAAAATAGAGATTTTCTCAGTTCAAAACCAGCCAAAAACAGTTTGTAAAGGTGGTAAAACAAGCATGCAAAGCAAAGGTTTAAAGGAGCAAGTGTTTACCCTTGAAGAACTTTGAAGGACAACAGCAAAACCAGCCAAAATTTGAGCCAAACAACCTTCAATCAGCCCAAAAATAGGTTCCAAGGGACCTCAAGCCAATGGTGATCAACTCTTCTCAAGGGTTGATAGGTTGAAGATGGTTGTATGCAAGCCTTCTAGCACAAATGCTCAAGAGAGGATTGTAGAGAAAGAGGTTCTAGTGTGAGAAGCTCCCAAACCTTTTGCCAAAAATGTTCTCTAAATGTTCTAACCCTTGAAAATGAGATATAAGGCTTCATTATATAGCAAAATATCAAGCTTGGTCGAAAATATCTCAATTGGAAATATCTGATGCAGTGCACAACAGCTGGAGGAGAAATATCTGCCAATTCTGGGCTTTCTGGACACTTCTGGCCGACCGGCCATCTTTAGTGCTGACCGGCCATCATTTTTGGCCGATAAGGTTCACTTTTGGCCGACTATGGCCGATGAGGTCTAATTGTGGCCGATGGACTCCCATAGAGGCCGATGGAAAAAATCAGTCATGGTCCCTGACTTGAAGAAAGCCTAACTCCTTCATCTGGACTCCTTTTTAGGTCATTCTTGAGCCTAAACTGTAGCCCTGGAAGTCGTATTTCCAATTATCAAGCCTAACATCAAAATTCCATGTGTTCTAAGAGATATCCCTCTTTTAGTGAAGGTTGCTCAGTTTCGGTCCAACCGGAATGATGCCCAACTTCAACCAATCATATCTCCCCCATCCGGACACGGATTTAGGAGATTCTTAAGTGCAAAATGAAGCCCCAGAAGTAAGATTTCCAACGGTGGTGGCCTCATAGCTGAAATCCAAGTATTCAAAAGGATAGGCCTGATTTAGCGAGGGCTGCTCGACTCTCTCTTAGCGATTCATACCCAACTTCTTCCTCAACTTGGTTTCTTCCCTCTTCTCCTCTTTTCTTCAACTCCAAACCCCTAAACAAGGTGTTTTGAAAGATTTTTCAAAGATTTCATCTTTCTTTCATTCATTTCCACTTTGTCCTTGCTCGGTTTACCGAAAAACGCAACATTTAACAAAATGCGAGCCTCAGAGCATCGTAGAAACTTTATTTCAAAAATATTTTGAAAGAGAGGGTTTTAAGGTCTAAAAACAATTCAAAATAGCTTTGGTCCAAAATCGGGTGTGAGGTTAGGATTTGACTCTCCTCTTGCTGAAGAAATCGAACTTTTGCACTGCACATCTTCCATCACCAAGTAAACCATTAGTAATGCCCAAGTCTTAAGGGCGGTCAAAAATGGGGTGTCTACACCGGGCCACAAGTCTCCAGCTTGCCCACATAGGGGAGGAGGGCAGAGAGCAGCTTCATCTTCGGCTCGTCCTCAGAGCCAAAGTCAGGGCAGAGGCCAGTCGCTCTCTTGTTATCAGTGTGGTCAAGTGGGCCACCTGAAGAGTTTTGCCTGCAGTTGAGTGGCACATCTGGTGCGTCTAGTTCGAGATAGACACAGAGTCATCAGCCAGCTCAGTTAGTTCAGGCCTCGAGGGCCAATCAGGGAGCCTTTTCGGCTTAGTCTGTGCAGCAGTCTTATGCTCTGAGAGGTGAGCAGATAGATTAGAGACCTACAGGGCATGTGTATGCGGTTACAACGCCAGATCTTGTGCCGGCTCCATCTGTGGTGAGAGGTATCTTTTTGTTTTGCAACTCGGTTGCTAATGTGTTGATTGATACGGGTGCATCCCATTCTTTTATATCTTCTGCTTTTGCATCTGTTTTGGGATTGGAGTTGGCATAGTTAGCTTCTCCTATTTGTGTAGTATCACCTGTTGGGGGTGAGTTGATTTTGAAACAGGGGTGTCGGGGCTGTGATATAGAGGTCGCTGATCGTCGGCTTTTCTTTTCTTTTCTTTTGTGCTGATGGATATGTCAGGTTTTGATGTGATTTTGGGTATGGACTGGCTATCGTCATACCGGGCTGTTATAGACTGTTACCACCAGAGAGTTACTGTATGTACCTTGAGTGGGGATTGTTTTCATTTCTTGGGAGATCGGGTTAGTAGAGTGTTACCACCGGTGTATGATCCGTGAGGGCAGAGTGAGCTTAGTTGTCTTCTCGCTAGCTGTATGAGTAGTGAGTGTGATAAGACCGGGATTGAGTTACCTATAGTGGTTTGTGAGTACTCGGATGTCTTTCCCGAAGAAAAATGGGGCTTTGAGACTTTGCATTGACTACCGAAAGTTGAATCGGGCTACGGTTAAGAACAAGTACCCTATGCCTCGTATAGATGATTTGTTTGACCAGTTGAAAGGGTCCCGTTGTTTCTCTAAGATAGACTTGAGATTGGGTTACCATCAGTTGAGGTCAGGGAGGAGGATATCCCGAAGACGGCATTCCGTACGCGGTATGGCCATTATGAGTTTCTGGTGATGCCTTTTGGGCTCACCAATGCATCGGCTGTGTTTATGGACTTGATGAACTGGATTTTTCGGGAGTTCTTAGATCGGTCTGTGGTCGTTTTCGTGGATGACATTTTGATTTATTCACCTTCTGAGGAAGAGCACGAGGAATACTTGCGAGTGGTGCTTGAGTTGCTTAGAGCCCATAAGCTGTATGCTAAGTTTAGGAAGTGTGAGTTCTGGCTAAGAGAGGTTAAGTTTTTAGGCCATGTGGTATTCGAGGAAGGGGTGTCTGTAGATTCATCCAAGATAGAGGCAGTGCAAGATTGGGCACAACCTAAGAGTGTCTTTGAGATCCGCAGTTTTCTGGGATTGGCCGGTTATTACCGTTGGTTTGTGAAAGATTTCTCCAGGCTAGCTTCGCCGTTGACTAGATTGACTCAAAAAGGGGTTAAGTTTGTGTGGAGTGAGACTTGTGAAAAGTCGTTCCAAGAGCTTAAAGTTAGACTTACTACCGCTCTAGTTTTGATTATTCCGGAGAGGGGTCTGGGTTATGCAGTTTATTGTGATGCCTCACGAGAGGGTTTGGGTTGTGTGTTGATGCAAGAGGGGAAACTAGTAGCCTATGGCTCGCGGCAGTTGAAAACACACGTGAGGAATTACCCTACACATGACCTAGAGTTAGCAGCTGTAATATTTGCCTGGAAGATTTGGAGGCACTACCTTTATGGTGGGAGATTCGAAGTGTTCTCGGATCATAAGAGTCTGAAGTATCTGTTTACACAGAAAGACTTGAATCTGAGGCAGAGGAGGTGGATGGAATTCATTGAGAATTATGACTTCGAGTTGCATTATCATCCGGGGAAGGCTAATGTTGTGGCCGATGCCCTAAGTAGGAAATCCATTAGTGGTGTAGCTTGTATTGCCATCCGAGAATGGGAGATGTTTGGTGCACTTGGTGAGTTTGACTTGCATCTGGGGGAGTCTGTGGAGTCTATAGTCTTGTTTTCTGTGGTTGCACAGCCTACACTTGTGAATCGAGTGTTAGAGGCACAGAGAGGTGACCTTGAGGTTGAATCCCGCCGGGAGAAGATATCCAGTGGGAAGGTTGAGAAGGGTCTGACTATGAATCCCGACTTGGGTGTGAGGTACCGAGACCGCTTGTTTGTGCCGGAGTCTTGCCGAGAGGAAGTACTCCGAGAGTTTCACCATTCACGCCTTGTGGTGCATCCGGGAGGCACGAAGATGTATCATGATCTGAGTCGCCAGTTTTGGTGGAGAGGTATGAATTTTTGTGTCTAAGTGCCTTACTTGTCAGCAAGTGAAGGTCGAGCATCAGAGGCCAGCGGGTTTGTTGCAACCCTTGCCTATAGCCGAGTGGAAATGAGAGCATGTTACGATGGACTTCGTTGTAGGTCTTCTGAGGACTCAACGAGGTAGTGATGCCATTTGGGTGGTAGTAGACCGGTTGACTAAGTCGGCTCACTTTATCCCATGTGCGTGAGAGATTCGGTAGATCATCTTGCCAACTTATATATTCAGGACATAGTGAGGTTGCATGGGGTCCCAGTGTTGATCGTCTCAGATAGAGATCCGTGCTTTACTGCTAGGTTGTGGCAAAGTTTGCAGAGTGCCTTGGGCACTAGATTGACGTTTGGCACGGCTTACCATCCTCAGACTGACGGGCAGTCCAAGCGTACTATTCAGATCCTTGAGGATATGCTTCGAGCCTGTGTCCTTGACTTTAGGGGGTCGTGGGAGAGGCACTTGCCCTTAGTGGAGTTTGCCTATAACAATAGTTTCCAATCGAGTATTGGTATGGCACCGTTTGAGGCCTTGTATAGCCGACCGTGTAGATCCCCAGTTTGTTGGGTTGAGGTGGGTGATGCACCTTTGTTGGGTCGGGAGTTGGTGCGAGAAACGACGAAAAAAGTTGAACTTATCCATAAGAGACTAGTTACAGCCCAGAGTCGCCAAAAGAATTATGCCGACCATAGGAGGAGACCTTTGTCATTTGAGGTGGGTGATCACGTCTTTCTGAAAATATCACCTAGGCCGGGCTTGATGAGGTTTGGGAAGAGCAGGAAGTTGTCCCCTCGATTTATTGGACCTTTTGAGATCCTTGAGCGGATTGGGGAGGTTGCATACCGTTTAGCTTTACCGCCGCAGTTGTTCGGAGTGCACGACGTGTTTCATGTTAGTATGCTTCGAAAGTACGAGCCGGATCCATCACATGTATTGGATTGAACTGACTGTTACAGTGTAGGATCTTGTACCGCCTCCGTCCGTTGTGAGAGGTACCTTTCTGTTTTACAACTCGGTTGCTAATGTGTTGATTGATACGTGAGCATCCCATTCATTTATATCTGCAGCATTTGCATCTGTTTTGGGGTTGGAGTTGGCGCAGTTAGCATCTCCTATTTGCGTTGTATCACCTGTTGGTGGTGAATTGATTTTGAAACAAGGGTGTAGAGGTTGTGATATAGAGGTCGCTGATCGCCGGCTTCCATTTTCGTTTGTAGTAATGGTTATGTTGGGTATTGATGTGATTTTGGGTATGGACTGGTTATTGTCATACTGGGCTATTATAGACTGTTACCGCCAGAGGGTTACTGTATGTACCTTGAGCGGGGATTGTTTTCATTTCTTGGGGGATTGGGTTGGTAGAGTCTTACCACCGGTGTATGATCCGCGAGAGCGGAGTGAGCTTAGTTGTCTTCTCGCTAGCTGTATGAGTAGTGAGTGTGATGAGACAAGGACTAAGTTGTCCAGAGTGGTTTGTGAGTACTCGGACATCTTTCCCGAGGATCTTGTTGGTTTACCACCTCATCAAGAGATTGAGTTCTCTATTGACTTAGTGCCTGGCACGGCACCGATTTCTATGGCACCATATCGTTTTGCCCCAGCCGAGTTGAGTGAGTTGAAGATTCAACTCCAGGAGTTGCTAGATAAGGGCTTCATCTGCCCTAGTAATTCATCGTGGGGAGCACCGGCCCTCTTTGCTAAAAAGAAAAATGGGGCTTTGAGACATTGTATTGACTACCGAAAGTTGAATCGGGCTACGGTTAAGAACAAGTACCCTATGCCTCGTATAGATGATTTGTTTGACCAGTTGAAAGGTTTCCGCTGTTTCTTTAAAATAGATTTGAGATCGGGTTACCATTAGTTGAGGGTCAGGGAGGATGATATCCCGAAGATGGCATTCCGTACGCGGTATAGCCATTATGAGTTTCTGGTGATGCCTTTCAGGCTCACCAACGCACCGGTTGTGTTTATGGACTTGATGAACCGGATCTTCCGAGAGTTCTTAGATCGCTTTATGGTCGTTTTCGTGGACGACATTCTGATTTATTCACCTTCTGAGGAGGAGCACGAGGAACACTTACGAGTGGTGCTTGAGTTACTTAGAGCCCACAAGTTGTATGCTAAGTTTGGGAAGTGTGAGTTCTAGCTAAGGGAGGTTAAATTCTTAGGCCACGTGGTATCCGGGGAAGGGGTGATAGTAGATTCATCCAAGATAGAGGTAGTGCAGGATTGGGCACAGCCTAAGAATGTTTTTGAGATCCGCAGTTTTCTGGGATTAGCTGGGTATTACCGTCGGTTTGTGAAGGATTTCTCCAGGCTAGCTTCGTCGTTGACTAGATTAACGCGTAAAGGGGTCAAATTTGTATTGAGTGAGACTTGCGAAAAGTCGTTCCAAGAGCTTAAAGTTAGACTTACCACCGCTCCAGTCTTGATCATTCCGGAGAGGGGTTTGGGTTATGCAGTATATTGTGATGCCTCACGAGAGGGTTTGGGTTGTGTATTGATGCAAGAGGGGAAAGTAGTAGCCTAGGGCTCACGTCAGTTGAAAATACATGAGAGGAACTACCCTACATATGACCTAGAGTTAGTAGCTGTAATTTTTGCCTTGAAGATTTGGAGGCATTACCTTTATGGTGAGAGATTCGAGGTGTTCTCAGATCATAAGAGTCTGAAGTATCTGTTTACACAGAAGGACTTGAATTTGAGGCAGATGAAGTGGATGGAGTTTATAGAGGATTACGACTTCGAGTTGCATTATCATCCCTGGAAGGCTAATGTTGTGGCTGATGTCCTTAGTAGGAAATCCATTAGTGATGTAGCTTGTATAGCCATCCGGGAATGGGAGATGTTGGGTATACTTGGCGAGTTCGACTTGCTTCTAGGTGAGTCTGTTGAGTCTGGGACCTTGTTTTTTGTGGTTGGACAACCTACACTTATGAATTGAGTGTCAGAAGCGCAGAGGGGTGACTTAGAGGTAGAATCCTTCCGGGAAAAGATATCCAGTGGGAAGGTAGAGAAGGGCTTGACTGTGTATCCCGACCTGAGTGTGAGGTACTGAGACTACTTGTTTGTGTTGGAGTCTTGCCGAGAGGAAGTACTCCGAGAGTTTCACTATTCACGCCTTGCGGTGCATTCAGGAGGCACAAAGATGTATCATGATCTGAGTCGCCAGTTTTGGTGGAAAGGGATGAAGAAAGATGTGGCAGTTTTTGTATCTAAGTGCCTTACTTGTCAGCAAGTGAAGGCCGAACATCAGAGGCTAGCGGGTTTGTTACAACCCTTGCCTATTGCTGAGTGGAAGTGGGAGCATGTCATAATGGATTTTGTCATGGGTCTTCCGAGGACTCAATGGAACAGTGATGCCATTTGGGTGGCAGTGGACCGGTTGACTAAGTCAGCGCACTTTATCCCTATGCGCCTAAGAGATTCGATAGATCATCTCGCCGACTTATATATTCGGGACATAGTGAGGTTGCACGGGGTCCCAGTGTCGATTGTCTCAGATAGAGATCCGCGTTTTACTGCTAGGTTGTGGCAGAGTTTGCAGAGTGCCTTGAGCACTAAGTTAACCTTTAGCACGGCTTACCATCCTCAGACTGATGGACAGTCCAAGCGTACTATTCAAATCCTTGAGGATATGCTTCGAGGCTGTGTCCTTGACTTTAGTGGGTCGTGGAAGAGGCACTTGCCCTTAGTGGAGTTTGCCTATAACAATAGTTTCCAATCGAGTATTGGCATGGCACCGTTTGAGGCCTTGTATGGTCGACTGTGTAGGTCTCCAGTATGTTGGGCCGAGGTGGGTGATGCACCTTTGTTGGGCCCGGAGTTGGTACGAGAAACAACGGAGAAAGTTGAACTTATCTGTAAGAGGTTAGTTACAGCCCAGAGTCGCCAAAAGAGTTATGCCGACCGTAGGAGGAGGCCTTTGGCATTTGAGGTGGGTGATCACGTCTTTCTGAAAATATCACCTAGGCGGGGTTTGATGAGGTTTGGGAAGAGTGGGAAGTTGTCCCCTCGGCTTATTGGCCCTTTTGAGGTCCTTGAACGGATTGGGGAGGTTACGTACCATCTAGCTTTACCGCCGCAGTTGTCCGGAGTGCATGACGTGTTTCATGTTAGTATGCTTCGGAAATACGAGCCGGATCCGTCACATGTATTGGATTGGACCGACTCAGAGGTAGATGAGGATGCCTCGTATGAGGAGAGACCAGTGAGGGTCTTGGATAGACGGAACTAAGTCTTGCGAGGCAAGACGTTACCCTTGGTAAAAGTTTTGTGAAAACATCATGGAGTTGAGGAAGCAACTTGGGAACGTGAATTGGAGGTCCAAGAGAAATATCTGGACTTCTTTGTTAATGTTTAACCATGTATTGGAAATTTTGTTTTATTGATGAATTATGGGAACATTGTATGTGTTTTGGATTATGGAAATGTTATAACCATCGAATATGGTTCGAAAATGAAAGTTTACTTTAACATTGTATATGTTAAATATGTTTTAGAAATGCAAATATGAATATGAACATTGAATATGTTTTGAGAAGCATGAGATATGTATGTTGAAGTTGATAAATTTTAAAGGAATGTATGTTGAAATGTATTGTAAGTTTTTCTCTTAAAAAGAGGTGGGATGATCGGTAATGGGTCAAGATGGTAAATGTTGAATTATAATGTGGTTGAGAATTGAAAAATCACAATTTTGAAACTTATATCTAATTTTGGGGACGAAATTCTTTAAGGGGGGGAGGTTATAGTGATCCTGGTTTTCCCTCTATTGCTTATTGTATTCCGGACTTGGGTTCCGTCATGGTTGTTGTTATCTTTATCTTGTTTCCGTCCTTTAAATTCTTTGTCTTTGAGTTTTGGGATGTGTTGGGTAGGTTTGAAACAGGTTGGATGTGATTTTGAAATAAATAGCTGCTGCCCAGATTTTGGTTTCTTCGCTCGAGCGAGGCTTTTGTTGCTCGAGTGAGCTTTGGGTTTTAGTTCCTTTGCTCGAGCCAGGGTTCCTTCACTCGAGCAAGCTTTGAGTGGTGTGTCTCTTGGCTTGAGAGAGCACTCTTGTGCTCGAGCATGTGTCTGCGTCTCTTTTTGGCCTGAAGGTTGTGTTTCTTCGCTCGAGCGAGCGAGGACTATGTTTTGAGTTTCTTTGCTCGAGCGAGCACTCTTGCGCTCGAGCGTGCTTCTGGGTTGCAGACCTGAAGGTTCGCATTGTTCGCTAGAGCGACGCTTCTTGCGTTCGAGCGAGGTTCTATTGTGTCTGGTCACTCGAGCGACCACTCCTTCGCTCGAGCGAGCCTAGAGTATATCAATTTGCAACAGCGTGCTTTTGCACACTTTTTCACTCTCTTCTTCCTTCAAACCCTAGATCCGGCACACTCTCTCTCTACATACGTCTTCTCTCTACAAATACACTTGGTTCTTGGGTGTCTCTACCCTAGTCTCTTTGAAGAAAAGGTAGAGCTTGGTGTGGGCTTTGTGTTAATTCGAAAAAGTTGGGCTTTGGAGCACTTTGAGTTTCTTCCTCCTTCTCTTTTGAGCTCCTAAATTTGAGGTAGGGATAATCTACTCCTACTTATGGGTTTTAACATAAATTTTAGTTATTTTGTATAAATTGTGAAATATGGAAATTTTGGGAAAGTTAGGGTTTGATTTTGAAAAAAAAAATAAAAGGGGGGTTTTTAATTGTTGAGCTCCATGTATATGTGAGACCTTAGAAAATGGGATTATTGGTGTAACATCGAGGAAATTGAGCCTTAGGGCTAAAGTAGAGAAAAGGGGGAAAATGCCCTGATGTTGTTTAAATAATTAATTTGTATAATTAATTTGGAGAGATATGAAATTAAGTTGAAAATCATGAAATTGAGAAATTATGAGGATGAATGGTATAGTTGGATTGATTAATCACTCACCTATGAAATTGTTGATAGTTTATCTGTTTGATAAATTTATGATCTGTTTAGAAATAATTGTTTTGGGCTATCGGTGGAGAATAGTCTTGATTGTTGTAGACACTGTATGTTGATTAGGGAAAACTGAAACTAATCAAATGAGTTATGTCATTGAATATGACGGTTGAATTAACACATTGAATATGTGCCTGGATTGATCATTGTATACGATAAAACGTTTAAATACATTGCATATGTATCTTGTTTGGGAAAAGATAGGGGATGTACTCTCAAACCTGTTTAGGAGGAGATAGGGGATGGACTCCATTGATAACTAAGTTGGCCGGAGTGTCCGGGGTGAAAGTCCCGAAATCTTAATTACGTTTGCATAACGTAGATGAGTTGAAATATTAAAGTGGTAATAATATGAGTTGTAGTCTCATTATAAGTTGATTATGATTGAAGTGTTGATAGTATGAGTTGTAAATCTCATTTTGAACTTCTCGGTTAAACAATGAACCATATCTAAGAATTAGATTGGATAATGAAACGGAAAGGGATTGAAATATGATTGTTACTATGGAATGGTTATGGAAGATATGTACATTGAATTATATAAGTTAAACATTTATCAAATGCTACTGTTTTAGTTAATTCTCATATTATGTTTAGCGTATCTCTACTAGGCTTTGGCTCACCCTATATGGGACATCATTTTCAGGTATAGGTGATATGCCGCCTCCAAGGATGTAGCTTGGGAGGTTTAGAAGCTGAAGGCTTATTTTTGTGTAGTTATCTTTTGTATTACATGTAATTCAAGCCTAGGGCTTAATCTATTAAGAGTTAGAACTCTCTTTGTTGAAACCAAGTGTTGACTTGGAAAGTTTGTAAGCCCGTAGGGCATTTACTTTTGTTGTCAACATGTAATACTTTTTGTAAAGAATACTCTGATGTTTGGAATATAATGCTTCTTTTCTATTTTATGGATCTTATGAATGAATGAAGTATGTCTTATTTTGAGGGCGTTACATTAATGAAGACACAAGGTTTGGAAATCACTAGATCAAGGCCAAAATGTAGAGAGAGAGAGAGAGAGAGTGTATTCTAGATAGAGAAGCTCTCAACTTAGGGTTTTGGAAAGTTTTAGAGAGAGAAATGACAGAAAAAGTGATTTAAAATGTCACTTTCGCGATCTGATATACGTACAGTCCGCTCGTGCAGAGAGTTAACGCTTGAGCGTCAGACACAAAAATTCGATACGCTCGAGCACAAGAAAGCCTGCTCGAGCGTCAAGGGACAACGACAAGGCAATACCCGCTGGAGCGCAGTGAAGCCCGCTAGAGCGTAGAATACACACTTCCAGTATTTTACAAACTTCAGATAGACGCTTGAGCTCCAGAGGGGCCGCTCGAGCTCAGACCCGCTCGAGCGTAAGAAACTCCGCTCGAGCGTGAAAAACACTTCTGTATTTCTGCAGATGCATAAAGTATTGAGCGATTGCAAACCCCACTCGAGCGCAAGAAAGCCCGCTCGAGCGGAAGACCAAAATTCTGGACAACAAGGTTCTAAACCAACTGCCAACCAACATGTTCTAAACACGCCCAAGACATTCCAAAACTCAAATTCAAAGGGTAGGAAGAGGACTAGACATAAACAACAACATTAAACCACGAGACCCGAGTCTGAAACACTGTAAAGGTCGAGTTAGAAACTGGGATCGCTATACACTCTACCTGCCTCAAGCACGGTGTCATGACCCGAACCCGAACCCGAACCCGCCCCCGTGGGTTAAGGACATAACCGGCCAGTAATCGTGAGATTACCTACGGCCTCAAACCAAACCAAACGTATTTTAACAGAGTTAATGGGGGCCAAACAGAAGCAATTTAAAAACTTTGTCCTTAGAGCTGTGCTTACATGGCACGTCAAACAAGTCATACATATAAACATTAATAACTCACAACAGAATTAAAGTATCAAAAGTTCTATAGAGACAGGATCATCCAAAACTACGTCAACCCATGAACTATATATAGACATATACAAAGGCTCCGCCAACGTGACAACATAAAACAAAATAACAAAGGCGAAGGCGAGTCTCATGCGTGAGACACATAGACTGACTTTCCAAAACTCGGTTGTTCCATACAGACTTCACTGGGGCTGGGGCTGGACCTCTCTTGGCTCACCTACAAATACATGAATGAGCGTGAGCGGAAGGCCAGTGAATAATATCAAATAAAGAAAATACATTGGAGCATTATGCATCAGACGACCCTTGGCCCAATTCATTCATGTCAAACTGGCCTTTGGCCCTTTTCGAACTTTTATATCAGACTGGCCTTTTTGGCCTTATCAAACTTTCGTATCAGACTGGCCTTTCGACCTTTCCAAACTTGTCATATCAAACTGGCATTTAAGCCTTTCAAACTTGTTATGTCAAACTGGCATTTAAGCCTTTCAAACTTGTCATATCAGACTGACATTTAAGCCTTTCAGACTTGTCATATCAAACTGGCATTTAAGCCTTTCAAATTTGTCATGTCAAACTGGCATTTAAGCTTTTCAAACTTGTCATATCAAACTGGCATTTAAGCCTTTCAAACTTTGTCCACCATTCAAAATTAATGAACTTTACAAAACTTACATAGAAGTAAGCAATTGGACGACAATATGTATTTCAAATTTTACTCACAGTGATTGGCTTGTGGAGTTGCCCTGGAGCTTGACCCTACATATCACATAACACATATGGGTCACAAATAATTCAATCCATTCTTTAATTCACATATTCTGCTTTAGGCTTCATTCGTATCTCTTTAACTTAATTACGATGCTCAATGTATGCCTAGGAGTGCTTGTAAGTGAAAGAGAACGGAAAATGAAACACAGAACGAGCATACAAAATTTTAGAAAACAGGGTCCCCGCTCGAGCGTGGAACTCCCCACTCGAGCAGACCCTTGAGGCCTGCAAAAGTACTGGATAGGTGAAATTTACGCTCGAGCATTCCTTCTGGCGCTCGAGCGGAAGGCCTCTCGACATGGCTCCCTGCTCGAGCGTGAACTTCCCCGCTCGAGCAGACGCTATGTCTGCAAAAGTACTGGATGCCTCATTTTTATGCTCGAGCGTGAACTCGGACGCTCGAGCGGAAGTTCATCCCACATCGATCCCCGCTTGAGAATGAACTTCCCCGCTCGAGCAGACACCAAGCCTGCAAGAAAATACTGGGAGCTTGAAATCTCCGCTCGAGCGTCGGTTCTCCCGCTCGAGCGGACATCAAAATTCTGGGTTTCCCAGATTGTGTTCTTGAGCTAAAATTCGACTCTCAACCAACGTTTCATGCATTTTATAGCTTCAATTCCACACATACTTGTACTAAAATGGTATAAACACCAAAACACATCATCATGGAGCTCAATTTCAAAGATTTAACACATGCATGGCTCAAATTGACACCAAACTCAACTCTAACATACACATTCATGCATTCAAAGCTCTTATCTTCATAGATTGTACATGCATGTGATGTCTAGCTCCCATTCTCAACTTAGATGATACCAATGGTGATTATACATGAGCTTCAACTACAAATTCACATGGATTTCAACCAAAATGCAACATGAATCATGTAATTCAAGCTTAATTATGCAAATTCCAAACAATTACATACATGCATGCATATATGGTCTTCCAATTCAACAAAACAAATTCAAAACATGCTCTTGACCATTAATTAACTTTGAACACACAAGGTTACACCTTAAACTCATGAATTCAAGAATCAATTGCTTACCTAGAAGCCCAATCTATGGTTAATCCTTGAACTAGACTTCAATTATCCAAGTTTGAGTCAAAATTTACACAATTCTCTCCCTCTCTCTCTCTAACAGCCGGCCCTCTCTCTTCTTAGAGTTTTTCATCAGCCAAATGAAGCTAAAGGAGAGAGATGAGGGTGTAGTGCTCAAATACAACAAATCCCACCAGCCACCATTAATAATTTTAAACAATTTGAGCACAATGCTATTAAATAAATCAATTTAATCTGGCCCGAATAAATTTTCAATTAAATTTCACCGTAGGCTCTAAAAATTCCGCTAATCACAATGACGCGACCAATTTCGAGTTTTATGGCCGATAAGGCCTTCAATTTAATTTCTAAAGCAGATAATTAAACAGATATTCCTACGGTGAACAGATAGAAATTCAAAGCCACATATTTTCACATAATGACACACAAAATCATATCAAAACACATAATCACATTCATATTAAGGACCAAATAGAACATTACGGAACAGGGGTATCACACACGGTAAGCCAAAAATAGATTTTCTCACAATGAAATGCCAATTTACCAGACTCCAGCTGAAAGGGAATGATACCTCTCATTATCAGCGCAGCCAATTCTCCAGGCGCAAGTTGGAAGGGAATGGTACCTCTGATTCTCAACGCATTACACATTTTCCAACCATCACATTATACAACATTCATAGACCATTCGAGTGTACTACAGATAGATAACCATTTCAACATTCACAATGTCATCCTCCGCCAATGACCAAGGACAAAACCTCCAAGTAATATGTATTAACGCACGAAATACAAACATCCCATTCTTACGAGGTTTTAAATCCAACGACAACAATAATGTTCCAATTCACAAAACACCAATTATATATATATATATATACATGCATTTAAAATAAATGAAACTCCTCTCTTTCATTTCATCCAAAAACTCAACCCACGGACAACAAGGTCATAACCCACTCAAATTCAACTCAACAAGGGTACTACCCAAAATTCCTAATCTCATGGTTAAATCCCCTTTTTAACAATTAACAAATTATCACTTCGTTATATTCAACTATAATCAACCCAACACAAGTAAATGTTAAAAATCATAAGACCCAATTTAATCACAAATAAATTACCAAGTCATTAATCAAATTCTTTAATTCACAACATGATTATCTCACCATTTCAACCATTTTCACCCACCAAGCATTACTACGAAGCAATTAGGGCTTTACTTCTCTCTATCCATAACATGTTAACCATTTTCCTCCAAATTAACTCAACAACAAGCTATTTCCCAAATCTCAACCTTATACACATCAACACTTAGATCTCCCTACATGATTTTCCAAAAAGATCCATAACAACATGATTTTTTTTTTATGCAATAGAACATACCACATGTCTATCTATAAGAGAGATATTGAAAAAGATCAAAGAAATCCCTACCTCAAGAGAGAAGAGGAGAAAACAACCCAAAAATCACCGGCGAGGAAACCACGAACTACTTGGATCAATACGAAGCTCTTGACAAGCTCTACACTTAATCTCAAAGGAGCAAGGCAAGGAGATGCTCCTAAGTGAGTAGATCTAAAGATCTTTGAGCAAAAAGTGATTTTGGAGAGGGAGAGAGTGACTCACGACTTGGAGAGGGAAAAAGAGAAGAAAAAGTAAAGAAAAGGTTAAGTGAGGGACCTATTTATAGTGCTAGGTCAAAGTAAAATGAAGTCCCAAAGTCAACCCAAAAGATCAAGTCAAAATCCCCAAAAAGTAGGGCAAAAAACCGGACTACAATCTGGAAAAAAGTCTACAGGGGTCGACCCTTGCAACACAGGGCTCGACCCTATGAAGAAACTTATGTTTGACAGCATGTAAGGGGGTCGACCCTTAGACAGGAGGGCGTCGACCCTATTTTCCAGCAACTAACACATAGACATAAGAGGGTCGACCCTCTCCAGTCTGGTGTGTAGCACTTGTGTCCTTTAAAGCTTTTGGTAAGTGTATTTGAACCCTTTATTCTATTTTGGGAATCTTTGGTGTTATTATGGGTTGGTTTTGGAGGAGTACAAACCGATTTAAACTTGTTGGGTTTGGTTGTTCGCACTTATTCTTGTCAAAAGTTCCTTGGAGACTTAGAAATTCCATTCTAGGGTCGACACTAGCCTTTCTAAGGGTCAACCCTTACCTATTGGTGAAGTTCTGGAAGTGTTGTTGGAAGATAGGGTAGACACCAGACTGGGAGAGGGTCGACCCTCTTATGTTTGTGTGTTAGTTGCTGGAAGATAGGGTAGACACCAGACTGGAAGAGGGTTGACCATTTTATGTCTGTGTGTTGGTTGCTAGAAGATAGGGTCGACCCCCTCCTATCTAAGGGTCGACCCTTACGTGTTTTTTTCCAGATTTTTGAGGTTCGAATGGGCCCTATCTAAGGGGGTTTTGGGGCCTATTATTTTATTTGACCTTAGGGCTTTTCCTCACTACTATAAATAGGCCCAAACCATTTTTTCTCTCATGATTTTCTTTCCCTTTTTCCTCTCAAACTGTGATCTCTCTCTCTCTTCTCTCTCTAAAACTCAACTTTTTCACTTAATTCTCTAGATCTACTCACCTAGAGTGATCTCCTCACCTTGCTCCTTTGAGATACATTGTAGAGCTTGTCGAGGGCTTCATTTTGATCAGAGCAAAACGTCATTTCTCCTTTGTCGACTTTTGGGTTTTTCTTCCTTCTTCCTCTTCTAAGCTTGAAGTAGGGATATTCTATTCTCCTATATGGGTTTTAGCATAGATATTGTCATCTTGTATAAATGGTGTGATTTGGGAAGGTTTTTGGTGAATTTTTGGTTGGTTTCTATATATATAAAAAAGGAGTTTTCTATTTGGGTTCCCTATGGGCATGAGAGGTCTTGAACATGTTATGACTTGAGAAGAATTGATGAAATTTGGTCTTAGGTATAATATTTGATAAAGGGGGAGATTTGCCCTAATTTGAATTAAATAAGTTATTTTGTATAAATAACGAGAGTGACTTTGAAATTATGGAATTGAAAGAACATGTGATTAAATGGTGTAGTTGGATTACTCACCTATGGGAAAAGTTGATAAATTATCTGTTGATAGATTTATTTATCTGTTTAGAAATATCTGCTTTGCGCTATTAGTGGATGATAGCCATGATTGTTGTAGAAATTGCATGATGATTAGGTGAATTGAAACTAATCAATTGGATTATATCATTGAATATGACTGTTGGATTAAAACATTGAATATGTGATTTAATTGGTCATTGTGTATGACAACGTGTTTAAATACATTGTATATGTATCTTTGTTTGGGAGGAGATAGGGGATGGACTCCATTGATAATTAAGTTGGCCGGAGTGTCCAGGGTGAAAGTCCCGAAATCTTATATATATATATATTTGGGTGCCGATTCCCTCGGACGTAGTTCCGTAAAATGGCAAGAAATGGAAGTGTATGAATAAATGTTTATGATTGAAGTATTGATAAATGAATTGTAGTCTCATTTTGAATTGTTTAGATGATGATGACCTATGTCCATGAATTGATTTGGATAAGTAAATGTAAGTGAATGGAAGTATGGATGTCAATGTTGATTGGTTATGAAAAAGGTGTAAGTTGGTTTTCAAGTGTTAAACATTTATCGGATACTAATGTTTTAGTTAATTCTCATATACTGTTTAGAATATCTCTATTGGGCTTTGACTCACCCTACTTGGAACACCATTTTTCAGGTACAGAGGACATGCCACCTCCAAGGACATAGCTTGGGAGGTTTAGGGGTTGAAGACTCCATTTTACATATTTTGTCTGGTGTTAAATGTAAAATTTCAAGCCAAGGGCTTTATATGTAAAGAGTTAGAACTCTTCTTTTGTTGTAACCAAGTGTTAACTTGGAAAGCTGTAAGCCCTTTGGGCACTTATTTTTGTTATTTAGAAGTTAGAGTTACATGCTATAGTTTCAAGATTAATGTTTATGAAAATGTAATGCATGTAATATCTTTTGTAAAGGAAACTCTGATGAATGAAGAGATGATATTTCCCATATGTTTATGACAATTTGTGAATGGTAGTCTTGTACTTTTTTTTGAGGGCGTTACAACTTGGTATTAGAGCGTACTAGGTTTGAATACTTTGGGTACGTGGGAAGTGGTTAGTACCACAATGGGTTTGTCTCGCTTGTTAGAGACTTATGTATGATATTGAGTGTTTATGTGATAACATGTTTATGTGATTATATGGGTATGGGATTTAGTTTCTAGGATATAGATCGGGTCCATGGGTTTTTGGGAGTCCTGTTGGAAAGGCACTTGATCACTGCCATTTCTAACTGGAACTCTAGCAATGTCACGGGACGGTCATTATCCGGAAATAAAATTCGTAAGTGTTTATGTGATTATGTGCTTATGTGGAATGAATTACAAGACTTGTGATTATAAACCCCCTTTTACTTATATAATAGATAGATAGATAGATAGATTTAATAAAAAATTATATTTGTTTTAGATATTTTATTAATATACAATTTTTTTAAGATTTTTTATAAAAATAATTTAGCAATCTTATCACTAACCATAGTATATGAGAGAAGTTGGAAATGGTGTAGCAATAGATATGAGAGAAGTCAAAAAGACTTGTGAGTTGGAAAAAGTCAATAAATGCTAAGTTTTGTTTTTTTAAATCAAAAAAATTAGAAAATTAAGATTGGGTTATTGGAGCTCTCACAAAACTTGTGGGTTAAAAACCCCATTTTCCTTATATAATATACTAGCATATCACCCGTGCTATGCACGGGTTTTGTTTATAATTATCCATGTATATGAATTGCGATTTTTAAATGTCTTTTTTTTTTATTTTTCTTTTCTATATTATATTAAAGTTTAATATTTTGAAAATAATCATATGTGTTGGACTTTTCAATGAATTAAACGTCTTCTTCTTTTTTATATTATATTAAAGTTTAATATTTTGATAATAATCATATGTGTTAGATTTTTCAAAGAATTCATATGTGTTGGACTTTTCAAGGAAATTTTTTTCATGCTTGTTCTTAATACATTAAAGTGTTATTATGGGGGATAATAATCATAAGTGTTGGGACTTTTCAAGGAATTCATATGTGTTGGACTTTTCAAAGAATTTTTTTTGTATTTGTTCTTAATACATTAAAGTGTTATTATGAGAGTAAGGCTTGAGGATTTGGAGAAGTTAATAAATGCTAAGATTTTTTTTTGAAAAAAAAAAATCAAAAAATCAAGAAATTTAGATTGGGATATTAGAGCTCCAATAAGGCTTAGGGGTTAGAAACCCCCCCTTCGTTAATATATATACTAGCATATCACACATACTATGCACAGATTGTGTTTACAATTATCTATATATGTGAATTTTGATTTTTAAATGTTTTCTTTTCTTTTTTTTTAAAATGTCTTCTTTTTTTTCCTTTTTTATATTATATTAAAATTTAATATTTTGATAATAATCATATGTGTTGGACTTTTCAAGGAATTAAAAGTCTTTTTTTTATTATATTATATTAAAGTTTAATATTTTGATAATAATCATATGTGTTGGACTTTTCAAGAATTTTTTTTATACTTGTTCTTAATGCATTAAAGTGTTATTATGAGGGATAATAATCATATGTTGGGACTTTTCAAGGAATTCATATGTGTTGGATTTCAAAGAATTTTTTTATGCTTGTTCTTAATGCATTAAAGTGTTATTATGAGGGTAAAACTTGGGAGTTTGGAGAAGTTAATAAATGCTAAGAATTTTTTTTTTTTTTAAATCAAAAAATTAGGAAATTTAGATTGAGAGACTAGAGCTCGCACAAGGCTTGGGGTTAAAAATCTCATTTTGCTTAATATATAGTATAAATAGATAGATAGATAAATATAGATATTTATATTTGTTTTAGATATTTTTTTTAATATACAAATTATTATTTTTAGATTTTTTATAAAAATAATTTAATAATCCCATCACTAACTATAGTGTATGGGAGAAGTTGAAAAAGGTGCTACAATAACTATGAGAGAAGTCAAAAAGGCTTGTTGATTAAGAGAAATCAATAAATGCTGAGATTATTATTATTTTTAAATCAAAAAATTAGAAAATTAAGATTATGATATTGGAGCTCCCACAAGACTTGTTACTTAAAACCCCATTTTTCCTTATATAATACTAGCCTATTACCCGTGCTATGCACGAAATAATTATAGATATTTATATTTATTTTAGATTTTTTTTAATATATAAATTATGTTTTTAAAGATTTTTTATAAAAATAATTTAACAATCTTATCACTAATCATAGTGTATGGGAGAAGTTGAAAAGGGTACTGCAGTAACTATACACGGATTGTACCTATAATTATTTGTATGCGGGGATTTTAAATGTTGATCAGGAGATTTTGACCAAATCAATAAATGCAGGCATGTGGAAAGACATGTGGATTGAAAAAAGTTAATAAATGCTGATCAGTGGATTTTGACCAAATCAATAAATGCTGAGTTTTTTTTTTTTTTAATAAGAAATTTAGAAAATTCAGATTGGAATATTGAAACTCCCATAGGCCTTGAGGTTAAAAACCTCATTTTGTTTAATAAATAGTATAGACTAGCATATTACTCGTGCTATGTACGAGTATAAATAAATAATCAAAAATTAGTTTTTAAATTAAAATAATAATATAAAATTTATTTAAAATATGTTGTAAAAGTGATTTATGATCAATTAAATTTTATTAGAGTTACACTAATAGAAGATTTTTATTCTAATGTCATTAATTGTATTTTCTAAGTTCTTAATAAAAACCTGCATGTCATAATTTAATTGGTAAAATTTAAATAATAAATTAATTTTTTTTATTTACAATAAAATATAAATACATTTCATTTTATAAGTTTCATAATTTTAATTTACCATATGATAGTAATAAATTATATTTTTTAATATACTAACTTTTTCTTATTTTGTAAAACCTAAAAATTTGTTTACTTAAAATTGTTGTCATAGCTCTTATGTGAAAACGGATTAGAATTGACTTGTGGTGTTAGACTAAAAATTAAAAGTGACCTGAAAGCTAGTTAACTAAATATTTATGCTAATGTGACATTCACCTAGTCATTAAAAATTGTTTTGATTATTTAAAATTATCTTTATCGGTTTATAACCGGTATGAGTTAGTTTGAGTGTTCTAATATGAGATTAAATATTAAAAATGAGTCTAAAAAATTTAGTTCGAGTCGATTTTTTTTTTTCAACATTTCTTGGTTTAAGCCTATAAGACATCTTATTTTAATAACTCAATATGATAAAAAAAACAATAATCTTAATGTTTAGGTGCTTTTTGTCAATCAATAAAAAATATTTATAAATATTAAGAGAATTACATTTGAACAAATTCTAACATAAATTTTTTACTTTAAAACTATAGTATACAAAAATATAACATAATTTTACCCTAAAAAATATACACCTCACTCGTAATTACTCAATTTTTGTCTCCACTTCCTATGTCTCTCAAATAAGGAGGTCTCTTTACTTTATATAGCCATCCACTTTTTCAATGAACAATTATGATCAATTTGACCTAGGAGACATTACCAAGCTTCTAGAATATTCTAGGTTACTCTCATCCTTCCACTATAGTTTAGATTTCTCTAAATTATTCTACTACATAATGGAAATTTTTATACTTCTCTTGAATACTCCCGAATGTTCTGGAACTTTATAGATTTGTTAGATTTCTCTAAATTTCTCCAATATTTTTTATTCTACTAGGATATTCTAAAATCTTCTAGATTGGTATAAAACTTTTCATAACCTTCTAGATTCTCCACCATTGTAAAATGATGTGGAAAAACACTAGAGAGTTTGTATTGATTCTCAACGGACTAGACCGGTCTAGTTTAGGCCTATGGACCCACTACTGGTTCTGTTTCGATGATCTAAACTATTAATTTTTAGGGTTTTCATGTATGGATTATCCATACAAAAAAATAGATTGATTCGATAATTGTAACTATTTTGATTTCAATAATTTGTTTTCAAAAAATTATGAACCATAAAATATAATTTTAAAAATAACCTACTTTTTGAAAACAAATGCAATTAATTAAATCATGTAGTTATAATTATTAGAGATCAATTTGAATCTTTTTTTTATGCATAAAAGCTAAAAAATTAATGATTAGATTGTCGAACTAGTGCCATGATCCCATTACTCTTGTATTTATATCGAAAGTTAGATACATACTCACCAATCTAACATCTTCCAATCACCCATTACTAGGTACTAATTAGACATTTTGTTTTAGGAAAAATATATTTTACATCCCAAAAGCTATAATTAAAGATATTATTGATTCCTATAAAATAAAATATTATTGGTTAATTCATGGAGATTGAAAAAAAACATTTAATTGAGATTAATCGGGGAATTCGGATATAGCTCCCTTATTATAAGTTTAAATTAGTATAAGGACAAGCAAGAAAGATTGTCAGTTCCAGTCCTTTAACGTTTTGTAGAACAAATCCTGACCAAAGTAACCCTATTAATAATACTTTATTTGATTCTGATTTTTACAAAATAATTTTCAGAAAATTCTACTTTTTTTTTTTACGTATTTTAATATTTTCAATGAATTTTTCTAATATTTTAAGCATTTTTTTTTAAATTTTTAGACACACCAAACATAAATACACTTAAAAAGTATAATATTTGTGGAAAAACATCTTTAAAAAATACACTAAATACCAAAAAATACCAAAAATAAAGAATAAAAATTCTGTATTTTTTCGTATTCTTGTATATTTATTAATTCTTAAAATATTTTTTTCACAAATATTTTACTATTTAGATACATCTAAATAAGGTGCATCTAAAAAAGTAAAAAAAAAAAAAATTGCTTAAAATTTTAAAAAAAAAACGAAAAACAAAAAATTGAATTCAGAAAACTAAAACCAAACACACTGATAATACTTTACAAGATTGAACGCCTTGCACTTTTTTAAAATATTGAAAAATTAAAAATTCAATAAATTTTTATTCAAATCTCCGTTTTTAATAAAATTTATATTTTTGAAATTCTCTCATCAAAATCTATCAAATAAGACTAATAAAATTTTGAATAAAAAAACTGCAAAATTTAACTGAGTTCGTAGTATTAAACACAGTAAAATTTTATGAATTGTTACTCAGTGAAATTTCACTCAAAGGTAGTGAAATTGCCTTTGGACAATAAAATTTCATTGGCACCAATTAAAATTTCACTGTCATTCACTGTTTAAGACAGTGGAATTTTCAAATCATTACTAGAAAATGCAAAATTGAAGGCCAATTGTAAAAATTAGGTTCCGGTTTTAAAATTTAGGGCTAACAATTTCAAATTGAAAATTCCAAGTTAACAAATTTTAAATTTCACTATATTGGACACAAAAAAATTTACTGTGTTAACATAGTGAATTTTCTTTGTGCCATTTACTTTTGCACTATACATAATAGTGTTGTGATATAAACAGTAATGCCTAATTAACCTGGTAAATGGTTAACTTGGTTTTTAATCAACATCAAATATGATAATATAACTTGTTCATTGAATAAGTCAAAGAAATTTCACTAACCTAAATTACACCATTCTAAAAAAAATATTCAAAAGAGATCAACAAAACTCATTGACTTGAATTGCACTAATCTAAAAACAATATTCAAAATATTCACTGACTTATATTCGATAACTATAACTATTTTGATTTCAACAAATTTATTTTCAAAAAATTATGAACTATAAAATATGATTTTAAAAGCAACATGTTTTTGAAGACAAATGTTATTAAATCATGTTATTATAATTATTAGAGATCAATTTAAATTTTTTGTATAAATAAGAGAAAATCAGTAAAATATTCCTCTCCAACTTTGTGTAATATGACAGGTCCAATTTTTTTTTTATTAGATAAGGTCCCTCAACATTTTCACAGAAAAATTCGATTAAGAGAAATTTTGTCTGACTCAGAGAAATTTCGACCCCGATTCAGGAAAATTTTAAAATTTCTCTGTAACAATTGAAATTTCACTAAATCATGGTGAAATTTCTCTAAGTCAAATTTTCTTGTTGAGAGACTTTAACTACTATGAAAATATTGTATATCATTTATCTTGTAAAATTTTAATATCAAGGAACCTTAAAAAAAATTTCCTCATAAATAATCTATGCAAGAGAGAGAGAGAGAGAGAGAGAGAGAGAGAGAGAGACAAAGAAGAAGAAGAAGAAGAAGAAGAAGAAGAAGTTGTTTCTCTTTATTTTTGCAATGAAAGCTATTACCAAATGTGTTTTCATGTCCAATGATTCCAATCCACATTTGATTTTTGTCGTTGGAGCCTCCAATTTATTACATCATCGACTCTTCAATGTTTATTAAGAAATACTGCCAAATCATTACATGAAAATTAAAACAAAAGAATCAAATGAAGAGTCATATGCGCATTTGAGGAGCAAATCAGTAAATTAAGCCAAATTTTGTTATCTATCCACAAATTGGGGCCTTTTTTTTTTTTTTTAGCCCCGGGAGGGGGGGGGGGTTGTCACCAAAATTATGTTAATAGCATGTAAAATCTCTCTACAAAATGTGATTCAAAATTTATAACCTAATATATTTGTAAAAGTTATGACTTCTCTCTTGGACCCTTTATTTCCAACTGCTTATCATGTTTTTCTCATGTATGTAAATCATATATAGCACTAATTGTTACATAAGTCAACAATTAATGTAACGCCCTCAAAAAAAAACATTTAAACCCACAATATTGACATATGTAAAGGCTCATCATTCTTTCATTTAACAGAATAGTTCATTACAAAAGTATTACATGTTAACAACAAAAAGAAATGCCCTATGGGCTTACAGCTTTCCAAGTTAACACTTGGTTACAAAAAAAAGTGCTAACTCATTTACACATTAAGCCCTTGGCTTGAATCTACATGTAATACACCAAAAGGAAACAACACCAAAAAGTCTGACAACCGCTAGCCTCCCAAGCTATGTCCTTGGAGGTGGCATGCTACCTGTACCTGAAAATGATGTTCCCATATAGGGTGAGCCACAGCCCAGTAGAAATACACTAAACCAGTTATGAATAATGATTAAAAGATTAGCAGTTGATAGGTGGCCAACACTTTACACTTTCATTCTCCATTTCCTTACAAATTCTCAATTCATAACCATGGCTCAAAACCTGGCCAACAACTCATGTGGGATAGTAACTCATGTCCAACAATTTCCCATTTCACAAAAGACAAGCATACTAGCTATATCAATACTTCCAAAGACATGCATAAGAGCAATATCACACTTCCAAAGACAAGTATATGAGCTGTGTCAACACATCACTAGATAAGCATATGAGCTATATCTCTGGAGTCCATCCCCTATCTTCTCCCAAACAACATCCGGTTTAGAGGTCCATCCCCTATCATCCCCTAAACCGTGGAGTACATCCCCTATCTCCTCCAACACAACACACAATGTATATAAACAATTATTATACACACCAATCAATACATAAATTTAATGTATTTCTTCAACCGTCACATTCAATGACACCTTTCAATGATCAGTTTTAGTTTGCCTAATCATCATGCATTGTCTACAACAATCAAGACTATCCTCCACCGATAGTCCAAAGCAGTTATTTCTATACAGAAAATAAATGCAACAAATGGATATAAAATCGACATTTCAATTCGGTGAGTGATAAGTAATTCAACTACACCCTTTAATCCCATACACTTCCAATCTTAACATTCCCACTTCAATTCCTCATTTCTTACAATTAATTATCCCAATTAATTAATCAATGTAATTAAGGCATTTTCCATAATTAACATTGCAACCCTTAGGTTCCACTTTCTATCACCATTTCAACATTAATCCCATGTTTCTACACTAAACATGCCTCTAGGTTCATTATAAATAAAACCCCAACTTTTGTAAAATTACACAAAGGCCCAAAGTTTTCTCAAAATTTCACAACAACTTCCAACGCATCAAAATGCTAAAATTTAAAGACAAAATCCATAAAGAGGAGTAGGATATCCCTACCTCAAAAGATGAGCTCCAACGGAGATGAAGACCAAAATCAAAATGCTCCAAATCCCGAAATTTTCAGATTAAAATGTAGTCCTCGACGATCAACACAACTTTTGTAAAGGCCAAAAGTGAGTAAACAACTCCTACTAGATCAAATCTAAGAGAGAAGTTAAGATTTTAGAGAGAGAGGCTCTCAAAGTTGTGTTTGGGAAAGTAAGAGAGAGAAAGAATAAGAAAAAGTGATTTAAAAAGTTAAAACTCGGAACTTAAACCCAGTCGCCCGCTCGAGCGTGGAAACCCCCGCTCGAGCGTCACTCACAGACTCCCGCTCGAGCGGCCAAACTCCCGCTCGAGCGGCGGATGCACACTCCCAGAAGTTTCTGCAGACAGGCACCCGCTCGAGCGCCCAACTCCCCGCTCGAGCGCCACTCACAACCTTCCGCTCGAGTGGCCAATACCCCGCTCGAGCGCCCAACACTACACAGGAAATACTGGATGGGTGTATTCCCCGCTTGAGCGCCAAAACCCCCGCTCGAGCGAACAAGCAACAACAAGGTCCCCGCTCGAGCGTTGAAATATCCGCTCGAGCGGACGGGCCAAAACCTGGGCAACTAGTTTTGGTTCCTAAGCTCAACCAACCTGTAACAAACCTGCCCAACACATCCTATAACTCAAACACAAAGCAGGAAAGGATGTAAACAAGATAATAATCAACTACTAACATCCACGGACACAAGTCCGGATCACTGTACAACAAGGGTAAACCCGGGATCGCTATAATTAAAGTGTTCCATTCATGTGAAATCCTTAGAAGCTTCATTAATTTCTCCACATATATGGCGTGGTTATAAAAGTTTTCTCTAAAAGAAATTACTTATAGCGATCCTGGTTTACCCGTCATATATTGTATTGTAACGACCCAAACCCACCCCTATAGGTTTAGCATCGTAACCGGCCAGTAATCCATGGATTACCGAAGGCCTCTGAACAGATTAATAAGATTAAGGGGCTAGCAGAAGCAAAAGCATCAATATAATTGTCCAATGAGCTGTGCTGACTTATATGAACAGAATAGTTAAAACTTTATGTAAGTATGCAATAGTCATTCATACATTATACCCACACACATTAAAGTATCTTAAGTACAGCCAACAAAACTACCAAGTCTTATATATACACAAAACCAATAGAACTTAAACATAGGACTCTTTGGGAACCTTCACGTGAGGCACAAAGGTTGGCTGACAACAGAACACAGATCCGAACAAAAGCCTTCAGGCTCGAACTCCAGAATGCCTACCTACATATATATATATACACACAGTGAGCTAAAGCCCAGTGAATAACATTAAGGTAAAGGGGTTAGTGAACGAAATCCGAATATATCAAAAGTAGAAAACAGACCAGAGCATAATCATTCTCATATCAGAACATAATAATGGTACATCCCATAGACCACATCACAGAACGTCTTCCGAGTAGAGTAATCGGTTCCGGATAACGATTAAACACATATCACCACAATGAAGTGGCTAACGAGATCTCGTAATTACTTGTATGTCATGGACCCACATTTTCATGCCGTCCCCCATGACTTGGGACTATCTATGGATGCCATAATAGATTTCAAACATGGAATATTCGTTCACGAAAACAGATATCATTTCAGAAATAAGAACTTATCATATTTCATTTAGAACATAATTCATATGAACGTATCTTTACGATAACGTTACTCACAGTGGTTCCAGTAAGCGGTCAATCAATCCTCGAGTCTTGGCCTACAATCACAAAATACATAACGCAAGCATGTCTTATCATTACACATTCAAGTGGCCATTAAGGCTTAGCTTTCATTACATTGGTTCTTATTCTTTCTTATCACATTGCCTAAAACACACATACTTGCAGTCTCGGAACTTAGTACATTCTTTTCTTAGTGTGTTTCTAATCCAAACCTTATTACTATGGCTTAATTAAGGCTTAGGAATGCCAAAGATGCAATGAGGATGCCAAAACATGCCTTGGAACACTTAGGCAAAATTTCTGAAAATAAGGTCCACGCTCGAGCGTAGCTTTCCTCGCTCGAGCGGACATGCAAAATGTGAATGGTCGCTCGAGCGCACATTCCTTCGCTCGAGCGATCTGTAAAAGACATGAAACTTCTGGGAGCTTGCAATTCACGCTCGAGCAGACTTTTGGTCGCTCGAGCGGAGTGCACGCACTCAAAGTGGTCGCTCGAGCGTGAACTCCCACGCTCGAGCGTAGATGGAAATTTTGGAATTTCCAGATTGCACCTACGAGCTCAAAACTCGAATTCCAACCTTCAAAACACATCTCTTGGGCCCAAAAACTTGAGATAACATAGTAAACTTGTAAAACATGAAAAATTACGGATTATTTCATAAAATCATGGCCCAAGAGTTTGTTAAAAACTCACAATTTCAACTTAAAACATGATGAATGTTCATGAACACAACATGCATGGGTTTTTCTTGGTCTTGAGCTTCCCAAAACATGATCAAACACCACAAAACAACTTGAAACTTGATGATTTCCCCAAATGAAGATGAATTTCAAACATGCAAGAGGGGATTCATGGAAATCATGCTCAATTTGTAAGAAAATATACATGTATGCATGAATTGCAACTCAAATCTTATTCTAAGCTCAATACACACCCTTGAACACATAATCTTCATGTTGATAACTTAGATTCATAATTTAGGGGTTGAATTCATACCTATAGTCCTGAATTAATCTAGCTCTAGCTTAGTTTTGATGAATCTAAGCCAAGGTCTTCAATTCTCCTTCAATTCCTTCATCTCTCTCTCTAGAATTGCACACACTCTCTCTCTAAAAGAAAACCTCAGATTTTTGCACTAAGAGGAGCAAATAATTGAGCTCAAAAATGAGTTAAGGCTCATATACATATACTTATGGTGCTAAAACACACTAATTAGAATATTAGGCTAACCAAACATGGCTTAATTAATCGTTCTGAATCAATTTTTAATAAAACTTGCTATATGGTTCTAAAAATTCCAAATAACATATTGGTGTAGTCAATTTCGGTTTCGGATGCCAATAAGGCTTTCAATTTACATATTAAAGTGGAAATTCCAAACAGATATTCTGTAAGTAACAGATAGAAGGCCAAATATCATGCGATTTACATATTAATCCCATAATTCATTTGATCCACTCAATTAGCATCTTTAATCACTGATTAGTAGCTAATTACGGGTCGGGGTTATTACATGTATTCCAGACTTAGGTTCCGTAGTGGTTGGTTGTTGTCTATATCTTGTTTCCATCCTTTAATTCCTTGTATTTGAGTTTTGGGATGTGTTGCGTAAGTTTGGAATAGGTTGGTTGTGAGTTGAAACAAATGGTTACTGTCCAGAATTTTGCATCTTCGCTCGAGCGAGGCTTTTTGCGCTCAAGCGAGCCTTGGGTTTTTTCTTCTTCGCTCGAGCGAAGGTTCTTGCGCTCGAGCGAGCTTTCTTTAATGTGTCTCTTGGCTCAAGCGAGCACTTTTGCGCTCGAGCGTGCGTCTGCGTCCAGATTGGACCTGAAGGTTGGTAATCTTCGCTCGAGCGAGCGAGCTATAAGTTTTGTGTTTCTTCGCTCGAGCGAGAACTCTTACGCTTGAGCGTGGTTCTGGGTTGCAGACCTGAAGCTTCGCATTGTTCGCTCGAGCGACGCTTCTTGCGCTCGAGCGACCACTTCTTCGCTCAAGCGAGCCTCGAATATATTAGTTGGCAGCAGCGTGTTATACATCACTTTTTCATCATCTCTTTCATCCAAACCCTAGATCCGACTCTCTCTCTATACACTCTTTCTCTCTACAAATACACTTGATTTAGAGTGTCTCTACCTTAATCCCTTTGTAAAAAGGGTAGAGCTTTGCGTGGGCTACATTTTGATCCAAAAAAGTTGGGATTTGGAGCATCTTGAGTTTCATCCTTCTACTCCTTTGAGTCTCTCCATTTGAGGTAGGGATAATCTATTCCTTCTTATGAGTTTTAACATAAACATTTGTCATTTTGTATAAACGGTGAGATTTGGTAATTTGGGAAGTTAGGGTTTGAGACTTGAAATATTTAAAAGAGGGGTTTTGTGTTTTTAAGTTCCATGTGCATATGAGGTCTTGAAAATGGGGATTTGTGGGTTTAATTGGTGAAATTTGGTCTTAGGATCAACGTTTGGGAAAAATGGGAAAATGCCCTAATTGAATTTAAATAATTAATTTGTATAATTAATTTGGTGATTGTGAGGAATACGAAATTGATTTGAAAATCATGAAATTAGATGGAATTGGGACTAGTTGGTGTAGTTGGATTGATGAATCACTCACCGATGGAAAATGTAATAAATTATTTGTTGATGGAATTATTTATCTGTTTAGAGATAACTACTTTGGGCTATCGGTGGAGGATAGTCTTGATTGTTGTAGTCACTGCCTGATGATTAGGTAAATTGAAACCAATTAATTGAATTATGTCATTGAATATGACAGTTGGAATAACACATTGAATATGTGCACTAATTGATCATTCTATATGATGAAGTGTTTAAATACATTGCATATGTATATTTGTTTTGGAGGAGAAATGAGATGTACTCCATTGTGGGAGGAGATAGGGGATGTACTCCATTGTTTGAGAGGAGATAGGGGATAGACTCCATTGATAATTAAGTTGGCCGAGTGTCCAGGGTGAAAGTGTAACGCCCTCAAATTTAAGTACATAAACCAATCATTCATGATATCCATAGACATAGGAGAAATAAACATATATTCGTTTATCAGAGTATTCGTTACAAAAGTATTACATGTTGACAACAAAAGTAAATGCCCTACGGGCTTACAACTTTTCAAGTCAACACTTGGTTTCAACAAAAGAGAGTTCTAACTCTTAACATATTAAGCCCTTGGCTTGAATTACATGTAATACAAAAGATAACTACAAAAATAAGCCTCCAGCTTCTAAACCCTTCAAGCTATATCCTTGGAGGCGACATATCACTTGTACCTGAAAATGATGTCCCATATAGGGTATGCCAAAGCCCAGTAGAGATACGCTAAACATAATATGAGAATTAACTAAAACATTAGCATTTGATAAATGTTTAACTCATATAAATCAACGTACATCTCTTCCATAACCAATCCATAGTCACGACCATATTTCAATCCCTTTTCTGTTTCATTATTCAATGCAATTCATAGATATAGATCATTGTTAATCTGAACAGTTCAAAATGAGACTACAACTCATGTTATTAACACTTCGATCATCATCAATTCAAAATGAGACTACAACTCATATTATTAACATTTCAATACTTCAATCATCTACGTTATACAAACGTAATTAAGATTTCGGGACTTTCACCCTGGACACTCCGGCCAACTTAATTATCAATGGAGTCCATCCCCTATCTCCTCCCACACAGGTTTGGAAGTACATCCCCTATCTCCTCCCAAACAAGATACATATGCAATGTATTTAAATGTTTATCATATACAATGATCAATTTAAAGCACATATACAATGTGTTAATCTAAACATCATATTCAATGACATATCCCAATCGATTAGTTTCAATTTACCTAATCATCATGCAATTCTACAACAATCATGACTATCCTCCACCGATAGTCCAAAACAATTATTTCTAAGCAGGTAATTAAATTTATCAAACAGATAAATTAATATATTTTCATAGGTGAGTGATTAATCAATCCAACTACACCATTCAATCTCATAATTTCCCAATTTCATGATTTTCGACTCAATTTCATATTTCCATAATTCCCCAAATTAATTATACAAATTAATTCTTTAATCTCAATTAGGGCTTTTTTCCCCTTTTCTCAAATATCAACCCTAAGGTTCAATTTCATCATTCTAACAACAATAACCCCATTTTCCAAGGTATCACACACACATGGTACTCAACAATGGAAAACCCCTCTTTGTATATTTCAAAATCAAACCCTAACTTCCCAAAATTTCCATAACCTCACCATTTAATCAAAATGACTAAAATTTATGTTAAAGCTCATGAAGACGAGTAGTTTATCCCTACCTCAAAGTGGAAGCTCAAGAAGATGAAGAGTAAAATTGAAAGATGCTCCGAACCCACAACTTTTCGGATCAAAATGGAGCCCACACGAAGCTTTACCTTTCTTACAAAGAGACTAGGGTAGAAGACCACTAGAACTAGGTGTATTTGTAGAGAGAAGGTCTATGTAGAGGGAGAGGCAGCCAGATCTAGGGTTTGAGATGAAAAGAGGATCAAACAGTGAAGTATAGAACTGCTGCTGCGATCTGATATATGCGAGGCTTGCTCGAGTGAAGAAGTGGTCGCTCGAGCGACCAGACAGAACAAACACCTCGCTCGAGTGCTAGAAGCCTCGGTCGACCGCACAATGCGAAGCTTCAGGTCTGCAACCCAAAAGCACGCTCGAGCACAAGAGTGCTCGCTCGAGCGAAGAAACACAAACAATAGAGCTCGCTCGCTCGAGTGAAGGAAAGCTAGCTCGAGCGAAGAAACACAACCTTCAGATCAAAAAGAGACGCAGACGTACGCTCGAGCGTAAGAGTGCTTGCTCGAGTGAAGAAACACACCACTCAAGGCTCGCTCGAGCGAAGGAACCCTGGCTCGAGCAAAGGAACTAAAACCCAATGCTCGCTCGAGCGACAAAAGCCTCACTCAAGCGAAGAAACCAAAATCTGGACAGCAACCATTTGTTCCTACACTCAACCAACCTGTTACAAACCTGCCCAACACATCCCAAAACTCAGATACAAAGAATTAAAGGACGGAAATGCAATATAAACAACGACAATCATCTACGGAACCGAGTCTGGAATAGAATAAACAATGGAGGGAAAACCAAGATCGCCATAACCTCCCCCCCTTAAAGAATTTCGTCCCCGAAATTAGATACATAAGTTTCAAAATTGTGATCTTTTCAATTCTCAATATGATTCAATACAACCTTTATCAACATGATCCACTACCGATCATCCCATCTCTTCTCAAGAGAACCACTTTACAAAATAGAGTTCAATATGCATTATCAACATGCATTCTTTTGAATTTTAACCAATTCCAATATACATACCTTACAATTCCATAACATATGCAATGTTAAAAACATATTTTCATTTCTACAACACATTCAACATATACAATGATAACTCAAGCTCATTTCTTTGCAACATATGCAACATTCTCAATACCTCCATAATCAGAAACATATGCAATGTTCTTAGAGTTCATTACAAAACAAAATTTTCAATATGAGCTCAAACATCCACAAATAGGTCCGGATATTTCTCTCGGACCTCCAATTCACGTTCCCAAGTG
Source organism: Camellia granthamiana (assembly GCA_036172215.1). Lineage (NCBI taxonomy): Eukaryota > Viridiplantae > Streptophyta > Magnoliopsida > Ericales > Theaceae > Camellia > Camellia granthamiana. The sequence goes on from CM069910.1 coordinate 95,414,213, forward strand.
GCTTCCTTAATCTCGTGATGTTTCCACAAAACTTTTACCAAGGGAATCGTCTTGCCTCGCAAGACTTGGTCCCCTCTATCCAAGACCCTCACCGATGTCTCCTTATACGAGGCATCCTCATCTCCTCAGCATACACGTGCCCTGAAGGCCTCTGATCTACCTGCTCACCTCTTGGAGCATAAGACTGCTGCACAAACTAAGCCAAAGAGGCTCCCTAATTGGCCCTCGAGGCCTAAACTGACTAAGCTGGCTGATGCCTCTGAGTCTGCCTCAAACCAGATGCACCAGATATGCCACTCAATTGCGGGCAAAACCTCTTTAGGTGCCCCGCCTGACCACATTGGTAACAAGAGAGCGGCTGGCCTCTGCCCTGACTTTGGCTCTGAGGACGAGCCGAAGATGAAGCTGCTATCTGCCCTCCTCCCCTCTGCGGGCAAGTTGGAGACTTGTGGCCCAGCTGACCACATTTGTAACAAGTGAAGTCTCCCTGTCTGCCTCTCCCAGAGCCTGAGCTCGGTACTAGAAAGGTAGATCTAGAATATGCTCCCTGGGATTGCTGAGGGTTTGAACCCCTCTGCCTCTTACCGTCCCCCTGACCTTCCTGACTCCTCTTGGAGCTCCTTATCCTTTCCTCCTCCACCTACATAATGGTCTCAAGATGGGCTGCAGCCTGCACAAGGCGCCCATACTCCCTAGTCATAGTCCCGGCCAGTCGAAACATGAGTTTGGTCCTCAGCTTCTTCTCAAACTCCAAGTATCTACGCTCCTTGGTCGCCACCAACTCAGGTGCAAACCCAGACAAACTGGTAAAGGTGGCCTCAAACTCCGCCACTGGTGTATTTAGCTGCTTGAGCCGACAGAACTGATCTCTCAACTTCTCCCTAACAGTGGGTGGCAAAAACTTCTCCTGGAAGACATCAACGAAAGTCTCCCAAGTCCCTCCTATGCGCCCTCGCACAAACTTCCACCACTGACCCGCGTCTCCCTTTAACTGGAAGGACGCCAAGGTCACCCTTAAGCCTCCGTCTTCGATGCCAAGCATCTCAAACGTCTTCGTCATCTATTCAAGCCATTCATCAGCCTTCAGTGGCTCTTTTAGATCACCCAAAAACTCGTCCAGATTCGACCAGAAGAACTCCCTCTTCAGAAAGGACGACCGTGCCTCAATTACATGGGCCTGGACTTGATTCTCAACCCTGAGAATGTCCATGGATTCCCTCAATGCTCCTGCCATGTCGCGGGCTAAGGTGCCCATGGCCTGCTGACCTACTGGCTCGGCCATATTGGCCTGGCCAACACCCTTCTCCTGTGCCAAAATTTCATCCGGTATAGGCATCTCCTGCCTCCTACGCATACCACACCTACCATCACCTCATCCTGACATCCTGATAAAGGTAAGCAAGACATTAGCACATTCACAAATGTGCCGAAGCTATTTCACTCGCGTCCTAATACATTGGACAACTGTAAGTCACTCCACGTAAACACATAATCACATTAGCATTTATGAATTTCATTTCCGGATAATGACCGTCCCGTGGCGTTGCTAGAGTTCCAGTTAGAAACGACAGTGATCAAGTGCCTTTCCAACAGGACTCCTAGAAACCCAAGGATCCAATCAACATCCTAGAAACTGCATCCCATACCCACATAGTCACATAAGCATGTTATCAAATAAATACATAACATCATATATAAGTCTCTCACAAGCGAGACAAACCCATTGTGGTACTAACCACTTCCCACATATCCAAATTATTCAAACCCGGTACGCTCTAATACCAAGTTGTAACGCCTTCAAAATAAGACATACTTCATTCATTCATAAGATCCATAAAACAGAAAAGAAGCATTATATTCCAAACATCATAGTATTCTTTACAAAAAGTATTACATGTTGACAACAAAAGTAAATGCCCTACTGGCTTACAAACTTTCCAAGTCGACACTTGGTTTCAACAAAGAGAGTTCTAACTCTTAATAGATTAAGCCCTAGGCTTGAATTACATGTAATACAAAAGATAACTACACAAAAATAAGCCTTCAGCTTCTAAACCTTCCAAGCTACATCCTTGGAGGCGGCATATCACCTATACCTGAAAATGATGTCCCATATAGGGTGAGCCAAAGCCCAATAGAGATGCGCTAAACATAATATGAGAATTAACTAAAACAGTAGCATTTAATAAATGTTTAACTCATATAATTCAACGTACATATCTTCCATAACCATTCCATAGTAACAATCATATTTCAATCCCTTTCCGTTTCATTATCCAGTCTAATTCTTAGATATGGTTCATTGTTTAACCGAGAAGTTCAAAATGAGATTTACAACTCATACTATCAACACTTCAATCATAATCAACTTATAATGAGACTACAACTCATATTATTATCACTTCAATATTTCAACTCATCTACGTTATGCAAACGTAATTAAGATTTCAGGACTTTCACCCTGGACACTCCGGTTAACTTAGTTATCAATGGAGTCCATCCCCTATCTCCTCCCAAACCATGGAGTACATCCCCTATCTCTTCCCAAACAAGATACATATGCAATGTATTTAAACGTTTTATCATATACAATGATCAATCCAGGCACATATTCAATGCGTTAATTCAACTATCATATTCAATGACATAACTCATTTGATTAGTTTCAGTTTTCCCTAATCAACATACAGTGCCTACAACAATCAAGACTATTCTCCACCGATATCCCAAAACAATTATTTCTAAACAGATAATAAATTTATCAAACAGATAAACTATCAACAATTTCATAGGTGAGTGATTAATCAATCTAACTACACCATTCATCCTCATAATTTCTCAATTTCATGATTTTCAACTCAATTTCATATCTCCCCAAATTAATTATACAAATTAATTATTTAAACAACATCAGGGCATTTTCCCCATTTTCTCCACTTTAGCCCTAAGGCTCAATTTCCTCAATATTACACCAATAATCCCATTTTCCAAGGTCTCACATATACATGGAACTCAACAATTAAAAACCCCATTTTATTTTTTTTTTCAAAATCAAACCCTAACTTTCCCAAAATTTCCATATTTCACAATTTATACAAAATGACTAAAATTTATGTTAAAACCCATAAGTAGGAGTAGATTATCCCTACCTCAAATTTAGAAGCTCAAAGGAGAAGGAGGAAGAAACTCAAAGTGCTCCAAAGCCCAACTTTTTCGAATCAACACAAAGCCCACACTAAGCTCTACCTTTTCTTCAAAGAGACTAGGGTAGAGACACCCAAGAACCAAGTGTATTTGTAGAGAGAAGACGTATGTAGAGAGAGAGTGTGCAGGATCTAGGGTTTGAAGGAAGAAGAGAGTGAAAAAGTGTGCAAAAACACGCTGCTGCGAACTGATATACTCGAGGCTCGCTTGAGCGAAGGAGTGGTTGCTCGAGCGACTAGACACAATAGAACCTCGCTCGAGCGCAAGAAGCGTCACTCGAGTGAACAATGCGAAGCTTCAGGTCTGCAACCCAGAAGCACGCTCGAGCGCAAGAGTGCTCGCTCGAGCGAAGAAACTCAAAACATAGTCCTCGCTCGCTCGAGCGAAAGAAAGCTCGCTCGAGCGAAGAAACACAACCTTCAGGTCAAAAAGAGACGCAGACGCATGCTCGAGCACAAGTGTGCTCGCTCGAGCCAAGAGACACACCACTCAAAGCTCGCTCGAGCGAAGGAACCCTGGCTCAAGCGAAGGAACTAAAACCCAAAGCTCGCTCGAGCGACAAAAGCCTCGCTCGAGTGAAGAAACCAAAATCTGGGCAGCAGCCATTTATTTCAAAATCACATCCAACCTGTTTCAAACTAGCCCAACACATCCCAAAACTCAAATACAAAGAATTTAAAGGACAGAAACAAGATAAAGACAACAACAACCATGACGGAACCCAAGTCCGGAATACAATAAGCAGTGGAGGGAAAACCGGGATCGCTATAATTAAAAAGTTGGAGCTCCTCAAGATCTTCCATTTGATCCAAGTAAAATCAAGTTTGGGCATCGTTGAGGTTTCTCCACTTCTCCTTTGAGCTTCTACGCTTGCGGTAGGGATAATCTACTCATTTCTATGAGCTTTAACATAAACATTAGTCATTTTGTATAAATAGTGAGATTTGGAAATTTTAGGAAGTTAGGATTTGAAATGTGTAATGTTAGAAAGATGGGTTTTCTATTATTTGGGCTCCATGGTGTATGTGAGGCCTTGAAATGGAGTTATTTGTGTATAATTGATGAAGTTGAACCTTAGGGTTGACATTTGAGGAAAAAGGGAAAAATGCCCTAATTTGAATTCAATAACTATTTTGTACAAATAGTAAAACAAATGTAAAAATGTGAAATTGGCTTGAGAATCATGAAATTGAAGGAATTTGGGATTGAATAGTGTAGTTGGATTGATAACTCACCCACCTATGGAAAAGTTAATAAATTATCTGTTTGATTGATTTATTTATCTGTTTAGAAATAACTGTTTTGGGCTATCGGTGGAGGATAGCCATGATTGTTGTAGAAATTGCATGGTGATTAGGTAAACCGAAACTAATCAATAGGAATATGCCATTGAATATGACGGCTGGGTATAAACATTGAATATGTAATTGAATTGGTCATTGTATATGACAAAGTACTTAAATACATTGTATATGTATCTTGTTTGGTAGGAGATAGGGAATGTACTCCATTGTTTGGGAGGAGATAGGGGATGTACTCCATGGTTTGGGAGGAGATAGGGTGTAGACGTCCCCGAACGTCCCGGGAGAGAATCCCGTTTTGTTCATCTGTGGGTCTACTACAGTTCATGACTCAAATTGTCACGGTTCTTAATCTGAACCAAAGAGTCCAAATCCGGAAAATCATTTTGAGAAAACAGATTTTTAGAAAGAAGTGCCAAACATGGACTGCTTTGCTAGATACAGAGTCGCCACCTAAATATTTATTTTGGGGCAATTTAGGAAACCCTGACTCATTTGCCTAAGGCCACGTGTCCGTCATCACCAAAGTTGCCTCGGCTCGGGAACTTGGGTACGATTGGGGAAGGTTAGCTATGAGCACCCCCGCTCGCCCGATCAAAGATCGGCCTCTACTAACCATGATATCTAGTTTTGAAAACATTATGCGTTCTTATTCCGGTTAATTAACTAGAATTTACTATGTGATGCGCAGAACACAAGTATAGACTAGATTGCCTAATTTGGAATAAAGCTTTGCATATCCGCCCGTTTGGAAAATGGTTTGAAATTTGCTACTCGTAAGTAGGCTAAAATACGGATTTCAACAAGTTGTTCCAACTCAAACAATCCAACCTTCACCCACAGGCATTCAGGCAGTTATATCACATAAGCATGTAGCCACATGGTAAGCATGCTATCATGTTAACATTCACACTCATACAAGATGCTAAAGCATAAATGCTTACCGAGTACTCCAAGCCAAAACAGAAACTAGTTAGTAATCATAGGCATGATCCTAGTTCATGTTAAGATGGCTAATGCAACACATGCAGGATGTAGCTAGAATAGGCTCGGCTAATCTATGGATGGCATGTGAAATGCGACAACTAACACGTATTCAACTTGGAATAGAAATACAATGCAGTTAGTATGATGCGCCGAGCCCGGTGCATGCAATACTGATAAATGATGCATGCATGCATAGCATAAGGTATGCTAAATTAAATATGCCCTAATACTAACCATCAAAGTAGGTAAGTAAAAGGGAGAAAGAAGTGGGGGTTGGAAGACATGCACACACACCCCCACACTTATTACAAATTCGCCCTCACTCGGAGGGACCAAAAGAATAATACAATTAATTAACCTACAAGCTAATTAATTACTATAGACCAATTAAACTAGTTAAGCAAATAACTAATCTAATTTAAGCAATAAACAGCCTCGGGAAGAGGGCCCAATGCAATGCATGCTCGGCTCCGCTCGGAAGTCCACTGCCATGCACAAGTTGCCTCTATTTTCCCTGCTTGGCACCTCTGAAAATTGCACAAACTCCAGGGTTGCTTCTATGAGTGCTGTGGAACACCACCGGCCATGAGGAATGGTCACCGGCCATGGGGAATGGTCACCGGCCACTGATTAAGCTATCGGCCACTGATGGATGGCCGGTCGGCACTGCAGATGGCCGGCCGGCCAAAGCTTCTTGCAGAATCCTGTTTTGATAGCAGCAGAAGGCAAAACAAAGTATGGCAATGCATTTCAAGCAAATGTGTGTACCAACATATCCCTTATCATGTTTACGACTCAAAAGGGACATGGCTCTCGATTCCTGGACCACCAATCGCGCATTTCAATGCATGATGGCCCAAGAAACCAAGTATGCATTTTGATTTTAAATGAAATGCAATGCACATAAATAAACAAAGGGGCTCAACCTCTATCATACTCAACTTCAAGAGGTGAAGCATGCATGCCAATGCAATGCAATTCTAAGCATGTGAGCCTAAGTGTGCAAAATGAGCATGCAAACAAGCAATGTATGTTAGGCATACAACCTAGGTAAAGAAGCATGCAAGGCATGAAGCAATGCGAGCAACAATTATGCAATATGCAATACGGGTGTTCAAGCATGCAAGTAAGCATGTGAATTCATTCAATCATGCAACAACACACAAGTATGCAACAACACACAAGGTTAGCATGCACCTACATGCGAACTATGGACTTAAACTAATTTAGGCAGCCCCCAAACAAGCCTAAAATAGTGGCCAAATGCTATGGAAATGAGGGCCAACACACACGCATACATGCACATGTTGATGGGCTAACACTTAAGCATATAGAGACAACTTTTAAGCACACTTAAAAGGAGAATAACATGGACAAGTGGCATGCAATGTAAGCTCTAAAAAACACATGAGGATGGTGCCAAACCAACCTAAACCAAGCAATCAAAGCATGCTAACAAGCCCAAAGCTTGAGACCAACCAAAGGGCTCAAACCATGGCCATGCCAACCAAGCCTCAAAGGGCCAAGGGGACTCCAAACAGCCCCAATGCAGGTCTAAACAAGACCAAAGACACATCTAGATGGCATCTAGATGGTCTAAACATGCAAGCATGCAAAAGGGTCCAAACATGGAGCACAAGACAACAACCTTTTAACACATTAAAGGGGCATCAAATGCAAGCATACAAGCACACCACAAGGACTGAAATGGTATGGCAAGTGGTTCCAAACCACTGAAACAAAGCAAGGGTGGCATGCTAGAGGGGTCAACACTCAAGGCTCATAAGGGGGATTACATGGTAGCTATACAAAGCAAATCATGGATGCCCCAAATGACCAAAAATAGACCTTAAGCACATGAAAACATGCACAAAAGCTTCACAAAGCTAAGCCAAAACAAGCAAGCATAGTGGTCTAAATGCTAGATACATGTTAAGGCAATTTCATGGCATTACATGACAAGTATGCTAAGCATGCGTGGTGTGCCTAAACCAATTAAAAAACAGTTCTATATCATGGCAAAATAAGCACAAATAACACTTAAGACATGGCCAACATGAACTTAAAAATGGTGCTCACACATGAGGCTAAAATGACACATATTGAAGGCAACAAGGAGAGGGGATGTCCCTCTCTTTCTTAGGACCTCAAACCACCATCCTCACTACTAATATCCCTCAAGATTTTAGTGGTGAGAAGGCCCAAACAAGGTGGTCTCGGAGCTCACCAAAATAGCACAAAAATGAAGCCTAACAAGGCTTAAGAGGGGTCAAACAACCTCAAACCACAAAATACTCTTAAACAACTATTTAGAGTAGGCAGAAACAAGACTTTTATATGTTATACACCAAGCCTAAAAACAGTTGCAAGGCAGGCTAAAGAGCTATGCAAAACTGGGGAATAAAAGGGGTACGTTCTTACCCTTGTTGACCCTCTTCAAAAATGATGGACCAGTAGCTTCTTTGGCTCAAACCAGCTCCAAAACTTCAAGAACAACCTCTTAGTACCTCAGTAGCTAAAGGAAGGTGTGATGGTGGGTGTTTGTGCACAAAAGTAAGAGAAAACACACACAAAACACAAGAGAGAGGGAGATATAGATATAGGATAGATACACAACTCAAACCCTAAAACTAGAGCCCTCTGAAAATGTTGTCCAACCTAAAAGAGGGAGAAGAGGCTTCCTTTTATAGAAGGTTCAATCTTGTAAAGCTTCCAAGGCAAGCTAACAAGGTTGAAATCCCTCCATACACGTGTATGGAGGGGAGCAAAGGTGGGTGCCAGCTATCACAGCTGGCACAAAAATATCTGCAAAAGCAGATGAACAGTGATCGGCCAGCCAAAAATGCAATTTGACCAAAAAAGATGGCCGGTCGACCATCTAGAGTGCCGGTCGGCCAAACATTTGGCCGGTGGCAACAAAACACAGCCGGTGGCCTCAAGCCATGGCCGGTGGAGTGTGGGGATGGCCAACAAGCCATTCCCTGCCCCCCAAAGCAAAAACACAAGTGTTTGGTGTAAAACCAAACACAAAACAGTCGAGTCGAGAGATCCTGAGGCAAGGCGCGTAGCCGAGACCTCCGGGAACTCAAGACGAACACAAACATGGATGATCATCGAGTGTTCAAACGGTGACGTCCAAGTCTTGAGGATGGTCAAAAATGGGGTGTGTATAGTTGCCCCTCTTTGACAGAACTCGAAAGTCATAGCAATGACGGGAGTGAATGTCAAAGCCCAGAGACGACCCATTTTTGACAAGGCCGAAGACTTAGACAAAGCATGCAAGACAAACAAGATATGTGCTCGAAGGCAGGGGCAAAATGCAAGTGACAATGCAAGAAACCGAGCATAACTTATGATCATTCAAAGAAAGCTGTAACGAAGCATGACATGTGACAGTTTTAAGCAATCAAACACAAATCCAACTACATTACAATGCAGAAAGGATGTAAGAGAATTATGTAATTCTCGATACGTCTCACTCGGAGGATACGGTACCTGTGCGGCTCGTCTGGTCGCACCAGCTTCAAATGAACCGTACATACAATATCGTGCCTGAAAGAGAAAGAGAATTCAACAGGTACAATATCGTTAGCAACATGCATGACAATGCAATTGAAAGCTACGCGACAACGCGAATGTAGGATTTAAGGTCTCCTTAGACCAAGGGGTGCACAAACACTGCGATGATGTGTAATTGAATCTAATGTAATTTAAATGATATGCAAAATTACAAAACAAATGTAAAAACAATGCAAATAAAACTATGTATAAACAATGCAAACGATATGCAATGCAATTGAAGCATGATCCAATCATGAGCGGTTCACAAATGTCAAATAGATTGGTGGACGTGTAAAGTCCGTCTACCATAGAAAAGGTGCCGCAACCCTCAAACCAAGTTCAACATGGAATAGGCGTGTACACATGCAGAACTATGAGTGATGTAGACGGACACAAGGACAAGTAATTGGGTGGAATGACATAAGTGGGGAATGACCCGCTAACGAAAGGGCATGATCCTAATGCTGGATGCAAAAATTACACTACAATGTAATATATACAGTGGATATGGCATGCAGCCAAACCAGATTTTGCCTAGGAAAGGCATGGACACATACAAATCACGTCTAACACAGAAAAGGTGCCGCAACCCTCAAACCAACATACCAGCGTGGAATAGGCGCGTACACATGCAGAACTGCATTTTGACGTGAAAGATATGGGCACATACCAGACCAAGCTCAACATGGAAAGGTGCAAGCCATAATGGAGGCGATGCAGTGAATGCATGCAATCTATAATGCAATATATACAATATGCACTGGAATGGAAAGGATACAATGGGTGAGGCACGTGGGCCAAACCAAATCTTGCCTAGGAAAGGCATGTACACAAACGAACCGCGTCTAACGCAGAAAAGGTGCCGCAACCCTCAAACCAAGTTCAACATGGAATAGGCGCGTACACATGCAGAACTGTGCTTTAACGTGAAAGGTATGGGCACATACCAGACCAAGCTCAACCTGGAAAGGCGCAAGCCATAGATGGAGGTGATGCAATGGATGCATGCAAGCTACAATGCAATATATACATGTAGACGTCCCCGAACGCCCCGGGGGGGATGAACCCCCGTTCCGTTCGCTTGTGGGTCTACTACAGTTCAAAGGACTCGAATTGTCACGGTTCTAAATCTGAACCAAAAAGTCCAACTCTGGCAAATCGTTTTGAGAAAAAAAACAGATTTTGAAAAGAAGTGCCAAACATGGACTGCTTTGCTAGATACAGAGTCGCCACCTAAATATTTTTTAATGGGGAAATTTAAGAAACCCTGACTCGGTGCCAAAGGCCACGTGTCTGTCATCACCAAAGTTGCCTCGGCTCGGGAACTTGGGTACAATTGGGGAAGGTCAGCTATGAGCACCCCCTCTCGCCCGATCCGAAGATCGGCCTCTACTAACCATGATATCCATTTTTGAAAATGTTATGTGTTCTTATTCCGGTTATTAGCCTAGAATTACTATGTTATGCGCACAGCAAACAAGTATAGACCAAATCGCCTAAATTGGAACAAAACATTGCATATCCGCTTGTTTGGAAAACGCTTTGGGATTTGCTACTCACAAGTAGGCTAAAACACGGATTTCAATGAGTCGTTCCAACTCAAACAATCCAACCTTCACCCACAGGCATTCAAACAGTTTATCACATAAGCATCTAGCCACATGGTAAGCATGCTGTCATGTTAGCATTCACACGCATGCGGCATGTTAAAGCATAAAAGCTTACCTAGTACTCCGTGCCAAAACAGAAACTAGTTAGTAATCAATGCATGATCCTAGTTCATGTTAAGTGGCTAATGCATCACAGGCAAAATGCAGCTATAATAGGCTCGGCTATCCTAAACATGGCATGTGACATGCGACAGATAACACGTATTCAATTTGGAATTGAAATACAATGCAGTTAGGATGATGTACCAAGCCCGGTGCATGCGATACTGATGAATGATGCACGCATGCATAACATGAGGTATGCTAAAATAAACGTGCCCTAATCTACCATCATAAGCAGGTAAATAAAAGGGAGAAAGAAGTGGAGGTTGGAAGACATGCACACCACTCACCCACACTTATTACAAATACGCCCTCACACGGAGGGACCAAAAGAATATACAGGCCGAATAAATAATACTGAATTAATTATTACAAAACCTCTAATCTAATTAACAAATTAAATGCAAAAAGAAAAGTGGCCACAGCCGCCCGCCTCGGGATGCGTGAATGATGCATGCTCGATCCGTCTTGTCCGGAAAACCCGCACCATACCACTGCTGCCTCTGTTTTCACTGTCCTGCCCCTCTGAAGACTGCCAAAGTCCCAGGGTACCTTCTTTGAGTACTGTGGGACACCACCAGCTGGATGAAATGGCCACCGGCCATGTAAAATGCCTGTCAGCTGCTTATGATGTTGTCGGCCACCAATACGTTGCCGGTCGGCACTCTTTACTGCCGGTCGGCAAACAATTCCTGCAGAATCTGGTTTTGGACAGCAACAAGGACAGACAGTGTATGGCATGGAATTTCAAGCAAATGTGTGCATGGACACACTCCCTATCATGCAATGGACTCAAGGGAGCATGGCCCTCGACCCCCGGGCCATCAATCACACATTTCGATGCATGATGGCCCAAAAGCCAAGTTAGCAACTTTGGTATCAAATGAAATGCAAGCACAAAACACATCAAAGAGCCCCAACCTCTATCATGATTGATCAAGAGGCAAGGGATGCATGCTTAATGAAATGCAACCTAGGCATAGAGGCTAAGTATGCAACATGAACATGCAAATGAACAATGTATGCTAGGCGCGCAACCTAAACATGTAAACAAACATAGCATGCAACAACATGCAACGATGGACTTAAACTAACATGGATAGCTCGCAAGCATGCCAAAATCAGTGGCCATAATGAGGCAAGTGAGGCAACACAATACATGGAATGCATGCACAATGCATTAACCAAACCTAAGGCACAAAAAATGCAACTCTACCAAAGCATGGCAAGGGATGCAAGATGGCATACAAGCATGTGAATTTCAGCGCTGGAACATGATGCCAAATGGTCCCAAAACATGGAAATATGTCACCCAATGCATGCTATAGGCCCCGAAACCTAAGATTAGGCACATGAAATGACTTATAGCTATATCAAACATGCATAATCTGGACATGAAGCATGAAGACAGAAGCAAGGAAGCCCCAAAACAAGCATTTTTATAGTTCAAAGCAAGGCCAACCAGCAAACATAGATAGGGCAAAATCAGCATGCAAAAATGGCTCCGCAAGAGGGGTAATGAGGTAAGTCACAGCTGCTGGTCTCAAACACAGGAGGCCCCTCCTACAATGTTGGAGAGGGGCCAAAAATATGATGTTTTACAGTTTATGACAAGCCCCAAAAAAAAATACAAGTATGGCCAAAATGCTATGCAAGAAATGGGCCACAAGAAGGTCAAAGAAGGAACTGATACATGGAGGTCCTAAACAGTGATGAGCCCTTCTTCAATGTTGAATAAGGGCTCAAAATAAGCTCATTTACAGTTTACATCATGCTCCAAAACAGATTATACACAAGCCAAAAATACTATGCAAAAAGATGGCACTCAAGAGGATAATGAAGCAAGTGCCAAAAAGAAGCTTCAAACTGCAATGAGCCCTTAATGAAACATGGAATATAGCTCAAAAAAATGACATTTTCAGTTTTGGTTGGAGCTCAAAACAGCAAGAAAATAAGGCTAAGCAATGGTACAAAATAAGGCCAAAAGAGAGGGGAAATGAACTTACCCTTGAAGATTACTCATTGGCTGCCTTTTGAACTGAGAAATGGTGCCTCCAAGTCTCTGAGAAGAGCTCCAAGCTGCTGGAAATGGAGTGGTGGTGGTGGTGCTAGGTGTTGGTGTAGGAATGGAGCCAAGAACCTTATACTTTGAGGTTAAAATGGAGAGATACAAGGGGGGAGAGTGTATGTCTCCTCTGGAATTTCAGAACCCTAATTATGGAAGAGGAGGGCTTGCTTTATAGAGCCAAGGGAGTAAGACTTCTCTTAGAAGCTTCAAAACCAAGAGCCAAGATCCTCCATACACGTGTATGGAGGATCCAGTCTGTGCCCTCTAGCTGGCACAGCTGGCATCCATTCAATCTGTAGAATACACCGGAAGGTCGTCGGCTAGCAAAAATGGTCGGTCGGCTACCTTTACTGGCCGGTCGGCACTCTATTTGGCGGGTCGGCCATCTATTTGGCCGGTCGGCACTCTGTTCTGGCCGGTCGGCAGGAAAAATCTGCTCTGCAGGTCCAACTTCAAACGGGCATAACTTCTTCATATGAACTCCTTTTCAGGTCATTCTTGTGTCAAAATTGAAGCCCCGGAAGTAAGCTTTCCAATTCCGCAAACCTTGCATTAAAATTCCAACTGTGAAGAAAGTTATGCTTGTTTTGGTGAAGGTTGCTCAGTTTCGGTCCAACCTGGATGATGCCCAACTTCAACCAATCATATCTCCGCCATCCGGACTCGGGTTTAAGAGATTCTTGTATGAAAAATGAAGCCCCGGAAGTCTTCTTTCCAATGGTGGTAGCCTCATAACTTAACTCCAAGTGTATAGACAAATAAGCTTGATTTAGCGAGGACTGCTCGTCCCTCTCTTAGCGATTCTTGTCTATCTTCTTTTCCAACTTGTTTTCTCCCCTCTTCTCCTCTTTTCTTCAACTTCAAACCCCTAAGCAAGGTGTTTTGAAAGATTTTTTTCAAAGATTTCATCTCTCTTTCATTCATTTCCACTTTGTCCTTGCTCAGTTTACCGAAAAGCGCAACATTTACCGAAATGCGAGCGTCGGAACATCGTAGGAATTTTATTTCAAAAATGTTTTGAAAGAGAGGGTTTTAAGGTCTAAAAACCATCCAAAACAATTTTGGTCCAAAATGGGGTGTGAAGTTGAGATTTGTCCCTCTCTTTGTCGAAGAAATTGAACCTTTGCCCTGCACACCTTTCATCATCGAGCAAACCATCAGTAACGCCCAAGTCTTAAGGGCGGTCAAAAATGGGGTGTCTACAATACACTATGCACTGGAATGGAATATATACAGTAAAATGCATGACATATGCAATATTTACAATGAAATGCATGACATATGCACTATTTACAATGAAATGCATGACGTATGCACTATTTACAATGAAATGCATGACGTATGCACTATTTACAATGATGCATGTTGTTTTTGTTGTTTTCTTTCTTTCTTTTCTCTTTTTTTTTAGTGCAAATGCATCATGATGCATGATTTTGAAATGCGCGACAATGCGTGGCTTTCGAGATGCATGACAATGTAAATGTTGAAATGCATGACAATGCGAGCTAAACTCAAAACGTGCGTTACAACGCACGTTCCTTGAAATGCATGACGATGCATGTGAAGTGTGCATGACAATGCGGCGTAAGAATGTGCATACTAACGCAAGTATGGCATGCGCATGACAATGCGAGATGTGTGCATAACGGTGCAAGTGCGACGGCGTATAACTAACGCGCGTTTCACGACAAAACGTCGTAACGGATGCATGCAGGGCAACTTTTGAATCTCTCAGGAGACAAAAGGATACAAAAGGGATACGCCACACACGTACTCGAGTGCTTCGCACAGAAAACACGGTCCGAGGTCAAAACGGAGTCCGGTTGAACTTCAAGAATCCACTGTCTTGCACTGTGTTGAGAAATGGAGGCCCCAAACCACATATAGGACCCAAACAAGGTTGTAGGAGGCTCACCGGCCATCAGGGGAGGTCACCGGCCATCCACCGTCCATCAAAACATTACACCGGCCAAATATTTGGCCGACCGGCCAAAAATGTGGCCGACCGGCCAAACATGCCTGAATCGGGGCAGTGTGGACTTTTGGCCTTGAGTCTTTTAAAATAGGGTTTCAAACCTTATTTTTCTCACTTTGCCTTGGCTGAAATTTCTTCCTCTCTCCCTCTAGAGTATTTCCTGAGCCTTATTCTCTGTTTTCCTTGATTTTCGTGTCCGTTTCATCGTTTGATTCGCGAAGTTCTTCGCGTTTCGAACATTTTCATCCGAACGAAACTTCGTTTCGGTGTCTCCTTTTCGATTTCCGCCACTTGGGGTTTGTTTCCTCCGAGTTTTTCTTGATCTTCGTGTCTTTTCCGCACCCCGGCTTTTCCGGCCATTTTCCACCCTCTCGGGGTTGACTTTTTGTTGACCTTTCGTATTCTAGCCCGATTTTCCCTCTTCCGGTCATTTTCTCATCACTTTTGACATGGTGGATGATATTCCACGGGGCGGGACTCCCCCGGAGCACGAGATGGATCCCTGGGCCGAGCTCTTCCCCTTGAGCGTCCGCCCGTTTGACCCGGCGACCTACCGGCCGGCGATTCACATACTGCCTCTCAATGGACTTCGCCAGTTCAGGAGCTTCGATAGCACGGTGCCTCCAGAGCTTCTCTTGCGCAAGCCGGAGTCGCATTTGTCATTTGGCGCTTCTGAGGTATATTCTTCCCCGTTTCGTTTTCCGCAATGTAGAACATTTTGACTGTCATAGTTGATTCTATTCTTTAACTGCTTAGCCCGGATACACCGATACACTGTATATTGTAGTTGACTATGAACACATTTGTACTTGATATCTGTTTAAATTGGAACACGCACACACACTGTATTTGCCCTGAACCACTCAAACACACTGACACATCATACATTGTAGTTCACTGCGAGCACACCGGCACCCGATATCTGTTTGAACTTGAAAACGTGCACACACGCTGTATTGTCACTGAACCACCCAAACACGCTGTCACATCGCATGTTGTAGTTCACTGTAAGCACACCGGCACCCGATGTCTGTTTGAACTTGAAAACGTGCACACACGCTGTATTGACCTCAATTTTGACTGTTCTTCAAAACTGTACATTTTATATTACTTCGCTACTGTTTTGTTTTTGAATACAGGGAGATTTCCATGCCTTCCGGGGGTATGGGAACATTGCCGCCCGAGACTGGTACATGGAGCTGCCCGATGCGGTCCGCTAGATCGTGGACCAGGCCGGTTTCGGCGTATTCTGTAAGGGACTTTCCAGACTCACCGCGAGCAGGCCTCTCCTCGCCGCTCTGGTGGAGAGGTGGTGGGACACCACCGACTCCTTCCACTTCTCTGCTACAGGAGACATGACGATGACTACCTATGACTTTTTGATGCTCACTGGCATCGGGGTAGGGGGTGATCCGATCCCCTTCGACACCGACATGGATGAGTGGGAGGCCGCTTAGATCTACTTGCTTGGCGAGGTGCCGCCTCTCACGCGTCCCGGCTTCGTCAGATATTCATGGTTCGAGGTCCAGCCTTAGTTGAGGAGGCACCGATGACCCAGGAGGCGGTGGAGCGGTATGCGCGTGGTTTCCTGATGTTTCTGCTGGGGACGACCATTTTCGCCGATCGGGCGAAAACCGTGCCCCTGTATCTGCTCAGCGCTCTCGTGGACGTCACCAGGATCTTGTGCTTCGACTGGGGTGGCGCTGCCTTGGCCACTCTGTACGGATATATGAGCTCAGCCACCCGTTGCAGCGGACAGTTGCTCGGGGGCTACTGGCGAGCTTGGGAGGTACATTTTGTTCTTCTATTTTTTTCATTTCTGCTCTACATTTTCTGTACTCTATACACGGCACACACTGTGCACTCTGCTTCACACCGACTGTATACTGCACACACGACACACACATACTCTGCTTTACACTAACTGTACACTGCACACACTGTACACTCTGCACAATACACTGCACAATACGCGGCTCTGTGATTTCTGCTTTATTCTGTGTTCTGCCTTATCTGATAAGCGTACTGATATTTGCTCTGCAGTTGTGGGTCTACGCCTACCTTCCAAGACTTGCGCCTGTGCCAGACGTAGAGACCCCTCTTAGTGTTTCCTTCTCCCGCTGTTTCGACGTCAGGTGTGTGCGGAGACCTCCGGAGACGTTTATCTTCTTCCGCCGCTACTTTGACACCATCACCCCCACAGAGGTATGTTTAGAACTCGTAGTTCATTCAAGCTTCGCTTTACACTGTATTTTCTGATGACAGCAGATAACAAACTATATGTCATTCACAGATCACCTGGCAGCCTTGGGCTCCATTGCCCGCGACGATTCGGGAGAGGTTTGCCGGTGCTGAGGAGACCACACGTTTCAGGATTTTACTGGAGGGCCCGGTCTGTCGGGCTTGGTACCTAGGTGAGCGTTTCCTACGCCAGACTCTAGGCTTACTGGAGCAGATAGTCCCGGTCCACCCTCCTGAGCATATGAGGGATACAGAGAGGTTCACTCCCGAGCAGATGACCGACTACACGATCGGCTAGGATGCAATCCGCTTCAGAGGCATAGACGACTACTTAGAGTACGTTCGGACGTACATTATGCGGCCTCTGAGCGGTGGCCGTCGAGTTGAGCGAGAGAGGCCCGCGGCACCAGCGGCTAAGACAGGAGGCGGGGTAGGGACATCGAGGACGGCTCGAGTCCGTGGCAGGAGTGGAGCTCGGAGAGGACGGGGGGGTAGTTGGCCAGCACTACCCACTACGATGACATGCCGAGGGCGGGGTGGGGAGACTTATCAGATCCCCATTGCTCCCCCTCCGGCTGATCATGAGTTAGTCGGGTTCCACGACTTACCTCCGGTATGTAGTACTTCATCTTGCATCTTGCATCTTGCATTGCCATTTCATTTCAGTTTATTTGATATTCCGCAGAATACTGATGCATCTAATACTTTTGCAGGCTTCCTCCGAGTACACCCGCCAGTCTCTGGAGCTGACCGCCTCTGTGATGGGGATGTTCCAGTGGAGCCTCGATCTTCTGGCCATCTATGGCATTCCGGTATGTTTTTCAACCGCAGTCCCAGACTTTACACAATCAGATGCATCATACTACCAACACAACACCCAATACACGACCTTCACGGCATCTGATATACTGTAGTCCACAGACTGTTCACAGCATTACTCACAGCATTCATACACTGCACTCAAACACTGCATTCTGTACTGATACTCTGTTCGTAGTATTCACATACTGTACTCATACACTGCATTCTATACTGATACTCTGTTCACAGTATTCACACACTGTACTTGTACACTGCATTCTGTATTGATACTCTGTTTTTTATATACTGATGCGTTTGCGTTTTGTACCTTTCAGCCTCCCTTCCAGATCCCTGCCGTAGGAGGTGCTCCTCCTAGACCTTCTGTTCCTACCGGAGGAGATGGCAGAGTATACCCCCGCACCAAGGCGGGGCGCACTCATATTGGGAGTAGCTCTCGGGCACCCATCCCTGATAATGATGATGAGTCTGAGGCAGAGGCGGAGGTGGAGTCATCTGAGGAGGAGACCGAAGATGGCACTGACTCAGGCTCAGATGACGATGCTGATGACGATGCTCCTGGACCTTCGTCCAGGAAGAGGACGAGGACAGACCCCTAGGCCTGAGACCATTTGACATTGATCCAGATTTTTGCTGTTTTTCTTCTTTTTTGTACTTTTTCTTTTTGCTGGTAGCTAGAGTACCTTGTACTGCCGCAGGCAGGTTTTTGATTTCTCCAAAATTTTGTACTTGAAAAGATGATGAAATGAAACAAACTTTTTGTCTGAAAAAGTGTTATATTTTAGTACATTTTCATGCTTCGCATTGCATCATGTTACACCTTAATATAAATGAGATTGATCTCTTGTTTTGAAAACCAACCATTTACATTGTAATAACCAGGTAATGAACCAACCAATAGCAAAACAACCCATACAAACCACTGCTCATTCTGAACACTCGGCTCATACTCTACTGGGGATTAATCTGCATACAGCCCATAACACAGCGCTTGGTTCATTCTGCACGCGGCGGATCCTGAACAAGCAGTCCAATCTGTCAAGACGGACTACAAAGGTTGAATCTGCTAAAGTTGAAACACACTTAGATGCCCCAAATTTTCCCTTTCTTCTTTTGCTTCGCATAAATGTGGAGAATGGCACAGCACTCTGAGCGCAAACTGATTTGTTTTTGAAATTTGAAAAAGGGTTTTTCAAACCTGGGTATTGAGCCTACAACTGAACACAGCAAAAAGGACTCAAACAAAAAAAGGACACAACCCTAAACGCAACGAGACACGCTTGGAAAAGACTCAAAACAAAAGTTGAGGTAAACAAAACAAAAGACACGACATACAGACATGTTTACAAAAAAAAACGAAAGACCTCAAACCACAAGGAGCCAGTTCCTCCGGGTATGTTTCCCACCCTTTCTCATTTGTGATTCTCACATCACTCGGCCCTCAGGCTCAGTTTTTCTCTCAAAACCCTTTTCTCACTTTTCTCACATCGTACATCTCTCTATTCTTTATTCTCTCATTTTTCATCCTTTCCCAAGTATGGTTGATGGACAAATTGTAGGTTGTGGACTCTTGCCCAGCATACTCAGCTCGCGGTTATTTCCTCCCGGGATGTCTAGTCGATGTTCCAGATGGGGGATGGAGTATCTCGATCCATTCCAATTTGTGCTTCGCACTTGGCTTGATACCTCGTTGTTTGGAGGATGTGAGAGCTTTCAGCCCTTTTGTTGTTAACCTCAGTTGTGCCTTCTTCTGGCGAATAGAGTGCCCTTCTGGCAAGTATGTTGATGATGGGGGGGAAAGACAGAACACCTGACTCAACTGTGCCCTTAGTTCATCCCTTTGACCATTTTTTTGTTTTGGTTTTCTACTAAAACAGTTTTGATCAATATGAGAGTTAGGTTAGCATACTTGTTTGATTTTGATTTGAAAATCATGCAAGTCAGGCTATGAGCACTGAAAAGTTTCCTTTTTTGGGTCCAAGAAAACGGTCCAATTTTGGAAAAGATGGAATAATTTTCGAGAAAATAGTCAACCTTAGTAAAAATTCTCAAAAACTATTTTTGCAAACGGTCAATGCTCAACGAGCACAGAACTTACTCTTGAGATGCACAACCTCGGATCGGAGGCAATGGAAAATTGCCCCTTGTGTGGATGGCACTGCACGGCAACGGAAAGTTGCCCCTGGTTTGAATGGCGACTTACGGTAACGGAAAGTTGTCCCTTGTCTGGACAATGCCGCAGCATTTGGTAAACGGTCCTCATTAGTGATGATCACGACAGAACTCTCGGATACGGAGAAGACAAAGATGATTAGAACTAATATCTGGACACAGTCACGTTGAGAGCGTTGGTGGCTGGACTTCAGGATGAAATCAAAACCATTACATGGACAGAGTCGCTATGAAAGCGTTGGGGGCTGGACTTCGGAGTGAAGTTGCCTACGTATCCCAAACATGGGAATCAAGCCTTACGTCGTTCCGGTGTCACAACCGAACTATCGGATTCAGAGAAAGCAAGGATGGCCAAAACCATTACATGGACTAAATCGCTTTGAAAGCGTTGGGGGCTGGACTTCGGGATGAAGTTGCCTACGTATCCCAAACATGGGAATCAAGCCTTACGTAGTTCACGGTAAAGGTACACTCGGGTATTTTAACCTTCACTTTTTAGGCTCTAACTTTTGCCAAAGCGCCCGCTGCGGGTTTTCGACCATACGAGCTCTGGTTTTTCTTTTCTTTTCAATTCTTTTCTTCTTCTTTTCTTTTTTTGTTTTTCATCTTTTCTTTTTTGCATTTTCGTCTTTTTTTTTTTTTTTGTATTCTTTTTCTTTCTGTATTTTTTCCTTGCTCTAACTTTTGCCTGGGTCGCCCTCCCGGGTTTTCGGCCCAGCGAGCCTCTCAAAGGGTAAAAGTGTACCAAGTCCATGCCAAATGGTTTTAGGGTTTTGAAGCCATCCGTATCCAATAGAGTGGCTGTTGTTATTGATTTGCAAAAGGATCCATCTCCGGCTCTTCGAGCACATCGGACATTTAGCTTCGCAAGCTTCTATCGACGACGTCTGACCTCTTGATCTGACTTTGGTGCCCCTTGTTCGAGAGCTGCTTCAAATCTGGCCACACAGGCCTCTCATAGCGGTTGACCGTTGAACATTTTGAATGGGTTCAAGGTTCGAAAACAAATGGATTGAATCTTGAGGCTGAGAGCGATCCTAGGCAGCACAATCTCAAGAGCGATTCCATACAACACTTTGTTTTTGAAAGTTTTTACGAAAGCGACAAATCGCTCGCGCTGAAGATAGTGTGGAACCAATCTGGATCAAGCCAGGGTCCTTCTCAGTACTCATGCTAACAAGCATGATTTCATTCATTAAAGGCTTAGCATGCCTCACTTTCTCTCAAATTGATCAAAGTTTTGTAAAACCCGAGGAATTCCTTCCCCTTCGTTTTCATCACCGCAGTGTTCAAAAAAAGTTTTAAAAAAACTTAGGTCAATACAATGAGTTTAAAGCACAGAAGAGTAAGTGAGATGCTCCGCCGTTTCATTCAAATCCTCTGGCACGACTAGCTTAAAGTCGCAATAAGCATAGAAACATAATAGCCGCAACTGTTTCATTCAGATTTCCTGGTTGCAACTGGCTCCATAGCAGAGACAGACTCAAAAGAAAACAAAAATGGTGTTCGAGGCAACAACCCCAGAATCACCTGACATTCTATACAAGGGGACTGACTTGCTACAACAAGACAGACCCTTAAGCAAAAAGAACTGACTCAAGACGATGAGACAGACTCAAAACAAAACAAAGGACTGACTCGACACCCAAGCCAGAAATTACAAAACTAGCATTCGCAGATGCTCAAAAATGCGTGCCAGACGCCACATCCAGAATATGCCGAGGGTCACCCGCAGGTGGTTCACTCCTCGATCACATACTCGCAGTATCCTCAAAGTCCAAAGCTCAGTAGTAACAAACTTTGCTGAGGTGGGTGGGAGGATAACCTCATTGTTGATCAAATCTTGCACTTCATGGCGAAGGCGAAAACAGTTATCGGTAGCGTGACCGGTTTGCTGGTGGTACGCGCAGTACAAGGTGGCATCATGCATGAGAGGGAGATTCTTCGGGAGAGGCTGAGGCTCGAGGGGTTTAAGATGCCCTCTTTCGGCCAGGATCTGGAGTGCCTTAGACAACGGCATGTAGAGAGCGTGAAAGACCCTGCGCCCTCGGGGTAGGTACTTTGAAGTCTGAGAATTCTTGCTAGACGCACTAGCGAAAGGGTCGGCAGGCACCGCCTTGACTTTCTGATCTTTCCCAGGTGCAGAGTTGGGAGTGGAAGGAACTGTTTTGGCATGACGGGGCCTATCCCAGTTTTCTGCCTAGCTTGAACTGCCTTCAGTTGGAGTGGGAAAGGCATCATCCACAGTCTTGGCCGCGACTGCGAATACCTGTTGCTTATTCATCCCCCCGGCTCTCAAAGCCTCGACTGCCCACAGCAGTTGTTCAATGGGATCGGCATCTGCTTTCATTTTGTTCTTACCTCTGGCCTCAGCCTGATCGAGAGTTTGGGTTGATGTTGACACGTCATTGCCGTAGTTGGAGGCAACCTTAGGTTGGCTAAGCTCGATGACAATTCACCCCAATAGCGGGGGCTCCTGCGGTACAAAATTCCCGGCATATGGTGCGGCTGGTGGCGAAGCCGACATTCCGTAAGCAAGATCCGCCATAGACCTCTAGAGGTCACCAATCATCCCCATCAATTCGAATGTGGTGGGCTCACGAGCCTGATACAACTGGGGTTCCCAGATCGGGCGCGCGACAAGCGACCTGGGTGGATGCGGCACATCAACATTGGTCTCACTTTGCAGGGGGATTCCTTGATCTAACGCGGCTGTCATAACCACGATTTCCTCTGAATTCTGTGTCATGATAGGTCCGCCGATGTTGAACGATGACTAACGGATCAGATATCTGCCTTGTCTCAACGAGGGAAAACACTGGCTATTCTGTACTCGAATCCCTGAACTGAAAGAGAAGACATGCAGCATTTCAGCCCAAACGGAACAAACATAGGCATAGCTGAATAGCAGTGCTCTAATACTGATCACTGTTCCAAAAATCACTGCCCCAAAACACTGAATCGGATACCCGCAGATATAATTGTTTCTCAAAAACACTGTTGCTGATGCTCGCAGGCTTGATGCTCAAATTCACAGGCTGATACGTACGTTCCTGTAGAGATACACTCTAAAAGAACATAGCAAGTAAAAGAGAGCCAAAACACCTCTATGTTGGGGTAGGGTTTCCCTGTCCTATTTTCACTACCCACGCAGCGGTTTCAACCAACCTATATCGGGTAAGCAACCTGTCCTAGTTTGGAATGGTCACTATGGATTCCGAATATGCACTAGGTCGGATGGTCAAAGGGGTGCCTCGGTAAAACCAGGGTTTGTGTTCCCATACTGGAAGAGCCCGCAATTGGTCAGCCTTATGGCATGCTTTGACAAAGTCAAGCCTCCGGCAAACCGCTCAGGAATAGCAGATGGCCAACACGGTGTCCTAGGCGCACCAATGCACATGCAATGCAAAGAAACACATGAGTGTAGTCAAAAGAAGATATCATGAGTTCGAGTCAAGCTCTCTAAAATCCCCAGCAGAGTCGCTAGAAACTGTAGACGTCCCCGAACGTCCCGGGAGGGAATCCCATTTTGTTCGTCTGTGGGTTTACTACAACTCAGGACTCAAATTGTCACGGTTCTTAATCTGAACCAAAGAGTCCAAATCTGGCAAATCGTTCTGAGAAAACAGATTTTTAGAAAGAAGTGCCAAACATGGACTACTTTGCCAGATACAGAGTCGCCACCTAAATATTTATTTTGGGGGAATTTAGGAAACCCTGACTCGTTTTCCTAAGGCCACGTGTCCGTCATCACCAAAGTTGCCTCGGCTCGGGAACTTGGGTACGATTGGGGAAGGTTAGCTATGAGCACCCCTGCTCGCCCGATCAAAGATCGGCCTCTACTAACCATGATATCTAGTTTTGAAAACATTATGCGTTCTTATTCCGGTTAATTAGCTAGAATTTACTATGTGATGCGCAGAATACAAGTATAGACTAGATTGCCTAATTTGGAATAAAGCTTTGCATATCCGCCCGTTTGGAAAATGGTTTGAAATTTGCTACTCGTAAGTAGGCTAAAATATGGATTTCAACGAGTTGTTCCAACTCAAACAATCCAACCTTCAACCACAGGCATTCAGGTAGTTTATATCACATAAGCATGTAGCCACATGGTAAGCATGCTATCATGTTAACATTCACACTCATGCGAGATGCTAAAGCATAAATGCTTACCGAGTACTCCAAGCCGAAACAGAAACTAGTTAGTAATCATAGGCATGATCCTAGTTCATGTTAAGATGGCTAATGCAACACATGCAGGATACAGCTAGAATAGGCTCGGCTAATCTATGGATGGCATGTGAAATGTGACAACTAACACGTATTCAACTTGGAATTGAAATACAATGCAGTTAGTATGATGCGCCGAGCCCGGTGCATGCAATGCTGATGAATGATACACGCATGCATAGCATAAGGTATGCTAAATTAAATATGCCCTAATACTAACCATCAAAGTAGGTAAGTAAAAGGGAGAAAGAAGTGGGGGTTAGAAGACATGCACACACACACCCACACTTATTACAAATTCGTCCTCACTCGGAGGGACCAAAAGAATAATACAATTAATTAACCTACAAGCTAATTAATTACTATAGACCAATTAAACTAGTTAAGCAAATAACTAATCTAATTTAAGCAATAAACAGCCTCGGGAAGAGGGCCCAATGCAATGCGTGCTCAGTTATGCTCGGAAGTCCACTGCCATGCACAAGTTGCCTCTGTTTTCCCTGCCTGACACCTCTGAAAATTGCACAAACTCTAGGGTTGCTTCTATGAGTGCTGTGGAACACCACCGGCCATGAGGAATGGTCACTGGCCATGGGGAATGGTCACCAGCCACTAATTAAGCTATCGGCCACTGATGGATGGCCGGTCGGCGTTGCAGATGGCCGGCCGGCCAAAGCTTCTTGCAGAATCCTGTTTTGGCAGCAGCAGAGGGCAAAAGAAAGCATGGCAATGCATTTCAAGCAAATGTGTGCACCAACATATCCCTTATCATGTTTATGACTCAAAAGGGACATGGTTCTCGATTCCCGGACCACCAATCGCGCATTGCAATGCATGATGGCCCAAGAAACCAAGTATGCATTTTGATTTTAAATGAAATGCAATGCACATAAATAAACAAAGGGGTTCAACCTCTATCATACTCAACTTCAAGAGGTGAAGCATGCATGCCAATGCAATGCAATCCTAAGTATGTGAGCCTAAGTGTGCAAAATGAGCATGCAAACAAGCAATGTATGTTAGGCATACAACCTAGGTAAAGAAGCATGCAAGGCATGAAGCAATGTGAGCAACAATTATGCAATATGCAATACGGGTGTTCAAGCATGCAAGCAAGCATGTGAATTCATTCAATCATGCAACAACACACAAGTATGCAACAACACACAAGGTTAGCATGCACCTACATGCGAACTATGGACTTAAACTAATTTAGGCAGCCCCCAAACAAGCCTAAAACAGTGGCCAAATGTTATGGAAATGAGGGCCAACACACACACATACATGCACATGTTGATGGGCCAACACTTAAGCATATAGAGACAACTTTTAAGCACACTTAAAAGGAGAATAACATGGACAAGTGGCATGCAATGTATGCTCTAAAAAACACATGAGGATGGTGCCAAACCAACCTAAACCAAGCAATCAAAGCATGCTAACAAGCCCAAAGCTTGAGACCAACCAAAGGGCTCAAACCATGGCCATGCCAACCAACCCTCAAAGGGCCAAGGGGACTCCAAACAGCCCCAATGCAGGTCTAAACAAGACCAAAGACACACCTAGATGGCATCTAAATGGTCTAAACATGCAAGCATGCAAAAGGGTCCAAACATGGAGCACAAGACAACAACCTTTTAACACATTAAAGGGGCATCAAATGCAAGCATACAAGCACACCACAAGGACTGAAATGGCATGGCACGTGGTTCCAAACCACTGAAACAAAGCAAGGGTGGCATGCTAGAGGGGTCAACTCTCAAGGCTCATAAGGGGGATTACATGGTAGCTGTACAAAGCAAATCATGGACGCCCCAAATGACCAAAAACAGACCTTAAGCACATGAAAACATGCACAAAAGCTTGACAAAGCTAAGCCAAAACAAGCAAGCATAGTGGTCTAAATGCTAGATACATGTTAAGGCAATTTCATGGCATTACAAGACAAGTATGCTAAGCATGCATGGTGTGTCTAAACCAATTAAAAAACAGTGCTATATCATGGCAAAATAAGCACAAATAATACTTAAGACATGGCCAACATGAACTTAAAAATGGTGCTCACACATGAGGCTAAAATGGCACATATTGAAGGCAACAAGGAGAGGGGATGGCCCTCTCCTTCTTAGGACCTCAAACCACCATCCTCACCACTGAAATCCCTCAAGATTTCAGTGGTGAGGAGGCCCAAACAAGGTGGTCCCGGAGCTCGCCAAAATAGCACAAAAATGAAGCCTAACAAGGCTTAAGAGGGGTCAAACAACCTCAAACAACAAAACACTCTTAAACAACTATTTAGAGTAGGCAAAAGCAAGACTTTTATATGTTATACACCAGCCTAAAAATAGTTGCAAGGCAGGCTAAAGAGCTATGCGAAAATGGGGAATAAAAAGGGTAAGTTCTTACCCTTGTTGACCCTCTTCAAAAATGATGGACCAGCAGCTTCTTTGGCTCAAACCAGCTCCAAAACTTCAAGAACAGCCTCTTAGTACCTTAGTAGCTAAAGGAAGGTGTGATGGTGGGTGTTTGTGCACAAAAGTAAGAGAAAACACACACAAAACACAAGAGAGAGGGAGATATAGATATAGGATAGATACACAACTCAAACCCTAAAACCAGAGCCCTCTAAAAATGTTGTCCAACCTAAAAAAGGGAGAAGAGGCTTCCCCTTATAGAAGGTTCAATGTTGTAAAGCTTACAAGGCAAGCTAACAAGGTTGAAATCCCTCCATACACGTGTATGGAGGGAAGCAAAAGTGGGTGCCAGCTATCACAGCTGGCACAAAAATATCTGCAAAAGCAGATGAACAGTGGTCGGCTAGCCAAAAATGCAATTTGACCAAAAAAGATGGCCGGTCGACCATCTAGAGTGCCGGTCGGCCAAACATTTGGCCGGTGGCAACAAAACACAGCCAGTGGCCTCAAGCCATGGCCGGTGGAGTGTGTGGATGGCCAACAAGCCATTCCTTGCCCCCCAAAGCAAAAACACAAGTGTTTGGTGTAAAACCAAACACAAAATAGTCGAGTCGAGAGATCCTGAGGCAAGGCGCGTAGCCGAGACCTCTGGGAACTCAAGACGAACACAAACATGGATGATCACCGAGTGTTCAAACGGTGATGTCCAAGTCTTGAGGACGGTCAAAAATGGGGTGTCTACATAGGGGATGGACTTCGTTGATAATTAAGTTGGCCGGAGTGTCTTGGGTGTAAGTCCCAAAATCATGTATATACTTGGGTGCTGGTTCCCTCGGATGTAGTTCCGCAAAATGGCAAATGTATGGAAGTGTATGAATGATG
The DNA here is from genome assembly GCA_036172215.1 of Camellia granthamiana. NCBI lineage: Eukaryota > Viridiplantae > Streptophyta > Magnoliopsida > Ericales > Theaceae > Camellia > Camellia granthamiana. The sequence goes on from CM069910.1 coordinate 95,441,842, forward strand.
TTATGATTGAAGTGTTGTAACATGAGTTGTAGTCTCATTTAGAATTGTTTAGATAACAATGAGCTATGTCAATAAATTGATTTAGTTAAATAAATGGAAGTGGATTGAAATGTGGATGTAAGTGCTGATTGATTATGGAAAGGACATACGTTAGTTTACATGGGTTAAACATTTATCGAATGCTAATGCTTTAGTTAATTCTCATATAATGTTTCGCATATCTTAACTGGGCATTGGCTCACCCTACTTGGGACATCATTTTCAGGTACAGGTGATATGCTGCCTTCAAGGTCTTAGCTTGGGAGGTTTAGGAGTTGAAGACTCTTTTTGTTCTTTTGTTTTGATGTTAAGTGTATACCCAAGCCATGGGCTTTCTATGTATAGAGCTAGGACTCTTTTTTTGTTGTAACCAAGTGATGGGTTGGAAAGTTGTAGCCCGTAGGGCATTTATTTGATACTAACATGCAATATCTTTTGTAAAGAAGACTCTGATATATGAAATGTAACTTTTCTATTATGTTTATGGATCTTTTGCACGATTGTCATATATCTTATTTTAAGGGCGTTACAACTTGGTATCAGAGCATACTGGGTTTGAATACTTTAGGTACGTGGGAAGTGGTTTGTACCACAATGGGTTTGTCTCGCTTGTTAGAGACTTAAGTGTAATGTTATGTGCTTATATGATTACATGTTTATGTGACTATATGGGTATGGGATTTAGTTTCTAGGATATTGATCGGGTCCATGGGTTTCTGGGAGTCTTGTTGGAAAGACACTTGATCATTGCCGTTTCTAACTGGAACTCTAGCAACGCCACGGAATGGTCATTATCCGAAAATGAAATTCGTAAGTGTTTATGTGATTATGTGCTTAAGTGGAGTGAATTACTGTTGTCCATTGTATTAGGACGTGAGTGAAATAGCTTCGGCACATTTGTGAATGTGCTAATGTCTTTGTTACCTTTATTAGGATGTCAGGACGAGGTCATGGTGGTAGGCGTGGTAGGCCTAAAAGGCATGAGATGCCTATATCGGATGAGATTCCGGTGCAGGAGGAAGGAATTGGTCAGGCCAACGTGGCCGAGCCAGTAGGTCAATAGGCCATGGGCGCCTTAGCCCGCGAAATGGTAGGAGCATTAAGGGAATCCATGGACATTCTCAGGGCTGAGAATCAAGTCCAGGCCCATGTAGCTAAAGCTGGGCTATCTTTTCTGAAGAGGGAGTTCTTCCGGTCTAATCCGGACGAGTTTTTGGGTGATCTTAAGGAGCCACTGAAGGTTGATGAGTGGTTGGAATAGATGACGAAGACGTTTGAGATGCTTGGCATCGAAGACGGAGGTTTGCGAGTGACCTTGGCGTCCTTCCAGCTGAAGGGAGACGCGGGTCAGTGGTGGAAGTATGCGTGAGGGCACATCGGAGGGACTTGGGTGGCCTTTGTTGAAGCCTTCCAGGACAAGTACTTACCTGCTACGGTAAGGGAGAAGTTGAGGGATCAATTCTCTAAGTTTGTGCAGTTGAATACCCCAGTGGCAGAGTTCAAAGCCACTTTTACTAGCTTGTCTAGGTTTGCACCAGAATTGGTGGTAACCGAGGAGCGTAGATGTTTGGAGTTTGAGAAGAGGTTGAGGACTAGGCT